>JBBDGP010000948.1:887500-1487500 GCA_037952835.1 Lithobates septentrionalis | reverse complement strand
TAATTGCGCGGTCATGAAATGCTGTACACAAACAAAATTTACGTCCTTTTCTTCCCACAAATAGAGCTTTCTTTTGATGGTATTTGATCACCTCTGCCGTTTTTATTTTTTGCGCTATACACGGAAAAAGACCGAAAATGTTGAAAAAAAATGATATTTTCTACTTTTTGTTATAAAAAAAATCCAACAAACTCAATTTTAGTCATACATTTAGGCCAAAATGTATTCGGCCACATGTTTTTGGTAAAAAAAATGTCAATAATTGTATATTTATTGGTTTGTGCAATTGTTATAGTGCCTACAAACTAGGGTACATTTTCTGGAATTTACACAGCCTTTAATTTATGACTGCCTATGTCATTTCTTGAGGTGCTAAAATGGCAGGGCAGTACAAAACCCCCACAAATGACCCCATTTTGGAAAGTAGACACCCCAAGGAAATTGCTGAGAGGCATGTTGAGCCCATTGAATATTCATTTTTTTTGTCCCAAGTGATTGAATAATGACAAAAAAAAATTACAAAAAGTTGTCACTAAATGATATATTGCTCACACAGGCCATGGGCATATGTAGAATTGCACCCCAAAATATATTCAGCTGCTTCTCCTGAGTACGGGGATACCACATGTGTGGGACTTTTTGGGAGCCTAGCCGCGTACAGGGCCCCCGAAAACCAATCACTGCCTTCAGGATTTCTAAGGGCGTAAATTTTTGATTTTACTCCTCACTACCTATCACAGGTTTGAAGGCCATAAAATGCCCAGATGGCATAAAATACCCCCCAAATGACCCCATTTTGGAAAGTAAACATCCCAAGCTATTTGCTTTGAGGCATGTTGAGTCCATGGAATATTTTATATTTTGACACAAGTTGCGGGAAAGTGACAATTTTTTTGCGGGAAAGTGACAATTTTTTGTTATTTTTGCACAAACGTGCAGTGGCAACAAAGTTAATACATTTTTAAAAGCCTTCAAAAGCCTTTACAGGTTACCACTTTAGATTTACAGAGGAGGTCTACTGCTAAAATTACTGCCCTCGATCTGACCTCACAGTGATACCTCACATGCATAGTGCAATTGCTGTTTACATTTGACGCCAGACCGACGCTTGCGTTCGCCTTTGCGCGAGAGCAGGGGGGACAGGGGTGCTTTTTTTTTTTTTTTTTCTTTATTATTTTTTTGCTTTTTTATCTTATTTTTAAACTGTTCCTTTCATTTTTTTTTTTAAATCATTTTTATTGTTATCTCAGGAAATGTAAATATCCCCTATGATAGCAATAGGTAGTGACAGGTACTCTTTTTTGAAAAAATTGGGGTCTATTAGACCCTAGATTTCTCCTCTGCCCTCAAAGCATCTGACCACACCAAGATCGGTGTGATAAAATGCTTCCCCAATTTCCCAATGGCGCTGTTTACATCCGGCGAAATCTAAGTCATAAAATGCTCGTAGCTTCCGATTTCTTAGGCCATAGAGATGTTTGGAGCCACTCTGGTCTCTGATCAGCTCTATGGTCAGCTGGCTGAATCACCGGCTGCATTCTCAGGTTCCCTGTTGAGACAGGAGAGCCAGAAAAAAACACGGAAGACGGTGGGGGGGGGCATTCCCTCCCACTGCTTGCAAAAGCAGTCTAGAGGCTAATTAGCTGCTAGGATTGCTTTTACATGAAAGCCGACCGCTGAGATGATACCTAAACCTGCAGGCATCATTCTGGTATAACCCCTCAAAGTCGTGAATTGACCTGAAGACAAAAAAATGGTTAACAATAAAGCACAGTAAACGGTAAAGTATAAAAAAATTGCATACCTGAAAAGCAAACATGATAAAACATAATAACAATAAAACATTGCAGAATAGAATACAGTAAAAAAGAGCAGAACAATAGAGAGAGAATAGAGAGAGAGAGAACAATAAAACGACAACTATTTTTTTTATTTTATATTTTTGTTTGTGGTTTTTTTTTTTTTTTTTTTTTTACACTTTTTTTTGTTACTGTAACTTTTATAACTGTAACCGGTTCCAGGTTCGGGTCTCTCAAAATGCGATGGCATCTTGGGAGACCCTGTGAAAGTGTGCCTAGTCTGTGCAATGCTGTACCCTACGCTAATACTCAACTAGTGTATGGTAGCGTTCAAAACATTCACCAATGCAAAGACCAGGATTGTCAGGACAGGAGGGACAATAATAGCGGGTGTCACGCCTATATCCGCGCTTGCTGCAGACACAACATCTTTTTTGGGGGGTTCGTTGGGTAGGGATACTCGGGAGGACATAAAGAAAATGCCTCTCATGCAGCCGACTGCATTTGGTTGGGGATGTGAATGGGGGAAGTACGGGCGCTGCAGAAGCGGTGGGTTCCCAATTAGGATTGGCGAATGCAGCAGGAAGGGCATTATGGGCACGACGGGCCTGTGTTTGTCTTTTTGGTGGCAGCGGAACACTACTTGTGCTTGCCACCTCACCAGCTTGAACTGCACTTATGGGACTCGCCACGTCACCAAGTGTTACTGCAGTGCTGGTTTGACTACGACCGGGGTGTACTAGGCTGCTGGCGCTTGCCAGTTGACCAAAACGCTACCAAAAAAACTGTTAGCGATCGCAGGGATCAGGCCTGACTCTGCGAATGCTGCAGTTATGCTTTTAGTGATTTGTAAGTGACAGTGATCGATCGATACTGCACTTGGGTGGGTTGGGCTGGGCTGGGCGTAGGGGCAAAACGCAGGTGCTAGCAGGTATCTGGGCTGATCCCACTATCACTGCATTTTTGGGAACCCTAAACTGCTGGAGACGCTAGTATAGATCTGATCGGATCAGATATTGATCTGTTCAGATACTATACCACTAAGGGAGGCGTATGCTGCGTGCGTGGGTGTTAGCGGTACTGGCGCTAACCTGATGCTGCTTGGGGCTGGTGCTTGCCAGTTCACCAAAACGCTACCAAAAAAACTGTTAGCGATTGCAGGGATCAGGCCTGACTCTGCGAACGCTGCAGTTATGCGTTTAGTGTTTTGTAAGTGACAGTGATCGATCGATACTGCACTTGGGTGGGCTGGGCTGGGCCGGGCGGAGGGGCAAAATGCAGGTGCTAGCAGGTATCTGGGCTGATCCCGCTAACACTGCGTTTTTGGGAACCCTAAACTGCTGGGGATGCTAGTATAGATCTGATTGGATCAGTTATTGATCCGTTCAGATACTATACCACTAAGAGAGGCGTATGCTGCGTGTGTGGGTGTTAGCGGTACTGGCGCTAATCTGACGCTGCCTGGGGCGATGCATATCACCGGCGGGCGATCAGGGGGCTAAACCTTTATTCGGTAATAGACGGCGGGTGCCCTGACACTATAAAAAATAAATGAACTAACCAGCGTCACCCGTAACGGTTATACGGTGATCAGTGGTGAAAGGGTTAACTAGGGGGCAATCAAGGGGTTAAAACATTTATTAGGTAGTATATGGGGGTCCCTGTCGCTATAAAATGCTGACGGTGAACCTAAATATTTACCTCCCTAACTAGCGTTACCAGTGACACTAATACAGCGATCAGAAAAATGATCGCTTAGCGACACTGGTGACGGGGGGTGATCAAGGGGTTAAAACTTTATTACGGGGGTTAGGGAGGTATCCTAGACCTAAAGGGGGCTAACACTCACTGCCCTAACACACTAACTGTCACAAACTGACACCATGCAGTAATCAGAAAAAAAAAAAACTGCTTGGTGTCAGTGTGATGGGGGGGGGGATGATTGGGGGGTGATCGGGGGGCGATCGGGGGGGATCGGGTGTGTAAAGTATGCCTGGCATGTTCTACTGTGAGGTGTAGTGTTGTGCAACTCACTCAGATGTCTTCTTTCCTCGGCGCCGGAACGGAAACTGCCGAGCCGAGGAGAGATGACATCACATCTCCTGCCTCTGTGTACTACACAGAGGCAGGGGACGATTCTCATTGGCTGGGAGCGATCGCGAGGGGGGGGGCCACAAATGGATGGCCTCCCCCTCATCTCTGATCACTGCCAGACCAAAGCCGACCGCCTCGGGCACCGTGGTACTTGATTTTGCCTGCCCGTGCCATTCTGCCGCAGTATATCTGCGTTAGCCGGTCGGCAAGTGGTTAATACCATATGCTTGGCCATGTGTTGAGCCTCAAGAAAAGTTTTCTCGGTGATTTCCGAAGGAGAGTCGACAAAGGCCGACTCAGCCCTCTTCACCTCGTTCAGGACAGACTGCTCCCAAATCTTGGTCTCGGTCTTAATGGCACTGATAGATTTAATAAATTGCCCTTTTAAGAATGCTTTTAATGTGTCCCAAAAGACACCAGGGCTAGATGTAGGTTTGTTAAACCGAATAAATGTTCCTAAGTTGTCTTGAATAGGGTCAGGAGTAGGGAATAGTGACAACCAGAACGGGTTAAGTTTCCAGCAACCCCTCTTGGAAATGCCAGAGGTAAGGATCTCAATGCATAAGGGAGAGTGATCAGATATAGTTCTTGCTTCATAACTCGTGGAGGTTACTAAGGGTAGCATCATATCATTGCCAAGAGAGAGATCAATTCTGGAAAAACCTCTATGTGTGGCAGAAAAACATGAGTAACATTTTACATTTGTGTGACTCATCCTCCAAACATCCCTCAGTCCCAGTTCACCAACCAGACGAGCGAAGGACGTCAGCCCTCTCCTCATCTTACTCAAAGGGGTTTTTTGTGGACATCTTATCCAGATCTGCATCCAAGTAATTATTAAAATCACCGGCAATAAGTGCTGGGATCTCCGGATGTTGTGACAGAAAGGTAGCTAATATTTTGAGGACCTCCACCGAAAAGGGGGGCGGTATATATATATTTCCAATAATACACTGTAAACCGTCCAATGAACATACTAGAAATACATATCGACCGTATGGGTCAACAAGTGAAATTGTATGTGTAAAGCTGATATTCTTCCCTATCAACACACTGACACCCCTAGCATAGGAAGAGAAGGCAGAGTGGAACTGGGCACTAAATAATTTGTTGGAGAATGGGGATTCTTGACCAGGTGGTATATGCGTCTCTTGAAGACACACCACAGGGGAGCCGAGACGTTTAATCGCATGGAGTACCGCTAGACGTTTCACTCTGTCCCCTAAACCTCTAACATTCCAGCTAGTAAGTACTATCTGCTTAGCCATAAAACATTAAGGCATATATAAATAAGGCAAAAGTATGAGAGGCATAGTAAATATACTCTAGATAACCACAAATATGTTGTCGAACAAAACCGTAAGTGTTAGGCAGTGTTTGGTGTAAAAAATGAAAGCCATAGAGGAGCAGGTTGAGCAGTACCAGGACCAATGAATCAGCTGAGTCCCAAATAACAAAGAGCAACAAAAAACAAAAAAGAAAAAAAAAAGGAAACTGTAATGTCCACGAAGGACTCTCAACAGGGGGACTAAGTTCCATAGCCGGCTTTGAAGAGCCAATAGGCAACAGGCCTCTTAATGCGTGTATTAACGGGAATACAACCGACACGCTCTGTGAACAATGTCCTCCACCTTGAAAGGAGATTTGCAATCTTGCGACCAAGCCAATTGTATGCAGATAATCGTTGCACCATCATTGCATGAGTAAAAAAAAAGGGAGAAAAAAGAACCCCTCGCTGCCATTCAGGTGTTTCTTCGTCGTCTGCCCAGATCTTCCCGCAGGGATCTTTCCTCTCTATCCAACCATTGCATTACCATTGCGGGTTTTTCGAAGAAGTGAATAGCATCTCTGGCTATGACACGTAGACGGGCCGGATAGAGCATGGAGTATTTTCATTCCAAAGAACAGAGTCTCTTTTTGATGTCGTTAAACTGGGCCCGCTGCTTTTGTACTTCAGCTGAGAAATCTGGGAACAATGATATTTTAGAGTTATCAATTACCAGGGCGTCTCCCAGGGTACGTGCCTTTGACAAAATTATGTCTCTGTCTCTGTAGTGGAGCATTTTGAAAAGAAAAGCTCTAGGGGGATTGCCCGGAGGCAAGGGCCTAGAAGGGATACGGTGCGCCCGTTCCACTGCGAACATAGGCGAGAACGAGTCTTTCCCAAACTTTTCCAGTAACCACTTTTCAATAAAATCGACCGGATTTCTCCCCTCCATTTTTTCAGGGATGCCAATAGCTCTAACGTTATTTCTGCGAAGCCTATTTTCGAAATCATCGAGTTTTGCAGCGTGTTTAGCCACCATTATCTGCTGTGCGTGAGTTTCTCCCTGCATGGGGGCCCATTCGTCTTCTATGGTGCTAATACGCCCTTCAATGGCAGAAGTCCGATCCCGCAATTTCTGCATATCCTGACGCATGAAAGACATCTCAGCTTTCATCCCTTTAACTTCCGATGCAAGTGCAGTGATAGAGAGATTGCAGGATGTAACCGCGGAAAAGATATCTCTCAATGTGGGTTCCTGCTCAGCCGAGCCTGAGGATTGGGCCTTGTGTGAGCCTTGGGGCATGGGTAAAGTACTCACTGTGTCCCAGGGCAGCGATGAAGCGTGCGGGTCCTCCAGGGAACAGTGTCATCTGCCTCTGACTGTGAGCCACTGCGACTCTCCACTCCATTTCCAGTCGGCTCTGGTAAGTCCCACATATCGTTCTGGGGGAAAAGCCTCTGCACAGCTTCCCTGTGTTTCGCTGCAGTGGTCTTTGAAGCAGCGCCGCCATCTTGGGCCTTGTGGTCCAGAGCAGAGCGGACTGAGGATCCGCGTTTAGGCAGCTTTGAGGTCATAATGAGGTGCCGCTGTAGCCAGGCGAGCGTGACAGGTGCTCTGGGGGATAATCCAGTACCGAATTCGGGCGGTCAGCGGTGATTTGCAGGATTTTAAAACGGATTTTCGGCGGAGCTCACAAGACATGCGACTGACTACATCCGCTGCCAAGCCACGCCCCCAGGGTCCAATTTTTATGTGATAAAGATTTGAATATTTTATTTTGTTTAGAGAGTAAATCAATGTCTTGGAGGGTTTGGCAGCCTCTCTCGTGATTTTTTAGGTATATTACCATCTAAACATGAACCTTTGATACAAGAATGTCATTATATACATAGCGATCCACGTTAAATAATTACATTTTTCATATACTTTAAACTACTCCCATTTCACTGCTAAGTTTATCTAAATTATAAAACACACATATTTCCAATGATAATAAATACAAATAAACAAAACATGGTAATAAATGACTGAATCTTTTTTTTTAGATAATATATCTTGTAAATATATAAAATAGAATAGATAATATATCCTGTAAATATATAAATTAACATTGTCATTATACTTAACCTTTTCCAGCCCTATTTTACAGAATACTGAAATATATAATTCCTTCCCCTGGCTTTTAAGATACATGTAGAAAGCTTCTAGAATGTCGGCTTTTTGTAAAGGTTTCCCCAAGGTGTCCATCATATATTTAGTTCTCAGTAAGTTGAACGATAGCGCACACTATCACTGAATTAAAGTGGCGTTCCAATGACATATTGACATTTTTTTTTATAATGCATATCTAAGCTTTATAGTATTCACGAATGGCACTCATGATTTTAATAAATTGCGCTGCTACATTTAATATTTGAGATAAAAAAATTACCTTATATTTTTCTATCTTGGCAGTTCCCATCTTGCTTGTGGGCATGTGAAACCCACAAGCATAATCTTTCGGGATACGGTGCAGCTGAATGACCAGCATGAACCGCCCGTTCTCGTGCATGCGCAGTATGCAAAGTTTGCAACGATTATGAGTGGCGGCGATCCACACTGACTCCTGGGAATTATGACACAAAGCTCCCAGGAGACAGTGTGCTGCCAGATATGAGGGAGATATCCGTGAGTGGCAGAAGGTGGAAGCGACATGGAAAAGCTTACAAACTAGGTAAGCTGACAGAAAAAAATGACAATTTCTGAAAATATGGGCTGTAATATTTAGATTGAGAAAAAGTTTATAAAGTGGGTGGAACTCTGCTTTAAGTATACAGGAGTGTTGACTCTTGGTCAGCTGTGAACAGATATGTTTCAGCTTTGTATTTCACAAGCTTGGATAAATAGAAAGTCATAAACTCTATCTTTCCCAACAGCAACATGTGAGTTGTGAAGGTCTGGTAAATATTGAAAAGTTTAAAAAGATGTTTTTTCTCTCTAGATCCAGGTGTTGTATGAATAAGAGCACCCCATTGTTAAGAGATGGCCTTACCACAATTTGCTCTCTACGCACAGTTGTTTGGATTACACACTTCAGTTTCTGTCTCTTTGGGATAGTTACACGTTAAAGTGACACTGGAATTTGGCCTGACAATTAGACCAGTCTCTTATTACAAACCTTGGGCAGATCATACCTGCCTAACACGTTTGTGCAGTACTGTCTCTCCAGTGTAAGGAAGAACATGGAGTCCTGGAAGTGATGGTTTGGTCCTCACAGAGTCCTGATCTCAACATTATCATTCTGAGATTACATGAAGAGACAGAAGGATTTGAGGCGGCCTACATTCACAGAATATCTGTGGTAAGTTCCCCAACATATTTAGAACAACCTACCTGCCAAGTTCCTTCAAAAATTGTGTACAAGTATACCTAGAAGAATTTATGCTGTTTTGAAGGCAAAGGGTGGCCACACCAAATATTGATTTGTTTCTGCAAGCATTCCTAATTTACAGCATTTTTACACCTGCCTAAAACTTTTGCACAGATATATACACTATTATTACCAAAAATATTGGGACACCTGCCTTTACATGCACATGAACTTTAATGGCAAGAACTAATGCTGTTTTGAAGGCAAAGGGTGGCCACATCAAATATTGATTTGTTTCTGTTCATTTACTTTCCACTTAATTATTTAATTAAAAATAAACTATTAACACTTCTATTTCTGCAAGCATTCCTCTAATTTACAGCATTTTTCGCACCTGCCTAAAACTTTTGCACTGTGTGGGAGATTAGCTCGTGGGGATCACCTTTTCTCGAAATGAAGGCCAGCGTGCAGGCAGTTTCTTTAAAATCTGGTTGCCAGCTTTATTTACAAGTGGTTTGCAAAGTCATAAAAATAAGCAAAAATAGTAAAGTAAATCCTTGCTGTCCGGCGCTAAACTAAACAGTAGACTGCTCTCTATACAGTGTGGGGCTGGTCCCCGTCACCCACAAAACATAAGGTAAAGCAAACATTCTTTTTCAGTCCTCTTCCTGGTCATTTAAAGTACACCTGAGCATGGACTCAAGTGGTCCTCAACACCCGGACTGGAACCAAGCCTGCCACAGAGGCTGGAATAACCCGGGCCGGATTCCGGTTCAGTCTCTTACAATAGAACGAATGCGAGGTGAAATATACTGATTATCGATGACCTCACCTCGCATACCGCCACAACAGATATATACACTATATTACCAAAAATATTGGGACACCTGCCTTTACATGCACATGAACTTTAACCACTTCATCCCTGGAAGAATTTACCCCCTTCCTGACCAGAGCACTTTTTGCGATTCGGCACTGCGTCGCCTTAACTGACAATTGCGCGGTCGCGCGATGTTGTACCCAAACAAAATCGACGTTCTTTTTTTCCCACAAATATAGCTTTCTTATGGTGGTACTTGATTGCCTCTGCGTTTTTTATTTTTTGCGCTATAAACAAAAAAAGAACGACAATTTTGAAAAAAACGCATTATTTTGTACTTTTTGCTATAATAAATATCCCCATTTTTTGATTGGTTTGTGCAAAAGTTATAGCATCTACAAAATAGGGGATAGATTTATAGCATTTTTATTATTATTTTTTTTTTTTACTAGTAATGGCAGCGATCTGCGATTTTTGTGGTGACTGCGACATTATGGCAGACACATCGGACACTTTTGACACATTTTTGGGACCATTGGCATTAATACAGTGATCAGTGCTATAAAAATGCATTGATTACTGTAAAAATGTTACTGCCAGTGAAGGGGTTAACACCAGGGGGCAAGCAAGGGGTTAATTGTGTTCCCTAGTGTGTGTTCTAACTGAAGGGGGGAGGGGACTGTGTAGGGGAGATGAGAGATCGCTGTTCCTACTCTGTATGAACAGACGATTAGTCTCTTCTCCCCTCAGAGAACCGGAAACACAGATTCCGGTTCTCGGTGTGATCACGGCAGCCCGGAGGTGATCGTGACCTCCGGGCACTGGCATCGGCTCCGTGGGTGAGCAGTGGGCCCCTAGTGGCCACATAACATCGTGTCATTCTGCCGCAGTAACACTGCGGCGGCTGGTTGGCAAGTGGTTAAAACACAACTGTAGCCCTGTTTTGGGGGTGGGGGAGTTATGACAAATGGCCCTCCCCAAATATTTCACTAAACCTGTCAGTAAATAAGAGAACCAGAACCTTTGCTAAGTGGAAGAGTTGATTTTGATAAAGTTGTCAGTGCCTTCACCCAGGACAGGGCCTCTGTAAACAGAGGGAACTTCCTTCCTGGCAAATCAACCATAACGATATAATGTAGATGCACACTAGTATGGAAATAATATAAGCTGTATATAAGAAAAGATTAATATTAGTAAATATATCCAATGTACAAAGAGGTATTACCAGGAAAGGGCCCAGCAAGAGTCCTGGTGGAATTGTGCACATATACCCATTTGTATAGTTATGAAAAGAGATACCACCAGATGAATGTTCCAGGAAAGTTTAGTTGCAGAGGCCCTTGAGAAAGATCACAATGCAATGTCCTTTTTTGTGAGATCTGAAGACATAATCAGCAGTAATGGGGATATCCTCCAAACTTTGTCCAACAAGCCTGGAACACAGATGCTCATAAACCAAAACTGTGGGCTGGCACTGGAACTCCAACATGCAACCAGAGTTCTAACTACCAGAAGAGGCAGTCAGATGCCTTACCTGGCTCTAGCCTTCGCTAATTATTGAGTCCTAAGCTGAAACTATCTATAGAATCCCAGACAATAATGGACAAGGTTAACAAAAAAAACCAGGAGCTGCATATACACTCTGTTGCAATAAACAGGTTCACATACTAATATACTGGAAGGTGAACACTACATACATATAGTAGCACAGACCTAGCACTCTGGCACTGTGCATGTGAGATAATAACAATAGGACAGATATTTTCTGTCTGTCACAAGAATTCAGAAACACACTCAAGAAGATATGGGCAGCCAGCTACAGTTAAACTATTAGAACACAGGAATACTTGCGTCTTATAATAAAAAAAAACTTGATATCACTCTTAAATACAGCGCTGTAGTGCTAAATCATACAAAATTACACATTAAAAAAAAAATAAAATAAATATATATATATATATATATATATATATATATATATATACATATGTTTATGTTAGAGTCACTCCTTAATAAATTTTACTAACCCCAGTGAAAAAAATCCCAATCCATCCAACAGCAACTAATATTCAATGTGCTTCTTCATGTGACATCTCAATATCTTCATGTAAATCTCAAAATCCTGTGTCCCTCCAACACTCTGATAGACAGACACTCACCAGCTTAAAATGCTTATCTTTTTATCCATTCAGGGTATACAAATCCTCCTCCTCTTTTTTCCACAGCATTTTTTATCATAAGATCATGGAAAAGAACAAAATGGCATACATCATTTGATATTGCTAAAATTCAGTGTTTATTTAAAACAAATGGTTATACTCACAAACAAGCACTTGAAACAGATTGCATAACATGCAAGCCAGTACACAGGCTGGTTTGGAAAACCCTCCTCCTGCTCTTCACAGAGCTCAAGCTGGATGCCCTGTTTCTCAGCTTTTCTCCCTGGCTCCCTGCCTCACAGACTGACACCTAATTGCCACTAGGCCATGCTCTGATGTGTTTCATCATCAAAATTACTTTATCAAGACGATACTTGAATAATAGTCTCAGCTTCTGGCCTGGGTGAAATATATGCAGCTCCTGTTTTTAGACATGTGATCTCCAAAAACCTCTCTTTCTACTTTCTTCCGCTGGCTTTTATTAAACCCAGCCTTCTAAAGACAGGAAGTGCATACATAATTAACTGTATATATTAAAAGCACAAGTATTTACAATTACAAACAGTAGAGGGCAGCAGATCCCTAAACAATGTAATGGATATTTGGATTTTTTTTCAACAACTGGTCACTCTACCACCAGAGCATCAATTGGATCTGTGCAGCCTTTGCCATATTATAGGAACAAACGGCTGTGAGCTGTGCAGGACATGTCACAATCTGAGGATGAGCTCCAATGGACCCAGGAAAAGATCATATGACCATGTAAAAATAAGGTGTAAGAAAGCTATTCACAATCATTCAAATGCTATGTATTATGTGGGTCATAATGTTTATGCTAATACACACAATACATATGCAAGGAATGTACAAATGAGTTTGGACACACTTTATTAGAAGGAATTTGGAATGTTGGCCTACACCTATGCAACTGTATGACAGCCAAATTGGAGGATTTTCTGTAACAAAATATGGTGCAAGCTTGGAATTTTTAAACTTTAATAGGTGCAATACAATGTAACACTATAACATAGAAAAACTGTTTCAGATTTTGTTCAGATTGCTTCTACAGATTGCCAAGTACAATGAATAGGGTGCCACAGTGCTACTGTAAATCCATTTATTGACCAAGCAGAGCTTTTGTTAATGCAATTCAAACATTGCCATTTATTGTAAGCAGTAAAAAGTCCCACTGATACATCATAAAGTCTACATTAAAATAACAAACTTTAAAGGTTGAACTATTGTCAGGAAAAAAAAAAACAACATTAAACATATAGAATTCAGCTCTCTATATTTTTATTTCCTGATTGTCAGCTAGAATATTGAATGCAATAAATGTGGCAAATCCCAGCACATCAGCTAACAAGATGTTTCCCTAATAAATGGAAGAGAATAAGAGAGTATTCAGTATTACAAAGAAGTAGACCACATTTAGCCCTGGTTTACATATATGCGAATTGTATAAGTTTTGAACCGTGTCCGATTCGCATGACATGTGAACCAAACCGGCCTTCTATGCAGCCGGTTCACATTCAGTGGGGCAAAAAAGTATTTAGTCAGCCACCAATTGTGCAAGTTCTCCCACTTAAAAAGATGAGAGAGGGCTGTAATTGTCATCATAGGTATACCTCAACTATGAGAGACAAAATGTGGAAACAAATCCAGACAATCACATTGTCTGATTTTTGAAAGAATTTATTTGCAAATTATAGTGGAAAATAAGTATTTGGTCACCTACAAACAAGCAAGATTTCTGGCTCTCACAGACCTGTATCTTCTTCTTTAAGAGGCTCCTCTGTCCTCCACTCATTACCTGTATTGCAAAGATTTTGAGTATAGCCTCATGTAGTCAAAGATAATAAGTCTTAAAAACGTACCATCATCCAAATTAATATACAGAAACAAGGGAGAGTGGGAACAAGGGGACAGTGGCTGATGTTGGCCCCGTAGCATTCCCACCCTAAGAGTGGCTGGACTATATCGGTACAGATAAACAACAATAACCAGATTATATAGAAGGGTTTATTACAAAAAAGAAAATGCATAGTATACTTCTTAAAATTGCAAAACAGAGGCTCAGGATTCCCCAAGGGATATCTGTTGTTACAAGGTATAGAATGGTCTGGTTCTCGACTAGTTTCGCGGTTTTACCGCTTCCTCAGGAGGACCAATCTATGAGACAAATAATACAATACAATACAGGCATAATAAATACAATGATCATAATACAGCATGTAAGAAAGAAAAAAATAACCAGAAAAGTAATTAAGGGATTAGCTTACCCTAGGTGATCATGTGCGGCACCAAGCCGCCCAATTAAATGTCCCCCGCGGCAGACAAGGGGGATTATGCGGAGTTCTCTAAATAAAGAGCATAAAAACAGGTGAGGGGCCTAGTAAGTAGGCTGGTTGAAAAGAAAAATAGAGTAGCCATTCACATAGTAAGGGGGTAGGAAAGGGATGGAACAAAGATAGAGAGAAAGGAGAAGGAGGGAGGAAAAAGTGAGAAGAAATGGGGAGAGGGAGCAGGGAAAGAGAAGGGGAGGAAAAGTTGGGGGGAGAGAGGGGAAGGGAAAGAGGGCGAATGAAGGGGGGGAAAGGAGGGAAAAAAAGGGGGAGGGGGAGAGGTAAAAGGACAAGAGGAAAGGGAAGGGGAAAAGGAAGGGAGACCAAAGAAGAAGGGGAGAAAAGGGGACCAGAAAGTGGGGAGCAGGAGAGGGGGGGAAGGAAAAAACAAATGGGGACGATGAGGAGAGAAGAATAAGGGGGGGGGGGACTTTTT
Organism: Lithobates septentrionalis; assembly: GCA_037952835.1. Taxonomy (NCBI): domain Eukaryota; kingdom Metazoa; phylum Chordata; class Amphibia; order Anura; family Ranidae; genus Lithobates; species Lithobates septentrionalis. The sequence goes on along the minus strand of JBBDGP010000948.1, from coordinate 1,473,230 downwards.
CCTTCCTCCTTCTCCTTTCTCTCTATCTTTGTTCCATCCCTTTCCTACTCCCCTACTATGTGAATGGCTACTCTATTTATCCTTTCAACCAGCCTACTTACTAGGCCCCTCACCTGTTTTAATGCTCTTTATTTAGAGAACTCCGCATAATCCCCCTTGCCCGCCGTGGGGGAAATTTAATTGGGCGGCTTGGTGCCGCACATGATCACCTAGTTATAGGGTAAGCTAATCCCTTAATTACTTTTCTGGTTATTTTTTTCTTTCTTACATGCTGTATTATGATCATTGTATTTATTCTGCCTGTATTGTATTGTATTATTTGTCTCATAGATTGGTCTTCCTGAGGAAGCGGTAAAACCGCGAAACTAGTCGAGAACCAGACAATTCTATACCTTGTAACAACAGATATCCCTTGGGGAATCCTGAGCCTCTGTTTTACAATTTTAAGAAGTATACTATGTATTTTCTTTTTTGTAATTAACCTTTTTATATAATCTGGTTATTGTTGTTTATCTGTACTGATATAGTCCAGCCACTCTTAGGGTGGGAATGCTACGGGGGCCAACATCAGCCACTGTCCCCTTGTTCCCACTCTCTCTCATTCAAAAATGTGGGGTTCTTGCGAGCCACAAGTGGACCAATACCTCTAAGGCGTAAGTCAACTATTTATAAGCAGCAAACACTACACCACTAGGGATGAGCTTCGTGTTCGAGTCGAACCCATGTTCGACTCGAACATCGGCTGTTCGGTCGTTCGCCGAATTGCGAACGATATGGCCCGTTCGCGCCAAATTCGTGTGGCGCGTCACGGCCCATAATTCACTGCGGCATCGCAGTGCATTGCTGGCTGATGATTGGCCAAGCATGCACTATGACCCGCATGCTTGGCCAATCACAGCGCCGCCTGAACAGAGAGCCGTAATTGGCCAAAGCCAAGGAGGCTTTGGCCAATTATGGCTCAGGGGATTTAGTACACGCCCCACACTATATAAGGCCGCCTGCACGGCGGCCCTGTGTAGTGTGTGTTCCGGTGTGCTGAGAGATAGAGAGAGAGACAGTGTCATTTGATTTGAGTTAGATAGATTAGGCAGAACAGTCAGTCAGTTAGCTGCACTTACAGTGTATTGTGTATATATATGCATCCCAGGTGTTGCATATATATATATACACTGTATTCAGTTTAGCTAGATCCGTTCCTGTTATCTTCTAGACTATTTACATTTAGTGCAGTGCGTCCTGCTCACAGTGTTCAGCTAGATCCGTTCCTGTTATCTTCTAGACTATTTACATTTAGTGCAGTGTGTCCTGCTCACAGTGTTCAGCTAGATCCGTTCCTGTTATCTTCTAGACTATTTACATTTAGTGCAGTGCGTCCTGCTCACAGTGTTCAGCTAGATCCGTTCCTGTTATCTTCTAGACTATTTACATTTAGTGCAGTGCGTCCTGCTCACAGTGTTCAGCTAGATCCGTTCCTGTTATCTTCTAGACTATTTACATTTAGTGCAGTGCGTCCTGCTCACAGTTTTCAGCTAGATCCGTTCCTGTTATCTTCCTACTGACAGGCAGGCTTGTCTGGTTACAGTATATAAAGCTACCTGAAGAAAATTACAGGTGTTCTATTTGATCCTATTAGTACCACGGTCAGGCAGCTAGACTATTTACATTTAGTACAGTGCGTCCTGCTCACAGTGTTCAGCTAGATCCGTTCCTGTTATCTTCCTACTGACAGGCAGGCTTGTCTGGTTACAGTATATAAAGCTACCTGAAGAAAATTACAGGTGTTCTATTTGATCCTATTAGTACCACGGTCAGGCAGCTAGACTATTTACATTTAGTACAGTGCGTCCTGCTCACAGTGTTCAGCTAGATCCGTTCCTGTTATCTTCCTACTGACAGGCAGGCTTGTCTGGTTACAGTATATAAAGCTACCTGAAGAAAATTACAGGTGTTCTATTTGATCCTAATTAGTACCACGGTCAGGCAGCTAGACTATTTACATTTAGTACAGTGCGTCCTGCTCACAGTGTTCAGCTAAATCCATTCCTGTTATCTTCCTACTGACAGGCAGGCTTGTCTGGTTACAGTATATAAAGCTACCTGAAGAAAATTACAGGTGTTCTATTTGATCCTATTAGTACCACGGTCAGGCAGCTAGACTATTTACATTTAGTACAGTGCGTCCTGCTCACAGTGTTCAGCTAGATCCGTTCCTGTTATCTTCCTACTGACAGGCAGGCTTGTCTGGTTACAGTATATAAAGCTACCTGAAGAAAATTACAGGTGTTCTATTTGATCCTATTAGTACCACGGTCAGGCAGCTAGACTATTTACATTTAGTACAGTGCGTCCTGCTCACAGTGTTCAGCTAGATCCGTTCCTGTTATCTTCCTACTGACAGGCAGGCTTGTCTGGTTACAGTATATAAAGCTACCTGAAGAAAATTACTGGTGTTCTATTTGATCCTATTAGTACCACGGTCAGGCAGCTAGACTATTTACATTTAGTACAGTGCGTCCTGCTCACAGTGTTCAGCTAGATCCGTTCCTGTTATCTTCCTACTGACAGGCAGGCTTGTCTGGTTACAATATATAAAGCTACCTGAAGAAAATTACTGGTGTTCTATCCCAGCTTAGTGCAGCTACAGGCAATTAGTATGTCTGGAAGGCCAAGAAGGAGAGGCAGACAGTCACAAGCCAATAAGAGAGGGCAAGCAGGCTCTGTGTCTAGTGCTGGTCGTGGAGACGGTGCATCCTCATCAGCACGTGGCCATGGGACACGCTTGGCCTTTTTTTCGGCAGCTGGCCGTGTTGAGCCGCGGAAGACTTGGTCGAGTGGATGACCAAGCCGTCCTCATCCTCCTCATCCTCTCTCACCCAGGGTGCTTTGTCTGGCAAAGCAGCGGCCTCTTCCCTCAGCTCAATGTCATCAGTGACTCCTTCCCTAGCTCCACCATGTCCTCCTGAGGATTCCCTCGAACTGTTTGACCACAGTGTTGGGTACATGCTCCAGGAGGATGCCCAGCGTTTGGAAGGCTCTGATGATGATACTGAGCTTGATGAAGGCAGTAACATGAGCACGGACAGAGGGGGTGCCCAAGAAGGACAGCAATCTGGCAGTCATGCTCCCCCTGCTGCAGCATACTGCCAGGTTTGCTCCAGTGATGAGGAGGGAGGGGATGATGAGGTCACTGACTCAACGTGGGTGCCTGATAGGAGAGAGGAGGAGGAGGAGGAGGAGGAGGAGGCGGCACATCACCAACGAGGCAGGATGCCCTCCAGGGGCCAGCCTAAGGGCAGCACATTGACTGCATCACACCCCAAAGCTCCACATGTGCAGGGCGCTGCAGTCTCTGCGCGTTATTCAAAAAGTTCTTTGGTGTAGGCCTTTTTTGAGACCAGTGCATCAGATCGCACCGCTGCTATTTGCAACATATGTCTCAAGCGTATCTCGCGTGGCCAAAACATCTCCCGCTTATGTACCACATGCTTGACCAGACATATGTTGACCTGCCATGCAGTTCGTTGGCAAGCGTATCTAAAAGACCCACACCAAAGAACAAAGAGGATCTCTCCTTGCTCCTCATCAGCTGAGATTTCCAACCCCACTAGACCTCCAGTCCTCTCTGAGACCTGCAGTGAGAGGAATGAAGGTGTAGAATTAGGTGTGTCACAGCCAAGTACTTGTGGGCAATCTGCTTTTGGTAGACCGACGTCAGATTGTACCAGGCAAATTTCCCTGCCCCAGCTGCTGCACCGCCGAAAGAAGTTTGCTCTCAGCCATCCACATGCCCAGCGGTTGAATGCTAGCTTGGCAAAATTGCTAGCACTTCAACTGCTGCCTTTTCAGTTGGTAGACTCTGCCCTCTTCCGTGAGTTTGTGGAATGTGCGGTTCCTCAGTGGCAGGTACCCAAACGCCACTTTTTCTCACGGAAGGCGATTCCGGCTCTCTACCGGCATGTGGAAGGCAATGTCCATGCCTCGCTGGACAGGGCGGTCAGCGGTAAGGTGCATATTACCGCTGACTCATGGTCCAGCAGGCATGGACAGGGACGTTACCTAAGTTTCACGGCGCATTGGGTGACTCTGCTGGCAGCTGGGAAGGATGCAGGACAAGGTGCAGTAGTGTTGGAGGTTGTTCCGCCACCACGCCTCCAAAATGCTGATTGTGACACACCTCCCTCCTCCACCCCCTCCTCTTCTTCTTCCTCCATGGCCTCTTCCTCAGAACCAGCGGTGCTCCGTAGTCATTCAAGGGGCTACGCAAGTACGCAGGCCAAAAGATGCCATGCGGTGCTTGAGCTGGTGTGCTTGGGGGACAGGAGCCACACTGGGGCAGAGGTTCTGTCAGCTCTGCAGGGGCAGGTTCAGAAGTGGTTGACGCCACGCCAACTTAAGGCAGGAATGGTGGTTTGCGACAATGGCACCAACCTCCTCTCTGCCCTCCGACAGGGACAAATGACCCATGTGCCCTGTTTGGCTCACGTCCTTAACTTGGTGGTGCAGCGGTTCTTGGGCAGGTACCTGGGCTTACAGGATGTCCTGAGGCAGGCCAGGAAAGTCTGTGTGCATTTCCGCCGGTCATATAATGCCAGTGCTCGGCTGACGGACCTCCAAAAGGAGTTTAACCTGCCCAAGAACCGCCTAATCTGTGACATGCCCACCAGGTGGAACTCAACGTTGGCCATGCTGCAGCGGCTGCACACGCAGCAGAGGGCCATCAATGAGTACCTGTGCGACTATGGCACCAGGACAGGGTCAGGGGAGCTTGTTTTTTTTTCTCCACGCCAGTGGGCCATGATCAGGGATGGATGCACTGTCCTGTCACCATTCGAGGAGGCCACGAGGATGGTGAGCAGTGACAGTGCATGCATCAGTGACACTGTCCCCCTTGTCCACCTGTTGGAGCACACGCTGCGTGGAATAATGGACAGGGCACTTGAGGCAGAACAGAGGCAGGAAGAGGAGGACTTCCTTAGCTCTCAAGGCCCCCTTTATCCAGACAGTGTTCCTGCGTGCCCGCCGATCACACAGGAAGAGGACGAGGAGGAGGAGGAGGAGGAGGAAGATTGTGTCAGTATGGAGGTGGAGCCTGGCACTCAGCATCAGCAGCAGTCTTTAAGGGATCAGTCCCAAGAAACACATGGACTTGTACGTGGCTGGGAGGAGGTGGCTGCGGACGTTGTCGTCCTTAGTGACCCAGAGGACTCCGGACCGAATGCCTCAGCAAACCTACGCTGCATGGCCTCCCTGATCCTGCAAAGCGTGCGTAAGGATCCTCGTATTCGTGGTATCAAGGAGAAGGACCAATACTGGCTGGCAACCCTCCTTGATCCACGTTACAAGGGTAAGGTTGCGTACCTTATCTTGCCATCGCAGAGGGAGCAGAGGATGAAACATCTTCGGGAGGCCTTGCAGAAAGGTCTGTGCAATGCGTTCCCAGAGACTGGGAGGTTACAAACTCCTGTTTCTGGACAACGTGTTGCTGAGGCTTCGGTCAGTCAAAGAAGGAGCGGTGGAGAAGGTGGCCGTCTGACCGATGCGTTCAGACAATTTTTTGGTCCGCAGCCCCAAGGTATGATCGGTTCCAGCAACCATCGCCAGCGTCTGTTTTACATGGTGCAGGAATACCTAGGGGCAAGATCAGACTTGGACACCTTTCCCACCGAAAATCCTCTGGGTTACTGGGTCTTGAGGATGGATCACTGGCCAGAGCTTGCACAGTATGCAATTGAGCTACTGGCCTGTCCTGCATCCAGCGTTCTTTCGGAACGCACATTCAGTGCTGCTGGAGGCGTGGTAACCGATCACAGGGTGCGTCTGTCCACCGACTCGGTCGATCGGCTGACCTTCATAAAAATGAATCAGTCTTGGATCACCACCAGCTACCAAGCACCTGATGCTGATGTAACCGAATAATTTTTTTTGAAATCTCAGATCCCTTCAAAGACTGCCTATGCTGATGCTGAGTGACTATCCCTGAGTAATTATCCTCTTCCTCCTCAATCATCACGCTGATAGCTTGTAAGAACATTTTTGGTTCTGGGCGCCACCACCAGTGCCCAAGGCACAATTTTTCAGCCCCTGTTTAACAGGGGCGTGTAATTACAATTTTTGATGTAATACTTTGCAGCAGGGCTCGTTCCTGCATTCCAACTAGAGTGTCTGTGAGGGGTTGCAGTGTTGTGGCACCAGCACCAGTGCCTAAGGCCCAATTTTTCTGCCCTTGTCTAACAGGGGCGTGTAATTACAATTTTTGATGCAATACTTTGCAGCAGGGCTCGTTCCTGCGTTCCAACTAGAGTGTCTGTGAGGGGTTGCAGTGTTGTGGCACCAGCACCAGTGCCTAAGGCCCAATTTTTCTGCCCCTGTCTAACAGGGGCGTGTAATTACAATTTTTGATGCAATACTTTGCAGCAGGGCTCGTTCCTGCGTTCCAACTAGAGTGTCTGTGAGGGGTTGCAGTGTTGTGGCACCAGCACCAGTGCCTAAGACCCAATTTTTCTGCCCCTGTCTAACAGGGGGGTGTAATTACAATTTTTGATGCAATACTTTGCAGCAGGGCTCGTTCCTGCGTTCCAACTAGAGTGTCTGTGAGGGGTTGCAGTGTTGTGGCACCAGCACCAGTGCCTAAGGCCTAATTTTTCAGCTCCTGTTCAACAGGGGCATGTAATTACAATTCTTGATCTAATATTTCACAGCAGGGCCCTGTGAGGGCTTACAGTGTTGTGGCCACAGCAACACCTAAGGCCCAAATTTCTGCTGAGTATATAGGGCAGGACCCTACTTTCAAACATCTAACTTACAAACGACTCCTACTTGCAAACGGAAGGAGACAACAGGAAGTGAGATGAAATCTACCCCTAGGAAGGGAAATTCTCTCCTGTAAGAGTTAATATGGGAAAACAATTTCTCCTTTCCACTGATGCTTTCCAATCCTTGTTCCACAAAAAAACCCAAATTTTCAAAAAACATTTTTCATTGGGACAAAAAGTGAGGTGAAATCTTCTGAAGAGGAGGAAAGACAGCAAAACAAATGTCACAGGGGTGATAACCCTTCCCTATGTTTTCCAAAAAGCTTAAAAAAGATTTTTTGGCTGGAGCTAAACACGTTAAAAATGTACCCATTCAAAATTACAAAGAGATTCTACTTAACAACAAACCTACAGTCCCTGTCTTGTTTGCACCGCCTGTATACTGCTGTTCAGAGTATATAGGGCCTTTCCTTATTTTAATTTGGGTGCGGGGTTCCCCTTAATATCCATACAAGACCCAAAGGGCCTGGTAATGGACTGGGGGGGTACCCATGCCGTTTGTCTCACTGATTTTCATCCATATTGCCATGACCCGACATGACATTAAACCCGCAAGCAGTTTTAAATGAGATTTTTTCCTTTAAAAATGACATTTGGTGCAGGGACTGTTCTAAACACGGGAAACACGCGCCACTTTACAGGCATACTATAGACACCCCCCAGGTACGATATTTAAAGGAATATTTCACTTTTTTTTTTTTACTTTAAGCATCATTAAAATCACTGCTCCCGAAAAAACGGCCGTTTTTAAAAGTTTTTTTTGCATTGATACATGTCCCCTGGGGTAGGACCCGGGTCCCCAAACCCTTTTTAGGACAATACCATGCAAATTAGCCTTTAAAATGAGCACTTTTGATTTCGAACGTTCGAGTCCCATAGACGTCAATGGGGTTCTAACGTTCGTGCGAACTTTCGGTCCGTTCGCAGGTTCTGGTGCGAACCGAACCGGGGGGTGTTCGGCTCATCCCTATACACCACGTTTCATTCCGTGTATTAAAATATATAACCAATTGTGCCTGCGCTAAAAAATATGAACTAAGTAAAAAAATCGTGCAGAAATATTAAATTAAAACCGTAATTAATATGCTAATATAGACATACATATATAAATATACATATATTGTGCAATCCTTATATATGAAAAATATCAAAGTGCATACACAAAAAAGTGCAATCCCTATATATAAAATGCTCAAAGTGCATCATGCATGGATATAAACATAAAATCTAAGTGCAAATCCTGTGGCAATCAAGTGTCCAATCAAAATATGATCGGCTAATTCAAACCAAAACAAAAAGGTGCAAGTATTCAGTGTCCAAGAATTAAGTGTCCATCATGCTTCTCCTGAATGGTGTCCAAATCACAACAAGCTTAATGTGCTCTCCCGTGATCCCCCACTTGTGCTTGCGCTCACCTCTATTCGTGTGACACGGTAGTTAAACAGTGTCTAACACGCATTGGGGCCACTCCTGGGCTCACTCAGGGTACATTGATGTATATTCAATCCTCTCAGGTAAAGCCAAATATCATTCAAAAAAAGAAAAAGAGAGCTCCATGGTGTAATATAGTAAGGGATTTATTTAAAGTAAAAGATATTCCTCCAGGAGGGTACTCACAATATGCGGGTGCTACAGTACACCAAACTATCCAGGTATAATTCGTTAACCACGGCTCGTATGGCGTGCGGTGTGGTGTATGTTCACCTCCTTCCCTGCTGACAGCTCTGTCCTACCCCTCCCCGACACGTATTCGGCACAGGTATCCCCCAGAGGAAGGCACGTGATCCATAGTTTGGTGCACTGTAGCACCCGCATATTGTGAGTACCCTCCTGGAGGAATATCTTTTACTTTAAATAAATCCCTTATTATATTACACCATGGAGCTCTCTTTTTCTTTTTTATGAATGATATTTGGCTTTACCTGAGAGGATTGAATATACATCAATGTACCCTGAGTGAGCCCAGGAGTGGCCCCAATGCGTGTTAGACACTGTTTAACTACCGTGTCACACGAATAGAGGTGAGCGCAAGCACAAGTGGGGGATCACGGGAGAGCACATTAAGCTTGTTGTGATTTGGACACCATTCAGGAGAAGCATGATGGACACTTAATTCTTGGACACTGAATACTTGCACCTTTTTGTTTTGGTTTGAATTAGCCGATCGTATTTTGATTGGACACTTGATTGCCACAGGATTTGCACTTAGATTTTATGTTTATATCCATGCATGATGCACTTTGAGCATTTTATATATAAGGATTGCACTTTTTTGTGTATGCACTTTGAGGTTTTTCATATATAAGGATTGCACAATATATGTATATTTATATATGTATGTCTTTATTAGCATACACTCTCCCTCATTACCTGTATTAATGGTACCTGTTTGAACTTGTTATCAGTATAAAAGACACCTGTCCAAAACCTCAAACAGTCACACTCCAAACTCCACTATGGTGAAGACCAAAGAGCTGTTGAAGGACACCAGAAACAAAATTGTAGACCTGCACCAGGCTGGGAAGACTGAATCTGCAATAGGCAAGCAGCTTGGTGTGAAGAAATCAACTGTGGGAGCAATAATTAGAAAATGGAAGACATACAAGACCATTGATAATCTCCCTCGATCTGGGGCTCCACGCAAGATCTCACCTCGTGGGGTCAAAATGATCACAAGAACAGTGAGCAAAAATCCCAGAACCACACGGGGGGACCTGGTGAATGACCTGCAGAGAGCTGGGACCAACGTAACAAAGGCTACCATCAGTAACACACTACGCCACCAGGGACTCAGATCCTGCAGTGCCAGAAGTGTCCCTCTGCTTAAGCCAGTATATGTCCGGGCCCGTCTGAGGTTTTCTAGAGAGCATTTGGATGATCCAGAAGAAGATTGGGAGAATGTCATATGGTCAGATCAAACCAAAGTTGAACTGTTTGGTAGAAACACAACTCGTCGTGTTTGGAGGAGAGAGAATGCTGAGTTGCAAACAAAGAACACCATACCTACTGTGAAGCATGGGGGTGGCAACATCATGCTTTGGGGCTGTTTCTCTGCAAAGGGAACAGGACGACTGATCCATGTACATGAAAGAATGAATGGGGCCATGTATCATGAGATTTTGAGTGCAAACCTCCTCCCATCAGCAAGGGCATTGAAGATGAAACGTGGCTGTGTCTTTCAGCATAACAATGATCCCAAACACATCGCCCGGGCAACAAAGGAGTGGCTTCGTAAGAAGCATTTGAAGGTCCTTGAGTGGCCTAGCCAGTCTCCAGATCTCAACCCCATAGAAAACCTTTGTAGGGAGTTGAAAGTCTGTGTTAGCCAGCAACAGCCCCAAAACATCACTGCTCTAGAGGAGATCTGCATGGAGGAATGGGCCAACATACCAGCAACAGTGTGTGACAACCTTGTAAAGACTTACAGAAAACGTTTGACCTCTGTCATTGCCAACAAAGGATATATAGCAAATTATTGAGATGAACTTTTGATATTGAAAAAATACTTGTTTTCCACCATAATTTGCAAATAAATTCTTTCAAAAATCAGACAATGTGATTGTCTGGATTTGTTTTCACATTTTGTCTCTCATAGTTGAGGTATACCTATGATGACAATTACAGGCCTCTCTCATCTTTTTAAGTGGGAGAAATTGCACAATTGGTGGCTGACTAAATACTTTTTTGCCCCACTGTATGTGCGGGCCGGCCGTAATGCGATTTTAAAAAGAGTCGGGTACGATTTGCAGCCTGGTTCAGGTGCAATTTCCAGTGTCATACACTTTAAAAAATCACACCTGAACCACCATTGAACCACTGAATGAAACTTCACCAGACTCTTTTCACAAATCGCAGTGAAACCGGCCCCACACATACTGTATGTGAACCCAGTGTAAGTCCTCCTGAACACAGGCAGAAAAAAACCCAAAACAACACCCCATTTGTAGCTTTATCGCATTGTTTTACAAAGGGATAATAAGCAGTGCTCCAAATAATGCAACAATATATAACATTCAGTTGTACAGAAAAAATGAAAAAGTGTCCATGTGCAAAATAGAACTCAATCTTAATAATGCAACACCAAAAAAATCATATACAGTCCATAATTTTAAAACAATCCAATGAAGGAGTGATCCATGCAGAGTGAAGACTCGGGCTTCTTACCAGATATCCAGGACCATATATTACAATGGTCAAAAAAGCAGCAGCAAGTTTATCCAGGAGGGTAACCGTCAAATGGATCACCGATTGTATAGGGGAGACTCACAATGAAAAAAAAGGAAAACTCCCATAGTGAAGCCTATCAAAATGTAAAAGAGTTTATTTTAAAAGATGGCTACAATTACCTTCATAAAAAACATAAACAGCATTTGTTTTGCATAACAGAAGAGCAGCAGGCTGCTGGCTTCAAACACTACCACTGGTTAGCGGTCGGGCGTGCGTGATGTTTTCTCTACTAGACTACCACTGACGCGTTTCATCATCAACAAGACGTCTTCGGAGCATTGCATTGTTTGGAGCTCTTCTTATTTACCCTTTTTTAATTTATTAACTGGTATCATGGTTTTTTAAGTGGCTGCCATTTTTCCTTATTTACACTGAGCGTGAATTTTACATTCTTTTTTTTTTTTTACAGATCTGAATATAGGTGCATTGCTGTCTATAGGACAACACACACAACTGTGTAAAGATCCGTAAGGCATAGATGCATTCAGAGTCATTAAAAAAAATAGAACATTTCACATTTGAGTGTAGAAATGTATGCGTATATTATTATTATATAGAATTTATATAGCACCAACAGTTTACGCAGCACTTTACAATATAAAAGGGAGACAATACAGTTACAATGCAGTAAAATACAAGAGGATTAGGAGGGCCCTGCTCAGAAGAGCTTACAAACTAATAGCGTGGGATATGCAAGTATATGTAGGCATGTAAGGGTGTATATGCACAAATGGAAAACACTGACAGCTTCATGCATTTGGCTGTACAGGCGTATTATCTGCATTTGGAGCATACATCCATGATCTTGTGGGTGCTTTATACAAACTCCGATACATCACTGTGTACAGCTGAATCTTCTAATTCATCTTAATGGGTGGCTCTATGCAACAGCTGTGATTCTCCAGGACAGTGATTATGCAAGCTCTGCATGCTGTACTGCCCCTGTATGGCCATGTGCTGAAGGGATGAAGAAGAATTTTACATGTGTATATGCATGCACACGTTTATTCACCTGCGTGTGTATATACACATGGTCTTTAAGGAACATAACTTGTATTTTTTACTCAGGATCTGTCTACAGCCTCTGTTAGTAAGATACTGTATATAAACATCAGCAATTTATTAGGTCCATGTGCACGAAGCCTTAGTGGCTATTATGTTGTCTAGGACCCATAATGCAGTACTAAAAGTGTCTCGGGTCAGTTACATCTTAATTATTATTAATAAATATTATACAGGATTTATTTAGCCCCAACAGTTTGCACAGCACTTTACAAAATGGAGGCAGACAGTACAGTTACAATACAAATCATTACAAGAGGAATTATAACACTTTTAATTGATTTTATATCTAAATATGCAAACACAAATCCAAAAGCAGATATTTGTAAATATCTATTAGCTTTACATATCCCTTCTGGAAATGTGTGCTTTTCTGGAGTTCTCCTTTAAAATAGTACAGTGCCCGCCATAAGATTACTGTATAACCATTCTCTATAAAACCCCTACTGCCTTGTAAACATCATCGCATTTGTCACAAAGATGTGCGATCCATTTTGAAGTAAACATACATGAGACATGCAGCTGGCGTTGATGTCCTTTATTTCAAGGTTCAACTTTACATTTGGTGACCCTGACGTTTCTTCTTGTTTGCATCTCCACCACCGGCTCCTCACCTTCTCCAGGACAGACAGCAGCAATGAGGCCTCAGGTGAGAAAACTTTTATTTTCTCATGATAAATACTGTCTTTTCTGTGCGGTGTGGAGGGGTCGGTTGGGGGAGTGCAGCCACAGAAGGTAACACGTTTCCTATTTTGATTTTGCCTGCATACTTGTCTCTGTATGGTTACTAAAGAATGTTAAAGGTACCTATTATAATTTAAAGCATGCTAAGTAATGATCATTTTAAGCGCTTGCCTTTTTCTCCTTGTCTCCAGAAATGACAATGTATATATATTTTATGAAGGGATGTATAAGTGCAGGTACCACAATTTCTGAATAGTGAGTAGAAGTTGGTGGTGTGTTGAATTTTTTTTGTATAAACGTTTGTGGTCCTAAGGCAGATTGGTATTGCCTTCAGCGGATATCCACAAATGGGTGAATGATGTTTTTTGAACGTTTGTGGTCCTAAGGCAGATTGGTATTGCCTTCAGCGGATATCCACAAATGGGTGAATGACCTGCTGTGTGTTCTCTGGGATAGGGAGTCTAGATAGGGACTAGCCTATTACCACTCAGAAAGGAGACGTCCTTCTGAGAGTAGAACGAGCGAGATATCTCAACTTATGTACTGGGCTGCTGGTACACAGCCATAATGTTAAATGGTGGAGCTCTCAGTCCCGGAGTTCCAAATTGTTGTCATTTCTAAAGAGACTAATGAGAAATTGTGATAAATATGGGAAAAAAATGTTTTGCCTGTCATGAATACATTTGGGTTAACAAAAAAGAAAAAAAAAGTTATTGAAAATAGCAAAAGCAACAGGGCTAAGTAATGTTAAATTGCAACCAAGTGCTCCTATCATCAAAATGATGGTGAGTGGAGACCCAGATGCCCTGAAACATCATGTAAAATGGTGTAAACTAACAAGAAAGGAGTATGAAGAGGACCCATCTAAATGGCCGCCAGAGAGGTCCCCTAATACACCTACAATTGATGTATTGTTTAAACTGCTTTTTAAAAGGTCTGATTGTGGGGGGATTGAATGTTTAGCAGCCTGGGAAGAATTATCTAGGAAAGATATAAACCACCCCCCCTATAAAATGTGCTCAGAGAAAGCTGCTTTACATGTAGAAAATAAGGATAAAATACCCAATGCTTGGGTTTCCCCTTATGACTCAATAAGAAGGGAATTATTAGGAGCATCTGCACCTATGGTATAGCAAGTGGAGACTACAGGAGGGGAGTCAGCTAATGGGGATATAGGAGAGGCGTCTGGTTATCAGCAGACCACTCCAAGTATTATGACAGAAACTCCCCTTCTGCAGACACATAGGTAAAATTGTTAATAAACAGTATTCCCTACATTACCGTAGAGAACAACCATTCTATGATGTAGATGGTACAATGACATTTGAAAAAGATGGGGAACTGTGGCAGTATGCAGATGCCTTAGCAATAGCAAGATTTAATAAATTAAGTAAATTGGATACTAATACTAAGCCAGTAATAGGGAAGTTACTACAGGAGGGTGTTCTTACTCCTTGTAGGAGTTCAGCTAATACTCCTATTTATCCAGTTCCCAAACCTATAAAAACAGGAGAGGATAGCCGTCGATGGAGATTGGTGCATGATTTGCGTGCAGTCAACAAGGTAATTATACCATCAGTACCTGTGGTACCCAACCCCTCTACTATAATCTCTAGCTAGCATCTTCTGATGAACAAGCTTGTACTGAGGATTCTATAATGAATTTTTTAGCCAGTATAGGACAAAGAGTAGATGCTGCAAAAGTACAATGGGTTAAATTAAAAGTACAATACCTGGGCCACTGTGTTTCCCAAGGTATCAAACATTTGACAGATAAAAGGAAAAAAGTAATTGCAAAGCAACGAATGCCCAGTTGAGAGCATTCCTTGAAATAATGGGATATTGTAGACAGTTTTTACCTTAATATTCTACAATTATAGGTCTTAGCTGTTCAAATTAGAAGGTAAAGATGGGCTAAGTCTAGTAGAACGAAGATGTATGTTACAAATGTCCCAATAGTGGGGGTTCAAGTTCAGCACATAGTGGAGTATGGTGATTTGATTATAATGAAAATTTCATTACTTCCCTGAACTTGCTGTCTTGAATTTGGGACAAAATACAGAACCAATGATTGATGTGTCAGTTAATGGTTTGTCTATTCTGTGTTTAATAGATAAAGGCGATTCAAAGAGTTTGCTAAATATTTATAGTGACTCAGCCTTGCTATAAGCATAGGGCATAGTTTTGCACAACTCTGGCAAGAAAGGGGTTATCCGTCAGCAGCAGGAACCCCTATACAACATAAAGAATTAATTGCTAAATTATTGGCAGCGGTCCAGCTGCTTCTTAAAGTTGCAGTAATTAAATGTAAAGCACATACCAGAGCAGATGATAGTATATCGCTTGGAAATGCTTTGGCTGATAGGTATGCTAAAGATGCTATACATTTTTATGAGCCAACTACAGCGCTTCCAACATTCCTGCTCACAGATCTTCAAGTGGATCTGGATATTGTATCAGCTCTACAGGCAAGTTCGCCTCATACATCCTTTTGGACCACAAAAGGAGCTGTTTGTGGAGCAGATGGTATATGGAAACTAAAAAACAGACTGGTTGCTCCTCCGACTTTGTTTCCTTCTTTGTTTGTTTTGAGCCATGGGCCTTGCCATGTCTCAACAGGAGGGATGTGTCGGGTGGTAGCCAGAGATTGGTGGGCTCTAGGTTTTTCTGCATATGCTGCTAAAAAAGTTACTGAATGTTCTATAATGTCAAATGCATAACATTGGAAAGTCAGTGCCCACTCCCATGGAGCATATTCCACATACTGAGGAGCCATTTCAAATTGTGCAAATTGACTTCTCGGATATGCCCCCTTGTGGTCGATTTAAGTATTTTTGCATTGATCAATTTTTGAACTGGCCAAGAGGCTTGGCCCACGTCCAAAAATGATGCCAGAACTGTGGTAAAATGTCGAGGGAATTGATCCCAAGGTTTGGTATAGGGACAATAATTTCCTCAGATAGAGGTACACATTTTGATAATAAACTCATGGCAGAAGTAGTGAGTATTTTGGGTATGAAACAGCAATTGCATACTCCTTACAGACCGCAGGCCAATGGGATGGTGGAACGCAGCAATCAAACCCTGAAGAGGTATTTAGCCAAAATAACTGCTAATGGACAAAGCACATGGGTAGAAGCGTTACCTATAGCCTTTAGGACAACCCCTAAAGAGAAACATGAACTGTCACCTTTTGATATATTGTTTGGGCGACCGCCCTGGAGACTACATTCATCTCTTGTGCAGCCAGAGACAGTGACTTTAATAAATGGACATTGCAAATTGGCAAATGTGTTTTCTGATACTTTTTCCAGAGCCAAAGCAGGACAACCTGTGGATACGAGTGAAGAAACTCATGGACTAAAGTTAGGAGATTGGGTGTATATCAAGAATCACACACCCCAAACTACTTTGTCTCCTAAGTGGAAAGGACCATTTCAGGACATTCTTGTGTCTCCTACCACAGTGAAGCTGAAAGACTATAAGTATTGGGTGAATGGTTCACACTGTAAAAAGTCTGTGACTCCAAAAGAAAATATAAGCCGGTCTGCCGCTGGCAAGAATTGTTCTGTACCTTTACCTTCCAGGTCTCCTCCACTGACTCGTGCGCAAGCAAGAAGACTGCAGAATGAATCTCCTAGGGCCTAAGATGAATGTGAAGCTCTGGAGTGTTATCCTCTGCGGTGGAGTGGTGGTATGGATTACAGTCATGGCATATGAATGGACATACAAGAAAGAAAAGGGTAAGATACAAGACACTTTTCTTTTTAATGCTACTGTAATGGAAGAAATGTCACAACTTGAACAGGTTTCAGATGCAAGCTGCCAAGAAGCTGAATATCACTAACTGCTGGATATGCACACATGCACCTATTTCTCATAAGACTTTCTCCTCTTTGTTAGGAATACCTAGCACTTTAGCTAAAATGGAGGACAGTGTACACTTTGGTGAAGTCAGTAGAACAATGATTAACAGAGCTATTTCACTTCTACTATTCACAAATGCTCCATTAAGAAAACCAGCTGTCTGCATTAACTTTTACTTTGGTAGAGTCATACCTGCTACTTGGTATATGGAGGATAATGACTTTTGAGAAACACAGCTCCACAAAATACTTATACACTTTCTTAAAAAGGACTTTTTGCACCTTATTAAAAGGATCTCACTGACTACTTTTTGCACCTTATTAAAAGGGATCTCACTGACTAATCAGCTCCAGGAGAAGATGAAATCCCAGGAGGAAAAGAGGAAGAAGAAGATTCCGAGATTAATGTGAAAAATGATGATTCTCCTGATAGGCCTACATTTTATCCTAAGTCAGATGATAATTTCATAAATGTTGAATCACATGACAGAGAGATTAAACCATTGTTTTCTATTCCTTGGGTAAATAGATGTTGTATTAAAAAGGCTTTCAGTTTCATCATTGATTTGGCAGGCCTGATGGATAACATTACTGCCTTATATGATAGAAACTTTATAGCCCTTGCTATAGAATTGAAAATGATCAGAAAGGAGGTTTTGCAGCACGGGCTGGTGCTGGATTATCTCACGGCCAGTCAAGGAGGAATATGCGCCATAGTGAGAACTACATGTTGTAACTACATCGGAAATGATACGAAGACTGAAGATGCCATCATTTCACATGTAGAAAAAGTACAACAAATGAAGGTTAAATTTTGCAAAGAACATACCAAAACTACTTGGGTTGAAGGTAACTGGGAAAGCTGGCTTTCCTGACTCAATCCTCTCAACTGGTTTTCTGGTATTGCAGGATGGTTTTCTGGAATTTTCATGGTATTTTATACATTGTTATAAATGTTATATAAATTTTGTTTGAAAATAATCACACGTGCTGGTACTAATATTGGTTCTTCTGAGCTCTTAAGGTCTCGAGTCAGAACTGCTCATGAGATGGTGATCCGTATACCTGAAGATCAACCTAAAGATACAGAAGAAGCTTAAAAGGGATACCGAAAGAATTCTAAACACAGGAGGGGCTGTGAAGATATAGGAAATATACGAACCATATCTTTTACTTATCCAGAGTTCCTCTTCAATATGAAATTGTATTTTTGCACTTAACTTGTTTTTCTGTTTATGAATTCTTTTGGCATTGCAACACATGTGGCTGGGTTGACCAAGTTGACATCTAAATGTTCTGCCAATGATTCTCGGAAAAGATGAGATAGGGAAAGATATTGACGTAGAAAGTCCCTGTTTAAAAGCCAACTTAATTTCTTCCAAATAATTATTCTTTCTTTCTGTCAAAATAACTTGACAGTTGAAATTAGCCAGGTCAAAGTAACCCAGAAAACTCAGAACACTGGCCAAGAACTGTGTTGAAATATTGAGTGAAATACTTATTGAAATACGTATTTGTGATGTGTAACTTTGAGCTTGTGCCCGCCATAAGATTACTGTATAACCATTCTCTATAAAACCCCTACTGCCTTGTAAACATCATCGCATTTGTCACAAAGATGTGCGATCCATTTTGAAGTAAACATACATGAGACATGCAGCTGGCGTTGATGTCCTTTATTTCAAGGTTCAACTTTACAGTTGAAATGAAAAAAATAATTGTAGCTAGTTTAGCAATGTAGACACTAGAGGGAGCTGTGCAAGTTTCATGTGTAAATATTTGATTTAAAGGAAAGCTAATGTTATATTTGCAATGCTGACTATTGCTCAATTTAGAGGTCGTTCTACATTGTCATAAATTTTGATTTATTCACACCTAAAACACAGGAGCAAAACAATCAGCATAATTTGATTCACTGTTCTCCTGCTCATTCGGTTTTTAATGGAAAGTGTTGTGGAGAGGGATTATGAATTTCCTTTTCAGTTTAAGTGTAAATTATGTTGACTTATTTATTATGTTCTTCCCCAACAGGCAGCAAACTGCATCACATATCAGGCTGGGATGTTTAACAAAATGCAATGCTGACCATATCTGCAGTAATAGGTTTTATTAGGCACATAAGAAAATTCAGAGACGTGAAAGCAGCGTAAGAAACATAAATAGCAAGTATACATGGAATACATATGCACAAGCATTTAAAGCTTTATTTATGTAAAACACATTATTAAATGCATTGCTCTGTACTGTGTTTGGTATCTGTTTTGCTGACCTTTATAGGGAAAGTGACAGTTAGTTTAAAGGTGCTCAGCAAGGCCACAGTGTAAAGCTGGAGGTGCAAGTCCATATACTCTGCCCTGCAATTTTATACAGGGTTTACAGTAGTAATGTAGTAATAAATAAAATTCAGCTCAAATTGGATATAGGGCAAAATTTGATTTTTAAAATCCGTAAACCTTCGAAGAATATTTAAAAAGCAGCGTTTGTGATATTCACAACACATTCATTGCTCATACGCTGTAAACATATTCACTGGGACCTGCACAGGTCAAGCAACATTCAGATACTGTATTCTTCATTCGTTTTTCAGTTTAATTAAAATGATACTTGTGGTTCAAATATGCCTAGTATTTGTTATAATAATTATTAGACAATACCATGCCTCCCAACTTTTTGAGATGGGAACGAGGGACATCTATTAGCAAAAATATGTAGGCTTAAGACATGCATCCCCTATCACACCCCCTTAAAGAAGAATTAAACAAAAAAAATGATTAGTTAAACCCACTAGTGCTTTTTTTTTACCACCTAATATTACTTTATATTGGCTTTTGAAATTTATATATTTTTAAAGGCTTTCTCTTCCATATTTTTATTGTTTTAAATGCAGACATTTCTAGATCAGCCTGTGAAGGCAGGGTAAAATAGAAAAAATAATTATCAGCCATTGATCTCATTTATACGGGAAGTGCAATGTTTTCAATGGGGTTGATTTGCTAAAAACAAATTGACTGTTAACTTTGCAAGGGGAGTTACACTTTGCATGGGAACTTCCCCCTGTGATTAGTGAATGAAGTAAAGCTCTGCTGGCTTCCATCATCCAGTAATGTACAAGCAAAAATTAATATTTTCTTATTTTACTTGCACAGGATTGGGCTTTCTTTGCATAGTAAAAATTTCACCACATTCACTATTTTCCTGGGAAACTTCCTAGGCAAAGTATTTGCCTTTAATAAATCAACTCCAGTGAGACAGGCAGCTTATAGACTTGCATTATGAAAAGAAGCAAATAATTTGACTATTGTTTAGCACTACAAAATAGTAAGCAAAGACTGTGAATGTGTGGACAATATAGGCCGCCTCTGCCTCACATCGATCCGCGCCTTGAAATTACTCCGTAATCTAATGCAGCAGGCCAAAGCAGCTACTTTAAAAATTAAACATGTAATCACACAATAAGTCTAAAATCATAAACAACGCGCCAAGTCTCTGACAATTATGCTTATTGAAGCAGCGTTAAGTGTCCGATGTTGTAAAACACTATATATAGAGCAGATGTTGAAGAGACAGGAAAGTTCAAAAATAAAGCTGTGGTCTGTGGATATAAAGATGTGCGTAGAAATCCTTCCACCAGCAATGATCACCGCGTGAGGGGGTCACCCCCCGTGAGATTGCACTCACCACAATTTCAATAACCACAAGCCTTTAGGTAGTAATCTTTGAAAGCCTCTCTGTCTCCTTGGTTCGACCACCAGATGGTGCAATACCCTCTCGGCAAATGTCACATAGGGGGAAAATAAATGCTATATAGCGTAATATTGCTTAAGAAAGTTTATTAAATAATACACAACCTTACACTCCCCCCGTTTAAAATCTGCGTACCAGATACAAAAGTATATTAGAGCATTGAAAAGTGCACTGTGCCTGTGTTATTCGATCTCCGGGAGGAACGCCGGGATGCGCGCTGTATGCAGCTGGTCTTTTTCGCTTCCTGGTTTCCTTCCGTGGAACGCACACGTCACTTCCGGTAAATTACGACACTGACGCGTTTCGTCACTTCCGGACGTCGTCTGAGGGCGTAATCTACCAATCGTGAGGCCGGCTTTAAATAACAATAGTGGGTTTAAGCAGAGAATGAGGGAGGCGGATCTGCCAGCCACTCCTACTGTCATAATCAATGCTCCCAGAGCTGTCAGCAAAGGAAGACTTTGACTTAATTGCTTGTATTCCGCTGAAACTGTTTTTAAACACTGCCGACTTCACTGGAAGAATTGTGACTCATATGTCTTACTTAGAAATATCTCCTATAAACCTTTACACTGCATACTTATATCACATATAGCGTTGCTATACATTTTTACGTATGAATGAGGGACAGTAAAGAATATAGAAAATAATATAAAGTTAAAATTAAAAAATTATATTCAATAATAATAAATACTAGACATATATATATTCTTAATGGTGAGAATACAGTAAAATAAAATGAAATAAGTAGCATCCTCCCTCGTATTTTGCCCAATACCATTACCATCTGCTGTCACCCATCAAGGGTGCAAGCCCTCAACCTGGATATGGATGGGTGTGAGTAATTTAGAAGGGTAATAATAAATTCCATGCATTGAGTATAATCACACTATACATGGAGGATGCGTTAAAAATAATTTTACATTCATTGGTAAAAAACAGACCTACATCATTACACCTACTATTCAAAGACAAAATAAAATCTAATTAAAATTGTATGAATTAATTAAATGGTAATAGATGTCCAAACAATAGGGATGGTATAATTAATAATATAATATTTAAAATGATATAATATTTAAAATTTATATGATAAAATTTTAAAAATTTAGAAAAATTTATGAAAAATTAATGTGAAAAATTAATGCATATATCAAAACGGGACTGTATGCACCTAGACTAAAAGATAACGAACTGTATGTTATGTGTCGCTAATAAAGCAATTTATATCCAGCTCTATGTTTAGGCCTCGGGGGGAAAGGACATCCACAGAATGTATCCACCGGGTTTCGTGTTTAGATAGTTCACGAATACGATTGATGCCTCTCCAGTGGGTTTGTAGATGCTCTATCCCCCAGAATTCCAGCCCCTTGGGATCCCTGTTGTGTTTCAACCTGAAATGCAGAGACACATTATGGTCTTTGTAACCATTTTTTATGTTGTTAATGTGCTCTGCAATTCTAATCCGCAACAACCTTTTGGTGCGGCCTATATACATCAGGCCGCAGGGGCACTTTAGAGCGTAGACTACATAAGTGCTGTTACATGTGATAAATTGCTTTATATCAAAGGAGCGATTGTTGACTGGAGATAAAAAATTATTGATACCCCTCAGGGGTCTGGTGACTACTCTGCATGCTTTACACTTTCTGCACGCAAAAAATCCGTTACGGTCCCTGTGGTTTTGAGGGGGGATCTAAGATTTTTTTAACTATTTTATCTCCAAAATTCATAGATTTCCTATATATGAACTGAGGTGCTGGTGGAAGAACATTTATCAATTTTTTGTCCATTAAAAGGATGTGCCAGTGTTCTCTAAATATGTCTTCAACTTCTTTATACTGGGTATGAAATTGTGAGACAAATCCCCATTCATTATTTCGTTCGTTTCCTTTCTTAGAGAGCCTATCCTGGCTTGGTTCTTGTAGACACTCAGTTCTAGGTACAGATGCCACTTCTTCTACCACTTTCTGTAGCGCCTCTGGTTTGTATCCTCTGGCCTCAAACCTTTCTACAAGAATTTTTGATTGTTGATGGAATTCAATGTCCTCGGAACAGTTTCTTCTCACCCTCATGAGCTGTCCTTTCGGAATATTTTTAAGCCATAGAGGGTGGTGGCCACTGGTGATAGGTAGATAGCTGTTCCTATCGGTTCTTCCAGTGAAGTCGGCAGTGTTTAAAAACAGTTTCAGCGGAATACAAGCAATTAAGTCAAAGTCTTCCTTTGCTGACAGCTCTGGGAGCATTGATTATGACAGTAGGAGTGGCTGGCAGATCCGCCTCCCTCATTCGCTGCTTAAACCCACTATTGTTATTTAAAGCCGGCCTCACGATTGGTAGATTACGCCCTCAGACGACGTCCGGAAGTGACGAAACGCGTCAGTGTCGTAATTTACCGGAAGTGACGTGTGCGTTCAATGGAAGGAAACCAGGAAGCGAAAAAGACCAGCTGCATACAGCGCGCATCCCGGCGTTCCTCCCGGAGGTCGAATAACACAGGCACAGTGCACTTTTCAATGCTCTAATATACTTTTGTATCTGGTACGCAGATTTTAAACGGGGGGAGTGTAATGTTGTGTATTATTTAATAAACTTTCTTAAGCAATATTACGCTATATAGCATTTATTTTCCCCCTATGTGATATTTGCCGAGAGGGTATTGCACCATCTGGTGGTCGAACCAAGGAGACGGAGAGGCTTTCAAAGATTATTACCTAAAGGCTTGTGGTTATTGAAATTGTGGTGAGTGCAATCTCACGGGGGGTGACCCCCTCACGCGGTGATCATTGCTGGTGGAAGGATTTCTACGCACATCTTTATATCC
Organism: Lithobates septentrionalis; assembly: GCA_037952835.1. Taxonomy (NCBI): domain Eukaryota; kingdom Metazoa; phylum Chordata; class Amphibia; order Anura; family Ranidae; genus Lithobates; species Lithobates septentrionalis. The sequence goes on along the minus strand of JBBDGP010000948.1, from coordinate 1,450,011 downwards.
ACAGACCACAGCTTTATTTTTGAACTTTCCTGTCTCTTCAACATCTGCTCTATATATAGTGTTTTACAACATCGGACACTTAAGCGCTGCTTCAATAAGCATAATTGTCAGTAAGCAAAGACTGCATGAATAAGGAACATAAATAACTGCCCTTTGTGCACATAAAATAACATGCTACACATAGAAAAAAATGTTCCAAAAAGTGCTGAAAAAAAAAAAAAACATTTAATGACAGAAGCAAGCCTGTTTGTCTCTTCTGCTTTACATGCTTCTCCCTGTCTGACCAGCAGTTGATTTTCTAATAGCACACTGAGAAATTCATTAACAGCTAAGTTTACAATCTCTGCATGATTTTATGTCGGTGCACAGGACCTTTCATGCGCACGCATGCTAGGTAAATCATTCAGGCCCAAACATTTAAGACAGCTGAAGACCCTGAAACTGAAGGAAGACTATGAGAAGATGAAAGCCCCATAATGCGTGAATATGATAAGCATAGTTGCAGATTAGAGATGGGCTGAATACCCCTCAGTTTGGTTTGCGACAGAACTCTTGAACATCGCAAAAGTTCAGACTGGAACCACAAACCCTATTAAAGTCTATGAGAACTGAACTTTAAAAATCATAAGTGCCCATTTTGAAAGCTTATATGCAATTCATTGGCCATATAAAGGGTATGGGGGTCCAGTTACTGCCCTGGGGGACATGTATCAATGCAAAAAAACTTTAAAAAAAGATTGTTTTTAAAGGAGCAGTGGTTTTAATGATGCATAAAGTGAAACAATAAAAATGAAAAATACCTTTAAATATAGTGCCCTAGAGGGTCCCCTTAGTCTACCTGTAAAGTGGGCGGCACAGTGGTGTATTGGTTAGCACTTTTGCCTAAGCAGTAAGTGAAGTCGCTGGTTCGAATCCCAACTACGACACTACCTGCCTGGAGTTTGCATGTTCTCCCTGTGCCTGCGTGGGTTTCCTCCGGGTACTCCGGTTTCCTCCCACACTCCAAAGACATGCTGGTAGGTTAATTGGATCCTGTCTAAATTGTCCCTAGTATGTATGAATGTGAGTTAGGGACCTTAGATTGTAAGCTCCTTGAGGGTAGGGACTGATGTGAATGTACAATGTATACAGTCAGGTCCATAAATATTGGGAAATCGACACAATTCTAAACTTTTTTGGCTCTATACACCACCACAATGGATTTGAAATGAAACAACCAAGATGTGCTTTAACTGCAGACTTTCAACTTTAATTTGAGGGTATTTACATCCAAATCAGGTGAACGGTGTAGGAATTACAACAGTTTGTATATGTGCCTCCCACTTTTAAGGGACCAAAAGTAATGGGACAGATTAACAATTATCCATCAAACTTTCACTTTTTAATACTTGGTTGCAAATCCTTTGCAGTCAATTACAGCCTGAAGTCTGGAACGCATAGACATCACCAGACGCTGGGTTTCATTCCTTGTGATGCTCTGCCAGGCCTCTACTGCAACTGTCTTCAGTTCCTGCTTGTTCTTGGGGCATTTTCCCTTCAGTTTTGTCTTCAGCAAGTGAAATGCATGCTCAAATCGGATTCAGGTCAGGTGATTGACTTGGCCATTGCATAACATTCCACTTCTTTCCCTTAAAAAACTCTTTGGTTGCTTTCGCAGTATGCTTCGGGTCATTGTCCATCTGCACTGTGAAGCGCCGTCCAATGAGTTCTGAAGCATTTTGCTGAATATGAACAGATAATATTGCCCGAAACACTTCAGAATTCATCCTGCTGCTTTTGTCAGCCATCACATCATCAATAAATACAAGAGAACCAGTTCCATTGGCAGCCATACATGCCCACGCCATGACATTACCATCACCATGCTTCACTGATGAGGTGGTATGCTTTGGATCATGAGCAGTTCCTTTCCTTCTCTATACTCTTCTCTTCCCATCACTCTGGTACAAGTTGATCTTGATCTTATCTGTCCATAGGATGTTGTTACAGAACTGTGAAGGCTTTTTTAGATGTTGTTTGGCAAACTCTAATCAGGCCTTCCTGTTTTTGAGGCTCACCAATGGTTTACATCTTGTGGTGAACCCTCTGTATTCACTGTTTTGAAGTCTTCTCTTGATTGTTGACTTTGACACACATACACCTACCTTCTGGAGAGTGTTCTTGATCTGGCCAACTGTTGTGAAGGGTGTTTTCTTCACCAGGGAAAGAATTCTTGGTCATCTACCACAGTTGTTTTCCGTGGTCTTCCGGGTCTTTTGGTGTTGCTGAGCTCACCGGTGCGTTCTTTGTTTTTAAGGATGTTCCAAAATGTTGATTTGGCCACACCTAATGTTTTTGCTATCTCTCTGATGGGTTTGTTTTGTTTTTTCAGCCTAATGTGCCGTGTGCCGGGGAACAGTGTGGGACAGGTTGAAGTTGTATAAATTAAATAGAACAGAAAACCGCGCTAAAACAATAATGAGTAAAGTCCAATTAACAATCGATGAGACAAAGTCCAATTGAAGTCCAAAACAAAACAGTAGATTTCTCTATGTGATGAGATGGAAAAAATATAAAAATATGCTGTGTGGTGAACTGCTTACCAGAACGTAAGCCAAATCAGACGGATGGCTTAAACCCAGCCCAGGCCTTTAAGAGCGTTCCAAATAGGCAGGATCCGTCGCGCACATGCAGCAGAACGGGTCCGCATAGGGTTTAATCAGAAAAAAAATGCAAAGACCATAGCGTGATACTGACATAATAATATATTAAATCAAAAAAAGAAAAAAACTTGTGTTCCCACAAATAATCATGAAAATCATAAATGCACCCTGAATGCACAGCATATACAGGGACGTGAAAATGGTGACATGCAACATGCAATGAGTAGTGCCCTTGGAAATAAAATTTAAACCACCAAGTGTATCTGTTTATCAGAAGATAACATTGGAAGAGCAGAAAAACGCCAAAAAACAGAAAAACACACCAGGTGCACAGACACAAGAGGCCGCTTACCAGATGGCAAACTGGTGAAGATATAATCAGCTGTAGGCTTACTGCCTCTATTTGACCCAGAGTATAAACTTAATTGAACCAATAGGGGTTCCTGCTCACCAGAAGGTTGATTGGAAATGGCCCAAACGAAACCCTGGCGGAGTCACCGCGATCCCATCCTGGCAGGCTCTTCACAGGCTCAAATATAGGGTTTCGTTTGGGCCATTTCCAATCAACCTTCTGGTGAGCAGGAACCCCTATTGGTTCAATTAAGTTTATACACTGGGTCACATAGAGGCAGTAAGCCTACAGCTGATTATATCTTCACCAGTTTGCCATCTGGTAAGCGGCCTCTTGTGTCTGTGCACCTGGTGTGTTTTTCTGTTTTTTGGCGTTTTTCTGCTCTTCCAATGTTATCTTCTGATAAACAGATACACTTGGTGGTTTAAATTTTATTTCCAAGGGCACTACTCATTGCATGTTGCATGTCACCATTTTCACGTCCCTGTATATGCTGTGCATTCAGGGTGCATTTATGATTTTCATGATTATTTGTGGGAACACAAGTTTTTTTCTTTTTTTGATTTAATATATTACTATGTCAGTATCACGCTATGGTCTTTGCATTTTTTTCTGATTAAACCCTATGCGGACCCGTTCTGCTGCATGAGCGCGATGGATCCTGCCTATTTGGAACGCTCTTAAAGGCCTGGGCTGGGTTTAAGCCATCCGTCTGATTTGGCTTACGTTCTGGTAAGCAGTTCACCACACAGCATATTTTTATATTTTTTCCATCTCATCACATAGAGAAATCTACTGTTTTGTTTTGGACTTCAATTGGACTTTGTCTCATCGATTGTTAATTGGACTTTACTCATTATTGTTTTAGCGCGGTTTTCTGTTCTATTTACTCTATTGGTGTGCCCCACTTATAACCGCAGCTTTATAGAATTTGATATTCATTGTCAATTTTTCACTGTATTTTCATTATTTGTACCTAGGAGTTATTTTATTCTTATTCACATTTTGTTTTTTCTTCATTGGTATTTATTTATATTTTTCCAAGCGCAATTTTATTTAATTTTATTATTAAGTTGTATAAATTGTTTCAGAAATGGCAACGCGTTTACGGCCTGTTTCCCGTGCTAAATGGTGATACGTGGACAACATATGTGAGCCTGGAGATTTACCCCCCCATCGGAACACCAGGAGCGCCAGCAAGCTAAAAGGCCTTGGCTGGGCTAAAGCCACTTGCTCTTTTATGCTTGCCATCTGGTAAGCAGGATCAACTAATATGGTGGATTGACACTATTGCTTAGAAGTGCACGGTGGTGGTGTTTTTACTCTGGAAAGGATCTAATAATTCCCCTTTTGATGTTATCTGTATAGACTATTATTTAACTCTTAGCGCAGCTTTTTTACAGGACTTTAGAAACTGTACTACGGCTGCACTGTATTTTGTACTGTGTACACCACCAGAAGTGTAGTAGAAACTGTACACACTGCATTAGATACTGTGTACACCACCAGAAAAGTAGTAGAAACTGTACACACTGTATTAGATACTGTGTGCACTACATCACTCACATTTTTGTAAATATTTTATTATATCTTTTCATGTGACAACACTGAAGAAATGAGACTTTGCTACAATGTAAAGTAGTGAGTGTACAGCTTGTATAACAGTGTAAATTTGCTGTCCCCTAAAAATAGCTCAATACGCAGCCATTAATGTCTAAACTGCTGGTCACAAAAGTGAGTACACCCCTAAGTGAAAATGCCCAATTAGCCATTTTCCCTCCCCGGTGTCATGTGACTTATTAGTGTTACAAGGTCTCAGGTGTGAATGGGGAGCAGGTGTGTTAAATTTGGTGTTATCGCTCTCATTCTCCCATACTGGTCTCTGGAAGTTCAACATGGCACCTAATGGCAAAGAACTTTCAGAGGATCTGAAAAAAAGAATTTTTGCTCTACATAAAGATGGCCTAGGCTATAAGAAGATTGCCAAGACACTGAAACTGAGCTGCAGCACGGCGGCCAAGACCATATAGCGGTTTAAAAGGACAGGTTCCACTCAGAACATGCTTCGCCATGGTCGACCAAAGAAGTTGAGTGCACGTGCTCAGCATCATATCCGGAGGTTGTCTTTGGGAAATAGACGTATGAGTGCTGCCAGCATTACTGCAGACATTGAATGGGTGGGGGAATAAGCCTGTCAGTGCTCAGACCATACACCACACACTGCAACAAATTGGTCTGCATGGCTGTGGTCCCAAAAGGAAGCCTCTTCTAAAGATGATGCACAAGAAAGCTCGCAAACAGTTTGCTGAAGACAAGCAGACCAAGGACATGGATTACTGGAAGCATGTCCTGTAGTCTGATGAGTGCTGCCAGCACTGGGGAGCTACAGTTCATTAAGGGAACCATGAATGCCAACATGTACTCTGACATACTGAAGCAGAGCATGATCCCCTCCGTTCGGAGACTGGGCCGAAGGGCAGTATTCCAACATAATGACCCCAAACAAACCTCCAAGATGACCACTGCCTTGCTAAAGAAGCTGAGGGTAAAGGTGATGGAATGGTTAAGCATGTCTCCAGACCTAAACCCTATTGAGCATCTGTGGAGTATCCTCAAATGAAAGATGGAGGAACGCAAGGTCTCTAACATCCACCAGCTTTGTGATGTCATCATGGAGGAGTGGAAAAGGTTTCCAGTGGCAACCTGTGAAGCTCTGGTGAACTCCATGCCCATGAGGGTTAAGGCCGTGCTGGAAAAAGATGGTGGCCACACGAAATATTGACACGTTGGGCCCAATTTGGACATTTTCACTTAGGGGTGTACTCACTTTTATTGCCAGCTGTTTAGACATTAATGGCTGTGTGTTGAGTTATTTTGAGGGGACAGCAAATTTACACTGTTATACAAGCTGTACACTCACTACTTTACATTGTAGCAAAGTGTCATTTCTTCAGTGTTGTCACATGAAAAGATATAATAAAATATTTACAAGAATGTGAGGGGTGTACTCACTTTTGTGAGATACTGTATATATATATATATCAAATACACTGCCACTAGTTGAATAACCTGCCTACTTAATCTAAATCAAGCTATCTCTCTGTCCACACCAACAACACTGCACACAGCCACCATGTATCAGCCTTATATAGTGTGGGGCATGGACTTAGCTCCCCTGAGCCATTATGGGCCAAAGGCACCCTGTCTTTGGCCAATTATGGCTCTCTTAGCAGAGTGCACTGTGATTGGCCAAAGCATGCAGGTCAGGTGCATGCTTTGGCCAATCATTATACATCAATGCACAAGGATCTTGCACTGCAATTATGGGGCATCCTACGGCGCTCAAATTTTCCAATAACGCCCCATAATGTTCTCTCTTTGGTGAACGGGTGAACACCCAATGTTCGAGCATTGAGCTCATTCCTAATTACCAGTAAGGCCGTTAAGGAATGATTTTGGGTTTATTGCCAGACTCATTCTGCCCCTGAAGCCGCCGCTGATCTACAGACCAGTAAGAGGAAGAAAAAACATCCTTGCAGAATGCTCCAAGAACACACCGCCAGAGAGAGCAGGAAATGGCTAGAGGTACTATTGATGAAACTAAGAATTGGCCTTTCCGTAAAAAATTGAAAGTAAATGCACCTGTCAAACAGGTGTGGAAAAATTGGACTTTGGATATTGGTGGTATCTGCTCACCGTAACCCTATAGAGGTACTTTTGATGAAAGAAAGAATTGGCCTTGCTGTAAAAAATTTAAATTATATGCACCTGTCAAACAGGTGTGGAAAAATTGGTTCTTGGGTGTTAATTGCGCCCATTAAACCTATACTAAAAAAGGACTTCAAGATAAAATCAACACCCACAAATCTAGGCAGCCTAGACAGTCTTGCAGAGATTCCAGATCCCCAAAAAATCAGTGACATCAATATCAGGGGCTTGATAGCTGCTTCTAATCCAGGCCTGAATCATTTTGACAAATGTCAGCCGGTCAACGAAGTTTGTGGACAGGCACGCTCTTTTGTTTGTCACAAAACCTCTTACAGCACTGAATGCCCATTCGGAAAGCTCTGGATGCAGGGCAGCCTAGCAGCTCAATTGCATACTGGGCAAGTTCTGACCAGTGGTCAATTCTCATGACCCAATAACCCAGTGGATCCTCTACTGAAAAGCTCTTCATGTCTATTTTCATCCCTAGATAATCTTCCACCATATGATGCAGACGCTTCCAATGGAATGTGAAAGCTGACAGCCCTGGGCGCCGAGGACAATTTTTTTACACGCATTACTTAGAGCTGCACAATTAATCGTTAAAAAATCGTGATCTCGATTCACCTCCCCTGACGATCTCTCCTGCTGAGTTTGCCGATTCTTTCATATAAACAAGTGGAGAGATTATCTGTTCACTCAGCTGTTAAAAGAAAACATCCAGGCAGTCTGCCAAGTTTAGAACTTGAAACATTGTATCTAACTTCCTTCTTAGATCAAAGGGATAAACTTCTCTGTGTAAACAAATAACCAGGCAATCTGCCAAGCTTTAAACAACGTGTAAATGCAGGAAGTTTAACCACTTAAAGTCTAAATCTTTTTCTGACACTTCTTTCTTAAGTTAAAATCAATATTTTTTGCTAAAAAAAATTACTTGGAACCCCCAAACATTAGATATATATATATAGATATAGATATAGATATAGATATATATATATAGAGAGAGAGAGATATATATATATTTTTATTTTTTTAGCAGAGACCCTAGGGAATAAAATGGCAATTGCTGCAATATTTTATGTCACACTGTATTTGCCCAGCGGTCTTTCAAATGCAATTTTTTGGGAAAAAATACACTTCAAGAAATAAAAAAAAAAACGAAACAGTAAAGTTAGCACAATTTTTTTGTTTTAATGTGAAAGATGATGTTACGCCGCGAGAATCGTGAGAGAATCGTGATCTATCCTCTAAGCAAAAAAATTGTGATTCTCATTTTAGCCAGAATCGTGCAGCTCTAGCATTACTTAGAAGGCACCCTTGTCCACCGCTCCTTCTTTGACCAACAGAAGCCTCAAAACTACCTTTTCCATGAGACTATAACCTACCAGAGTCTGGAAAGGTGGTACATAAACTCCTCTTTAAGGATTCCTCAAGCTATTTCATCCTGTGCTTCCCCTGCGAGGGCAGGATGAGTTCCAAGACTTTCCCCTTGTAATCGTGGAGGGTTGCCAACTAGACATGTGCATTCGTTTTCGTCCGAATGCATTTTCATCTGAATTTCAGGTATTTTCGTTATCGTTTTAACAAACGATAACGAAAGGGCAGAATCCGAAAAACGAAAGATCCGACATAAACAAATGCTTTATTTTCGTTTTCGTTGCTACAACGGTTCCATATAGATAGGAGGTTCGACATGATGATGACAATAACAATCTGTGTCCATCAAACCTGTGGTCGAATGTGCCTAACCTTAACTCTATTAGCCCAAGATTATTCTACATAGAGAGAAAAGATTCGACATAGAGAGAAAAGATTCAACGTATTTGAGAAAAGATTCGATGTAGGGGAGAAAAGATTCGACGTAGGGGAGAAAAGATTCGACGTAGGGGAGAAAAGATAAATAAAAATAATGATGATGATGAACGTTATTGGCTGATTGTAACCAAAGAGGAGGAGCAGTAAAATAGCTAGAACTAAGTACACACGTACTTTGGCTTATGGTGTCTGTTGAAAGTTCTAAGAAGATTCGACGGAGCAGGCAAACTATAGGCGTCCTACAGTTTAGCTGCTCCATCGAATCTTCTTTGAACATTCGACAGACACCATAAGCCTTCAATGACAGATTTGACCTTAATTTGGATTTTCGGACGAATGCAATTTTTAACGAAAAATGAAATAAATAAAAACGAATTTCGGGAGTAACTAAATAAATTTATTTTTCGGACGAAAACGAAATTCCGAAACAAAATATTTCAGTGTGCACATGTCTATTGCCAACCAATAATGATCCTTCTCCTTGATTCCACAAATTCTCGGGTACTTTCGCAGGATTTGAAGAATAGGGGAGCCCATGCACCGCAAGTTTGCGGAGGCATGAGAAGCAGAGTCCTCTGTGTGACTGAGGATTACAGTATCTGGAACGGTCTCCTCCTAGGCACATACTACTCCCAAGGTTTCTGGGGACTGAAAACCATCTCCTAAATTTTGACATATGTCTTCCTCTGTTTCAATGCCTCCCAAACTGCCAGAATTCTCCTCCCTCTTGGGTGTTCTGTGGTGTCACAAGAATGGTGTCTGCATAAAGCGGGCTTTGAGAAGAAAGGAAGTCCTCTTCCTCCCGCTGCTCTGCCTCGATTGCCCTGTCCATAATGCCACGCAGAGTATTCTCCAGCAGGAACACAAGAGGGATAATGTCACTGATGCATGCATTATCAGGGCTCACCATTCTTGTTGCCTCCTCAAATAGTGACAGTACAGCGCATGCATCCTTTATCAGCAGCCATTGGCATGGGGAAAAAAAGCCAAGTTCCGCTGAGCCTGTCCTTGTGCCTTACTCACACAAGTACTCGTTGATGGCCCTCTGCTGCATGTGCAGCCACTGCAGCATTGCCAAAGTTGAGTTCCACCTGGTGGGCATGTCACAAATCAAGCGGTTTACAGGCAGATGGAATTCCCGCTGAATGTATAACCACCTGAAATGGCTACAGACTCTTCTGGCCTGCCTGAGAAGATCCTGCAACCCTGGGTACCTGTTTAAGAAATGCTGCACCACCAAAATGAGGACATGTGCCATGCACGGCACGTGTCAACTTTCCCTGTCAAAAGACGGACAGAAGGTTAGTACCATTATCAAACACACATATTCTTGTCTCAAGCTTCCATGGCATGAACCACCTCTGGGCCTGCCCCTTCAGAGCTGAAAGAATCTCTGCTCCAGTGTGACTCCTGTCCCCTACAGACCAGCTGAAGCACTGCATGGCATTTTTTAGCCTGACTTGTTGAATAGCCCCTTGAACACTTAGGGCAGTGATCTCCAAACTAGGACCCTCCAGCTGTTGTGGAAATACAAGTCCCATGAGGCATTGTAAAACTCTGACATTCATAGACATGACTAGGCATGATAGGAATTGTAGTTTCTGAACAACCGGAGGGCCATAGTTTGGAGACACGTGGCTTAGGGGGCACTGGTGGTTCATAGGACAATTCAGCAGAGGAGAGCATGGAGGAGAAGGGGGTAAAACTGACAAGTCTCGCATCATCACCCCCAGCTGTATAGAGATGTGCCGGCAAAACAAGCTCCAGCAATGAGCCCTGTTCTGCATCCTTTCTAGTTGCAAGCAGAGTTACCCAGTGTGCTGTGAACTAAATGTATTGTCCCTGACCATGCTCGCTGGACCACATGTCAGCAGTAAGGTGGACCTTGCTGCTGACTGTCTTGCCCAATGATGCCAAAACATTGCCTTCTACGTAATGGTATAAAGCTGGAATGGCCTTTTGTGCAAAGAAATACTTGAAATTGTACCTGAAATTGTGGTACAGCACATTCTGCAAATTCACGGAAGGAGGCAAAATCCACCAGACAGAAAGGCAGGAGTTGTAAAGCCAACAATTTGGACAAGCTGGAATATAGACGCTGGACATGTGGGTGGCAGGGAGTGTATTTTTTTTTCTGCTGTAGCAGCTGGGACAGAGAAATTGGCCTGCTATACTCTACAGCTGGTGTTGTGTTGCTGGCAGACGTGTTGCAAGGACCTGTGACACCCTTTGCTATACCATCATCATTGTCAGTGGAGGCTGCTGAGAGGTCATAAGTTATAGCTCAGGTAGTCATGAAAGGGGAGGAGTGAGGAGGAGAAGAATTGTGTCCCTTTTGTGTGGCTTTCAGGTGCTCTTGCCAACAGGCTGAGTGGTGGGAGGTTAATTGCCTTTGAAAGCATGTGGTACCCAACTGGCTGCTGTTTTTGCCATGCTTGATCTGCTTGCGGCAGATATTGTAAATTGCAACAGTGCGATCAGTTGCACATGTGCTAAAAAAGGCCCACACAGCTAAGCTGTGGGAAGTTGGCCAGGAGATAACAGCTCCACAATCTGATGGAATAGGGTGGCTGCTCTCTATTGATCCATGATTGCTGCCTCTAGAGGACATTCTGCCTCATTGAGGCTGTGCCTCCCCCTCACTTTCCTGCTCTGCTCTATCTGGCACCCAAGTCGCATCAGTGAGCTCATCATCCACTCCATCCTCATTATCACTGGAGCCAATTTGGCAATACGCTGCGGCTGAGGGAACATGATTGACAATTTGTTGTTTATCAGTGTTCTCCCCTCTCTATAGGCTCATGTTACTCCTTTCCTCAACCTCAGAACCAGCATCAGAATCAAGTAATGCCTGTGCATCGTCAAGAAGCAAGTGGCTGATGCTGTGTTCAAATAAGTCAGCTAACTCCTTCATGCATGATGCTGGGGCTATGGCAGGAGTAGCTGTGGACAAGGAGGCAGAATAAGCCACTTTGGCAGCTGTGGTGGACTGCACACTAGTCTCAGCTTGGATAATAGAGGATGAGGATGGTTTAGTAAGTCAGTCCACCATCTCTTCTGCATGCTGTGGCTGGATAGCACGGGCAACATCACTAAACAGAAAAAAACGTGCCCTGCCTGAGGACAAACCAGGTCCACCTTTGCCTGTGGACACAGATTCTGCTGGCCCCCTCACAGTAGCATGGGAACCTCTGCCTCTTCTTGTTGGCCTCCCAGACATGATGGGAGAGGGGGCCTATTAAACCAATTTAATAGATACTGGGAAATGTGTAATTGGATGCACTTTATTCAAAGAAAAGTGGTATTTGGTGCACTTTAAATTAAGCATTGTCACTGACAGAAATGTAAAAACTATAAAAAAAAAATTAAAAAGGGGGAACAACAGTGTCACAGTAAGAAAAACTGCAGCGGTCAGGTGCATTGCTTTATCCAATTAGGGCCCTAGAAAGCACGGTGCAGCGTGCAGTGCATTGTGGGGTGCTTGGTGGGCGAACATCCCAACGAGCACCCTGCAAATTTGGGTGTTCGCCGAATGGGTGAACAAGCGATGTTCGGGCCACACTTTTGCTCAGCTTGAACTGCTCACCCAACAGATTAAGGCAGGAGCTCCTAGAGGACCAAAAATAATCTTGCAGTTTCTATTCGCTTTAATGCATTTTGATTAAATTGTCTACATCAATCTGTCCTTTTGTACATGTATGTCTAAAAGAATAATTGAAGATGCATTCTTTTAAAATAGCAGCGGGAAACTAATGTAACCAACACTGGGATTAGAGCAGCCACCTTAACTGGACAAAGATTGCCTGTCCTTTGAGAGCATAATAGCCTAGACAAAGATTCACTCAGGCTGATGGGGCTATTCTCATCTAACAATAGACTTCAGTGATGGCTGCAAAACCAACCAATATGCTTAACATACACTGTCTTCCTGTCCTGTCCACAAAACCATCCTAATTATCCTCTTGCTTCCAATTCAGAAATGCATTTCTGATGTTAAAATTTGTTTTATTTATTGCTTTGCCAACTACTGCATTGCTATGAGAATAAAGCCATATTTATTAAAGTTGGTAGCAAAATAAATGTAAAATCAAGGAAATTAAAACAATATATAAATAGAGATGTTGCTCTGTGTACAAAAATTCCCATACTCCTACTTGTGTATTTGGTTTAGTACTTTTCCTGTGCAGAGCTTGAAGTCAAAATATGGACATCCATTGAAACAGAAGGTTCATCTTTGATTAGATACTCTCAAATGTTATTGCATGGGTATGGGGATACTGGATCTACAGTTTATATTATAACACTGAGCCTGATCAAGTGGTTATAGCAAAGGATGTCCTTCCCACATAGCTATCACTTTTATCAGAGGCCAGCAAGGCCTGCAAAATTATTACTTTAATGGAGTACATAAGAATATACATTACATTTTACTAAATGCCTTGCAATTTACTGTGATGGGTTTGTTTTTTTTATCAACAAAATGTTAGTGTCACTTAAAATATAGACCTGCTTTAAACACATGAGCTGACTCAGTTTGATGAACATATCAATTGGTTAAAGAGAAAATATTTTAGGGTGTAAAATGGCCAAACCACTGCATTTGGCTAAGGAGGTCCATTTTTGGGCATGTCTAACATGTTTTACTGCAATCCTAAAATGCTTGAAAGTACCTCAACTGCTGATTACGTATTACTTACAGGTGAGTTAGTGTTGTCATCTTACTGAGGTTACTATTTAATATAGCTCTGTCCCCACCTGCTAGTGATAAAAAAATGTTCTGTCAGTAACCCTGACTGGAGTTGAACACTACTAAATCAGAGATTCTCCCTTTTTTTTCCCTCGCTAGTGTTGAAAACAGGATATCCAGTGTACTGGACTGTGTACTGTGTGTATGGCTGGTACCTGGGACATTATATAAGCACTTGGAAGCGCAGTGGCATAGATACACAACACTGGTGGACAGTGCACTGAGGAAGAGATTTTTTTTCTCCCCTCTCTTTTTACTCCTAAAAAGTGCTCAGTAGTCCATTTTTTGGACAGGGTAGCATATGCTTAGCTGGGACAACTAGCTACAATGTTTGTGCCCTGATACCCCAAGTGAAGTAAACTAACGCTTGAACTTAGTAGCATTACATGGATGTTCAGATGCACATGGTGATTAGAGTTTTACCATTCACAGGCTCTTGAGGTTTTTTTGTCTCCCCCGCTCCACTCCCTTTTCTTTTTTCTATAAAGGCAAACAGTATGACTAGAAAGAAGGGAGAGGAGCAGTCACAGCAGAAGAATACTGGTTCTTCGGCAACACGCTCAGCAAAGGAGAAGGAAAGGGGAAGCCAGGCTGCAGCTGCAGCTAAATTAGAGAGGTTTACTCATACTCCTGGAAAGTCAACCAACAAGGGGCCCCCGCAGTTAAGTGTAAAGGCCCCACCAGGACCCTCTCAGGACAGAAAGAGCCAAGGTCAGGGTCAGAAAGCCATGGTTTTAACGGGTGCAAAAATTGCAGGTAACAGGGGGGACAGAAAGTGTGATTCTGGCACCCCCTGATGAACCTATCCCTGATCCTCTCCCTCACACAGCTTCAGTATTACAGGAAGAACTGACATTGAAGAATATACTTACGGCTGTAAATGCATGTAAATGCTCACTGAATAGCCTATGTGAACAAATTGGGGGAATTAAGGAGGAAATGCTTGCGATGGGCCAGGATTTGAAAAAAGTTGGGGAAAGGACAATAGCTCTAGAGAAGAGACTGAGTTTAATTGAAGATGACTTTTTCCCCTTAAAACAGGAAATTAAAGAAATGAGAGAATTAATAAGTCTCCAGGCTTCAAAGATGGATGAAATTGAGAACAGGGCACGCAGGAGCAATGTGGGTGGTGGGGCTCCCAAAGATGGTTGAAGGTCCCCAGCCTGTTGAGTTCTTAGAGAAATGGCTTAGGGAGACATTAGGGGAAAACACCTTTTCATCGCAGTTCTCAATAGAGAGCGAGCCCACAGAGTCCCCGACCAGAGCACCGCCATCGGGTGGGCATCCCCGGTCAATCCTCCTAAAATTTCTCAATTATAAGGATAAAGAGTCCCTCCTAAGAAGAGCCAGGGAGATGGGGAACATCTTCTTCAAAGGCATTAGGAAATCATTCTACCCAGATTACTCCCCAACATTACAAAAGCGAAGAGCAGAGTTTAAAGTGATTAAAGGCTCTCTGCAGAAGCATAAAATCATGTATGGCCTATTGTACCCTGCATGTTTACGAATCACGGTAGCTGGGGAGACTCAATTTTTTGATACACCGACTGAGGCGGCAAGATAGTTTGAAGAAGATAAAAAGAATATATAGACCGCTGGGTCATAAGTATGAAACTGATGGACGGTGGGGTTAGTAGGGGGGGGGAGGTGGGAGGTATATGTATGATAGCATCAGAATGTATGTATCAGATAGTGTACCTGTTGGAATGTTTTTGATTGCTTTGATTTTGGTGGGAGGGGGGTGGAGATCGAGGGACAATAATAATAAAACACGACAACACAGGGGTGGTATGAATGGGAGGAATGGGGAGTCGTTTTGGGGAATGGTCATGTATAAAACCCCGGGGGATAGCCAAGGTAGGCAAGCACAAGTGGGGGGGAGGGGAGATTGAGAGTGGGGGGGGGGGTGGTCGGGAGGGTTGGGAAGGACGGAGCTGGGTATGGGGATTGGAGGTGGGTGGGGGGGAAGGAACATTACTATTTACAAAAAAAGGTATACACAGGATGGGGGGAAAGATATAAAGAAAAAACACAAAGACACAAAGAAAGTATACTATGTATCAAAACAAAATGGGAAGGTGCAAGTATTGGTAAATGACACTTATGTAAGTATAGAAAATGGTGAAATGTTAATATTTTGGTGTGCT
Source organism: Lithobates septentrionalis (assembly GCA_037952835.1). Classification (NCBI taxonomy): domain Eukaryota; kingdom Metazoa; phylum Chordata; class Amphibia; order Anura; family Ranidae; genus Lithobates; species Lithobates septentrionalis. The sequence goes on along the minus strand of JBBDGP010000948.1, from coordinate 1,434,603 downwards.
CTCTCCTTGAGGAAGGGGTATAATTCATCTGCCCCGTGTCCACGTCCTTTACTATCCCAGGAACATTATAGAAACCCCCTGGATGCAACCTAGTATCTTTAATATAGCCTCCTGGAATGTTAGGGGGCTTGGGAAGAATGGCGTTTTTTTCCACACTTGAGAAAGGTCGGATGGATTTGGCCTGCCTGCAGGAGATGCACTTAATGAGAGACACGACTGAATGCCTGTATGGTAAGAAATTTCGGTTCCAATACCACTCAGTGCACTCCTCTTACTCTAGAGGTGTAAGCGCAATGGTAAGAACTGGTGTGCGTTTCTCCTGCAGGGAAACCAAGATAGATACCGAAGGGCGTTATGTGTTTCTATATTGTCAGATAGAAAACAAACCATACATCATGGCCAATCTTTATATTCCACCTCCTTTTAAGATGGAGGTTTTATATAAATTGGCAGAATTTTTGGAAGATAAAGAGGACATACCGTTTATAGTGGTGGGGGACTTCAATGAAGTTCTCGATAAGAGAAAAGATCGCTTCCCCCCGGGGAAACAATCTGACAAGGTTTCTGAGGGACGGTTAGCCTATGGAAGAGTTGGGACTGTGCGATGTTTGGAGAACCCGGGAACCCAATGTGGCAGCAATATTCATGTTTCTCTAGTTCACATGCAACATTGTCACGAATAGACATGGCTTTTGGAAACGGGGAAATGGTACAGTTGGTAAAAAGCATTGAATACGCTACAAGAGGAGTGTCTGATCATTCACTATTAATATTGACAATCCAGCTGGAAGGTCTAAATCCCCCGAGAGCATGGAGTATAAGCCCATTTTGGTTGGAGTTAATGGGGGAACCAACAGAGGTAATACTAAAATTAAAGGAATTTGTAACATTGAATAAGGGCTCCGCAAGTGCTGGTAAAGTGTGGGATACCCTGAAGGCCTTTCTCAGAGGGTTACTAATACAGCAGGTTGCAAAGATTAAAAGGTGTTCTAGGGAATGGGAGGAGGCCACTGGGAGGGAAGCTGTGGAGTCTGAAACACAATATGTGGTAGACCCAACTCCATAAAAACAAGCAACGTGGCTTAAAAGCCAACAAGGATATCAAAACATTATTACTAGAAAGGCAGAGAATAAGCGTCTTTTTCAGAGTCAACGTGCCTTTTCTGAGGGGGGTGGTGTGTGCAGGCCGTATGTTGGCCCGGTTGGTGAAGACCAATAACTCCCCATTAGTAATAGCAGCGATTAGGATGCCAGGGGGAGAAATTACCTCTCGGACTCCTGAAATATTGGACTCATTTAGACAGTACTATGCAAATTTATATAAATCCAGGCTGGGAGAAGAGGTGAAAGAAATGGACCACTTTTTTGGGGGGATTGAGGTACCAGCTCTCTTAGAACAGGGAAAAAAACGAACTGGAGGCCCCATAACTCTGGAGGATATGCAACACGCAGTGGCTGAGATGCCTAATCAGAAGTCTCCAGGTCCAGATGGTCTTCATATAGAAATTTATAGGCGGTACGGGGAGGTGATGCTTCCAGAGTTATTGAGGATGTTAGGGGAGGTGGCTGCAGGGGGGAGGATGCCCTCCTCAATGACAGAAGCCACAATAGTGGCTCTCCCAAAAGAAGGGAAAGATCAAATGGATACTTCATTCTATAGACCAATATCACTATTATGTTCAGATGCCAAAATACTGGCAAATGTGATGGCGGCCAGGGTGAATAAATATATACAAAAGCTTATACACCCAGATCAATCTGGGTTCATCCCCGATAGATCTACTAACATTAATGTAAGGCGGTTGTGTACCTGAACCTACAGATCCCGACGGTAAATATGGGCTCACGAGCTGTTGTTTCCTTGGATGCCGCTAAAAGCATTCGATAGCTTGGAGTGGGACTATTTGTGGCGGGCTCTAGGGGTATTTGGGTTCGGACCTATTTTTATAGGCTGGGTAAAAGCACTTTATAAGACACCATGTGCTAGGATAAGGATCAATAACACACACTCTAAGCCGATCCAACCGGGAAGGGAAACACGACAGGGATGTCCCCTGTCACCTCTGTTATTCGCCTTAGCAATAGAGCCACTAGCAATTGCGATTAGATCGGCAAGGGGGATACAGGGATTTAAAAGAGAGTCGAGGGAAGAAAGGATCACACTATATGCAGATGATATCCTGTTCTTCCTCAGAGATACAGACTCATCCTTGGTGGCAGCTATGAACACTGTAGAGGATTTTGGGAAGTTTTCTGGCCTGGTAATTAACTGGGAGAAATCGGCCCTGATGCCTGTAGACTCAATAAACTTTTTTCCATCTTCGGCCGGCAATTAAGGGTGGTGGATAGGACGAAGTATTTAGGAGTATGGTTAACAAGGGACCCAAATCAATACATTGAGGATAACCTTGTTCCCCTCTTGCTTAGATTTAGATGGAAGTGCGATATCTGGAGTCGTCTTCCCCTGTCAGCAGCTGGAAGAATTAATTTGATTAAAATGACCTTGTCGCCTCAACTTTAGTACCAGTTACATAATTCCCCAGTTTGGATCGGAATGGGATGGTTTAAGAAAATTGAAATATTGTTTAGGGAATTAATTTGGTAGAATGGGCATTGGCTTACAGATATTGCAGTTACCAACAAAAGAGGGAGGAGTGGCAGTTCCACACCCCCGCAGTTACTTTCTGGCTGCCCAGCTGCAGCATCTGAAGGGATGTAATATACCAGGGGATAGTAATAAAAACGCACGAATGATGCTGCAGGGAGCCTTGCACAGTAGCTTGGTTGAAGCCCTGGAAGCAGACTCCCTTCTTTCTGGGTGTCCCACACTAAAATGAATTACAAAAGTATGGCAGGCAGCCAAAACAGTGATGTTGTACAGGGGGTTAACAGAATATACCCCAATTTGGGATAACAAATATCTTCCAGACTTGATCCCTATGGGTAAAATAAATGAGTGGGAGGTTTGTGGTATCGGAAAACTCACTCAACTATATGAAGGGAACACTCTGAAGTCATTTGCGGAGTTGAGGAGTGAGTACGGTATCCCAAACCACTCATTCTACTGGTATCTTCAAATTAGACACACATTGAAGGCCCATTTTAAAACACAAAGGGTGGAATGGTGCAAAGTACCCCCTACAAAAACTAATTAAAGCAGTATCCTCCAAGGGCTTGATATCAGAGATATATGAACAGATATGTAGTAAAACCATCACCGGGGAAAGACTGACCAAAAATAAAAATAGATGGTAAGAGGACTTGGGGGAAAAAATAACAGTGGGACAGTGGGGAAGGATATTGGAACTGAGCGCCCAGGTATCAGTCTCCCCATCACAGAAAATGTTGCAACTATCTATTATACTCCAAAGAAGCTTTTCCGGTATGGATACAGAGCTGATGATAAATGCCCAAGGTGTCAAGGAACAGGCGATTTGATTCACATGATGTGGAGGTGAACAAAGCTATTCAGGTACTGGACAGAGATACTGGAGGATATTAACCGTCCCTTTGGGCTTAAGTTGGACTTGGACGGTGCTATATATTTGTTGGGGAAAATAGAGGAAAATAGTGTGTCTGTAAATAATAAAATAGCAGTAATAAAATGTTTATTTCAAGCACGAAAGATAATAGCCCGGAATTGGCAATCAGTGAGGCCCCCGACACCAGAAGAATGGAGTAAAGTGATGGACGCCACAGTATGGAGGGAAAAAGTGGTATTTATTAGACGGAGGAACCTGGATACATTTTTAAAGATGTGGAAGCCTTGGTTGGATAAAATGGAATGTCCTCTATAAAGGGAGTAACCAGGGAGGAGAGACCGTACTTAAAGCGGAGCTCCGCCGAAATATTTTTTTTTAAAAGTCAGCAGCTACAAATACTGCAGCTGCTGACTTTTAAAACATGGACACTTACCTGTCCGGGGCGCTGCGATGTCGGCACCCGAGGCCGAACCGTCTCTCGGTCCTCGGGTGCTGTAGCCTCCATCTTCGGTAAGGGAATCAGGAAGTGAAGCCTTGCGGCTTCACTTCCCGGTTCCCTACTGCACATGCGAGAGTCGCGCAGCGCAATACGGCTGGTCCCTGCTGTCTCTGGGACCCGTGTGTTTCCCAGCAGACAGCGGGGGGGGGGGCAGGAAGTGGCGTAAATAACCGCAGATTCTGTGGCTATCTATCCTGGAAGTGGGTACAGATACCTGTAATATACAGGTATCTGCACCCCCCTCCCCCCTGAAAGGTGCCAACTGTGACACCGGAGGGGGGGAGGAATCCGATGAGTGGAATTTCCACTTTTGGGTGGAACTCCACTTTAAAGACTAGGTTGATATGACCGAGGAAACGAGGGGGGAGCAGAAATGACGGAGGGAAGTGGAAAATAAGAGAGAGAGTAAAGAGAAATAAGAACATATAATATATTTGTGTATTATTTAAGTGGACACGCTGCACGGATGGGATTGCTTACACTTGAGTACAAGGAAGATTACGGGGGAATTACAAAAGGGTTGGTTTTGAGGCACTGGTAGCATTTTTTGTGTTTCTTTCTTTTATTTTCTTAAAGAAAGCAAATATGAGGGGTGTATATTAATCTATCGTATGTTATCTAAGTTTGAAATTACGTACGACATTGTAAAGATGTTATAGCAAGATGTATATGGTTTTAGGTGCCTCTTGATGGGTGGTACATGTTTTTGTAAAAATTTATAAAAATAAAAGAGTTAAAAAAATAAAAGATTTTGAAGTATTTATAACTCCCTAAGGTCCACTAATATTAAATTTGTCTTGCTAAAAGCATATCAGTACTTGAAAAGCTTAACGCGTATCTCTACCCTAAAGGGTTTTCTGTTGTTTTGGACAGAGTGGGGAAGGACTGAAAACCCTGTTCTGTGTGAGGTTTTTCTGATTGTCTTTGTCTTCTTTAGAGAAATTCATCCTCTCTAATCGTCCTGCAGCTCATTGTGAGAAAGTAAGTGATGGGAAATACTGAATTTTATACTTGTCATTGGAACAGGTAGACCTTCAAAATGGGATGCTTGTTCTCTTTACATTTGGAGATGCTTACTCTCACTTCTTGGTGTCTACCTAGCAAAGAATGCTAAAGGAAAAAAACAGCAGGGGTTCTAAACATTTACTACTCTATCCAAGATAAAAAGAACATGTTTTTATTGGAAATGGTCTTTAATACCGTCAGGCCCTCACTGCCTTCCCTGTGCAATGTATACGTCTCTATACACACCTCAGATCAGCAAGCAGCCAGTATCAGCCTATGCTAAAATGGGTATCATTCCTGCTGGTGGGGGCTGTTCGCTACCCATACTCAGCCTTTTCTCCATAGGCCCCAATGGAGGAAATGTCACTGTTCAGCACTGAGACTTTTACTGAACAAGTTAACTACTTATTTATACACCCAACTATTGATGTATGAGATGGAATGTTAAACACACTTTTACATGAAACACAGTTAATTTATCTAACTTGTTTTCTTTGTCATTTACAGGTTGCCATGCTTTTCCTACAATAAAATTCCACTCCACCCTATGCACTGTAATAAAACAAAGCATGCATGACTGCCATGTTCTATTTTACTTTTTTATTTTACAGTCACCTCTGTGCAGACCAGGATAAAGGGACACAACATACTGGAATGAGGTATGTATGACATGTTACTTGAAATTTGCTCCACCCACATATTTCCTATAGATTACTAAAGAACTTGATAAAGATCATGTGACTGACCACATCTGTGTGTGTGTGTGCAGGGGTTTGGGGGTAAATGAGAGTGTGAGGTGTTTATTCTATTTTGGCATGTGATTGGTTGTAAGTGGAAATTGTGTTTTTAAAGGGTAACTCCGGGGGGCATGGCTAGCCAACAGCACGGATGGCAGCACACTGAAAGAGCTCCGCTACATCTAGGGCCAGAAAGGGGATAAAACAGCAACTAGGAGCCTCGTTTTTGCCCATACTTTAGTGCGCTGGGAGCGGGCATAACTCCGGATGACATCCCGCAGGAGAAAGCAGTGCCCTGTTCCAGGGAAAATGACCGACTTCTTCACATACCCGAGCCGCTCTCACAGCCAAGATGGCGCCGGCAGCCGGAGAGAGGACACACGCAGTCACAATAGGCAGCACAGAACTGACCCTGGGAATGATAGAGGCCGCAATAACAACACCAGCCAGGCTTACAAGAACTACTCCCCACCTCCGTCAGCATCCTCCAGCCAAGCAAAAACCAGACAAAGGATGTCTGCAGAACTTCCAGATACTTAAGAGGTAAGCGGGTTTAATTCTTCATTAGATGACACCAGGGAGTTACAGGATTCCATATCTGATTTCCCCGCATCAAACCAGCCTGTTATGGATACCACCCTTAAGGATATGCTAGTCTCCCTACGTTCCACCTTGCACTCTGATATTCTGGCTATCACACAGCAGTTTAAGTCGGAAGTTAAGGCAGTATCCAACAGAGTGACACACATTGAATCTAAAATGGGGGAATTTGCAAACACCTTCAATGACATGGTGGATGCCCAGAATGACAGAGACGACGAGATTATGAAAATTAAAACTAAACTAGCGAATTTGGAAGACAGATCAAGACGCAATAACGTCAAAATTAGAGGAATCCCTGAAACGGTCAAACCCCCAGACTTGAAAAACTACTTTGTCGATCTCATGAAATTGGCTCTCCCGGAAGCCCTGTTGGAAGACCTGGTCATTGACAGAATTCATAGACTGCCAAAGCCAAAAAATATCCCAGCGCATCTACCAAGGAACACAATAGTCCGTATACACTTTTATCACATTAAAGACCAATTCATGGCCGCTTCTAGATGTCGTGACACTATGCCGCAGGAGATGCAGGACTTATCTTTCTTCGTAGATTTCTCTGCATTCACCATGCAGCAACGCAGACAACTGGCCACTATCACCAAACCGCTAAACAACCATCATATCCCCTACAGATGGTTATACCCAGCTAAACTAATGGTGACAAAAGATGGAGAGTCATTCGTGATAACTACAATTAAGGAAGGCCTGCGACTCCTGAAGGGATGGAAGATTCTGGAACCCCAGAACTTGAACGTGAACACGTTTGGTTCACCACCGTCTACAAGGCCTAACTCTGATGCAGAATCAGGCTGAATTTTTGCTCATACTTACCACATGGTTTTTTTCCCCTGATGGCCCAGGAGAAAGATACACAGTTTGGTTTACTTTTTACTATTTTCCCCCTAGTTTTAGCGGTTGTTTTCCACACAGGTTCCAAAGGAATCGCCAACTTTTTACACTTTAGACTATTTTTTTTCTTTTTTGTTCTCTTGTCTTCTCTTTTCTACCAACTTCTTTCCACAGGATATACACGGACAGAAAGTAAGAGAAGATCACAGAGGTCTGCAGAGTGTCTTCACTTGGTTTAAAGTTGTATGTCAAAGCTGTAATTATAATATAATCAGGTATTTTAGATTGATAAACCGCCCTTCAAATCAAAAAACACCTCCACCGCGCTCCCTATCTTCCACAGATACAGTAACAGAAATATAAGATAATGGTGAGTATAGTGAACCTTGTGGTGAAATCTCTCCACAATTAATGTGAAGCAGCCCCTTTAAACTTATGATACAACAACTAAATATTTAATCTAGGGTGCCTGTGACTAACACACTCCACACACAGGCACCCAGGAAAAAATAAGAGGCGCTTTGGTATAATGTGCTAGTGCCTTTAACACAGTGATGGTGTGACCCTCTATATGTGTTCTATACACAATCTCAAAGTTATCTGATCTCACTCTGAGCAAATCTATAACTATGTATGATACGTGTACATATCATAACCCTATAAGAGTGCAAGTGTCCTAAACACAGTGATGGTGTGACCCTCTAGATATATATTCTTTTGACACACACATGCATAGACAATAACTATACGTCTCCAGTGTTATATAAATGGAGTCACCACATGTACAATCTATATTAAAGTGCAGATGAATCACATCAAAAATAATAATCAGTCCAAAATTAGACGTGACATCACACGTGATAAAAAAAATGTGTCCAAAGCAGGTGATATTAACTCTTGATCTAAGTGAAGGTGATACTCTCTCTTCCACCTTTCCCCTCGTGAATAGTGATTCCACTCCCTCAAGAATTGCACTCACCGACTAGTTTTGCCAGCATTTTCATGCAAGGCAAAAATCGCTTAATTACCACTCATCAGGGTAAAAGGATCAATCGTTGCTCCACAGTGAATGTATAACATGAGGTCCACATGAAAAAAATAATAGCTCCAACAGTGTAAAACAGCAACACACATTTATTAAAATACTGTAATCTTCAAACAATCCACTCACATTTGAAACAATAAAATTCAGCCAGAGTAAAGTGCAGATCACATCAAATCAAATCCAGTGAAACCAAACGTAACAAACGGTCACGGCGGACCCGAGGTGTGCTGATGCCGATTCTTAATCTCACCCCTCCCTTGATGGTCCTCCGTGCTGCTGTGCAAAACAAAGCTCCTTTCCTGTAGTGTAGTTAGCAGCGCTGTGCGTCACGTCTCACAGCCACGCCCCCGACATGTTTCGTCATGAATTGACTTGCTCATGGGATAGCTATCCGATCCCTATCCCAGCCTCTTTCTTCACAGCCATGCAGAAACAACTCTCGACCGGTAAGAGAGCAAGATTCCCCGTTTCGATGCAAAGGAAGCACAAATCAGTGGGAGGGCTAGGTATCCCAATCTTGAAAGACTACTACATGGCGGCGATATTGGACCAGCTTAAAAGCTGGTTTGAACAGCCTGAGACTAAACCATGGTGCAAACTGGAACGGTCCTGGTTGTTCCCTCACTCACTGAAGACCATTCTAATAGCACACAACATATCGCAGTCCAAATTATTGATAGATCATCCTACAATACAGGCTTCCCTGTTTGCCTGGTCGTGCTTAAAAGAGGTAACACATCCCACATTACAATTTACCAAGGTTCCTATTCCATTAGAATCCCTGCATTGGTTAATTCCAAACATCTCCCTAGGTCACTGGTTGAAGGGGAAAACTCTCTATTTACAAGACTTCACAAAAGATGATAATTTAATGCCATTCTCAGAAATACAGAATAAATTTAATATACCGGCTTCTGAGTTCCTAACGTACTCTCAAATTGCATCCATCTTTAGACAACTAAACACAAACAACCTCCCTATCCCCACAACACTTTGGCAGTACTTAACTTCCACTAATCCCAAAGCAAAAGGTGGTTCCCTAGTTTATGACATACTTAACTCTAAATCGGTTTTTGTTAAATTCAAACCACAACATAAATGGGAAAAAGAATTGGGTAAAGTCTTTACAGATAAACAATCGCTGAGCGTGATCAAATGTAATCACCAATTTTCACGATGTTCGAACTACGATGAACTAGCACAAAAACTGCTCGCTAGATGGCATTACACCCCATACATAGTTGCAAAATTTTCTGATAACAACACAAATCTATGCTGGAGGGGTTGCGGTCAGGTCGGAACACTGGCCCATATGGTTTGGGCGTGTCCTCACCTCCGTGGGTTCTGGTCAGCGGTTTTCAAACTGATAGCAAGGGTCACGGGGGTCATCACACAGCCTTCCATTGAAAAAGCTATTCTGAGCATAAATATAACAGAATACCCCATTTTAGTCAGATCTATAGCAATGCATATTTTATTTGTGGCTAGATCTCTGATAGTAAGTAACTGAAAAACAAATGAAATCCCAAGTGTAAGAGAGCTAATCTTAAAAGTTAACAACATTGATGAACATGAGAAGATACTAGCCTTCAAAGATGGTTGTATGTCTAGATACCTTTCCAACTGGTCAATATGGTCCTCAATGGTCTCTCCATGATAGTACCCATATAATGTTATTAAAGTGTATCTTTGCTTTCATTCTCTCCTTTTTCCCCTTTTCTTATCCCTGTTCTTTTCCTTATGGTTTCCCATTGCTGCACCGTACGCAGGTTACCACTGTCTTCGGTTCACTGGAGTTGTTGTTTCTAAATCCTACTTAAAATTACCGGTTTATACAAAAGTTACGCTGTTCTAACTAAACACTATTTTGTAGTTCTGATATTTCTGAATATATACGGCATAGAGGTGATAAAGTGACCTTAAAGTTATGGCATAATTACTATGTCAAGTTAGTGCAGTGTTGTACAGGTGGAGTCCCAAGGTCTTGACACAGCTTGTTCCCAGAGGGGGTGTCGGGGCAGGAGGGCCTGCCAGGTTCCAACACTGTACTATTCCCACCCTATGCATGGTAACACCTTAGAAACCCACCAGGTTTTAATATTACGCTACTTTATGTAGCAGATGGTATCTTTGCTTTGCTTAAGTATGCCTTAAGTATTGTGTTTTATTGTTACCTTTGTATCTTAATTGTCTTGTTTGAATCCTTGTCCTTATAAAAAATTTATAAAAAACTATTGAAATTAAAGGGTAACTCCACTTAAAAATAGCAAATAAATAAAAATAATATAGCATTTACAATTGTAATCATGCAATTGAATGTTATTAAAAATTACCTTTCCTTTTCAATTTGCAGCCGCTGTCATTTTCTGTAAAAGGCAATGCAATATGGCTACCTGGAGGTGTTCTGTACACAGAATATGTACAGAACACCCCCCAGAAACATAATTTCTTGCTTGTGTGAGTGGCTCACTGATTTTCCCAGAAGTCTGCACTAAGACACAAGTCAGATTTTTGGCATCCCCTGCCACAAAAATAAATTTTTTGGTAAAATACTTCCAATAGGAAATCACGTCTAAAGGGATTCAGACCCTGCAGTTTTCCTCATTAGAGCCCTACAGCTGCAACAGCTGGTTGATAATTATGAAACCACTCCCATTAGACTCATTCACACGCACAGAGACACAGAGGAACAAACAGTGATTTCTTCAGAATAACAAAAGGTAGGAATCTGCAACAAAGTTTGTTAAAAGCCCTGCAATGTACATACCTGTAGATTACAAAAAAGGCAATGTGTCTTTCTCAACAAAAGTGGAGTTACGCTTTAAGTGAAATATGTGATGCTTTTTATGTGATGGGGCTATATCTGTATTTCATTTTATGATTGTTATTGTAAAATGATAATACTTTCTTCTTGAATCCTCTTGAATGTTTAATCAAAAGGTCTAAAACAAGGTATTTACAAGCATTCTCATTTGGTAGTACAACATACACTATATTACTAACGGTATTGGGACTCCTGCCTTTACACGCTGTAGGGTTCAATATTGGCCTGTAGGGTTCAATATTAGTCTGTAGGGTTCAATATTGAGTTGCCCCGCCCTTTGCAGCTTCATCTCTTCTGGGAAGGCTGTCCACAGGTTTTAGGTGTGTGTCTATGGGAATGTTTGAGCATTCTTCCAGAAGCTCATTTGTGAGGTCAGGCACTGGTGTTAAACGAGAAGGCCTGGTTCACAATCTCTGCTCTAAAAAAATCCCAAAGGTAGTCTGTCTGGTTAAGGTCAGGGCTCTGTGCAGGCCAGTCAAGTTCCTCCACCCCAAACTCACTCATCCTTGTCTTTATGGACCTTGCTTTGTGCACTGGTGCGCAGTCATGTTGGAACAGGAAGGGGCCATCCCAAAATTGTTCCTACAAAGTTCGGACCATGAAATTGTCCAAAATGTCTTGGTATGCTGATTCCTTAAGATTTCCCTTCACTTCAACTAAGGGGCCAAGCCCAACCCTTGAAAAACAACCCCACACCATAATCCCCGCTCCACCAAATTATTTGGACCAGTGCACAAAGCAAGGTCCATTAGGATATGGATGAGCAAGTTTGGGGTGGAGGAACTTCACTGGCCTGCACAGAGCCCTGCTCTCTCCCGACAGAACACCTTTGAGATGAATTAGAGCAGAGACTGCGAGCCAGGCCTTCTTGTCCACATCAGTGACTGACCTTACAAATGCGCTTCTGGAAGAATAGTTAAACATTCCCTTAGACACACTCCTAAACCTTTTGGACAGCTTTCCCCAAATAGTTAAAGCTGTTTTAGCTGCAAAGGGTGGGCCAAATCAATATTGAACCCCGCGGACTAAGACTGGAATGCCATTAAAGTTCCTGTGCGTGTAAGATCCCTTTCACACTGGGGCTGCCCGTGCATTTGCGGTAAAGCGCTGCTCGTTTTAGCAGCGCTTTACCGCTGTTTGAGCGGTGCCTTTGCCCTGGATTTTTTGCTTCTAGTGGGGCGCTTTTAACCCCCAAAAAGGGGCTAAAAACTCCCATGTTGGGGCACTTCCAAATCGTTTTTTAGGCGCTTCGGAAGTGCTGCCCATTCATTGCAATGGGCAGGAGCGTTTTGGGAGCGCTGTACACAGCGCTCCCAAACCGCCCCAAAGATGCTGCTTGCAGGACTTTTTCTAACACTGCAAGCGCACCGCCCGGGTGTGAAAGCACCCATAACAATGAATGGGAGGCATTTTTCAGTGCTAAAATACCTGAAAACTGCCTCAGTGTGAAAGGGGTCTAAAGGCAAGCGTCCCAATACTTTTGGTAATATAGTGTATATGTACAGTGATTTAAATGATACAATACAGTTCTCATACATTAAAGCATGTACATGTGGGTTTTCGTACACTTTAACTTTTAAATATAAGAGTGGAATAGTTTACACTTTCTAAAGTCAAGTTTTCAAATGCTAAGCAAATTGAAAGATTGTATAATTAGCATTTTTTTAAAAATAATGTTGCCTTTTTAAAGAAAAGGGAGTGGAAAACAGGCATTTTGGTGCCCCATATTCAAATGTATTGCTCTGTAGCAAAAGTTGAGGGGATTTGGGAGTTCTTAGCACGGTTGTCAGGAAGGTAACGCCACTGTTCAGGATGGTGCATCTGTGTGAGCATCCATGTACAGGTGCAGGCTGACTCGTAGCATCACATCAATGGTTGCTACTAGCCAAGCATACAAGCTCACCTGTTGCTAATGTTGGTGGCAAACAGGCTATTTAAACTGGTTGGCTGCACATAGTCAGTGCTCTCTTTTCCACTACTTTACCCATGAATCTGTGACCTCATGCCTGACTACCCACTACTAGGCAAAAAGTATGACAACAGCACACTGAAGATCTCCAGAATGGATCCAAAGCTTTATTCAGTGGTCATATTGTGGTTACAATCAGGCAACAACCCACTACTGACCTGGCTTGCTCTGACTTGCTCATTCTACGGCATTTGCTTGAACCAAACCTGTTCCTTCTGTTCCTGACCTGCTCATCCATTACTGACTCCAGTCTGGACCTCAACCTTGCTTTTTCTAACACTATTGTGCGTGATTTGATTGCTAATTGCTGACTCAGCTTGCCTGACTTTGGATCAGTCCTGCGCCATAAGGAACCACCGGCCAGCAGTCTCTCAAACAATGCTTAAGCCTACTCAATTGCCTGAGCCCCACAGCTGATGCATCCACTGATACTGTGCTTGTCACCCACTTCTGCAGTGTTCCTGCATGCTATTCCTGTTACCAGTCTCCTGTCTGTCATGTTCTGAGCAAAGCCTACGCTCTGCTGACTCTTCCAGAGATGTCTGTCCTACTGCGTCAGGATATAGCAAGAACTAAAAGGTACTCTGCACTCTGTGCTCTTGCACCACCTGTTTGCTCTACCAGGGGCCTTGAGCTAAGGGTATAAGTGAGGCCATCCTCATTTCTTTAGGCTCCTCTGCTAGGTATGTGACAACTGCTTGGTCATTATTATTATTATTATTATACAGGATTTATAGTTTGCGCAGCGCTTTACAACATTAGGGCAGACAGTACAGTTGCAATACTATTCAATACAGTAAGAATCAGAGGGCCCTGCTCGTTAGAGCTTACAATCTAGAAGGTGGTCATGTAATATAGTTATTTAAAATAGCTGCTTCCAAACTGAATGCACAGGAGAAATGCAGGCAAAACTTGTTCTGAATAGGTCAACATGTTAAAACCATTAAAATCTCCCACCTAGAGCTCATTGGGACAGCAATACAGCTGCCATCAGGCTTGTGGTATTTATTTCACATCACCTGCACAGGAAGTCAGAATGATGAACTGGCCCAGCATCCATTGTTCTGAAAATTGAGGGAGCTGGATGGAAAATTGTCAGCATCCAATCAGATGCAACCACTGTTTGGGTATTCTGACTGTCGCAAATGCTAGCCAAATAGAATAAAATAGCTGGCAGTGTAGATTCCTTTATACATGCTGTTTAATGTGGAGGATAGAATCGATAGATATATGTTGTTCAGTCCTCGGGAATGAATCAGAGAACTCTAATGCCCCGTACACACGGTCGGACATTGATCGGACATTCCGACAATAAAATCCTAGGATTTTTTCAGATGGATGTTGGCTCAAACTTGTCTTGCATACACACGGTCACACAAAGTTGTCGGAAAATCCGATCATTCTGAACGCGGTGGCGTAAAACACGTACGTCGGGACTATAAACGGGGCAGTAGCCAATAGCTTTCATCTCTTTATTTATTCTGAGCATGGGTGGCACTTTGTGCGTTGGATTTGTGTACACACGATTGGAAATCCCGACAACGGATTTTGTTGTCGGAAAATTTTATAGCCTGCTCTCAAACTTTGTGTGTCAGAAAATCCGATGGAAAATGTGTGATGGAGCCTACACACGGTCGGAATTTCCGACAACAAGGTCCTATCACACATTTTCCGTCGGAAAATCCGACCATGTGTACGTGGGCATTACAGTATATGGCCAGCTTAAGAACCATTGTTTGACCTTTATTGTTATCTGTATTTCCAGTATGAAGCAGATTAGTACCTTTGTAGAACAACAGGTATCTGCATGTCCTAAAGGGCTCACAGTTGGGCTTAAAGTTTATTTCCACCTTTGCAGCCAAATCGGGATAACACCTACAGTACTTTTTATTTGTTACATGTTGCCATTCAGGTAACATAATAAAAGAAAAACATTTTTGCTTAGCTTTTTATTTGCTGAGAAATCCTATAAATTCTTACTTAGCTTTCCTCTTTTTTATGTAATGTTAATGAGAGGCTAGGGAGGTATGTTTACCAAAATTAACCTTGTCTGTATTGTGCTGGCAGATCTTAATTATTATTTGTAATTAGGGGTGCACACTGCTGCCTTTAAAAAGATAAAGATATTGAGACCTGGGTGGTGCATTGCATGTTAATGCACTTTAAGGCTGGGTTCACAATGTGTGGGGATGCGGCTCACAACAGGGGTCTGGTGCGTCCCTGTTCTCCATTTCAAGGATGAATCAGGCTCAAATATTTGCCTGAATTCGGACCTAAAACGGAGCCAAAGAGGCACAGGACCCTTGTGCAATCAGCTCCGCAGCCTCCCCAGGGATGTGTGAACCGGCTCCATATAGAACCGATCACACTCTCCTTTCATGAGAATTGGTTGTGCGGGAGCCCACATCCAATTCATATCAGTGTGAACCTAGCCTTAGGCATGTCAGGAGATTGTGACCGGCTCTCTATGGAGTGGCTCTCTTGCAAATTGCACAGGAGTCCTGTGCGTCTTTTGGTCCATTTCAGGTCTGAATTCAGCCAAAAATTCAGGATGAAATCAGACCTGAAACAGGGAACAGCGATGCACCGGACCCCTGCTGTGAGCTGCTCCGTGTGAACGCAGCCTTAAAAATAATTGTCCCTAAGGCAAGTGATTCTTAAAGCGGTATTAAACCCAAAACCGAAAATGTAATATATTGCAGCTTACCAATCATTTTAGATGTGGTGGCTCCATTCATTTTCTTTTTTCAGACTTTGCTTCAACCTGGTGATCTGGTCGGTAACACCCCTTTGCATTAGCGTGACCCCACTCTTGAATGAAGGAGCACAGGGGTGCCTTTGGATCGCAGCATTGTTAATCTGGGTGGAGGGGAGTGTTAGATGTACTAGCAGATTTAGATACTCTAACAAATTGAAGCCAAACTCCAGCTTACACTGCAGTTACACAAGCTATTAAAGCAATATCTTTTTTTTTGGGATAAAGGTTTTACATACATAAATAAAAGTTGATTATTGTAAGCAATCCTGTCAGTGGTAAATGATTTGTCTCAACATTGCCATCCACTATCACCACAATGCCATCCACTATCACCGCAATGCCATCCACCAGCACCGCAGTGCCATCCACCAGCACCGCAGTACCTCGACAAAGTCCACGGACCAGTGGGGTGTCACCTCAGGCCCAAAGGGTTAGGTCCCATGCCAGCCTTCCCTACTCCCTTGAGAACCCCTTATGGCTGCCACCCAATTCAGGAGAAGCTATCATTCCCCCTTTTACTGCCCAGCCAGGAGTCCAGGTGGATACAGAAAATTTTTCACCATTAGATTTTTTCAACCTTATTTTTACTGAGGACATGCTTGCATCGATTGTGGCCCAGTGCAATCTATATGCCCAACAATACATAGCAAGTAACCCAACGTCCTATTATGCCCGTCCCTATGAATGGAGAGCCCTAACAGTGGAGGAGTTTAGAATTTTTTTGGGCCTCACATTCTGTATGGGACTAACCAAAAAAAATGTATTACGTTCCTATTGGTCTACCCTCCCCATCCACCACATGCCCATCTTTTCCTCTGTAATGCCCAGAACCAGGTATCTCATGATTATGAGATTCCTACACTACAATGACAATACCCAGTGCCCTCCCCGAAATGACCCACGATTTGACAAGCTATATAAAATTCGCCCACTACTAAAATATTTTTCTGATATCTTCCCCCAGTTATTTAACCCCAGACCAGCACATATGTGTGGATGAGTCCCTGGTCAAATTTAGTGGCAGATTGGGCATAAAACAATTTATTCCCACCAAAAGGGCCCGCTATGGGGTGAAAATGTATAAATTATGCGACCGAGCTACAGGATATACCTATGCCTTCATTGTATACGAAGGGAAGGACACCCAGCTACATCCCCCTAATTGCCCAGAATATATCGGATCGAGTGGGAAAGTCGTTTGGGAACTCATAAACCCACTCCTGGAGAAAGGCTACCATCTATATGTGGACAATTTTTATTCTAGTCTGCCCCTGTTCCGAAATCTTCACAGACAGAAGACTCCAGCATGTGGCACCATAAGGAAGAACCGGAAGGGCTTTCCTCAAAGCCTTGTGAACAAAAAGCTAAGAAGAGGGGAAATGGCGAGCTTGAGGAATGAGGAAATTCTGGCTGTGAAGTGGAGGGACAGAAGGGACGTCTACGTGCTTTCATCAATCCACAATAACACCGTCGTGGAGATAACCAGGAGGAATGGGGTAATCCAAAAGCCCACATGCATCTTTGAATACAACAAGTATATGGGGGGTGTCGACTTCAACGACCAGATGCTCGAACCCTATCTTGCCACGAGAAGAACATACCAGTGGTATAAAAAAGTTTTGATATATTTGTTCAATTTGGCCATATATAACAGCTATGTTATTTATCATAAATCCACTGCAAGCCCCAAATCCTTCCTTGGATACCAGGAGGAAATCATCACTGCCCTTATATACCCGAACGGCCCACCAGAATCCATTCGATCCGATGTGATTAGTAGACTGTCCGAACGCCACTTTCCCGAATAAATCCTCCCCAGACCAACAGGCCAGAAACGGCAGAAAAAATGCCGGGTGTGCACCAAAGGAGGAGTGAGAAGAGACACTACTTTTTATTGTCCCCAATGTCCTTCCCAACCAGGCCTCTGTATAGTTAACTGTTTCCGCCGTTACCATACTTCACTAAATTATTAGTGAAGTATGGTAAACATAACCCTCACTTCCTGCCATTTACCTTCACACCCCTTATGCCTCTGCTTGCTCTGTAACTGACCCTGGCTTCTTTTTCAACCACGCTTCTGCCTACCGATTCTGTTTATATCTCTGCCTGATCTGGAACTGACCCTGGCTTGTTTTTTCGACCACGCTTCTGCCTACCGATTCTGTTTATATCTCTGCCTGATCTGGAACTGACCCTGGCTTGTTTTTCGACCACGCTTCTGCCTACCGATTCTGTTCATACCTCTGCCTGATCTGGAACTGACCCTGGACTGTTTGACCATCCTTTTTGCCTGCCTCTTGGACTGATCTTGTACCCTGCTACTGGACTAGTGGGATTCATAACACAGGGGTCTCACATATGTGAGGGGCTCCAGAATTGCTTTTCTGGATGAAGAAAACATTTTTTTTTGTTTTCTCATTCCTAGATTAGGGTCTGGAGACTCGGAGGCTTCAAAGAGATTTGAGTGGGAGAAGCCTCTACCCCTGTCCCCATTCTGTCCTGAACGAGGCCCTACTTCTGCCTGCTGCCTGTAGGACCTATGCCATCATGCCTCTGCCTGTCGCATGAACTGACCACACCACATGGATGGACCATGTTCCTGCCTACTACCAGGATCAATATTTTGGCACTGCTGACAATCTCTGCCTGCACTGACCCTGGACTGTATATGGACAGTATCCCTGCCTGCTGCCTGTACTGACTATGGACAGTGTTCCTGTCTGTTGCCTGGACAATTGCGTTCGCTTTTGCTGACCAAGTCCCTGCCTGCTGCCTGGACCAGTGCTATCCTCCTGTGGACAACTGTGCTACTAAAACCACAGGTAATCTTTTTTTTTACCCTTTGCTCAGCAGAATGTATTTTGGGGTGTAATTCTTGGTATGTGTATGCTATGTGTCCCTAGAACACCTGACAGTGTTCCTTGTATGTGGCCAGGCTGTGTAAAAGTCTTACACATGTGGCATCGCTATACTCAGGAGGAGTAGCAGAATGTATTTTGAGGTGTCATTTTTGCTATGTACATGCTATGTGTTGGAAATAGCTTATAAATGGACAACTTTGTGTAAAAAAAAATGCGTTTTCATTTTTTTCCACATTTTCCAAAAACTTCTGGAAAAAAATGAACCGTTCAAAAGACTCATTATGCCTCATAGATTATACGTTGGGGTGTTAGCTTTCCAAAATGCGGTCATTTTGTGGGCGTTTCCATTGTCCTGGTGCTCCAGGGCCTTCAAAAGTGTAATAGGTGGGTGAGAAATGAGATGTGTAATTTATGCTCCTAAAACCATTGAAGGTGCTATTTCAGTATTGTGCCCCTGTATGTGGCCAGGCTGTGTAAAAGTCTTACACATGTGGCATCGCTATACTCAGGAGGAGTAGCAGAATGTATTTTGAGGTGTCATTTTTGCTATGTACATGCTATGTGTTGGAAATAGCTTATAAATGGACAACTTTGTGTAAAAAAAAAATGCGTTTTCATTTTTTTCCACATTTTCCAAAAACTTCTGGAAAAAAATGAGCCGTTCAAAAGACTCATTATGCCTCATAGATTATACGTTGGGGTGTTAGCTTTCCAAAATGGGGTCATTTTGTGGGCGTTTCCATTGTCCTGGTGCTCCAGGGCCTTCAAAAGTGTAATAGGTGGGTGAGAAATGAGATGTGTAATTTATGCTCCTAAAACCCTTGAAGGTGCTATTTCAGTATTGTGCCCCTGTATGTGGCCAGGCTGTGTAAAAGTCTTATGCCGCGTACACACGAGCGGACTTTACGGCGGACTTTGCCCGGCGGACTGGATTTCGTCGGACAATTCGATGTGTGTGGGCTCCAGCGGACTTTGTTTTCTCAAAAGTTGGACGGACTTAGATTTGAAACTTGTTTAAAATTTATCCGTTGAAATCGAGTCCGGTCGAAAAGTCCGCCGTCTGTATGCTAGTTCGACGGACAAAAAGCCACGCTAGGGCAGCTATTGGCTACTGGCTATGAACTTCCTTGTTTTAGTCCGGTCGTACGTCATCACGTACGAATTCGACGGACTTTGGTGGATTGTGTGTAGGCAAGTCCGTTCATTCAGAAAGTCCGTCGGAAAGTACGTTGAAAAGTCCGCCGGGCAAAGTCCGCCGTAAAGTCCGCTCGTGTGTACGCGGCATAACACATGTGGTATCGCTATACTCAGGAGGAGTAGCAGAATGTATTTTGAGGTGTCATTTTTGCTATGTACATGCTATGTGTTGGAAATAGCTTATAAATGGACAACTTTGTGTAAAAAAAAAATGTGTTTTCATTTTTTTCCACATTTTCCAAAAACTTCTGGAAAAAAATGAACCGTTCAAAAGACTCATTATGCCTCATAGATTATACGTTGGGGTGTTAGCTTTCCAAAATGGGGTCATTTTGTGGGCGTTTCCATTGTCCTGGTGCTCCAGGGCCTTCAAAAGTGTAATAGGTGGGTGAGAAATGAGATGTGTAATTTATGCTCCTAAAACCCTTGAAGGTGCTATTTCAGTATTGTGCTCCTGTATGTGGCCAGGCTGTGCAAAAGTCTTACACATGTGGTATCGCTATACTCAGGAGGAGTAGCAGAATGTATTTTGAGGTGTCATTTTTGCTATGTACATGCTATGTGTTGGAAATAGCTTATAAATGGACAACTTTGTGTAAAAAAAAATGCGTTTTCATTTTTTTCCACATTTTCCAAAAACTTCTGGAAAAAAATGAACTCATTATGTCTCATAGATTATACGTTGGGGTGTTAGCTTTCCAAAATGGGGTCATTTTGTGCGCGTTTCTATTGTCCTGGTGCTCCAGGGCCTTCAAAAGTGTAATAGGTAGTTAACAAGTTAGATGTGTCATTTATGCTCATAGAACACTTGATGGTGCTCCCTGCATGTTGGGCCTCTCTATGTGGCTAGGCTGTGAAAAAGTCCCACACATGTGGTATCGCCATACTTAGAAGGAGTAGCAGAATGTATTTTGGGGCGTCATTTGTGGTATACACATGCCATGTGAGAGAAATAACCAATTACAATGACAATTTTATGGGAGGAAAAAAAAAAAATCTTCATTTTGCAAAGAATTGTGGGAAAAAATGACAACATCAAAAACCTCACCATGCATCTTACTGAATACCTTGGAATGTCTACTTTCAAAAAAGGGGTCATTTGGGTATTTGTACTGTCCTGACTTGTTCGGGTCACAAGAAATGAGATAGGCCACCAGTACATCAGGTGTGATCAATTTTTTATGATTTGCACCACAACTTGTAGACTCTATAACTTTCTTACAGACCAAATAATATCCACTAATTTTGGTTATTTTTACCAAAGATATGTAGCAGTATAAATTGTGGCCAAAATTTATGAAGAAAAATTAATAATTTGCAAAATTTTATCACAGAAACGAAGAAAAATGCGTTTTTTTTCTAAATTTTCGGTCTTTTTTCATTTATAGCGCAAAATATTAAAAAGCCCAGAGGTGATCAAATACCACCAAAAGAAAGCTGTATTTGTATGAAAAAAAGGACACAAAATTCATTTGGGTACAGTATTACATGACTGAGTAATTGTCATTCAAAGTGTGAGAGCGCTGAAAGCTGAAAATTGGTCTGGTCACGAAGGGGGTTTAAGTGCCCAGTTGTCAAGTGGTTAATTAAAACCAAAACAAACAAAGTGATATTGAATACACCAATGGACCGAACATGCGGACACATAGAATGATGTTTGGGAAAATGTCCATACAATCAATGCACAGCAAAGTGAAATGAAATGCAAAAGTAATATTACATAAAAAAGTCCACAAATTAAAAAACAACATAAATTGAAATAAACAAATCCCAAGGTGACAAGTGATGAAACTTCTTGTTGAGGTGAATAAGGTGCATAGATGGGACCTCCACCTTCAAGAAAATACTGCCGCTTACCAGAGGGCGTTGGTCCCTTATTACAGGGGACCACGCTGTGCAGACGGCTGTACCCCAGCCCAGGATCTCACAGGCAGGCAATAGATGACATCGCGTCCAAAAGAATCCTCTCCATGGATCGCAGCAGAATGTTGTATTTACAGTAAAAAACACAAGATGCTCTACATAGCATAAAACCTGCAATGACACATAGGGCAGGGTGCAACTGAGAGGACGTTCCCACCAGAAACAGGTTACTGCAGTTACTGCACTTTGTTTGTTTTGGTTTTAATTAATATTTATTTGTGGCATTCACTTTGCTGTTTTCACCACACTGTATTAGCGCGACTTTCTTCCCCCAATACTCTGATTTGTTTCGTATAACACTTTAGTCGCAGCTTTATTTTTCACTTAGATTGTTAGCACAGTATTTATTTACACACATTTGCAGAAGAACTTATCCTGTTGAAAAACAACAGATTTACTGGCTGAATCACCAGATGAAAATAAAGGGGAAAAAAAAAGAAATTCAATGCAGCCATCACATCACATCTAATAATTGGTAAGCTTAAATACAAGAAATGTTTGCTTTTTTATTTAATACTGCTTTAAAAATACAAGATGCCTATGGAGTTCTGTGTATAATCCTGCACCAAAGAAACACATAAAAGGTAATATAAGGTTCATATTTTTTGGTATGCTGTGTGAATGACAAACGCAGGACAACCATGTGGGAATTTCTCAAATTTGTTTTTAAAGGTGGAAATATATTTAAGAATGGTTTGCCTGACTCCAGTCACTATTCTAAAAAGAGAAATAGATGCATTATTTTTAGAGATTTGTGATAGAGGTGAGACATGAAGCTGCCTTCTGAGTTTTGAGACATCTGAGTTCCAGCTAGCCAGTCAAAGACACAGCCCTAAGTAATGATTAATAGGCACACTTTCCAACTCAACTTTGGGATACACAGCCTGTATAAATCTCAGGGCTTCATTTTCAGTTACGATGGAAGTGTGTCTTTAATGGTAAGCTTATCCTTGGATGCTCATTACACAGGTAAGGCTCCTGATTATTTTTCAGCCCCATTAAAGCCTTGATTTTTTTTTTATTGTGCAATCTAATTTTAGGTAAGACTTTCCAGGCCTACTTTCATAGAACATGGGAACATTAGCCAATTGGCAGTATACAAAGTAGATTAACTCACAATAGCTGACCAGAAATGTACTTTGTAGTGCATTGTAGTAATGTCTGATTGATTGTTGTGGGGAACTCCACTTTTCACTTTGGTCTCCAAAATCTATAGTCCCCAAAGTGAAACAAGTATAGAATTTATGACCAAAATAATAAATGCAAGTCTTAAATATACATACTGTTTGGTGTCTATAGTGGTCTGGACCCATTTTCTTTTTTTTTTTTACTTTAATAATTTTTTTTATTTAGAATTACACTTATACAAAGAAATAAATAACAATACACAAAGAAAAAAGAGGAAAAATAATGCAATACTCATCATGACATGTACACATCAAAGTTTTTCCTATGAAATGATTACTTAAATCCATTAGTGTGCCAACGATTCTATCTATACACTTCCCTCCACCCTAATTCCATGTGCAAGTTTCAACTTTAGCCTTTTTGTTCCTCAATTATAAAACCATCTCTTTTCTTTTTCCCCCAGCTCCCCCCCCCCCCCCCCCCTCCGTGCCCTACCCTGTGCCAACATAATACCATTAACATACACACGCACAGCATTTCTAATATAATAATAATAATATAATTATATTATATTTTGAAAAAGTGCCTTTTTCAAAGAAATGTTATTTTTTTGGAATGAGGATTATTTTCTTTCAAGTTACTATATACATAAGGTACTATTTAATGCAGTGCAAAGAGCAATAGTCACTTGTACAGTGCAGTATTCCAGAGCAACCAATCTGCTTTAATATTACTATAGTCTGTTCTGTTTAAAAATGAGTTCTGGTTGTTTTTAGTAGCTACTGCTCCGCTCTGCCACTATTCTTTATGCTGCTTTACTATGCCTCTCGTAGCTGTATTTCGAAATAGCCTATTGTCACTCTAATATTTATTCCACAACACTGTTGAATAAATATTCTATACAAAGCATGCTTCCCTTTTAAAGTGACTTTATTGTATACAGTTTGCATATTACTTTTTCGATTTTAATTAATGTGGCTCAATAGCGTCTTCATGATTTCATGTCTATTATCATATTTATCCACTTATCTTTGCAGTTGTTCTGTGTTGCACATATTTCCATACATGTTTATTCAACAATGCTTCTTCCCATGTATACTTTATAAATGTATATGTTTAAACATTTCCCTTGCTGCCTCTGCTGCGAACATTTGGCCAGCTGTGATGAAAAACTGAATATACATGCTACTGTGTGGGCATCTGACTGCTAATGGACCTTAATTTGGAGCTTGCTATGCGAACCAGTGGACAATGAAGTCACTTTAATGTTTCTAAGCAAGCGTAAGCAATCATCCGGATTGAAAGTTCCACTCAAAAAATGTCATATTCTTTGGAAGAATGATTTTTCTATTTGATCTGTCACCGTAACTTTGAAAAAATGACACATCTCCTGCATAATATACTTTTATGATAAACTAGATTAACTTTGCCAGTACAAGTGAAAGGCCACCTGTTGCCAGAATGCCCATACTCTTCGTTGGCTGTCTTGTAGCTGTCATCACTTCGATGCAATCTGCACCCAACATGCTGGAATGTAATGAATATGTCAGGAGTTGGAGGTCAGCCATCAAAGTACATGAAAACTTGGCTTGCATACAGCATTAGGATGGAGGACTTGCCTATCATCTTGTGCAAGGGATTTCTGCTCCACTTGATTTGTTTGCACAGGTTTTGTTGCTGTTGGATCAAGCACATACACTCAGGGGCTTTTTGACAGCTCATTGAAATATTTTCAGTTCAGATAGTAATGTTACTATGAATCTTGTAGCTCATGAACAATAATAGGCACAATAAAACAAGGTCTTGGTACACTTTATTTTTAAATATATTAAAAGAGGGGGTTGGAAAAGATTAGTGTAAATGGAAATTTCACAACATGAATTCACTTAAAATTTACTGATTTCAATATCACTTAATCATGATTTGATTGCAGTATTGTATGAGGAAAATTATTGTTCATGGAAAACTAATTATACAGATTATTTAAATTGTCCAATTGCTGTATTGTCCTAAAACATTGTATAGGTAGCAATACATGCTAGAATCTGGTAATTTGATTAAATAAATAGACCAAAAGACAAACTACCTTTTAAAGAGACCATGTTGATTGACCATTCATTTCAACAACAATCTTCCATTAGGATTATACCTGCATTTAACATAATTTAGACAATTACCTGTAAAAAAACACTCTTAAATAGACATCCAAAAGCCCTGAGATTGCTGTTGGGTGGGTAGTAGCCCCAGCAGACTCAGAGCTCTCAATCAAGTGATACTCTATAGTACTCCATTTTACTCCTCAACTGGTAGCTACATAAAAATGAATTTAGGAAGGTGAGGGTAGGGATGAAGGAGCTGGGTCATAAGAGAGTCATAAGACACTCCCAGAAGAGGAGAGGGCTGTGATAAGTAAAGAGGGAGAAAACTGTACTGGGAATTGACTCTTTTTCAAGAAGTTACATTTCCTAGTAGGTTCAGAGGTGCAACTAAATCTTATTTATTGAAAGGTATGGAAAGGAATTAAGCATTTAAAGTTCCATGACTAAGCCCCGTGGGTGGGGCAAAACATGTCGGGGAACATGACCTGGATGGGGTTAGGCTGAGGCTGCTTTTTCACAGTTATTACATGCTGAGCTTGTATGGTGTGCGGTGGCTGAGATTTTTCCCTATTTGTGCTACAGTTCAGCCCCTGCAATATCCTCTCATCTTGTGACTTTCTACAAAGTTACAATGTTTACAGCTTTTGTTGGGTGATAAATACTGACTACCTTGTTTATGATTTTACTTCCTGAAGTTCAAACACAGACTTAAAGCACAGTTTTTTTTTTTTACACATATTTTAACTTACAAGGTAAAGAACAAGAAGTCTGGGGTTTAAGTAGTGAAAGTAGTGTCACTAGTAGGAATGAGCAGAACACCCCCTGGTTCGGTTCGCAGCAGAACATGTGAAAAGGCAAAAAATTTGTGCGAACACCGTTAAAGTCTATGGGGCACAAACATGAAAAATCAAAAGTGCTCATTTTAAAGGCTTATATGCAAGTTATTGCCATAAAAAGTGTTTGGGGACCTGGGTCCTGCCCCAGGGGACATGTATCAATGCAAAAAAAAAAGTTTTAAAAATGGCTGTTTTTTCAGGAGCAGTGATTTTAATAACGCTTAAAGTGAAACAATAAATATGAAATATTCCTTTAAATATCGTGCCTGGGGGTCTCCTTAGTCTGCCTGTAAAGTAGCACATCTTCCCCATGTTTATAACAGTACCACAGCAAAATTACATTTCTAAAGGAAAAAAATTTCATTTAACCACTTAAGGACCGCCTCACGCCGATGTACGTCAGCAAGGCGGCACGGGCAGGCAAAATCACGTACATGTACGTGATTTGCCTCCCGCGGGTGGGGGGTCCGATCGGACCCCCCCCCGCCGCCCGAGGCGGTCCCGTTTTGTTCCCCGGCGATCGGAGACAAGGGGGAGGCCATCCGTTCGTGGCCCCCCCCTCGCAATCGCCGCCGGCCAATGGGAACACTCCTTTGCTGCTGTATGCTAAACAGCAGCAAAGGAAGTGATGTCATCTCCCCTCGGGTCGGTAGTTTCCGTTCCGGCCCGAGGAGAGAAGACAGGTATGTGAGTGCACAACACACACACACACACACAGTAGAACATGCCAGGCACACATTACACCCCGATTCCCCCCCCCCCGATCGCCCCCCGATCCCCCCCGATCACCCCCCCCCCCCTGTCACAAACTGACACCAGCAGTTTTTTTTTTTTTTTTTTTCTGATTACTGCTAGGTGTCAGTTTGTGACAGTTACTGTGTTAGCACAGTTACTGTTACCCCCCTGTAGGTCTAGGGTACCCCCCTAACCCCCCTAATAAAGTTTTAACCCCTTGATCACCCCCCGTCACCAGTGTCACTAAGCGATCATTTTTCTGATCGCTGTATTAGTGTCGCTGGTGACGCTAGTTAGCGAGGTAAATATTTAGGTTCGCCGTCAGTGTTTTATAGCGTCAGGGACCCCCATATACTACCTAATAAATGTTTTAACCCCTTGATTGCCCCCTAGTTAACCCTTTCACCACTGATCACCGTATAACCGTTACGGTTGACGCTGGTTAGTTTGTTTATTTTTTATAGTGTCAGGGCACCCGCCGTTTATTACCGAATAAAGGTTTAGCCCCCTAATCGCCCGGCGGTGATATGCGTCGCCCCAGGCAGCGTCAGATTAGCGCCAGTACCGCTAACACCCACGCACGTAGCATGCGCCTCCCTTAGTGGTATAGTATCTGATCGGATCAATATCTGATCCGATCAGATCTATACTAGCGTCCCCAGCAGTTTAGGGTTCCCAAAAACGCAGTGTTAGCGGGATCAGCCCAGATACCCGCTAGCACCTGCGTTTTGCGCCTCCGCCCAGCCCACCCAAGTGCAGTATCGATCGATCACTGTCACTTACAAAACACTAAACGCATAACTGCAGCGTTCGCAGAGTCAGGCCTGATCCCTGCGATTGCTAACAGTTTTTTTGGTAGCATTTTGGTGAACTGGCAAGCACCAGCCCCAGGCAGCGTCAGGTTAGCGCCAGTACCGCTAACACCCACGCACGCACCGTACACCTCCCTTAGTGGTATAGTATCTGATCGGATCAATATCTGATCCGATCAGATCTATACTAGCGTCACCAGCAGTTTAGGGTTCCCAAAAACGCAGTGTTAGCGGGATCAGCCCAGATACCTGCTAGCACCTGCGTTTTGCCCCTCCGCCCGGCCCGGCCCAGCCCACCCAAGTGCAGTATCGATCGATCACTGTCACTTACAAAACTCTAAACGCATAACTGCAGCGTTCGCAGAGTCAGGCCTGATCCCTGCGATCGCTAACAGTTTTTTTGGTAGCGTTTTGGGGAACTGGCAAGCACCAGCGGCGTAGTACACCCCGGTCGTAGCCAAACCAGCACTGCAGTAACACTTGGTGACGTGGCGAGTCCCATAAGTGCAGTTCAAGCTGGTGAGGTGGCAAGCACAAGTAGTGTCCCGCTGCCACCAAGAAGACAAACACAGGCCCGTCGTGCCCATAGTGCCCTTCCTGCTGCATTCGCCAATCCTAATTGGGAACCCACCGCTTCTGCAGCGCCCGTACTTCCCCCATTCACATCCCCAACCAAATGCAGTCGGCTGCATGAGAGGCATTTTTATGTCCTCCCGAGTACCCCTACCCAGCGAACCCCCCAAAAAAGATGTTGTGTCTGCAGCAAGTGCAGATATAGGCATGACACCCGCTATTATTGTCCCTCCTGTCCTGACAATCCTGGTCCTTGCATTGGTGAATGTTTTGAACGCTACCATTCACTAGTTGAGTATTAGCGTAGGGTACAGCATTCCACAGACTAGGACACACTTTCACAGGGTCTCCCGAGATGCCATTGCATTTTGAGAGACCCGAACCTGGAACCGGTTACAGTTATAAAAGTTAGTTACAAAAAAAGTGTAAAAAAAAAAAAAAATATAAAATAAAAAAAAATAGTTGTCGTTTTATTGTTCTCTCTCTCTCTATTCTCTCTCTCTATTGTTCTGCTCTTTTTTACTGTATTCTATTCTGCAATGTGTTATTGTTATTGTTATTATGTTTTATCATGTTTGTTTTTCAGGTATGTAATTATTTATACTTTACTGTTTACTGTGCTTTATTGTTAACCATTGTTAACCATTTTTTTGTCTTCAGGTACGCCATTCACGACTTTGAGTGGTTATACCAGAATGATGCCTGCAGGTTTAGGTATCATCTTGGTATCATTCTTTTCAGCCAGCGGTCGGCTTTCATGTAAAAGCAATCCTAGCGGCTAATTAGCCTCTAGACTGCTTTTACAAGCCGTGGGAGGGAATGCCCCCCCCCCCCACCGTCTTTCGTGTTTTTCTCTGGCTCTCCTGTCTCAACAGGGAACCTGAGAATGCAGCCGGTGATTCAGCCAGCTGACCATAGAGCTGATCAGAGACCAGAGTGGCTCCAAACATCTCTATGGCCTAAGAAACTGGAAGCTACGAGCATTTCATGACTTAGATTTCGCCGGATGTAAATAGCGCCATTGGGAAATTGGGAAAGCATTTTATCACACCGATCTTGCTGTGGTCAGATGCTTTGAGGGCAGAGGAGAGATCTAGGGTCTAATAGACCCCAATTTTTTCAAAAAAGAGTACCTGTCACTACCTATTGCTATCATAGGGGATATTTACATTCCCCGAGATAACAATAAAAATGATTAAAAAAAAAATATGAAAGGAACAGTTTAAAAGTAAGATTTAAAAAGCAAAAAAATAATAAAGGAAAAAAAAAAAAAAAAAGCACCCCTGTCGCCCCCTGCTCTCGCGCTAAGGCGAACGCAAGCGGCGGTCTGTCGTCAAACGTAAACAGCAATTGCACCATGCATGTGAGGTATCACCGTGAAGGCCAGATCGAGTGCAGTAATTTTTCCAGTAGACCTCCTCTGTAAATCTAAAGTGGTAACCTGTAAAGGCTTTTAAAGGCTTTTAAACATGTATTTATTTTGTTGCCACTGCACGTTTGTGCGCAATTTTAAAGAATGTCATGTTTGGTATCCATGTACTCGGCCTAAGATCATCTTTTTTATTTCATCAAACATTTGGGCAATATAGTGTGTTTTAGTGCATTAAAATTTAAAAAAGTGTGTTTTTTCCCCAAAAAATGCGTTTGAAAAATCGCTGCGCAATTACTGTGTGAAAAAAAAAATGAAACACCCACCATTTTAATCTGTAGGGCATTTGCTTTAAAAAAATATATAATGTTTGGGGGTTCAAAGTAATTTTTTTGCAAAAAAAAATAACTTTTTCATGTAAACAATAAGTGTCAGAAAGGGCTTTGACTTCAAGTGGTTAGAAGAGTGGGTGATGTGTGACATAAGCTTCTAAATGTTGTGCATAAAATGCCAGGACAGTTCAAAACCCCCCCAAATGACCCCATTTTGGAAAGTAGACACCCCAAGCTATTTGCTGAGAGGCATGTCGAGTCCATGGAATATTTTATATTGCGACACAAGTTGCGGGAAAGAGACAAATTTTTTTTTTTTTTTTTTTTTTTTTGCACAAAGTTGTCACTAAATGATATATTGCTCAAACATGCCATGGAAATATGTGAAATTACACCCCAAAATACATTCTGTTGCTTCTCCTGAGTACGGGGATACCACATGTGTGAGACTTTTTGGGAGCCTAGCCGCGTACGGGACCCCGAAAACCAAGCACCGCCTTTAGGCTTTCTAAGGGCGTGAATTTTTGATTTCACTCTTCACTGCCTATCACAGTTTCGGAGGCCATGGAATGCCCAGGTGGCACAAAACCCCCCCAAATGACCCCATTTTGGAAAGTAGACACCCCAAGCTATTTGCTGAGAGGTATAGTGAGTATTTTGCAGACCTCACTTTTTGTCACAAAGTTTTGAAAATTGAAAAAAGAAAAAAAAAATGTTTTTTCTTGTCTTTCTTCATTTTCAAAAACAAATGAGAGCTGCAAAATACTCACCATGCCTCTCAGCAAATAGCTTGGGATGTCTACTTTCCAAAATGGGGTCATTTGGGGGGGGGTTTGTGCCACCTGGGCATTCCATGGCCTCCGAAACTGTGATAGGCAGTAAAGAGTGAAATCAAAAATTTTCACCCTTAGAAATCCTGAAGGCAGTGATTGGTTTTCGGGGTCCCGTACGCGGCTAGGCTCCCAAAAAGTCCCACACATGTGGTATCCCCATACTCAGGAGAAGCAGCTAAATGTATTTTGGGGTGCAATTCCACATATGCCCATGGCCTGTGTGAGCAATATATCATTTAGTGACAACTTTATGAAAAAAAAAAAAAAAAAAAGTGTCACTTTCCCGCAACTTGTGTCAAAATATAAAATATTCCATGGACTCAATATGCCTCTCAGCAAATAGCTTGGGGTGTCTACTTTCCAAAATGGGGTCATTTTGGGGGGTTTTGTGCCACCTGGGCATTCCATGGCCTCCGAAACTGTGATAGGCAGTGAAGAGTGAAATCAAAAATTTACACCCTTAGAAATCCTGAAGGCGGTGATTGGTTTTCGGGGCCCCGTACGCGGCTAGGCTCCCAAAAAGTCCCACACATGTGGTATCCCCATACTCAGGAGAAGCAGCTGAATGTATTTTGGGGTGCAATTCCACATAGGCCCATGGCCTGTGTGAGCAATATATCATTTAGTGACAACTTTTTGTAAATATTTTTTTTTTGTCATTTTTCAATCACTTGGGACAAAAAAAATAAATATTCAATGGGTTCAACATGCCTCTCAGCAATTTCCCTGGGGTGTCTACTTTCCAAAATGGGGTCATTTGGGGGGGGGGGGGTTTGTACTGCCCTGCCATTTTAGCACCTCAAGAAATGACATAGGCAGTCATAAACTAAAAGCTGTGTAAATTACAGAAAATGTACCCTAGTTTGTAGACGCTATAACTTTTGCGCAAACCAATAAATATACGCTTATTGACATTTTTTTTACCAAAGACATGTGGCCGAATACATTTTGGCCTAAATGTATGACTAAAATTTAGTTTATTGGATTTTTTTTATAACAAAAAGTAGAAAATATCATTTTTTTTCAAAATTTTCGGTCTTTTTCCGTTTATAGCGCAAAAAATAAAAACCGCAGAGGTGATCAAATACCAGCAAAAGAAAGCTCTATTTATGGTAAGAAAAGGATGCAAATTTCGTTTGGGTACAGCATTGCATGACCGCGCAATTAGCAGTTAAAGCGACGCAGTGCCAAATTGGAAAAAGACCTCTGGTCCTTAGGCAGCATAATGGTCCGGGGCTCAAGTGGTTAAAACTGCTCGCGGTTGTATTGTATTGTTGGATTCTGGCAATATAGGTAAAAATCATTGAAAAAAACAGCGCCAAAATGAAACAAAAATGTGGATGGGGACAAGGATCTCTTCCCCACAACCCTTACCTGGTAGTTGTGGGGATCTGTGGGCAGAGGGCTTATTGGAATCTGGAAGCCCCCAGATCCCAGGCCCCACCCATTATGTGAATGGGTATTGGGTACATTGTACCCCTACACATTCACCAAAAAGTGTCAAAAAAGTAAAAATCACAGCAGACAGTTTTTGACAATTCCTTTATTAAAAAAAAAAGTGTACCTTGATGTAAATCCATCTTCAGTCACAGCGCTGACGACGCAAGAAAAAAACGAAAAAAAAAAGCGGTAATTCTCTGCCTCGATGGGAGGCATCCCCGCTACTGCAGCCTTTTCAGGATGATAGCTGTTATATAGCTGAAGGCGGGACCACTCGGTGACGTAACTGGGTGACCCCGCCCCCCTCTGATGTCGAATTTTCCGCAAACTCCCCATAATGTTCTAAATTCGCCGAACCGCAAACACCCGAAGTTCTAGTCGAACTTACGTTCGGCTCGAACATCGGGCTCATCCCTAGTCACTAGTACTAAACATGGCAATGCAGTTCACATATTTATCACAAACTGTTCGCCAGGCTATTTCATTTCAGCCCTTTTGACACTGTCATCTGGGTGGCTTGTTCATCTTTGCAGTTACAGCAGGATGAAAAATCTGAGAGGGTGATGATGAGCCTGGGTACCACTCAAGCCAAAAGTGTGTGGTATCTCAACATGGATACTTGGCTTTCACTGGCTTTACACACCCATTTAAAGCAATAGTAAATGTACGGGAAAAAAAGTTCTCCCTGCAAGGTAAAGCCATAATGTGCTAGAATGCATCACAGTAGCACATTAGAAGGACTTACCTTGAAATGAAGCATGCGTGCAGGAGTCTCCGCTGCGGCACACAGCTCGTGCCTGTGCCTTTCCTTCAGAGCGCATGCTCCGGTGACATCACTGGCTGCTTCTCAATGGAAAATCTCCTAAACGTTGCATGTTTAGGAGATATTAATTTTACCTACAGGTAAGCTTTATTATTAGGTAAAAATAGCATTCACGAGTTTACTACCACTTTAACTGGACAGAAGCCCATAGTGGGTTAATTTTGGAAATTGTGGCATATTTTAAGATATTTACTCATATATTTTGAATCAGAAAACCCCATAACATTATTAAATTTTATTTTTACACTCACTGCCATGAAGACCAAGGAACTCTCCAAACAAGTAAGGGACAATAAATGTATATAAAACAATTCAATCATCTCTAAATGTAATGATTATGCACCCATTATAACGTGACAAGCAGTGAAAAAAATGAATACATCAAAGAATAAAAAAACATGGATAAATGAGTGTATTCAGTCCATTCCAAAGATATAAAGGAAAAAAGTTCACTGGCAGAACAATCCTTCAAGGGTAGGTGAGACAAGCATCCATGCGGTGTGAATCATACGACCATAACACCCAGAAGAGCGTGGTGACAGAAGGGTTCCTCCACCAATAAAAATGCTGCCCCTTACCAGCTCCTAAGATCTCTTGTTACAGGAGATCATGCAGGCGTGTGGCTTTCTACCCCAGCCTCGGGTCTTTGATAAGGATGGATCCTAATGTTTGTCCCCACCATGAATCTTCTAGGCAGTGGATGGGCACTCATCCCCCATAAAAGGATACATAAAAAAGGCATAAAATCCTTTTCTTGTACTTTATTAAGGGACACAGCTCAGAATGATTCTGAAACAACTGTTATACCACCATCTACAGGAGAAATGGACACTGCCAAACCAAACTTATACTTATGGTTCTTTCCTGATAGTTGATGTATGTCACTGCTATGAAACTGCCCAACTAAATGTAGAATGGATGATCTTGCAGGCGAGATGTCTAGCTTTGGAGGGGCAACTGAATCACTCTTGGGAGACGAGCTTCCACCAGAGACCAAGTTCACTATACCGATAAGGTGTCCAGGACTCCTCCCCAGCTTGTCAGGCTAGCAACCATCATGAGCATCTGATTGAAAGAAGAATTGTGCCACCTCCAGAGCCCAAATGATGAGCCACCAAACTCAGGGATAATCTGGTCTTGGGTATTGGTGGAGGAACCCTTCTGTCACCACGCTCTTCTGGGTGTTATGGTCGTATGATTCACACCGCATGGATGCTTGTCTCACCTATCCTTGAAGGATTGTTCTGCCAGTGAACTTTTTTCCTTTATATCTTTGGAATGGACTGAATACACTCATTTATCCATGTTTTTTTATACTTTGATGTATTCATTTTTTTCACTGCTTGTCACGTTATAATGGGTGCATAATCATTACATTTAGAGGTGATTGAATTGTTTTATATACATTTATCATCCTAGTTTTATAGTGCAGCTACTTTTGTTTTTTGTATTTATAGTGTGGGTGTCTCACCTTTTTAGTTGCGGCTTAGTGTATTTGATCCTTTATATACTGTATACTCTCGTATATAGGTTCTTATGGGGATAGTGCAGTATTTTTTACCTGTTTAAGTAAGGGACAATGTTGTTGAGAAGTACAAGTCAGGGTTAGGTTATAAAAAAAATCCAAATCTTTGATGATCCCTAGGAGCACCATCAAATCTATAATAACCAAATGGAAAGAAGATGGTACAACAGCAAACCTGCCAAGAGACGGCTACACATCAAAACTCACAGACCAGGCAATGAGGGCATTAATCAGAGAGGCAGCACAGAGACCTAAGGTAACCTTGAAGGTGCTGCAGAGTTCCACAGCAGAGACTGGAGTATCTCTACATAGGACGATAATAAGCTGTACGATCCATAGAGTTGGGCTTTATGGCAGAGTGGCCAGAAGAAAGCCATTACTTTCAGTAAAAAACAAAATGGCACATTTTGAGTTTGCGAAAAGGCATGTGGGAGACTCCCAAAATGTATGGAGGAAGGGGCTCTGGTCTGATGAGACTAAAATGTAACTTTTTGGCCATCAAAGAAAACGCTATGTCTGTCGCAAACGCAACACATCACATCATCCAAAGAACACCATCCCCACAGTGAAACATGGTGGTGGTAGCATCATACTGTGGGGATGTTTTTAAGCAGTCGGGACTGGGAAACTGGTCAGAGTTGAGGGAAAAGATGGATGGTGCTAAATACAGGGATATTCTTGAGCAAAACTTGTACCACTCTGTGTGTGATTTGAGGCTAGGACGGAAGTTCCCCTTCCAGCAGGACAATGACCCCAAACACACTGCTAAAGCAACACTTGAGTGGTTTAAGAGGAAACATGTAAATGTGTTGGAATGGCCTAGTCAAAGCCCAGACCTCACTTAAAATAGAAAATCTATGGTCAGACTTAAAGATCGCTGTTCACAAGCACAAACCATCCAACTTGAAGGAGCTGGAACAGTTTTGCAAGGAGGAATGGGCACAAATCCCAGTGGTAAGATGTGGCAAGCTCATAGAGACTTATCCAAAGCAACTTGGAGCTGTGATAGCTGCAAAAGGTGGCTCTGCAAAGTATTGACTTTAGGGGGGTGAATAGTTATGCACATTGACTTTTTCTGTTATTTTGTCCTATTTGTTGTTTGCTTCACAATAAAAAGTTGTGGGCATGTTCTGTAAATTAAATGATGAAAATCCTCAAATAATCCATGTTAATTCCAGGTTGTGAGGCAACAAAACACAAAAAATGCCAAGGGGGTGAATACGTTTGCAAGGCACTGTAGGTGACTTCTGAAGGCAATTGGTTCCACTAGATTTTAGTTAGGGGTATTGGGGGAAAGGGGGCTGAATACAAATGCACGCCACACTTTTTTCAGATATTTATTTGTAAAAAAAATTGAAAACCATTTATCATTTTCCTTCCACTTCACAATTATGTGCCACTTTGTGTTGGTCTATCACATAAACTCCCCATTAAAATACATTTATGTTTTTGGTTGTAATATGACAAAATGTGGAAAATTTCAAGGGATATGAATAATTTTTCAAGGCACTGTATGTCTCAAATATTACAATTTAACTCCACTATTTTTGTGGAAAACAGTTAAATACATTGTGTGGATTTTAGTAAACCTCACAGCAGGTGCCCACATACTCTTGACTGGCTAGAACTCACATGACTTTTACAGTATTTTTTTTCCTCCTTACTGCATGCTGGTGTGGATGTCTGCTATAGTCACACAAACAGTCTCTGTGTTGCAATAACAGAAGAGCTACTACGAGGAATAAGCCAATCATATGAGCAGAAAATAAAATTTCTAGGGGCGTTCTGTGCAAATTTTGTGTATAAAATGCCCCTCTGTCATATATACAAGAAAGTAACATTTAAAAGTTTTGATAATATTACACAATTATAGCTGGTTGTGGATTGGAATAGAAGTGTAGTTAATAATAAAATTAAATTACAAGATTGTAGGATTGTACTCATAAAATCATATGGAGAAATTTTTCATGGAATGTTATCCTTAATGTATAGTATTCAACTACTGAAAAGGACTCCAAGGACACATGATCTACAGCAGGAATCTATGGTTGCAAGAATTGGCAATCTTTCAGAAATAACACTGTAACACACACTTCCACCTGTTTTATTACAGATGCAGTGATGGAAAAGAATAGCCAATACTCATGCTGACAATTTCTATTTATTATAGGTATTTATGTAGCATGCATACATACATACTGTATACTAGGGATAATTTAAAAATGAACAAATTGACCTACCAGCATGTCTTTAGCGTGTGGGAGGAAACTGGCGTACCTGGAGGAAACCCATGCAAGCATAGGGAGAACATGAAAATTACATGCAGATAGTGTCCCAGCCAGGATTCCAGTGCAGCAAGGGCATATGTGCTAGCCACTAAGCCATTTATTATTATTATTATTTTTGGGGGTGGTTTTATTCATTTGTCTTTGGGTGAAGCCATAGCCAACCAGCCAACCAGCAAATCATCTATACAAGCTTGGGGGCATCCAATGGACTGGCTTACTTATTTTGAGAAACAACCTTAAAGATGATTAAAAAATAATTAACACCTTGTATCATATTAATTTGCATCTATAAGAAACTGAGCTGTTTACATTCTTTTCTTTTCAAAAGTTTTTATTGGTAACAATCAGAATGTAGTTACAGACAGTTTCAGTCTAGCATAGAAAACTTACAAAAAACAGAGTACAACTTAGTGGATGAGTATAACGAAGGCATTCAGGTTGATAGGGGGGGGCAAGCCCTTTGAAACAGGCAGATTCCTTTAAGGTGGTACTCTGTAAGGAGGAGGTCGTGATACCAGCTAAACAGCATGTATCACTAAGTTATGTTACCGGTGGTAAACATAGGGTAATGAGGGGGATTGGAAGAAGAGAAGGGTGACAAGAAAAGGTAAAAATAAAGAAGAAAGAGAGAAAAATAGACTAGAGGAGAGGTGGTCGGATGACCCACATGGGCCGTCTACGTATTTAGAGTAATTTTCGTTGGTGTGAGTAGTTGTGTGTGAGCTCTCTCCGTGCTCCAGCTCCCTGCTCCAGCCCTCATGCCGTCAGCTCTTGTAGCTTAGCCCAAACCAGCAGCTCAGCCCTGAACAAAAAGCACCCCTGTCCAGCTCTGCCTGCCTTGTCCAGCCCTGTCCAGCCATACCTGCTTCATCAAGCCCCTGCAGCATCGGATGGGACGGAGGAGGTGGCGCTGAGTGAAGGCGTTCGCAGCTGAAGGGCAGCGGCGCGGCGAGAAGCCGGTTCCTTGCCGGATCCCCTGGGCGTCCAATCTCGCATCGTTTGCGCCTGCGCTCGCTGTCTCTGCCTTCCCCCGTAGCCTAGCAACGACCGGAGATCTCGCGGGTGCCGGAGGAAAACCACGTGACTCGGCGGCGAGCCGGCCCGGGATCCTGATCGGGCGGCTGAAGCCGACAGGGAAGAGGGGGGACGCGCCAGCCTTGTGTACCCAGAGACAGGTATGTGAACGCCGGTCTCAGTTGCGGGAAGCAGGATTTCTTCTTCATTCTACTGACTTTGCTGATTATAGTACTTGCTCAAAGTTATGGAAGACAGGCAAGAACAGTGACTATAGTACCTGGTAGCGCAGTGTAAAAACAGTGTGGAGTAAAAGGTGATAAAACTAGTAACAAGTGGAACTGCTCTATCCCAGTGGAGGAGTTATCTACCTAGGCATTATACAGCGCTGTCGTTATGACTAGGAAGAAAGGTGAGGAGTCCCAGCAGCACCCCCAGCAGCAGCCCCAAGAAAACCCTGCAACACACTCTACCCGCCTGGCAAAGGAAAAGGGGAGTTTAGCAACATCAGCAACCACAGTCGCAGCAAAATTAGAAAAATATGCGCATACCCCCCTACACTCTCCATCTAAAGGCAACCAGTTGCCTCATGAGAAGATACAGGCGGGACCCTCCGGGGATAGAAGGAGCGCCGGTAAAGCGACAGCTTCATCAACCACCCTTCCGGCCAGTATTAAAGTAACGAACAGGCATGGCCCTGATGGAGACCCCCTGGCAAAGGGCGCTGTAGATATGAGTGAAAACCCCTCTAACTTGAGCATAATCAGTGAACCAGAGCCTACATTAAAAGAGGTATTAACTGCTGTGAATTTTTGTAAAGGATCCCTGAATGA
The DNA here is from genome assembly GCA_037952835.1 of Lithobates septentrionalis. NCBI lineage: Eukaryota > Metazoa > Chordata > Amphibia > Anura > Ranidae > Lithobates > Lithobates septentrionalis. The sequence continues at coordinate 1,396,211 of JBBDGP010000948.1, read as the reverse complement.
CCTGTGTAACCAACTTAAGGGCCTCAAGGAAGAATTACATACTATGCACCAAGAAATCCAGAGGGTGGTAGAGAGGACCTCTGCTGTAGAGGAGAGACTGAGTCAAGTAGAAGACATATTACATCCAATAAAAAAGGAGTTTAAGAGTTTGCAAGCACAATTTGACACACATAGGCACAAGTTGGATGAAATGGAGAACAGGTCACGTAGGTGTAACGTGAGGGTGTTGGGCCTACCAGAGAGAAGCGAGGGCCCTACCCCTGAGGTGTTCATGGAAAACTGGCTTAAGGAGACCTTTGGGACTGAAACATTCTCGCATCTCTTTGCTATCGAGAGAGCACACCGTATTCCCACTAGGCCTACAGCACCGGGGGATCGCCCCAGGCCTATGATTGTCAAATTGTTTTTTTATAAAGACAAAGTAGCATTGATGCAAAAATCTAGAGAAAAGGGGGATGTTTTCTATAAAGGCGCCAGGATCTCACTATACCCAGACTACTCCCCAGACTTACAAAAAAGAAGGGCTGGATTCGTGGACATTAAACGTGCTCTACGGACATATAGCATCCCATATGCACTACTATACCCAGCACGACTGCGTATAGAGGTTTCAGGGACAGTTCTTTTTTTTGACTCAGTTGACAAGGCTACAACCTGGCTTGAGGAAAACAAAAGGAAATTATAAAGTTTGACTAAGGAAATGTCAAGTGGGGCTTTTTTTTTATTTTTTTTTTTTTTTTTTTTTTTTTTTTTTTTTGAGCAGGGGCTGGAGGGAGAGGGGTTGGAGGGTGTGCGCTTCTGATGGAAGATGGCACATGGTTGAAGTTGTGGGTTGATTTTTTGTTTGGTGTTATTGGTTTGGTAGCACTTTTCATCGAGAGATTGGGTTTAAGGGGGGTGGGGGAAGGGAAAAAAGGGCAAATAGAGGGAACTAGGGGGGGATGGTTGTTATTGGAGTGGGAGTGGAGGTATGGGTTAGAATGGGATGATGGGTACACAAAGGCCACAAAAAATGTCCCTAGGGCTAGCCGTGGTAGGCAAGGGGAGAGGGAGGGGGATACAATGGGGGTAGGGTTAGTTATTTCACATGAAAGATTTAATTGCTACGACATGTTGAAGCAGGGGTGGGAAAGGGGAAGGAAGATTTATAAAATTTGGAGTCACTTTCACATGTATGAGGAAAATAGAGGAATTCACGGGGGTGGGAGGGCCTGGAGGAGGGGGAACAATCGTTCCCCTCCCCCACCCTTCTCACCTCCCTTTATAGTATTGACACAACTGGGTAAGCTTGAAGCTACGGTAGAAATGAATCACTTGATAAATGGTATAACAAGAAACTTGTCACATCTGCATGGGTGGTTTGGGTTAGGGGATGGTTTGTATACTGTATTATTTAAGGCGGTTTGTGTGAGACCACCCCTCTTCCCAGATTTGACTTATTTTCTTTTTGGATTATTAATTAGCCTAATGCTTTTTTGGTTTTCTTTTCTGCACATATATACTGCTTTCTTACCTGATGCCTAATACAGCTGTAATAAGCTCCTGGAACATCAGGGGTATGGGCAATCCCGCCAAAAAGGCTGCGGTTTTTCTGGAGCTGGAGTCACACGACCCCGGGCTGATATGCTTGCAGGAGACACATCTGACTAATGAGTCCAAAGTATTAATGAAGGATAGAAGGTTTCAAACGCAATTTCACTCAGTCTACTCCTCTTATTCAAGGGGAGTGAGTATATTGGTAAAAAAAGGGATGGCGTTCTCCTGCAGGGATGTCAAAATCGACCCATTGGGTTGTTATATTTTTCTACATTGTTTGATAGAAGGTAGAGCACTTGTAATAGCTAACCTATATATACCCCCCCCATTTAAGTTGGAGATTCTTCACTGTCTGTTAGGATATATGGAGAGCAGGGCGGGCACCCCGATGATAGTGGTGGGGGACTTCAATGCGGTTCTTGATAGCCGTCAGGATAGGCTTCCTTCTGTAATGCGGACGGAAAGGCTGAGGGAGGGAAGGCTCGCTCAGTTCTTGGAGGAGATCGGCTGGTGCGATCTCTGGAGAATTCGTTACCCAAGTAGCAGGCAATTTTCTTGCTACTCAAGTACACATTGCACACTATCACGCATCGACTTAGCAATAGGTAACAAAGAAGCCCACGCACTAGTGAACATGGTAGAATATCGCCCAAGGGGGATATCAGATCACTCTCCCCTGAAGTTAGTAGTGAATATACATGATAAACAAACACATAGGCCATGGACAGTAAATCCAGCATGGCTAGAGGTAATAGGGGGAGCGGAAGAAATATCTCTTGGCCTGAAAGAGTTCATGGCCTACAATTCAGGAACTGCACCAACAGGGGTGGTTTGGGACTCCTTAAAGGCCTTCTTGAGGGGACTTCTAATCCAACATATAACAAGAGTAAAGAAGAGATCAAAAGCACAGGGAGAGCAAATTAGAAGCGAGGTTACGGAGCTTGAAAGACAATATGTACTGGATCCCAGCCCAGGTAAACGGGAGTTATGGACTAGGAAGCAACAAGAATACAAAGAGGTAATAATCAAAAATGCTGAAAATAGAAGACTCTTCCAGAGGCAGAGATGTTTTGAGGAAGGGGAAAGAGTGGGCCGAATGTTGGCGCTACTGGTTAGTACTAACTCCCCCTCCTCAACGATCTCTACGATTAGGTCCCCAAAAGGGGAAATAACATCTGACCCTGGGAAGATTAAGGAGATATTTTTTGATTTCTACAGCACTCTCTATAAATCAAAAAGGGATGTGGAGAGAGGGGAGGTGGATAAATTTTTTGAGGGGGTTGAACTGCCGACCCTATCCGCAACTGACAGGTCCAATTTAGAATCCCCAGTAACTTTAGAGGAGTTGAAAAGTGCAGTGGCAGGTATGCCTAACCACAAATCCCCAGGCCCCGACGGGCTGCCCCTTGAGATCTATAAATACTATGGGGAGGCTTTGCTCCCCGTTCTTTTGAAAACATTAGAGGGGGCGATAGCAGAGGGTAGACTACCAGACTCGATGACAGAATCTAATATTGTACTTATACAAAAAGAAGGGAAGGACCAAATGGAAGCATCGTCATACAGACCGATTTCACTGCTCTGCTCGGACATTAAAATTCTTGCAAAGGTATTAGCAACTAGGTTAAGCAAATGTATCGCAAAATTGATACATGCAGATCAGACAGGGTTTATCCCGCACAGAGCTACTAGTGTAAACATTAGACGGGCGTACTTGAACCTCCAGGTCCCAGTGGAAAGCGGAGATTCCAGAGCTGTCATGTCCTTGGATATTGCCAAGGCATTTGACAGCCTGGAATGGGAGTACCTTTGGGAAATAATGGAGAGATTCGGATTTGGCCCCTTTTTCATTAACTTGGTGAAAATCTTATATAACCGCCCAACAGCCAGACTTAAGATCAATAATGAATACTCAGGAAGTTTACCGCTCGAGAGGGGCACAAGGCAGGGGTGCCCTTTGTCGCCCCTGCTTTTTGCCCTGGCAATGGAGCCACTGGCAGAGGCCGTGAGAAGCGCATCTGGAATACAGGGCTTTAAGAGGAAAAACGGGGAGGAAAAGATCGCACTCTACGCCGATGACGTCTTGGTCTTCCTGGGGGACACAGGTCCATCCTTAGCAAAAGCGATGCAGTTGGTAGAAGGGTTTGGGAGGATCTCGGGCCTTGTAGTCAATTGGGAGAAATCAATGTTGCTTCAGATTGACCCAATTGTCAGCCCCCTCCCGGAGGGTATGCCCGGGTTAAAAATCGTAGATAAAATAAAATACCTGGGAGTGGTAATGTCCAAAGACCCTAATCAATATATTCAAGATAACTTGGTCCCTTTATTTGAAAAACTAAAAAAAAAATGTGACATCTGGTGTAGACTCCCCTTGTCGATGGCGGGACGAACGAACTTGATCAGAATGATATGGCTGCCACAATTATTATACACCCTCCATAACTCCCCGATATGGATCGGGAGAAAGTGGTTTTCCAAAATGAATTCCCTGTTTCGGGAATTAATTTGGAAGAAAGGACAGGCTAGGATTAGCCTGCAAACATTGCAGGGCCCTATTGGTAAGGGGGGAATGGCAGTCCCTCACCCTTATAGTTATTACTTGGCCGCCCAATTACAGCATATCGGGGGGTGTGATGCTCCGGGAGAAATGCACGCTAACAATAAAATTATGCTGGAGGGTAATCTGCACAAATCCCTTGTGGAAGCATTGGAAGCAGGCACACTCCAGCGTACACTGCCAACATATAAGCTAGTAACTAAAACCTGGCAGGCAGTGAAGAAGATCATGGGGTATAAGGGCATTACTAAGTTCTCTCCCATATGGCATAACAAATCTCTGCGGGAGCTCTTGACCGTCGAGAAGAATGCTATATGGGAACGCCATGGTATAACCAGAGTAGCCCAGTTGGTCAGAGATAATAATATGAAATCCTTCTTAGATTTGAGAACAGAGTACGAAGTCCCGCATAATACATTTTACAGTTATCTCCAGATTAGGCATGCAATGGGCGCACAATTTAGGACCCGCTCCATGGAGACGTGTAGGGCGCCACTCCTTAATAAAATAGTCAAGGCTAAAACTTCTAAAGGTCTGATCGCAGCTGTGTATGCGCAGTTAGTGGATAAAATGATACCCACGCAAACAGCCACGGGGATCAGGGAGAGGTGGGAGGCGGACGTGGGGGAGTTGACGGATCACCAGTGGAAAAGAATTCTGGAACATAGTTTGAAGGTATCCGTCTCTCCCTCACAGAGGGCCTCGCACCTCTTCCTGCTTCACAGGGTGTATTACACCCCTAGGAGATTGCATAGATTTGGCCGTAGACCAGATGACAAGTGCCCTAGATGCTCAGGGACGGGAGACCTTATCCACATGATGTGGAGATGCCCAAAATTAGTGAGATATTGGTCCGAGATCGTTAGAACTATAAACACTAGGTTCAAAGTTAAAGTGGAATTAGAAGCCAGGGAGTGCGTTTTGGGGCTGGTAGGGGGAGAAACGGGGAACCCCAATACAATCTCCACTATAGTAAAGTGCTTATATCAGGCAAGAAAGCTCATAGCGCAATCTTGGCTATCCGCAACACCCCCAACTCCAGAGGATTGGCTTAGGGCCATGAACTCTTTGATATGGACAGAAAAGACCATACATATTAGAAAAGGTAGCTACAATAAGTTTATTAAAATATGGAGACCCTGGATACAAGAGATGAGTACCCAACATCTCCTTTAGCATTTACTGTAAACCTACAGGGAGCGAGTCTTTAAGGCACCAAGACCCGGTTAACCAGATAGAGAACAAATGAAGCTGGATATGGTTCAATTTTAAACTCAACAGTGTAACCCTTAGAGTTAATAACATGTGAGCAATCACTAAATGCTGGGGGGGAGGGTGGGAGGGGGGAATGCTCGGGGTAGGGGGGAGGGGGGGGGAATGGGAGGGAGGGGCTGAGGTCTGGGAAAGAGTGAAAATGGGTAAAAAAAAAAAAAAAAAAAAAAAAAAGAAAAAAAAAAAAGAGTAATTTTCGAAAGGGGGACAAGTGGGTTTACGGTTCTAGAAGGTGTTTGTCAAAATCAAGAGGTAAAAAGTGGTCTATCCATGGGCACCAGATTTGGAGGTGTTAGGGAATTTTATCAAGAATAGTGGCTTCAATTTTGCTATGTATCATAGCCTGAGTGACCCTATTCTTTACTTCAGCTATATTTATTGTTGGGCTTTTCCAGGCTCTGGCTATTGTTTGCTTGGCCGCAGTGGTGAGTTGAAGGAGAAGCCGTAGCTGTGCTTTAGTATAGTCTTGTGGGGAATAGTTCAATAGGGCCAAGGATGGGTCAGGATCAGGAGGTTCTCGAAGCAGGGTAGAAGCCATTTGAAATATTGTCGCCCAGAAGTGCTGTACTGTCGGGCAAGTCCACCATACATATGCATGTGTGCCTTTTTCGCCACAGCCCCGGAAACAGTCTGGTGAGTATGTTGGTAAGAATTTGGCGATCCTAACTGGGATCAAATACCACTGCATCATAACTTTGTAGTTTGCTTCTAATGCAACAACATTTTGGGATGAAATTTTGGTGTTAGACCATATATTCGTCCAGTCTTCTGCGTCTAAGCCTATAGCTAAGTCTTTGGTCCACTTTAGAGTGTATGATAGGAGCGTAGCTGAGGAGGATGTGAGATGGGAATAAAGATGGGAAATGATACCTGGGGCATGTGGGTCTGAGTCGCATATACCCTCAAACATGGAAAGGTTGTCCAGCTCTGAGTTTGATCCTATAACTGTTTGGACAAAATGGTAGATCTGTAGAAAACGAAAACCTGATGTGGGAGTTGAGCTTGTGTATGTAGGGCTCCAAATTACTTTATAGCATTACCAATGACCAGGTCATATATGCGACTCAGACCAGCCTGGGCCCAGGCTTGGAATCAGGCTGGTTCAGTATAGGCGGGATAGAAGAGCGGGTGACCAAGGAAAGAGGGTAAAGGAGAATGCGGTGATATTAGTTTGAATGGTTTTCGTAATTTATTTCAAATTTTTAGGGAGTGCTGTGTTATAGGGCTTGTAATAGGACCACAAGCTGGGGGAGGAAGCCATAGAAAATTGGACACTGTGAGAGGATGGAGGTCTATTGCTTCCAAGCTGACCCATAGAGGCATTTCAACTTTTGCATGGTAAAGTGTGATTTGGGCTAGCTGGGCTGCGTGGTAGTAACGCAGAAAGTTGGGTACCCCTAGGCCTCCATAAAGTTTGTTATGAAGCAAGACGGGTCGTGGAACCCTGGGTTACGTGGAGCCCCAAATATATTTGAACACTCAATTTTGTATTAAGCGATGGAAATAGGGAGGAATTGCGATCGAGAGGACTCTGTAGAGATATAAGAGCTTGGGTAGCAATGACATTTTCACGGCCGCAATCCGCCTGAGCCATGAGACACATAGGGGTTGCCAGGTATTAAGCAGTGAGGACAAGTGATTCAGCGTAGGGAGATAATTAGTATTGAATAGGTGAGCTGGGTTACTAGCCAATTTTATTCCTAAGTAAGGAATATATGAGGTGGACCATAGGAAAGGGAAACTCTCTTGTAGGAGTTTAAGCTCTGCTTGTGGTAGAGACGCATTGAGGGCCCTAGATTTTGCTTGATTGACCTCCAAGCCTGTGACCAGTGCAAATTTATCTAAGAGTTGGATGAGATTGGGAAGGGTAATATGTGGTGAGGTAACGAACAGTAATGCGTAGTCCGCAAAAAGACATAATTTGTGTGACATGGAGGCTACCTTCAGGCCTTGGATATTTGGGTTTGTTCTGATCAGGGCTGCAAGGGGTTCAATCGCGAGGGCAAAAACCAATGGGGATAAGGGGCAGCCTTGTCTCGTCCCTCTTTGGATTGGGAAACTTTCTGAGCGAAACCCAGAGTATTTTACATATGCTTGGGGTTGGGTATATAGGGCGTTGATCCATTGTAGGAAGTGTGGGCCAAAACCCCAGCGCTGCAAGATAAAGTGTTGGTAAGACCAGGAGACTATGTCGAACACTTTTCTTATATCAAGAGACAGGAGATGCATAGGTATTTTATGGGATCTGGCTAAATGTTGCAGTAAGATAACGCGTCGAATGTTGTCACTGGCCTGCCGCCGGGGTATAAAGCCCACCTGATCCTTGTGGATCAACCCCCCTATGATTGGATTGGATCTTGGCTAGGATTTTTATATCCACATTAAGTAAGGATATGGGTCTATAGTTGGACCAAAGGGTATTATCCGTGTTTGGATTGGGAATCATAGAGATTATAACAGTCAATGTGTCTCGACCAAAAGAGTGTTGTTTTAGGAGAGCATTAAAAGAACTTGCGAGGAGGGGTGCCAACGTGTCTGAGAATTTTCTGTAATATGTGCTGGGGAGGCCATCAGGGCCGGGACGCTTGTGGGGTTTTTGTGGTGATGAGGACTTCCTCGACCATGACTGGTCCCTCCATTGACTCACGACTGGCATCTGACAGCTTTGGTATTGGCAAGTTTTGAAATAGTGTCTCTGCTTGGTTTAGGGAAAAGGAGGCCTTTGCTTCATAAAGGTTGGCTAGCCTTTTACGAAATTCAAAACGCACCCTGATTGGGTTACTTGTATGGATGTTATTGGCCAGTTTGAGTCTTATGGGGATATGGGTTCACTCTGGTCGACAGAGGCGTAAAGCTAGAAACATGTCAGGTTTGTTGGCTTTAGTGTATATTGTGTGACTGGGTCTGCGTATAGCTTTATCCGCAGACTCAGCCAAAAGAAGGTCCAGCTCAATTTTGGTTTTTTCTAGGATCAACCTTTGGGGTTCAGTAGGGGAGGCCTGAAATTGGAGGAAATGATGTTGGAAGTCTGTTTCCAGTTGCTGCATTCTAAGTTTCTTGTCCCTTTTGAGGTGTGTGGCCACTGAAATACATTTACCCCTAATCACTGGTTTGTGCGTCTCCCAGAGAAGATTCAGGGATATTCCTGGTGTGGAGTTATGTAGGAGATAATCTTTGAGGCTAGTTGTATGTCAAAGCAATACGACTGGTTAGTTAGGTGTGCTTCATTCATACACCATGTTTTGTCTCTGGCCTGGGGTATCAATGAATAAATCGTGGTGATCACTGCACAGTGGTCTGACCAGGTGATGGGGTGTATATTGGAGTGAAGTAAAATTGGTGAGGATGCTATTGGGATAAGAATATGATCGATCCTGGAGAAGGATTTGTGAGGGTAGGAGTAGAATGTGTAATTTTTCTTTATAGGGTTTCATTCCCTCCAAGTATCGATAAGAAAAGCCTGTTGGAGTTGCTTGCGAAACTGGGTAGAGGGAGTAATGTTCCGGTGAGTAAGGAGATTTGTCTAGATGGGGTTGAAGTACTAAGTTAAAGTCACCACACATAAAAAGTGTACCCTTACAGTGTGTTTTTGCAATCTGCAAGAGATGTGAGAAAAAGGGGTTTGGGTTATTGTTGGGGGCATAGTAGGAGACAAATGTTTCCTGTAGCAGGCCTACCAGAACAATGTAGTGACCTTTTGGGTCCTTGATTTCTAATGTTGGGGTGAATGGTAGGGTATGATGGAAGGCCAACAGGACCCCTCTTTGTTTTGTTGTAGCAGAGGCGGTAAATACCTGAGGATATCAGGAGCTATAAAATTTGGGGGTCTGCAAAGTGGACCGCAAAGTGGATCTCTTGAAGGGCAACAACGCTGGCCTTCAGGGATGCAAAGGTTTGAAAGGCCTTAACCCTTTTATTGGAGGAGTTAAGTCCTTTAACATTAAGGGAGTGGGGAGGGCTTTTATTACAGAACGAGAGAACCACGTGAATCAACCGACCAGAAGAGGAAATAAGAAGAAAAGTAGAAGATAGGAGGGAAACGAAGGGAAGAGAGGAAGGGTGGGGTGTTTGTTGTGTAGGGCAAACCATTTAGCAGTAGGTGTTAAAAGGATAAGTCTGTATTGCCCGACCAAGTACGCACACGGCACAACTCCACGGCCAGCAAACTAACCGAGGGGTGGGTGCACCGCAGAGAGGGGGAGCACTGACAGCTCCCCCTTGCAAACGGGAAAGGCACTTTGAAAATATAACGGTAAACTCTGGTTTTGCTTTTAACCAACAATAACTTTCTTAACCAGTCATATTATCAGTTAAAACAAGAGCTTTAACAATAAGTATCCAACAGGAGCAGCATTGAGGGGGGGTGGGTTGGGAGGGTGGAGAGGAGCGGGAAAAAGGGGGGGGGGAAGGTGCTCAGGGGAGAGGGAGAGGAAGGAAAAAGGGGAGGGAGGGGAAAAGGGGAGGGGAGAGGAAAGGGGAGGAGAGGGGAGAAGGGAGGGGAAGGGGAAGGGGAAGGGGAAGGGGAGGGGAAGGAGAGGGGGAGGGGAGGGGTAGGGGGGAGGGCTGGGGAGGAGGGGAGAGAGGGAGAAACGGGGGGGGGGAGTAATAGGGGAAGAGGGAAAGGATAGCTTTGGTTTTTACCTAGTAACAGTAAACACCATACATAGAGGGAACAAACAGGGATTAGTTATTGTGTAATTAAACATTGCTGCTTTGAACAAAGGATTAGGTAAAACAAAGATGCTGAGAGCATCAGTCCTTGTAACTGGAAGAAATACCAAACTGAGTGAACATATTCAACATTTAGAAAAAGCAAATATATTGTGAGGCGTCTGAACCTGTGGGGCCCCTTGGGGGGGTAGGCTTGCAGGGAGTGAAAAGTACATACCAGGGTGTAGCCCCTTAGGTCTCGGTGGAAGAAAAACTTTCTTGTGGTGTTAGGTTCTTGGTTGCCCGTGAAGAAGTTGCCTATTTTCAATAAGGAAAAAAGATGTAAAGAAAAAACAGCTTTTGCAAAATTAGCGGGGTGGGCGGGATTTTTGGCTGTAGATGCTATCACCTGGAACCCGCGATGGGGTTCCTTTATGGATCGAAGATGGTCCCGGCTGGTTGCGATTCAATGTAGCTGTGTATGGATGAGTAGCAGAATGGGCTGGCGTGCGTGGTAGCATAGTCTCTGGGCCGGGGAAGACAGGTGGAGAGTTTCCAGGAGCCGCTGCAAAGATTCTGGTGTGGTGCCTGAGTGTTGCTGCCCCTGATATGAAAACTGCAGGGCAAAAGGGAACCGCCAGGTGTATTTGAACTGACGTTGTAGCAAGATTTGAAGCTTCATGGCACGGCGTTTAGCTGCACGGCGTTTAGCTATGATGAGGGGTGCCAGGTCAGAGAAAAGCTTATATGCATGGCCCTGGAACAGAAGTGACTCCCTGTTATGGGCAGCAGAGAGCAACTGTCCTTCGTGCGGAAAAAATGCAGTTTAATGATTATGTCCCGTGGTCCGTCAATTTGGCGGCGGGTGAGAGCCCTATGTACCCTGTCGAACTCTAACCGCTCTATGGGGATGGATGGTGAGAGTTCTTGAAACAGTGGGTGGTGAACGACTGAATATCGTCGATCACCTCTGGTATTCTATGGAGTAATGTAACAAGTAGTTGGCGCAAGAAATGACAGCTATATCCAATTAAACAGTAATGTACAAAGATAAGTGGTAAACAAAATATCATTAACAATAAATGAAAGATAAGTCCGTAATGTGACACTGCAAGTGGAGGGGGCAGAAATGGTGTGTAAAGTCCACATTCAAGGTAGCCTTCCGATAGGGATGAAAGCCATTATCCCAAGAGCACTGTAAGACAAGGAAAAGGAGGCGCCTCTGGGTGCAGACGTTTAAAACAATTTATTAAAATAACAGCAACAGCTGGTAATACACTCACATTTGTGTAGTAAGTTTCAAGCATGATAATGTCCCAAGGCAATCCAGGGGGTCCGTGGAGTCATCTCTCTCGGCTGGTAGATGTTAGGGGCTCTGGGCAGTCTTAGAACGCTGGATGTATTCGGCCGAACAGCGGAGACAGGCACCAAAGCGAGGCTTGGATAGCAGCCGATCCAGGCGAGGGATGATGACGTCACACGATGTGCGACGCGTTTCCTAAGCTGGCTCGCCGTGAGTGGTGTCACGGCGGCGCTCCTTTGTCGAACTTGACAAAGGAGTGCCGCTGTCACACCACTCACGGCGAGCCAGCTTAGGAAATGCGTTGCACATCGTGTGACGTCATCACCCCTTGCCTGGATCGGCTGCTATCCAAGCCTCGCTTTGGTGCCTGTCTCCGCTGTTCGGCCGAATACATCCAGCGTTCTAAGATTGCCCAGAGCTCCTAACATCTACCAGCCGAGAGAGATGACTCCACAGACCCCCTGGATTGCCTTGGGACATTATCATGCTTGAAACTTACTACACAAATGTGAGTGTATTACCAGCTGTTGCTGTTATTTTAATAAATTGTTTTAAACGTCTGCACCCAGAGGCGCTTCCTTTTCCTTGTCTTACGGTATTCTATGGAGTCTCAGGTTAGATCGGTTCTCAGTGTCTTCTAAGCTGAAAAGCAATGTGGCATTTTCCTAACGAAGCGCTGCTTGCTCTTGGGCGTGCTCATGGAGGGTGAGTTCCATGTCATCCACCCTTGTTTCAAGGTCCACTGTGTGCTGGCCTATTTTGCGTATTTCCCATGACAGTCTGTTTGTGATTTGGTCAGATGTGGCTTTCAGGGATCTCTGGAGCATGGTCTCCATGTATTTGAGAAAGTCATTTTGGGGCATACCTAAGGGAGGCAGGGTAGGGGAGCCACCAAGGTTGAAATCTGCATCATCCTCTTCTCCACTGTCTGCTAGGTCCGGTCCAGCCAGCAACGCTGCATGTTGTTTAGCCAGGGCCTTTTCCACCATTTTGGAGGAGGCGCGGGCCAGAGCTTCTTTTATGGGTTTTGGCTTGTTCTTGCCTCGATGGCCTGTTAACACCATTCCGGGTGATGCTGGGGTAGATCGTGAGGCGATCCCTGAAGGATTGAGTCAGGAAGGTGGTTCAGTCGCCTGTTTAGGTCTCGATATTGCAGCGGGGAGTGCGGAGTTCTAACAGGAAGCGTCCTCCATGTTAGGCTTCACGCATGCGCCCCAAGCTATTTACATTCTTAACTGTCAAGCAGGAAAAAATTATAAGAATAGATTCATGCATTTTATTAAAGATGTAATCATTTTTTCATCAGTAGATGAAATCAGCTATAAACTAAAGTCATGGGTTGGTTACATTAAAACCAAAGATAGCTGGTAGAAAACTACAAGCTAAGCAGGTATAATGTCTCAAGCAATTAAGGCTATGGCTACCAGGGTGGTTAAACCCAAAATGTATATTTAGTACAGTATGTTTGGCATCAAGTACCACTGTACACAGTTCTCTTCAGCAAATTTTGTTTGGTGAAGTTTTTTCAAAGTTTTGTTTTGTTTTGTTTTTTTACCTGGAGATCCTGTTGCAGGCTGACAATGCTAAGCCACTGCCCCACAGTTAGCAGGAACATTGTCATCCAGGAACATTGTTAACCTGCAATAAAGCCACAAAATCTTTTTGCTTAGTAAAACCATATACAGTGAGGCATGATGTCAAACATATTGCATTTTAAATCTATTCGTAACGAGAAATGTAACCACTTGCATTCACCTAATCTGTAATACATTGAAATCAATGTGCTACTAATGAGATAATCAAGAACAAGTTGATACATTTCTTGATAGCAAAGATTTGTCAGGACCCTACCTGCTTATTGCTTCAAGTGATTATATAAACAAAGAGCTTAAGCCACACATTTCTGAATCCATTCCCCTTGTTCGAGAGGAAAAGAGAAGTCCATATACCAGTGTTTCTCAACCATTTTTCAGTCAAGGCACCCTTTAACCACTAGAGCCCCGGACCATTATGCTGCCTAAGGACCAGAGGTCTTTTTCCAATTTGGTACTGCATCGTTTTAACTGCTAATTGCGCGGTCATGCAATGCTATACCCAAACGAAATTTGCGTCCTTTTCTTCCCACAAATAGAGCTTTCTTTTGATGGTATTTGATCACCTCTGCGGTTTTTATTTTTTGCGCTATAAACGGAAACAGACCGAAAATTTTGAAAAAAAATTATATTTCCTACTTTTTGTTATAAAAAAAATACAATAAACTCAATTTTAGTCATACATTTAGGCCAAAATGTATTCGGCCACATGTCTTTGGTAAAAAAATTGTCAATAAGCGTATATTTATTGGTTTGCGCAAAAGTTATAGCGTCTACAAACTAGGGTACATTTTCTGGAATTTACACAGCTTTTAGTTTATGACTGCCTATGTCATTTCTTGAGGTGCTAAAATGGCAGGGCAGCACAAAACCCCCCCAAATGACCCCATTTTGGAAAGTAGACACCCCAAGGAAATTGCTGAGAGGCATGTTGAACCCATTGAATATTTATTTTTTTTGTCCCAAGTGATTGAATAATGACAAAAAAAAAAAAATATTTACAAAAAGTTGTCACTAAATGATATATTGCTCACACAGGCCATGGGCCTATGTGGAATTGCACCCCAAAATACATTCAGCTGCTTCTCCTGAGTATGGGAATACCATTTTTGACTTTTTGGGAGCCTAGCCGCGTACTGGGCCCCGAAAACCAATCACCGCCTTCAGGATTTCTAAGGGTGTAAATTTTTGATTTCACTCTTCACTGCCTATCACAGTTTCGGAGGCCATGGAATGCCCAGGTGGCACAAAACCCGCCCAAATGACCCCATTTTGGAAAGTAGACACCCCAAGCTATTTGCTGAGAGGCATATTGAGTCCATGGAATATTTTATATTTTGACACAAGTTGCGGGAAAGTGACACATTTTTTTTTTTTTTTGCACAAAGTTGTCACTAAATGATATATTGCTCACACAGGCCATGGGCATATGTGGAATTGCACCCCAAAATACATTTAGCTGCTTCTCCTGAGTATGGGGATACCACATGTGTGGGACTTTTTGGGAGCCTAGCCGTGTACGGGGCCCCAAAAACCAATCACCGCCTTCAGGATTTCTAAGGGTGTAAATTTTTGATTTCACTCTTCACTGCCTATCACAGTTTCGGAGGCCATGGAATGCCCAGGTGGCACAAAACCCTCCCAAATGACCCCATTTTGGAAAGTAGACACCCCAAGCTATTTGCTGAGAGGCATGGTGAGTATTTTGCAGCTCTCATTTGTTTTTGAAAATGAAGAAAGACAAGAAAAAACATTTTTTTTTCTTTTTTCAATTTTTAAAACTTTGTGACAAAAAGTGAGGTCTGCAAAATACTCACTATACCTCTCAGCAAATAGCTTTGGGTGTCTACTTTCCAAAATGGGGTCATTTGGGGGGGTTTGTGCCACCTGGGCATTCCATGGCCTCTGAAACTGTGATAGGCAGTGAAGAGTGAAATCAAAAATTCACGCCCTTAGAAAGCCTGAAGGCGGTGCTTGGTTTTCCGGGTCCCGTACGCGGCTAGGCTCCCAAAAAGTCTCACACGTGTGGTATCCCCATACTTGGGAGAAGCAGCAGAATGTATTTTGGGGTGTAATTTCACATATTCCCATGACGTGTTTGAGCAATATATCATTTTGTGACAACTTTGTGCAAAAAAAAGAAAAAAAATGTGTCTCTTTCCCGCAACTTGTGTCGCAATATAAAATATTCCATGGACTCGACATGCCTCTCAGCAAATAGCTTGGGGTGTCCACTTTCCAAAATGGGGTCATTTGGGGGGGTTTTGAACTGTCCTGGCATTTTATGCACAACATTTAGAAGCTTATGTCACACATCACCCACTCTTCTAACCACTTGAAGACAAAGCCCTTTCTGACACTTTTTGTTTACATGAAAAAGTTATTTTTTTTTGCAAGAAAATTACTTTGAACCCCCAAACATTATATATTTTTTTAAAGCAAATGCCCTACAGAATAAAATGGTGGGGTTTTCTTTTTTTTTTTTCACACAGTATTTGCGCAGCGATTTTTCAAACGCATTTTTTGGGGAAAAAACACACTTTTTTAAATTTTAATGCACTAAAACACACTATATTGCCCAAATGTTTGATGAAATAAAAAAGATGATCTTAGGCAGAGTACATGGATACCAAACATGACATGCTTTACAATTGCGCACAAACGTGCAGTGGCAACAAAATAAATACATTTTTAAAAGCCTTTAAAAGCCTTTACAGGTTACCACTTTAGATTTACAGAGGAGGTCTACTGCAAAAATCACTGCCCTCGATCTGACCTTCGTGGTGATACCTCACATGCATGGTGCAATTGCTGTTTACGTTTGACGACAGACCGCCGCTTGCGTTCGCCTTAGCGCGAGAGCAGGGGGCGACGGGTGCTTTTTTTTTTTTCTTTATTATTTTTTTGCTTTTTTATCTTATTTTTAAACTGTTCCTTTAATTTTTTTTTTAATCATTTTTATTGTTATCTCGGGGAATGTAAATATCCCCTATGATAGCAATAGGTAGTGACAGGTACTCTTTTTTGAAAAAATTGGGGTCTATTAGACCCTTGATCTCTCCTCTGCCCTCAAAGCATCTGACCACACCAAGATCGGTGTGATAAAATGCTTCCCCAATTTCCCAATGGCGCTATTTACATCCGGCGAAATCTAAGTCATAAAATGCTCGTAGCTTCCGGTTTCTTAGGCCATAGAGATGTTTGGAGCCACTCTGGTCTCTGATCAGCTCTATGGTCAGCTGGCTGAATCACCGGCTGCATTCTCAGGTTCCCTGTTGAGACAGGAGAGCCAGAGAAAAACACGGAAGACGGAGGGGGCATTCCCTCCCACGGCTTGTAAAAGCAGTCTAGAGGCTAATTAGCCGCTAGGATTGCTTTTACATGAAAGCCAACCGCTGGCTGAAAAGAATGATACCAAGATGATACCTAAACCTGCAGGCATCATTCTGGTATAACCACTCAAAGTCGTGAATGGCGTACCTGAAGACAAAAAAATGGTTAACAATAAAGCACAGTAAACGGTAAAGTATAAAAAATTGCATACCTGAAAAACAAACATGATAAAACATAATAAAAATAAAACATTGCAGAATAGAATACAGTAAAAAAGAGCAGACCAATAGAGAGAGAGAATAGAGAGAGAGAGAGAACAATAAAACGACAACTATTTTTTTTTATTTTATATATTTATTTTTATTTTTTTTTTTACACTTTTTTTGTAACTAACTTTTATAACTGTAACCGGTTCCAGGTTCGGGTCTCTCAAAATGCGATGGAATCTTGGGAGACCCTGTGAAAGTGTGTCCTAGTCTGTGCAATGCTGTACCCTACGCTAATACTCAACTAGTGAATGGTAGCGTTCAAAACATTCACCAATGCAAAGACCAGGATTGTCAGGACAGGAGGGAAAATAATAGCGGGTGTCACGCCTATATCCGCGCTTGCTGCAGACACGACATCTTTTTTGGGGGGGTTCGTTGGGTAGGGGTACTCGGGAGGACATAAAGAAAATGCCTCTCATGCAGCAGACTGCATTTGGTTGGGGATGTGAATGGGGGAAGTACGGGCGCTGCAGAAGTGGTGGGTTCCCAATTAGGATTGGCGAATGCAGCAGGAAGGGCACTATGGGCACAACGGGCCTGTGTTTGTCTTTTTGGTGGCAGCGGGACACTACTTGTGCTTGCCACCTCACCAGCTTGAACTGCACTTATGGGACTCGCTACGTCACCAAGTGTTACTGCAGCGCGGGTTTGACTACGACCGGGGTGTACTAGGCCACTGGTGCTTGCCAGTTCAATAAAAAGCTACCAAAAAACTGTTAGCGATCGCAGGGATCAGGCCTGACTCTGCGAACGCTGCAGTTATGCGTTTAGTGTTTTGTAAGTGACAGTGATAGATCGATACTGCACTTGGGTGGGCTGGGCTGGGCTGGGCCGGGCGGAGGGGCAAAACGCAGGTGCTAGCAGGTATCTGGGCTGATCCCACTAACACTGCGTTTTTGGGAACCCTAAACTGCTGGGGACGCTAGTATAGATCTGATCGGATCAGATATTGATCCGTTCAGATACTATACAACTAAGGGAGGCGTATGCTGCGTGCGTGGGTGTTAGTGGTACTGGCGCTAACCTGACGCTGCTTGGGGCTGGTGCTTGCCAGTTCACCAAAATGCTACCAAAAAAACTGTTAGCGATCGCAGGGATCAGGCCTGACTCTGCGAACGCTGCAGTTATGCATTTAGTGTTTTGTAAGTGACAGTGATCGATCGATACTGCACTTGGGTGGGCTGGGCGGAGGGGCAAAACGCAGGTGCTAGCAGGTATCTGGGCTGATCCCGCTAACACTGCATTATTGGGAACCGTAAACTGCTGGGGACGCTAGTATAGATCTGATCGGATCAGATATCGATCCGTTCAGATACTATACCACTAAGGGAGGCGTATGCTGCGTGCGTGGGTGTTAGTGGTACTGGTGCTAATCTGACGCTGCCTGGGGCGACGCATATCACCGCCGGGCGATCAGGGGGCTAAACCTTTATTCGGTAATAAACGGCGGGTGCCCTGACACTATAAAGAATAAACAAACTAACCAGCGTCACCCGTAACACTTATACGGTGATCAGTGGTGAAAGGGTTAACTAGGGGGCAATCAAGGGGTTAAAACATTTATTAGATAGTATATGGGGGTCCCTGACGCTATAAAACGCTGACGGTGAACCTAAATATTTACTTCCCTAACTAGCGTCACCAGCGACACTAATACAGCGATCAGAAAAATGATCGCTTAGCGACACTGGTGACGGGGGGTGATCAAGGGGTTAAAACTTTATTAGGGGGGTTAGGGGGGTACCCTAGACCTAAAGGGGGCTAACCCTAACTGTCCTAACACTGTAACTGTCACAAACTGACACCATGCAGTAATCAGAAAAAAAAAAACTGCTTGGTGTCAGTTTGTGACAGGGGGGGGTGATTGGGGGGGTGATCGGGGGACGATCGGGGGGGGGGATCGGGGTGTTTTGTGTGCCTGCCATGTTCTACTGTGTGTGTGTTGTGCACTCACATTACAGTCTTCTCTCCTCGGCGCCGGAACGGAAAATACCGAGCCGAGGAGAGATGACATAATTTCCTTTGCTGCTGTTTAGCATACAGCAGCAAAGGAATGTTCCCATTGGCCGGCGGTGATCGCGAGGGGGGGCCATGAACGGATGGCCTCCCCCTCACCTCCGATTGCCGGGGAACAAAACAGGACTGCCTCGGGCACCGGGGGGGTCCGATCGGACCCCCCACCCGCGGGAGGCAAATCACGTGTATGTACGTGATTTTGCCTGCCCGTGCCGCCTTGCCGACGTACATCGGCTTGAGGGTCCTTAAGTGGTTAAAATGATTCACAGTCCCGAGGAACCCCATTCTAGAATGTAAAAAACTAATCTAATAGTTTTACATTACACAGCAATATCCACGTATGTAGGACACCCAATGTTACAGGGCCTTTAATCATCCACATACACCTTTGCACACTAGTACTGACTAGTATTGCAATGATTCTCTCTTTCACTCAGCTAATGTGACCTCATTCCTGATGAAGAGGGACAAGGGAATTTCAAACAAGGATGACGTGCAGGCGCCCAACATCCTCCTTATCAACCAATTACATCATTGGTTGTTAGGATGCCGGTAGCTGGAAGGTTGTAATGGTGCACAATAAAAACCTGTGGCTTTGTATAACTAAAAGGCAGGTTTGATCCACTCACTGGCTTGTATACAATTTTTGGGAAATGTTTAGGAATTTTGCTAAGGCACCCCTGAGGAGACCTGATGGCACCCCAGGGTGCCTGGGCACCCTGGTTGAAAAAGGTGGCCATATACAATGGAGAGACTTTGATTTGTTCTGTTGAATACAAAATTATTTTGATGCAAAGGATGTGGATATTTGGGACTTGCCTCTTATCTAAAGCCATTTGAACACTGTTCTTATTTATGCCTAGTTTATGGCCTTTGGGTCAAAAGAGCATTTGGATATATTGGCTTTAAGACTACCTGTTTGTTTTTATCACAAGCTTTTGTGTTGCCATGTTATTTGTGTTCTCATGTTATTCGTGGCCCTGTTTAAGAGTCCTATTTTTTAATATTTGTTAAATAAAAGTTTATATATATATCCCTTATATATTAAACCTCTTCATCAGATTTCCTTATTGTGTTTATTTTTATTTAAATTTGAAAATAGTTTTTTGGGATAGTCCTAGGATTGCCACCTTTTCTAGTAAAAAAATACCAGCATTATTGTATTTTTTCTATTAATAATAGGAAACTGCTCCCAACTTTCTGAAATGATAAAGTGGGACACCTTTCAGTGCACAGCATGTATGTGAAGGACATGGCCCTACCATGACCCCGGTTACATGGTCCACAAAGATCTAATATGCAGAAAATGATTGGCTAAACCACACAGGTGCTTTCTTGACCTCTATTTTTCCTTTTTATTGGCTTATCAAAATAACAAATGCAGTAATATAGAGGTTGGATAAAATGTTTAGTGCAGCATAACACTTTGGTAGTAAAATAGTACATTTTGTATAGAGATGTACACAACAGACTAAAAAGAGGGATGACTAAAGCTGCACGAAGAACAGAGGATTTTGATCTCAAAATGAAGGACAGCTATGATATTAAATATGAGTCCAATGTTTGGTGGTAAAATAACAACTGTTAGTTTGGAACAAAATCTTTCTCTATCTTGCTCATTGATGTCTGTGTCCCTGGGCGGTCTGGAGTTTCCACTGATTTCCTGTATCAGTAACAACACATAAAGTAAAGAAACATTTTCAATGGGACACATAGAACAATAAAAAACAGACAGGTTTTTACCCCAGTCCACTCTATCCAAATCAAAAAGAAAAAAGTTTTGGCTGTAATATCACATTCTAATTGGCATGTTCAATGAGATACAAAATCAACTGTAAGATCCTACTTGGTTTTTGTTGACAAGCCCTCAGTTTTTTCTTTGCAAACATTTAATAAGAATGCCAAAGTGGCAGAGTGACTGTTTGGCCTGATGTAGTGTGTGTCTAATCCACCAGTATGGCTGTGTTGTCAGAAGCCAGCAAAGCATAACAACATGTGTAAACATACTTACAACATAGCACTCCATTGAAACAACACTCAGGGTCTATTCATGTTACTGTCTGGAAAGGGTTAGCAATGCAGCTGCTGTCAGTTTGCTGATAATCGCAGCTTTATTTGTGACCTCATCTTGCCCTTTCCCCCTTTTAACTCGGTAGATAATCATTCTATGAGCTGCCTTCTCCCTGTCTTCTCTTTCCATCTTTAAACACATTACCATGCACGCTGCATTAGAAGCGGAATGTTCTGCTAATCCCTCTACTCCTAGAATAGGAAAAGATATGTAACTCATTTGGTTTAAGCATGCTGTGAATCTCCTAACAGAAGCTATAGTCTTTAGCTGCAAATATATGGCTTCCCTTAGCACCAATCAGTTTATCTCCATATGTCACAATGTGTTACTCTGTTCCACTATATTTAAAAAAGAAAAAAAGAAAAGAAAAAATACTCGTGCATTTCTGGAAAGTTCCACCACACTAGAAGCATTTATAATTTCCAGCTCCATTTAAAGTGAACCTGTCAAGTCCCAAACATTTTCTAAATTAACAATATCACTCCAAAAATAGGTATACAAAGGGGCCTCCAAATATGTCAACATAACAAAAAGAATTAAACATCTTTAACCACTTCCGGAAACCTCCGTGACCAGGTCATTTTTTTGCGATACGGCACTGCGTTACTTCCACTGACAATTGCACGGTCATGTGATGCTGTACCCACAAATAGAGCTTTCTTTTGGTGTTATTTGATCACCTCTGCGGTTTTTATTTTTTGCGCTAAAAAACAAAAAAAGGCTGACAGTTTTGAAAAAAATAAAACATTTTTTAACTTTTTGCTATAAAACATTCCCAATAAAAAAATTAAAAAAAAATCTAATTTCTTCATCAATTTAGGCCAATATGTATTCTGTTATGTATTCTGCTACATATATTTGGTAAAAAAAATCCCAATACGTATGTATTGATTGGTTTTCACAAAAGTTACAGCGTCTACAAACTATGGTGTGTATATATATATATATATATATATATATATATATATATATATATATATATATATATATATATTTTACTAGTAATGGCGGCGATCAGTGACTCATAGTGGGACTGTAAAATTGCGCCGAACAAATCGGACACCTAACTGACACTTTTGACACTTTTTGGGAACCAGTGACACGAATGCAGTGATCAGTGCTAAAAAAAAGACACTTTTACTGTACTAATGACACTGGCAGGGAAGGGGTTAAAATCAGGGGTAATCAAAGGGTTAAATGTGTTCCCTAGATGTGCTTGCTAACTGTGGGGGATGTGCTTAGACTGGGGGAATGTAAAGATCCGTGTTCCTGCTCAGAAACACAGGATCAGCCCATTCCCCTCTCACAGAACGTGTCTTGTTTACATAGGCAGACCACCATTCTGCCTTTCTCCTGAATGATCGGACCTGCTGATTGGCTCCCGCTGTGTCCAATCACAGCGGGAGTGGGTCACCCGCGGTGTGCGTGCCCCAGACCCAGAAGTGTCAGTTTACAAACTAGGTACGTGTACGTAAGTGGCCACCCTGACACAGTAAATGTACGCGGGGCGGCCGCTAAGTGGTTAATATAGTAAAATTGCAAACAGTGTACATATTATGCTCCATTGTTATGCAGTAGAAAACAGTCCGTGCACATCCCCAAACACTTCCAAAAATAACTGTATAATGTATAAAAATTCATAGGAAACAAAACACTACTGTTACATCTGATGCACCCCAATAATCAATCCAAGTGCACAAAATTAGTAAAATATATCATACATGTATAAAGTCTAGAAAACCTGTAAACATAAGATATCATAAACTCTTATGATTTGCACAAATCCAAAATACTATCGCAGCAACAGTTATGTTATTGCTTGCCCTGCAAAGTTTGGAAGTGGCTTAAAGTATTTTAGGAATAGCAATGTAAGGACCTGTCCTGTGTTCCAAACAAAAGATAGAATAAAGCATTGACTGCCTGAAACTATATCATTATAGAGATTTTCAGAGTAATCTTCCACTGAGTGGGTAGATGGCTCTACCTACCAGTTAGATATTAGCAGGTATAATTAGTTCTGTTTGAGTGCATGCGTGTGAGGAGCAGTAAACAGTGCTATAGGGGGGCATGGCCTAGCGCATGGAGAAGTAAGACATGCTCTCCGGGAGCTCCCGCACACACCGGACTATCCACAGCTCCCAACGCTCTTCGGAACCACAACAAAGGTCGGTAATGGGGAAGAAAGGTGGGGGAGAGGGCCACCAGACCGCCGACCCGCACAAACAAGGAAAAATCAGCTGTTTTCTCACCCGATTAGGGCCGAATCAGCATGGCCCCCCCTCATCCAAGATGGCGCTTTCCCGATCCTCAGGCACACATGCGGCCTCACAGGGAGCTGCTTCACGGCACTCCACACCATATATGAGAAGCAGACAGCGCGCCAGGTCCCCTGCAGATTAAGAAAATGGCTCCATCCGTTCTGCCTGTCATTCCCCTGAATCATACCGATCCTTCAGTAGCTGGGACATGGAGGCTTACATTAAGACCATGCCAACCAGACATGATTTTGAAGCCTGTGTGCAGAGACTTGAACACTCATATAAGCAAGAGATATCAGAGCTGCGCAGAGATGTCACAAACAGGCTGGAGGAAGTGGAACACTACAATCACATGAAACCATTTTACATGAGCATACCCTGCAGATTCAACAAATAATGTACCACCAAGATGACCAGAAAAACAGGGCCAGACGCAACAATATACGCATCCGCAGCCTCACAGAGTCTGTTGAGACCAAAGACCTGGCCCCTGCTGTCATCGCCATGTTTAATGAACTGCTCCAAAAAGCCAAAGATGCCCCTCTGGAACTCGATCGTGTACACAGAGCCCTAGGCCCTAAAAACCCAAACCTGGAACACCCCAGAGACGTGATTTGCAGAGTGCACTTTTATGCGATTAAGGCTGACATAATGCAAGCAGCATGCACTCAAGAGGCCATATACTTTAATAGTGCCCAGGTTTCCCTACTTCCAGACCTCTCCAAAGTGACCCTAGATATGCGTCGTGCCCTGAAACCACTCACAGGTGCCCTGCAAGCAAAGCAAATCAAATACCGTTGGGGTTTCCCGTTTAACATTTTTGCCTCCCATGATGGAAAGTCGGCGACATTCCGCACATTGGGTGACCTCCCAAATTTCATTGGGACCTTTGAGCTTCTAGAAATCCCTATTCCTGATTGGCCACTTCATGCAGCTACTCCTGGACTCCCTGTCGCCACAGGCTGGCAGAAAAAATCCAAGAAGAACAAACGTTCCAGATCGGAACCCTCCAAGTCGACAGCCGGATGAACTTCCACAGCCCGCACTTTGACTAACTAATTTTCTCTTCACAGGCATCAGACCCGTGAAGCTGTCCCTAATTTTAGTTCTGTTGGGACGTTACCTTACTAACCTACCTTTTATTACCCTCATACAGGTTCTGACTTTCTACTTAGAAATGTGTACTCCTCTTAAACGAGTCTTACACCCTGTTATATATTGTTATCCCTCTCCTATTTCGAGCTCCCCCCTCCACCTCGTTATAAGTTATTGTTATATCTAGAGCCAGTAAAAGGACCCTGTATGCTATCCGGTTTACATAGTATCTTTCTGGGACTTGTCCTCCCAGATACTTACCAACTGCTTTACAAAATGACCACAGCAATACAGGGCCCTGAGCTATTATGTTCACAAAAGAAGTTTAATGTTGTTGCCCGGTGTGTGCGGGTCCCTCTATGCACTAGTCGCAACCCCCCATTTAGGGTTTTCAGCGCCCATAGTGGTCGTAGCTGACATGATTACAACGCTAATAGTGCGGCCCTTGAGGCCTTGGTTTTCTATTTTTCTCTTTCTTTTCCTCTCTCTACTACCTCTCATACTTACCTTCTAACTGTACACTACTAGATGTCGCTCTATTCCCTCCCAACCCCCACCTTTCCCCTTTTTTGAGACAGCGAGCCTCACATACACCAATATTCACCTACCCCCCAAGCTATTCCCCCCATGGCAACACAAACCTCCTTGAAAGTCTCCTCTCTACATTGTAGAGGCCTCAATACTCCAGAGAAGAGAAGGCAAATATTGTAGAATTTCCATAAACTCCGCACCCAAATCCTCCTCCTTTTGGAAACTCGCTTTAGATCCGACACGATTCCACATCTTCTCCATAAGCAGTACCCCACCTGGTTCCACAGCACCAATCCCTCAGCAAAATCCAAAGGGGTCTCCATCGCCTTCCACGCCTCGTTCACACCAGATGTCCTTGACACCTATATTGACCCACAAGGGAGATATGTTTTTCTTAAACTGTCATATATGACTATGGTCTACACTGTAATTAATGTATATTCTCCAAATTAGGATCAACTGCAGTTCCTCTCCTCGGTGACCTCATGCCTGAAACGATTCGGCACAACCAACATGATCCTGGGAGGTGACCTCAATGCCGCCTTGATACCTCCCCTAGACACCTCGACTGGTAAGTCCTCAATCTCCCCGGCCTCTCTGACCAAAATCAGATCACTCCTCTCTGACTTCTCACTAGTAGACGTGTGGAGAATGCTACATCCCACAACTAAAGACTACACGTATTTTTCTCCCGCACACTTCTCATACAGTAGGCTAGACTACATTTTTGTCTCTCAATTCTTATTGGATTACTCCCCCACCACCTCCACAGGTCTCACCCTCTGGTCTGACCATGCCCCCAAACACATGAGTTTAGGAAGTATCCTCACACACAGGAAGAGATCCTCTTGGAGGTTCAATGACAACTTATTACATGACTCAGTCTGCACTCAAGACATCATACAGACAATCAGAGACTTTGTAAAAGATCATACACATGATGACACCAACCCGCTTATAAAATGGGAAGCACTGAAATGTGTTCTATGGGGCAAATTCATACAACATGGCTCCCGACTTAAACGTGCACGCACAGCAGACATATCACGCCTTCTTAACACTATAGCCTCCCTGAAAGAGTCCCATAAATGAACCCCTGACCCCACTGTACAACTAGAACTAACCAACACCAGGAGAGACCTCCTGCAAATCTTCGCAGAACACTCTATGTTGCCAAGAGATAAAGGGCAATTTGCCCACTACTCTCAAGCCAATTTGCCCACTACTCTCAAGTGTGGCAGACACCTTGCAAATACACTTCAACCTCGACAAGCACGGAAACCTATCCCCTTTATCAATTTCTCTACAAAAGGCAAAATACTGACCAACACAGCTATAGCCGAAGAATTCCACCAATATTATTCCACCCTATACAACCTCACCCCCCCAGGCACCACCAGCCTTACCCCATACGCGTAAACTGAGACAAGACTTACTTTCATATATCCAGGAACCTGCACTACCAACCATCCCGACTTCTGACGCGGAGGAATTAGATTCCCCCCTGTCCGAAGCTGAATTTTAACTTGCTATAAAAAGCCTTAAGAACGGTAAGAGCCCTGGTCCAGATGGGTTCTCCTCACGTTTTTACAAAACAGCTATAACATATACTGGAACTTGTTCCGGTGGGGGAGACGATTTGTCTAAATTTTTTTAACATCTTTTAAATTTTTTGCATTTATTCCACCTACCTAGGTGGATTTTGCTATTTCTTTTATGGGCATGTTCGGGGTTATGCTTCTCAGCGGCCCGAACGTTCGGGTCTATTTACTTGAGGAGTAGTGCTGTTGTACCACGGCGCATGCGTATGTTCATGTGTCGGCTCGGAACGAGGCTTGACACGCTCCCTGTTTGTATTTTAAGAGGTGACGCAGCACGCCGCCCGTGCCCCTAGAGGACGTAAATTATTACGAAACGCGTAGGGCGGAACGACACGCTGACGTTACCGCATACTCCAATCGTGTATCCAGTAGGAATGGGCTGTCTGTTTGTGCTCCGGCCGGCGTAACAGACTTTCTGAGCTTTTACATCTGCTATTGTGTAAGTGCATTACTTTTTTAAATAAAATTAGTTATTGGTTTTACATTTTTGGAGCATTATTCTCTTCTATGCACTGTGGTATTGCCTTGCTGAACAGAGTTGTTGTGAAGCGACCCCCCACCATCTGGAGTTTGCCTGCTGTTCCATGAAGCTGTTAACATAACACACGCTTGCCCTGGTCCTCTGTGATGGGGGATCATGGTATTCTGGTAAGAGCGCATTCCTGTTGATTGTGGTGGTGGATTTCACTCAACATTTGGAAATAACAATTCATCCAAAGTTTGTTCACTCATTGATGGACTTTAAATTATTATTCACTGATGTATAGTACATCACATTATGCATTGACTATTGAGTATTTGTTGATTTCAAACATTAATTTATTTTGATGTCCGTATTACCTGCACTGTTTAATAATTTCACCATTTGTTTGTATATTGCTTTTGGCTCACATTTATATATCACTATATAGATTGCGATTTAGTTTTGGGTAGCGAGATTTTTAAAATTTTCTCATATAAGCCTTTAAAATTAGCACTTTTGATTTCTCCCATAGGCTTTTAAAGGGTGTTCCGCGGCTTTCAAATGTGCCGCGAACATCCCAAATTGTTCGCTATTCGGCGAACAGGCGAACACCCGATGTTCGAGTCAAACTTACGCTCGACTCAAACATCGGGCTCATCCCTAAACACCACCAAGACCATACACCTTATAGCTTATGCTCAACGCAACCACATACCGACCTGCCTTCTCTCCTGTGATGCAGAGAAGGCCTTTGACAGGGTCAGCTGGCCCTTTCTCCAAACCACCCTCTCCCAGATAAGATTAGGCCCAAACATGCTCTAACGCAGTGGTTCTCAACTCCTGTCCTCGGGACCCACTAACCGGCCAGGTTTTCAAGATAACTGAAATACATCACAGGTGATATCATTTGCTGCTCAGTGATTGCAGTATTCTACTTCTGCATCTCCCAAGGTAATATTTAAATTCTGGCCTGTTAGTGGATCCTGAGGACCGGAGTTGAGAACCACTGCTCTAACGTATTATGTCCCTGTACTCTAAACCCTCTGCCACAATTTTAGTAAACAGTACCAAATCAGAAAAGCTTACGATCACCAACGGCACCAGGCAGGGCTGCCCCCTCTCCCCACTCCTGTTCCTGTTCCTGGCACTTGAACATCTGGCCCAAGCCATCAGAGCAAATCCAAAGATACATGGTATACAAACCCCCTGCTCTCAATGTAAACTCTCCCTATACGCGGATGACCTTCTCCTTTATGTGGCTCAACCCCATATCAGCATTCCATCCATACTAGCAGAGATCCACCGGTTTGGCCGTTTTAGCAATTATAAGCTGAACATCTCCAAAACGGAAGCACAGAACCTCTCTTTAACACAATCTACCCTCTCCTCCCTAAAATCCAATTTCTCCTTTCAATGGAAATCCATATCATACCTAGGAACAGCTATCCCAACGCAGACAACAGATATATATGCACTGAACTTTAGCCCATTACTCACAAAACTTAGACGCCTCACGGAAGGCAGAATGGAGAGAACAGTGTCATGGTTTGGTCGCATGAACACACTAAAAATGGACATACTCCTCAAACTATTGTATTTATTTAAAGTCCTACCGATTGCTCTCCCATCCGCTTTATTTCGTACTCTTCGCTCCATGGCCATCAGATTTGTATGGAAGGGTAACCACCCAAGACTGAAACATAAGCTCTTATGCTCCCCCACTTCTAAAGGTGGGACAGGCCTTCCAGATTTTGAACTCTACCACACGTCAGCAGTGGTCTTCCGAGTCCTGGAGTGGTTCCCCCATCCTCTGATCAAAGCCTCCACCCTGGTGGAACAAGATTCGTCATCAGTCGACCTTCAAGCACATCTCTGGGGTCACGATCGGACTTACAAATCTCTTCCAATGCTGTTCCCCCTCACTAAGGATGCCTTAGTAATCTGGTACCGAAGAAAGGAGAGCTACTCGTTATCCACTGAACCAAGCCCACTCACCCCGCTATTTGATAACCCAGCCCTCCCAGAAGGCAGGTCAAACCAAACCATAGACAATTACAACAGAGCCTCCTGGCTTACAGCACAACAATTTGTCCACGACACCCTGGGTACCTATGTGACGAACCACACCACTACAGCCTCCAATATAACATGGCTTACTCGTCTACATTTGTCCTCCTACTGTAAGAAACTTCAGGACTCCAAACAGATCCATAGACCCCTGACTAGCTTTGAACAATTATGCACACTTTCAGAAACCCCCAGGCACACCCTATCACTGATCTACAAAATGATACTAGATCATACTCCTGGCACTTTACCCAAATACACGAAAGCTTGGTCGGAGGAGCTTGGGAGAGACATATTAGAGGCAGAATGAAGTAAAGCTTTTCTCTTTACCCACAAATCATCTATCTCGAGCTACACTCAGGAAAAAAAATTACAAGCTGGTATCTAGATGGTATTGTGTGCCAACCAACCTCAAGATCATGTTCCCATCAGTCACCGACGTCTGCTGGAGATGTAATTCGGCAAAAGGTACGTACAACCACATCTGCTGGGAATGTGATGAGATTCGACCATTTTGAACGCAGATCTTCCAAATTTATACTGAAATATACGACAAACCACTCATTCCCTCCCCTTCCATTTCCCTCCTTTCCATACTACCTGGTACTGTTAAATCTCAAAAGCACAACCTCCTAAAATTCTTCCTTAGTGCAGGTTAGCAACTTATTCCCAGACACTGGAAAACTACCTCCTCCCCATCCCTTTATAGAATGGGTGAGCAACATAAACGACATCATGCTTATGGAGGAGATGCAAGCCAAATCCCTAGATAAACAGGCAAAATGTTCCTTTATCTGGAGTATCTGGAGGCATTACTCTACTTCAGATAAACTGAAGCACAGACTCTCAACGGCGAATACACCTTGAGACACTAACTTACTCCAAAAATGTGTTCCCATGCCCTGGACTGGCAACACCTCAGCGGAATGAGGCTTGCTGTCTGTCTATCCCCCCTCCTTCCCCCTTTTACCCCTACAACCCCCCTTTCCTTCAACTAATCTTCCCCCTTTCTCTATCGCTTCTATCTCTCCCCAACATGTCTATTTCCGGCTATGTATAGCCATACTACGAAATCACGTGTATTCTGGTTCCCAAATGTGAGCACTTAAATCAGTCATGGGACTTGAAAGTACATCTACACCTTTGTACATACAAACCCTCAATGCTCTGCTCAGACACATTGATTTCCTCTGCCTCTGGGCGCAGCAGGTTTCCATAGGGGCGCCCAGACCGATAGAGATTGCACTTACACCAATGTTAGTACAATGTTTGAAACCTTACCTCTATGATTCATCCTCAGGTTACCTATATAAAATGACACAGAATTCACTATATTTTTTGTATAATTCGAATTTGCTATACCAGAATGCCTTTTGTCAGGCACCTGGTCCTGTTCTTGTTTCTTTCTGTTTAAACTTGTGTTGAAAACAATAAAAACTTATTGAACCTAAACAGTGCTATAGAAATACAAAAAGTGTAGTCAGTGTAATGTTCAGAATGGCATTGATGGATCAAGAGTATTTCACCACTCCCAAACCTAATCAAAGTCAGCAGTCTTTTACCTTAGATGGATACCATATGGCTCATACTGCCTACTGGTCCCAATAAGAAAGAAAGAATTTCAGTCACATTCTGGCAAGTCCTTGCTTATGAATTGTAGATTGTTGTTCCCCCAAATATGCTCCTCCTGCTGGTGCATTTCCCTTGAAAGCGGCTTAATAATAGACTCTGCGTCCATGCCCTATATAAGGTAAAAAGGCATCAAAAGGTACAATCATTCTATCTATAATACACATACACAGTCTGAAAACACTGAAAGGTCTAAAAAAAAATATAGCTTTATTTTCAAATACTGTATACAACTACTGGACTTATTATCATATTCTATCTGCAGATCTTCCAATTTGATGCATTTGTCTTCCTATTTAACAGGCAAATAGGAAAAGAAATACAAGTGGATAGAAAAAATGTTTACTAAAACCTTTGAACAATTGGTGTCTAATTGCTAAAGCCGAACTCTAGGGTATTAAAAATCATATCCTTGTAGTTGAACAACAACTTATTTAAAGCCCACGGGACCTTTTGAGTCATACCTCCAACACAGGTAAAATATACAAAAATGTATTTTCATTCATTTAAAAACAGCAAGTCATACCTGTATAGCAAAAATAGAAGTACATTCTAAATACTCTACAGTTCAATTACTGAAATGCTTGCAAAGAACCTACATGGTCTGTATCCATATCCGCCATCAGCCTGGAAAATCTTTGCTGGTATTCTCAACACGTTTCGCAAGTTCAAAACCTCGCTTCCTCAGGAGAAGCACAAAGAATATCTGGAGACAAAGGATGCACATAAGTACCAATAATATATATATAATAAACAAAAAATTATCTCATTAGCACACACCCGGCATCATAAACCCTCAGCTGGTCAACTCCTTCCTATGTCATGACCTAAAGTCTGCCCAGGAAGTAAGGCAGAATAAATGGATAAGTGTTTTTAAACAGCCATGAAGGCAGTGAGGTAAGCGTGTGCAGAATAAATGGAAATCTATTTTATTTTTGCAAAATAAGTACTTTAATGCTATAATGATACATAGGGGAGCTGGAATTTAGAAAAAAAGGTGAACTTAGCCTTTAAACTTCTGTCTCAACACAGGTTCTGCATTGTATGTGGTTACATTGGAACAGTCAACTAACCATAAAAGAGTAATGGCTTTGTAGGGCAGGTTGTTAATACCAAAACCAACACAAAGGACCGTGGAGTAAGACAAGTACTGCTGCCTACATCCCCCAAATGAGACAAAATGAGCTTTAATATTGGTGGGGACTGGGAAGGAGGGAATCCACTATTCATTTTTCGGCCAGGCCGGATTTGGGCTCTGCACGGCACTGTAGTACTGACAAAACACCATAAGCTACACTGTGAACATAAATAGATGTGAATGGTTCAATGTTCTCTGTAAAGTATTGTGGAAGTACTGTGGAAATCTCATATATAAAGGAGTAAAGTAAATAATAATACTGCTGATTACACATAGACGATTATATTTACATTTATGCAAGAAAACATACATTTTCCCTTTTTTTTGTTTATTTCTGTTTCTTTTAGCGTGCTTTTGAAGTATTATTTTACATATCAATGTATGGCTATAAAAATAGTGTGGTATTGTGTTTTTTCTTGTGGTTCTGCAGAAACTGTATCCAACTCCTATCTCGACATCAAAGTTCCACTATCCTCAGAATGTACAAATAGCTGTTGATGAGTTTTCCATGCTTACTGAACTGAATGAATATAAAAGGCTTTCTTGTGCATTCCTATTTTCAGTCTCAATACAGTGTGTTAACCTCAGAATATCAAATTGAATTAGGTTTTTGAGGAGAGCTGCCTGCAGAGCAATTGGAATGACACTGTTGATTACACTATCTAGATTCAGGTTTCAGACAGATAGAACTGTGCTTTCACAACCTCTCACCTAAAGTCAGATAATGCAGACACCCGAATAAGTGACTGAATCCCCTACAAGTGCTTTGAAACCTCTTGAAATTGTGAAGCCTGTGATGGTCCTGAAAATGGAGACCCAAATTGTTAGCAGGATGAATTTTTCCCTTGCCAAGCACAAATAAACAGCTCTCAATAGGGTGCTCACCACACAGTGTGTCAGCACATATTATACAGTCTGGTGCTGAGTAGATGTGTCAGCTGCCCATTAGACCACACTAAAATAGAATTGCTGGGAGCCTGAAGCATGAAGCATGATATTAGATAAAGTGATGAAATTTCACTCGATTAAAGAGCCAGGTCAAGGACAGTTACCTCAGGAAATTCCTTTTTTTTTTTTCTTGAAAATATTTTTGCAGGCTTGATGAATGTATCCCACAGTGTGTGTGAATACTTATTACGACTGTTTAATTTCATAAAAGGCATATTAATAACATATGTTGCAGAAGCTTATGACTTTTTTCAATAATACTGTACCTCAGGTTATCTGAAGAATGTTGAGATATTATTGGTAAATAGGGGTGTGGGCTGAAGGCTAAATAAATCATAATGCACAGCATACATGATCTCTGAACTGGGATTAGATGATATGGCATACTAATTATATTTATAATACACACACACTTGCTTACTCACATCTCAACTCCCTAATCAGCCTGGAGCCTGAGAGACTGTTTTCGGATTTGCAGCACAGGACGCAGAGCTCCAATCAGGCAATCAAGTCGCTGATGGAGTGGGGGAGTCCAACTGACACCAATGCTGAGAAGGGGGGATGTCCCACTAATATCAATGCCGAGGGTGAGGATTCCCGCTGATACTAATATGGAGGGGGAAGTGTGTCCCACTGATACCAATTTTGAAGCTGGAGTGTGTCCCACTGATACCAGTGCTAAGGGGGAAGTGTGTCCCACTGATAACAATGCTGAGGGAGGGGAGGTTCTCACTGATTCCAATACTGAGGGGCATGTGTGTTCCACTGATACCAATGCTGAGGCAGGTGTGTGTCCCGCTGATAACAGTGCTGAAGAGGGAGTGTGTTCCACTGATACCAATACCGAGGCGGGAGTTGGTCCCACTTATTCTAATACTGAGGGGGAAGTGTGTTCCACTGAAAACCAATGCTGAGGCAGGAATGTGTCCCACTGATACCAGTGCTGAGGAGGAAGTGTGTTCCACTGATACCAATACTGAGATGGGAGTGTGTCCCACTGATACCAATGCTGAAGGCGGGGAGGTTACCGCTGATACCAATACTGAGGAGAAGTGTGTTCCACTGATACCAATGCTGAGGCGGGAGTGTGTCCCACTGATATAAATACTGAGGGTGGGGGGGTTTCCACTGATACCAACTTGGAGGAGGAAGAGTTATTCACTGATACCAATGTAGAGGTGGGATTTTGTTCCACTAATATTGGTGTTGAAGGGGAAGTGTGTCCCTCTGATACCAATACTGAATGGGAAGTGTGTCCCACTGATACAAATGCTGAGGGTAGGGAAGTTCCAGCTGATACTAATATTGAGGGGGAAGTGTGTCACACTGATACCAATGCTGAATTGGAAGTGTTTCCCACTGATACCAATGCTGAGGGTAGGGAAGTTCCAGCTGATATTAATACTGAGGAAAAAGTGTGTCACACTGATTCCAAAGCTAAGGTGGGAGTGTGTCACACTGATACCAGTGCTGAGGATGCAGAGGTTCCTGCTTATACCAATTCTGAGGGCAAAGTGTGTCCCAATGATACCAGTGCTGAGGGTGGAGTGCTTCCCGCTGATACTAATATTGAGGGGGAAGTGTGTTCCACTGATAGCAATGCTGAGGCAGGAGTGTGTCCCATTGATACTAATGCTGAGGATGGGGAGGTTCCAGCTGATATCAAGTCTGAGGGGAATGTGTGTCCCACTAATTCCAAAGCTGAGGCAGGAGTATGTCCCACTGATATTAGTGCTGAGGGTGGGGAGATTCCTTCTGATACCAATACTGAGGGGGAAGTGTGTCCCACTGATACCAATGCTGAAGGGGAAGTGTGTCGCACTGATAGCAATGCTGAGGGTGGGGAAGTTCCAGGTGACATGAATACTGAAGGGGAAGTGTGTTCCATTGGTGCCATTGCTGAGGGGGGAGTGTGTCCCACTAATACCAGTTCCGAGGGGGTTCCCGCTAAAACCATTACTGAAGGGAAACTGTGTTCCACTCTTTCCATTGCTGAGGTGGGAGTGTGTCCCACTGACACCAAAACTAAAAAGGGGTGTGTTTCCCACTTACACCAATGTGCACTATATACATTGTATGCTGTACATTACATACTCCTGACTCTTGCACACTAAACACTGTGTTGTATGTGAAACACTCTTTACTGATGCATGCTATATGGTGTCTTGTATTTTAAAGTTGCAGATATGCACAGTAAACTGTGAGAAGATCCAGATTTCTTTAACTACTTGCTGCCTGACCACAATACATTTACTGCGAGCGGGCGCAGCTGCAGGCACCGCAATGTACTGGTTCATTGCAGAACACATACGCACTCCCTTGGGCTCACGGCGGCACAATCCCATGATCTCTATGTCTGCCGGACACAGACGATCATGGT
The DNA here is from genome assembly GCA_037952835.1 of Lithobates septentrionalis. NCBI lineage: Eukaryota > Metazoa > Chordata > Amphibia > Anura > Ranidae > Lithobates > Lithobates septentrionalis. The sequence goes on along the minus strand of JBBDGP010000948.1, from coordinate 1,361,502 downwards.
GCTCGGTACCTGACCAATCATAGCAATCACATGATTACAATGTAAACAAAACAGTCATAAATGGTTTCCTATTTGTGACTGCTTTCTTACTATTGTGATGCTGTGATAGGCCCACAACTATCACGGTATCTGGCACCCTGTACCATGTGATTAGCTGTAGCCATTCAAGATCACAATAGTAAGCAAGTTGTCATGAATGAATGAAAGTCATTTAAGGTAACCACTTGCCGTATGTAAAAAAAAAACAAATCTTAGAAAAATAAAAAAAAATGTTTAAAAAATTCAATAAAAACCCACATTTTATTTATTTTCTTACTTTTTCAAAAAATTGTGACAAAAAAATTACAACTTCAAAAAACTTTGCCTCTTACTAAACACCTTGGACTGTCTACTTTCTAAAAAGGGGTAATTTGGGGGGTATTTGTACTGTCCTGGCATTTTAGGGCCTCAAGAAATTAGATAGGCCATCAGTACATCAGGATTGATTAATTTTCCAATATACAGTGGGGACGGAAAATATTCAGACCCCCTTAAATTTTTCACTCTTTGTTATATTGCAGCCATTTGCTAAAATCATTTAAGTTCATTTTTTTTCCTCATTAATGTACACACAGCACCCCATATTGACAGAAAAGCACAGAATTGTTGACATTTTTGCAGATTTATTAAAAAGAAAAACTGAAATATCACATCATAGATACATAATCCAACCAAGGGTTAAAATAGTATTTTACAAATACACCGGTCACATAATAACATGATTAATTGCATTGTAAGAAATACTCATAAAAATAGCTGACACATTAAAGCGTCAATGGAAATACTAGTAAGGTAAGATAAGTAGGAAAGGTAGTATATAAAACATACGTCTTGACTCTAATAAGGAATGTAAGGCAGTATTATATATTTGCACAGGTCACATAAGTGAATGATTAATTGCAGTGTACATAATACTAAAACAGATAATTGATGCATTAAAGCGTCACTTGAGAATAAAGGAGAAAATAAACTTGATAGAAAGGAACGGCCGTAGGGAATTCATGAATATGTTCTTATAACGGTAGTTGTTAGTTCTACGCATTTCGGGACCTTAAAGTCACTCGTCAGGAGCAAGACCATAATAATCATCTATGAATAGAGATAATTACATATTTGGTGATCTGAGAAACGTATGGGCAAATGCAAAAATGTGAAAACCCCCAAACATTAATACATTTGACCCCCAAACTTACATGAATGTATCCACACAAAGGGGGGGCCCAGCCGTGAGAGTCAGACCGGCAAAAGATGCCACATCCCGGAGCTGAGGGGGCATGTCCAGGCAGCACACAACCAGCAAAGGCAACATCCCAAATTGGTCAAAATGTGGAAAGGTGAAAAAGGTGTGTGGTGAAAGGAAAGGAGGAATGACCCCGGGAGGGGGGACCTGCTGAAAGAAAAAAACATGTGAGTGAAGTGAAATGAGGATATATGAGGGATAGAATAGAAAGGGAAGTAGTAGGGAGTGAGGAGGAGTGAGAAGCAGGGTGAAAAGGAAAACTAGAGTGGTATTATAATATTATTATTATTATTATTATACGAGATTTATATAGCGCCAACAGTTTACTCAGTGCTTTACAATGTATAAGGGGGACAACACAATTACAGTACAGTTCAATACAAAAGGTACAGGAGGGCCCTGCTCGTAGAGCTTACATTCTAAAGGCAGGGGGTGGTGGTACAAAAGGTAATAGCTGCAAAGAATGATTTGATGGGGGTGGCTCAGGGACAGTTATGTGGGTGTGGGCTAGGCTTCCCTGAATAAATGAGTTTTCAGGGATCTCCTAAAGGTGGACAGGGTAGGGGCTGATCGGACATACTGGGGCAGGGAATTCCAGAGGATGGGAGAGGCTCTGGAGAAGTCCTGAAGGCGAGCATGGGAGGAGGTAACAAGGGAGCTAGAGAGCAGGATGTCCTGGGAGGAGCGGAGGGGGCGATTTGGGCGATATCTGCAGATGAGGTTGGTGATGTAGATGGGGGCGATGTTGTGAATGGCCTTGTATGTTATGGTTAGCATTTTGAATTTTACACGGTGGGGTAGGGGAAGCCAGTGAAGGGATTGGCAGAGAGGAGCAGCAGTCACGGATCGATTAGTGAGGTGTATTCGTCTAGCAGCAGCATTCATAATAGACTGAAGGTGGGATAGCCTGCTTAATGCCGCGTACACACGGTCGGACTTTTCAGCTACAAAAGTCCGACAGCCTGTCCGACAGACTTTCGACGGACTTTTGGCGGACTTTCGACGGACTTGCGGCGGACTTTCTAACGAACTGACTTGCCTACACACGATCACACAAAAGTCCGTCAAATTCTTACGTGATGACGTACACCGGACTAAAATAAGGAAGTTCATAGCCAGTAGCCAATAGCTGCCCTAGCGTGGGTTTTTGTCCGTCGGACTAGCATACAGACGAACGGATTTTTGGACCAGACTCGAGTCCGTCGGAAAGATTTGAAGCATGTTTCAAATCTAAAGTACGTCGGATTTGAGGCTAAAAAAGTCAGTTGAAAGTCCGGAGAAGCCCACACACGATCGGATTACCAGCCAGCTTTAGTCCGTCAGCGTCCGTTGGACTTTTGTAGACGAAAAGTCCGACCGTGTGTACGCGGCATAAGGGTAGGCCATTAAGGAGAGAGTTGCAGTAGTCGAGGCGGGAAATAATCAAGGAGTGAATAAGTTGCTTTGTGGTGTCATTAGTCAGGAAGGGTCGAATTCTGGAGATGTTGCGGAGGTTAAGGCAGCAGGATTTAGCCAGTGATTGGATATGGGGGCTGAAGGAGAGGTCAGAGTCAAGGAATTCACCCAGGACCCTGGCATGTGTGGAGGGACCAATGGTTGTGTTGTTGATATTAATGGTGAAGTCACAGGAGGGGGACCGTGAAGGAGGAAATATAACAAGCTCAGTTTTAGAAAGATTAAGTTTGAGGAAGTGGTGTGACATCCATACCGATATGTCCTTCAGCAAGTTTGAGATCCGTGAGGAGATAGTGGGGGTGAGTTGAGGAGTGGAGAGATAGATCTGTGTGTCATCGGCATAGAGGTGGTATTGGAAGCCATGGGAGGTTATCAACTGGCCCAGGGAAGAGGTATAGAGTGAGAAAAGGAGAGGCCCAAGGACAGAGCCTTGGGGTACCCCAACAGAAAGAGGAAGGGGAGCAGAGGAGATGGAGTTGTAAGTGACACTGAAAGTGCGCTGAGATAGGTAGGAGGAGAACCAGGATAATGCAGAATCACGGAGGCCAAGGGAGTGTAATTTGCGGAGGAGCAGCAGGTGGTCAACTGTGTCAAAGGCAGCAGAGAGGTCTAAAAGTATGAGTATGGAGTAGTGGCCATTGGTTTTGGCAGTTATTAGGTCATTGGTGATTTTTAGTAGGGCAGTTTCAGTAGAATGTTGTAGGCGGAAGCCAGACTGTAGGGGGTCGAGAAGGTTGTTGTCCGTGAGGTAGCGACTCATTTGGTCATGAACAAGGCGTTCGATGAGCTTGGAGGCAAACGGGAGAAGGGAGATAGGTCTTAAGTTATTCAAACAGGTGGGGTCTAGTGAGGGTTTTTTGAGTATGGGGGTAACCAGTGCATGTTTGAGTGGGGAAGGAAAGGTGCCGGAGGAGAGGGAGAGGTTGAAGATGTGGGTTAGGGAGTTAAGGATAGAGTGGGAAGGTGGTCGCAGTAATTGAGGGGGGACAGGGTCCAGGGGACATGTAGTGAGGTGGGCCATGGAGAGGAGTTTATCAACTTCTTCTGTGGTAACTGGGCAAGAGGAGAGTATTGAGTGTGGTGTTGGACCTGATATGTTGGGTAGGGGAGGAATTTGAATGCTGGATATCTCCTTGCGAATTGTGTTGATTTTGCTATTGAAGTGGTTGGCAATATGTTGAGCGGTAAGCAAGTTGGTGGGTGGGGGCAGTGGGGGGTGAATTAAGGAAATAAGGAAATAAGGAATTAAGGGTAGAAAAGAGTTGATGAGGTTTGGATGAGAGGGTTTTGATGAGAGTGTTGTAATAGGTTTGTTTAGCAGTGTGGAGGCAGGAGTTGTATTTGAGAAGGACAGATTTGTAGAGGGTAAAATCTTGCAGGGATTTAGATTTACGCCATGCTCGCTCAAGAGCACGGCTGCGTCTCTTGAGACTTCTGGTGTCGTCTGTTTGCCAGGGTTGTGGCAGATGGGGCCTGGTTCTGTGTGTAGAAAGAGGAGCAAGTACGTCTAGGGAGGATGACAACGTGGTGTTGTAGATGGAAGTGGTTAGGTCTGGGCAGGACAGGGGTGCGATTTTTTCATAAAGGCCATCAGTAGCAGAGTGAAGAAGGGAAGGTTTGAGGTTGCGAAGGTTCCTGCGGGTAGTGGTTTGTGGGTTGGCAGCATGGGATATAGGAGACAAGGAGAGTGTGAAACGGATAAGGTTTTGATCAGAGAGAGGAAAGGGTGCGTTGGAGAGATTGCAGGGAGTGCAGCGATGGGAGAATACAAGGTCGAGAGTGTTGCCGTTGGAGTGAGTGGTGGTTTGTGTCCATTGTGTTAGGTTAAAAGAGGAGGTTAGGTTGAGTAGTTTAGAAGTGGTAGCATTATTAACATTGATTGGAATGTTAAAGTCACCCTAGGATGATGGCAGGCACTTCGGATGAGAGAAAATAGGGTAGCAATGCAGAGAAGTCATCCAGAAAGCGTGACACTGGTCCAGGAGACCGATAAATGACTGCGACCCTCAGACAAGCTGGAGAGAAAAGACGAATGCAGTGCATTGTAAATGCTCGTAGCTTCCGGTTTCTTAGGCCATAGAGATGATTGGAGCCATTCTGGTCTCTGATCAGCTCTATGGTCAACTGGCCGAATCACCGGCTGCATTCTCAGGTTCCCTGTTGGGACAGGAGAGCCAGAGAAAAACATGGAAGACGGTGGGAGGGGGGGGACATTCCCTCCCACTGTTTGTAAAAGCAGTCTAGAGGCTAATTAGCCACTAGGATTGCTTTTACATGAAAGCCAACCGCTGGCTGAAAAGAATGATACCAAGATGATACCTAAACCTGCAGGCATCATTCTGGTATAACCACTCAAAGTCGTGAATGGCATACCTGAAAACAAATAAAATGGTTAACAATAAAACACAGTAAACAGTAAAGTATAAAAAATTACATACCTGAAAAGTAAGCATGATAAAACATAACAACAATAAAACATTGCAGAATAGAATACAGTAAAAAAGGGCAGAACAATAGAGAGAGATTAGAGCGAGAGAGAACAATAAAACGACTACTATTTTTGTTTTTTTTATTTTATATATATATATATATATATATATATATATATATATATATATATATATATATTTTTTTTACACTTTTTTTTGTAACTTTTATAACTGTAACCGGTTCCAGGTTTGGGTCTCTCAAAATACGATGGCATCTTAGGAAATCCTGTGAAAGTGTGCCTAGTCTGTGCAGTGCTGTACCCTACGCTAATAACTAGTGCATGGTAGCGTTCAAAACATTCACCAATGCAAAGACCAGGATTGTCAGAACAACAGGGAAATTAATAGCGGGTGTCAATCTTATATCCGCGCTTGCTGCAGACACGACATCTTTTTTGGGGGGGTTCGTCGGGTAGGGGTACTCGGGAGGACATAAAGAAAATGCCTCTCATGCAGCCAACTGCATTTGGTTGGGATGTGAATGGGGTAAGTACGGGTGCTGCAGAAGCGGTGGGTTCCTAATTAGGATTGGCAAATGCAGCAGGAAGGGCACTATGGGCACGACGGGCCTGTGTTTGTCTTCTTCTTGGTGGCAGCGGGACACTACTTGTGCTAAAACTGAATTTTTGGGAACCCTAAACTGCTGGGGATGCTAGTATAGATCTGATCGGATCAGATATTGATCTGTTCAGATACTATACCACTAAGGGAGCTGTACGGTGCGTGCGTGGGTGTTAGCGCTACTGCCACTAACCTGACGCTGCCTGGGGCTGGTGCTTGCCAGTTCACCAAAACGCTACCAAAAAAACTGTTAGCAATTGCAGGGATCAGGCCTGACTCTGAGAACGCTGCAGTTTTGCGTTTAGTGTTTTGTAAGTGTCAGTGATCGATCGATACTGCACTTGGGTGGGCTGGGCTGGGCCGGGCGGAGGGGCAAAACGCAGGTGCTAGCAGGTATCTGGGCTGATCCCGCTAACACTGCGTTTTTGGGAACCCTAAACTGCTGGGGACGCTAGTATAGATCTGATCGGATCAGATATTGATCCGTTTAGATACTATACCACTAAGGGAGGTGTATGGTGCGTGCATGGGTGTTAGCGCTACTGGCGCTAACCTGACGCTGCCTGGGGCAATGCAGACCCTATCTGACCCTAAAACCTAACTTATATCACCGCCGGGCGATCAGGGGGCTAAACCTTTATTAGGTAAAAAAACAGCGGGTGCCCTGACGCTATAAAAAATAAATTAACTAACCAGCGTCACCCGTAACAGTTATACGGTGATCACTGGTGAAAGGGTTAACTAGGGGGCGAACCTAAATATTTACCTCCCCAACTAGCGTCACCAGTGACACTAATACAGCGATCAGAAAAATGATCGCTTAGTGACACTGGCGACGGGGGGTGATCAAGGGGTTAAAACTTTATTAGGGGGGGTTAGGGGGGTATCCTAGACCTAAAGGGAGCTAACACTAACTGCCCTACCACACTAACTGTCACAAACTGACACAAATGCAATAATCAGAAAAAAAAAAGACTGCTTGGTTTCAGTGTGACAGGGGGGGGTGATTAGGGGGTGATCGGGGGGGGATCGGGGGGTAAAGGGGGGTGTAAAGTATGCCTGGCATGTTCTACTGTGTGTGTGTGTTGGTGTAACTCACTCGGATGTCTTCTCTCCTCGGTGCCGGAACGGAAAATACTGAGCCGAGGAGAGATGACATCACTTCCTCTGCCTCTGTGTACTATACAGAGGCAGGGGAAGATTCTCATTGGCTGGGAGCGATCGCGGGGGGGGGGGGCACAAATAGATGGCCTCCCCTTCATCTCTGAACGCTCCCAGTCAGAAGCCGACCGCCTTGGGCACCGGGGGGGGTCCAATCGGACCCCCCGCCCGCGGCAAGCAATCACGTACCAGGTACATGATTTTGCCTGCCTGTGCCATTCTGCCGCAGTATATCTGCGTTAGGCAGTCAGCAACTGGTTAAACACCACGGCCTACCTGAGTATTGTTGCTGACCATGCCCATTCCTTTATGACTACAGTGTACCCATCTTCTGATGACTACTTCTCACAAATGGTTTCTTGAACATGACAATGAGTTCACTGTACTCCAATGGCCTCTACAGTCACCAGATCTCAATACAATAGAGCACTTTTAGGATGTGGTGGGTAGGGATGGGCTGACTGTCCGAGTCGAGCATGAGTTCAACTCGAACATCGGCTGTTCGATCATTCACCGAAGATCGAACAATATGGGCCGTTCGCGTCAAATTCGAGCGGCGCGTCACAGCCCATAATGCACTGCGTCATCGCAGTGGTTTGCTGGCTGATGATTGGCCAAGCATGCACTATGACCAGCATGCAGCACCGTAAGCAAACAGAGCCATAAGGCAAGGGTGCCTTTGGCCAATTATGGCTCAGGGGGTTAAGTACATGTCCCACACTATACAATGTCGCCTGCACGTCGGCCCTGTGTACTGTGTTGCTGGCATTATAGAGAGATAGAGAGTGTCATTTAATTTACTTTGAGCAGGCAGTTTATTCAGTTAACTAGATCTCACTGTAGACCGTTCCTGCTGTACTATTCTAATCTACTTCAGGCAGGCAGTTGATTCAGTTAGCTGCAGTGTATTCCATATATATATATATATATATATATATATATATATATATATATATATATATCCACTGTATTCAGTTTAGCTAGATCTCACTGCAGACCGTTCCTGCTGCACTGTTTCTATTTCTAATTCATTTCATAAAAATCATAAAATATATATCCACTGTATTGTAGTCCAGCCAAGTCTATACCTGACACTTTCAGGCAGGTGACTCATTGAGCTGCAGTTCATTTAAAATATATATATATATATATATATATATATATATATATATATATATATATATATAAATATAAATATATATATATATATATATATATATATATATATATATATATATATATATATATATATATATATATATATATATATATATATACCGTATTTATCGGCGTATAACACGCACTTTTTTCCCCTTAAAATCAGGGGAAAATCGCAGGGGGCGTGTTATACGCCGATCCCCTGCGATCCTGAGCTGCCAGATCTTCAAAATCGCCGACCGCGATTTGAAAATGGCGCCGCCGGCGCCAAAATACACAGAGCCGGTCCTCGGCTCTTCTCGGACACTTTCAGCTTCACTCGAGCGCCGCCCGAACCTAGCCGAGTGTACTCGGCTAGGTTCGGATAGCTCCGCTCACAGTCACGCCCATCCTGGGCGGGACTACGAGTGGAGCCGAAAGTGAAAGAGAGCCGCCGAGAAGAGCTGAGGACTGGCTCTGTGTATTTCGTGCCGGCGGCACCATTTTCAAATCGCGGTTGGCGATTTTGAAGCCCAGGAGGGCAGGGGATCACAGGATCGAAGGCTGCACTGGGGCAAGGCTGCACTGGGGCAAGGCTGCACTGGGGAAGGCTGCACTGACAAGGCTGCACTGGGGAAGGCTGCACTGACAAGGCTGCACTGACAAGGCTGCACTGACAAGGCTGCACTGACAAGGCTGCACTAACAAGGCTGCACTGACAAGGCTGCACTGACAAGGCTGCACTGACATGGCTGCACTGGGGCAAGGCTGCACTGACAAGGCTGCAATGATGGGCATTTAAATGTAAGTTTTTTTCCCTTCAACTTCCCTCCTAAAAGTTTTTCTTCCTTAAAACTCCCTCCTAAACTTGGGGTGCGTGTTATACGCCGGTGCGTGTTATACGCCGATAAATACAGTGTATATATATATATATATATATATATATATATATACAGGCTTGTATATATAGTCTAACCAAGCCTATACCTGACAGTAGGCCATTCCTGGAGTACGTGTTCAAAGACACTTTCAGGCAGATGACTCATTGAGCTGCAGTTCATTTAATATATATATATATATATATATACAGGCTTGTATATAGTCTAGCCAAGCCTATACCTGACTGTAGGCCATTCCTGGTGTATTGTTTTTAGTAAACTTCAGACGTTGTTTTGCTAATCAGTATGTCTGGAAGGCCACCAAGGAGAGGCAGACGATCACAGGTCTCTAAAAGAGGGCAAACAGGCTCCGTGTGTACAGCCAACAGTGCTGGTCGTGGACATGGTGCATCCCCAGCACATGGCCATGGTTCACGATTGTCCTTTTTTTTCGGCAGCTGGCCGTATTGAGCCACAACATGCAGAAGAGTTGGTAGAGTGGATGACCAAGCCGTCCCCATCCTCCTCATCCTCTGTCACCCAGGCTCAGGGTACTTTATCTGCCAATGCAGCTGCCAAAGCCTCCTCTTCCATCGGCTCAATGTCATCAGTCACTCCTTCCCTAGACCCACCATCATGCCCTGAGGAGTCCCCCAAACTGTTCGACCACAGTGTAGGGTATATGCTGCTGGAGGATGCGCAGCGTTTTGAAGGCTCTGATGATGGTACCCAGGTTGAGGATGAAGGCAGAAACGTGAGCCCAGAGAGAGGGGGTGCCCAAAAAGGACAAGAAACTGTCAGTCATGTTCCCCCCAGCTGCAGCATACTGTGAGGGGATGATAAGGTCACTGACTCTATGTGGGTGCCAGATAGAAGAGAGGAGGAGGCACATCTCCAGGGAGGCAGGATGCCCTCCAGGGGCCAGCTTAAGGGCAGGCAACTGACTGCATCACACCGCAGAGCTCTGCATGCACAGGGTGCTGCTGACTCTGCACGTTTTTTTGAGACGTGTGCAGCAGATCACACTGTTGCTGTTTGCAACATATGTCTGAAGCGTATCAAGCGTGGCCAAAACAGCAGCCACTTGGGCACCACATGCTTGTTGAGCTCCCATGCAGTCCGTTGGCAACAGTACTTAAAAGACCCACACCAAAGAACAAGGCGGAGCTCTCCTTGCTCTTCATCAGCTGGGATCTCCAACCCCACTATAACTTCAGTCCTCTCAGAGACCTGCACTGAGAGGAATGAAGGTGTAGAATTAGGTGTCCCAAGCACTTGCGGACAATCTGCTAGCGGTACACCAACATCCGATTGTAGCAGGCAAATTTCCCTACCCCAGTTGCTAAACCGGCGAAAGAAATTCGGCCCAGCCATCCACATGCTCAGCGGCTGAATGCTATTTTGGCTAAATTGCTAGCACTCCAACTGCTGCCTTTTCAGCTGGTAGACTCTGCCCCCTTTCGAGAATTTGTGGAATGTGCGGTACCGACATGTGGAAGGCAATGTCTTGGCCTTGTTGGACTCATGGTCCAGCAGGCATGGACAGAGACGCTACCTTTCTTTCACAGCGAACTGGGTAACCCACACTGGCAGCTGGGAAGGATGCAGTACAGGGTGCAGTATTGTTGGAGCTTGTTCCGCCACCACGCCTCCAAAATGCTGGTAGTGGTGATTCTGCCACACCTCTCTCCTCCACCCCCTCCTCTTCTTCTTCCTCTATGGCCTCTTCCTGTGCAGATTTGTCCTCGGAACCAACGGTGCTCTGTAGGCATTCTAGGGGCTTCGCAAGCACTCAGGCCATGTGGTGCTTGAGTTGGTCTGCTTAGGGGACAGGAGCCACACTGGGACAGAGATTCTGGCAGCTCTGCAGGGGCAGGCTCAGAGGTGGTTGACGCCACGCCAGCTTCAGCCAGGAATGGTGGTTTGTGACAATGGCACCAACCTCCTCTCTGCCCTCCAACAGGGACACTTCACCCATGTTCCCTGTTTGGCTCACATCCCTAATTTGATGGTGCAGCGGTCCTTGTGCAGGTACCCGGGCTTACAGGATCTCCTGAGGCAGGCCAGGAAAGTCTGTGGGCATTTCCGCCGGTCATATAATGCCAGTGCTCGGCTGCCTGACCTCCAAAAGCAATGCAACCTGCCCAAGAACCGCCTCATCTGTGACATGCCTACCAGGTGGAACTCAACGTTGGCAATACTGCAGCAGCTGCACATGCAGCAGAGGGCCATCAATGACTAGCTGTATGAGTATGGCACCAGGACAGGGTCAGGGGAGCTTGGCTTTTTTTCACCACGCCAATGGCGCCAGAGGATGCATGCACTGTCCTGTCACCATTTGAGGAGGCCACGAGGATGGTGAGCAGTGACAGTGCATGCATCAGTGATACTGTCCCTCTTGTCTACCTGTTGGAGCACACGCTGCGTGGAATAATGTATAGGGCACTTGAGGCAGAACAGAGGGGGGAAGAGGAGGACTTCCTTACCTCTCAAGGCCCCCTTTATCCAGACAGTATTTCTGCAGGCCCGCCTATCACACAGGAAGAGGAGGAGGAGGATTGTGTCAGCATGGAGGTGGAGCCTGGCACTCAGCATCAGCAGCAGTCTTCAAGGGATCATTTTCAGGCCCCATTAACCCATGGACTTGTACATGGCTGGCAGGAGGTGGCTGCGGATTAGGTCGTCCTTAGTGACCCAGAGGACTCTGGAACAAATGCCTCTGAATCGAGGTATCAAGGAGAGGAATCAGTACTGGCTGGCAACCCTTCTTGATCCATGTTACAAGGGTAAGGTGGCAGAACTTATCCAGCCATCGCAGAGGTAGCAGAAGATGAAACATCTTCGGGAGGCCTTGCAGAAAGGTTTGTGCAATGTGTTTCCAGAGCCTGGGAGGTTACAATTTCCTGGTCCTCCTGGACAACATGTTGCTGAGGCTTCGGACAGTCACAGAACGAGCGGTGGAGAAGGTGGCCATCTGACCGATGCGTTCAGACAATTTTTTAGTCCGCAACCCCAAGGTTTGATCGGTTCCAGCAACCATCGCCAGCGTCTGTTGTACATGGTGCAGGAATACCTAGGTGCAAAATCAGACTTGGAGACCTTTCCAACCGAAAATCCACTGGGTTATGAGGATGGATCACGGGCTAGAGCTTGCACAGTATGCAATTGAGCTACTGGCCTGTCCTGCATCCAGCGTTCTTTCGGAACACACATTCAGTGCCGCTGGAGGCTTTGTAACCGATCACAGAGTGCGCCGACTCGGTTGATCTGCTCACCTTCATAAAAATAAATCAGTCTTGGATCATCAGCTACCAAGCATCTGATGCTGATGTAACCGACTAATTTTTTTATGAATGTGAGATCCCTTGAAGACTGCCTATGCTGATGCTCAGCACTTATCTGCTGGGTGTTGGGAGTGCGGCCGGCTTTTTCACCTTCCCTACCCTATCAAGTTGCTGATATTGGCTCTCCACTGCGCTTGGTTGTTAGCCTCACCAGCAAATTTTCCATACCAGGATTTCCATATATGGCCTCAGTATATCCTTCTGGCCATCTGCTGCCTAGGAATGTAGGGAAGTTTCCACCCCCTGGATGTTAGTAATATCAAGTCTGTGTTTCAGACCTATCTGATGCCCTTTTGCCTTGAGAGAGCACTCCCCACCGGCAAAGTTGTTCCATGCTACCTGTCTGCATTTTTAATGTTGTTATAATTGAAAGATTGAAAACTATTTCACCATTCAACTTTATATGAATTCCTCCTTCCTCTGCACCCCTGAAGAAGGATTATACTGTACCCCGAAACACGTTGGGTGTAAGGAGGTCTCTTCATAAAAAATCCCTAGTTTATGGTGATAGCAATGAACTGTATTGTGACGAATCAATGTTTCACTTTATTTTAATCATGTTCAATTATCAATAAAAATTGTTGTTATTATATTACTCTTGTATATGCTTATTAGAATATTATCAGTTGCCTAAAAAGTCCATTTAGGGGAACCTGTAAGGTACCTGGTAGGAGAGCCTGACTGTAGGAGAAGACTTCTCATACAACGCTGGTTCAGGAGCCACTGGAGTGGGGACAGTGGTCTCCTGAGCGCAGTGGGGTAGGAGTGCCTGTATAGTCTCTGATGTGGAGGCAGAGATCCCTCCTGGGATGGCAGGGCTGCAGGTGAGTAGAGACTGGAACAGCAGCAGACTTGACACACTGGATGGCTGGGTTGCAGGTGAGAGGAGACTGGAACGGCAGCAGGTTTGACACACTGGAGGGAGAGATCACTGAAGCTGAAGCTGAAGGTGCAACAGCAAGTGAACGGCAGGCACAAGCAGAGTCAGACAGTCCGGGTCGGCAGGTAGCTGGCACAGGTAATAACAGCAGGCAAGGCAGAGTCGGTGAACAGGCAAAGGTTGGCAACGGTAGTAGATACAGACAGAAGAGTAGTCAGACAGGCCGGATCGGGGTTGGAGCAGGTCGGATGGTCAAAACAAGCCGGGTCAAATCAGGTAGCAGACAATCAGGATACAGGTTCAAACAGGTTCACAGAGCTGAGACGAAGCAGCGATGTTCTCATGGAACAGGGGAACCTTTATGTGCTAAATGGCGCCAAACCGGCGCTAACGCGAACGCGCGCACGCGCCCGCGCGCACGCACCCGCGCGCGCCCGAGCGCCGCGCTGATGCACAGCAGCTTGATGCCGTGTCTGAACAGAAGCGCGCCGGCGCATAGGCGAATGCAAGTGCCCAGGTCTGGTGCTGGTAGATCCCTGACATTGCCCCCCCCCAAGGGGCAGCCTCCGGATGCCCGACAACCTCTTCTTCTCAGGATGAGTAGAAAAATAAGCGCGCACTAAACGCCTGGCATGCACATTACTGTCCGGTTCCCACGAGTTACTTTCTGGGCCGTAGCCTTTCCACTTGATTAAGAATTGGTTTTGCCCTTGCCTTCTTCTACAATCAAGGATAGCCTCAACCTCAAATTCCTCGCTGCCATTAATTACAACAGGTTCAGGAGGTCTTATGCCCCTAGCAGGAAAGGGATCAGGTACAGCAGGTTTGAGCAGAGATACATGGAATACCGGATGAATTTTAAATAAATCAGGTAAAGTCAATTCATAAGATACTTCATTGATTTTCCTTCTGACTGGAAAGGGTCCCATGAATCTAGGTGCCAACTTCTTAGAAGGACATGCTAATTTGATATTAACAGTAGAAAGCCATACCTGGTCGCCAATTTGCAAGTTCAGCTCCCCCCTTCTTTTCCGGTCGAAGATTCTCTTACCATCTGCCTGAGCCTTGGACACCGTTTCCTGTAACAACCGGCTGTTGTGACTGAGGAACTCCACTGTACTTTGTACTGCTGGAACCGAAGACTCTGAAAGGAAATCAGGTAGAAAGGTTAGGTGAAAGCCATAATTGGCGAAAAAGGGAGATTGACCGGTGGCAGAATGTTTGGCATTATTGTAGGCAAATTCTGCTAAGGGTAGTAGAGATACCCAATCATCTTGTGTGAATGATGTGAAGCATCTGATGTATTGTTCCAGGGTCTGATTAGTCCTTTCTGTCTGACCGTTCGTTTGAGGATGATAGGCCGAGGACAAGGCCAATTCAATCTTTAGGGTTTCACACAGGGATCTCCAGAAACGTGAAGTGAATTGAACCCCTCTATCAGAAACTATGTTTACAGGTACTCCATGAAGTCTGATGATCTCCTTGATAAATATGCGAGCAGTTTCGGTGGCAGACGGGGTTCCCCTTAAAAGGTAGAAAATGAGCCATTTTGGTTAGACGGTCCACAACTACAAAGATAGCTGAGCATCCTTCAGAACATGGAAGTTCCACAATAAAGTCCATATAAATCATTTTCCATGGTCTGTCGGGTACAGGCAATGGTTTCAATAGGCCCCAAGCTCGATTCCTGGATGACTTATTCTGGATGCAGATGGGACAGGAACTAACATACTTTTCACAAAAGTCTTTCAGATTGGGCCACCAGAATGTACGCTGCACTAGTTCCAGGGTCTTGCGGACTCCAAAGTGGCCTGCCAATGGATGGTCATGGAGAAGTGTTAAAACCTTGACCCGAATGTCTTCAGGAACAAAAATTTGGCTTCCCTTCCAGAACAGACCATCTCTACTTACTAAAGAAATTCCAGTAGGCCTGGCTGATTCAGAGGATGCTTCCTTAATCAGGGAAAGTAAATCTTTTTGCAGCAGTAAAAAACTGTTTGCGGGTAAGATGGTGTCAGGAGTAGATAAGTCCTTAGGATTGTCATGCATACGTGATAATGCATCCGGTTTAATATTTTTAGAGCCTGGGCGGTACGTGATATGGAAGGAGAAACGTGAGAAAAACAGAGCCCAGCGGGCTTGTCGAGGCTTCAGTCGTTTGGCAGATCGTAAGTACTCTAGATATTTATGGTCAGTATAAATTAGTACTGGATGCATAGCCCCCTCCAACAGGTACCCCCATTCTTCTAGAGCAGTTTTAATAGCGAGAAGCTCTCGGTCACCAACGTCATAATTCTTCTCCGCAGGGGAGAGTTTACGGGAGAAGAACCCTACAGGATGCATTATCTCTTTGCTACCTTTGCGCTGTGAAAGAATCGCACCTACCGCAATCTCGGAGGCATCAACCTCTAAAATAAACGGTAGGGATGGTTCAGGGTGACTGAGGATAGGTGCTGAAGTAAACAGTCTTTTGAGATTTTCAAAGGCGTCTTGGGCAAGTTGGTTCCAGGAGAAACGGATATTCTGTTTGGTTAACTGCGTGATGGGTGCAATTATGGCTGAGAACCCCCTGATGAACTTTCTGTAGAAGTTTGCAAACCCCACAAACCGCTGAACTCCCTTCTTGTCCAAGGGTACCGGCCAGTCCAGAACAGCGGAAACTTTTTGTGGGTCCATCTTGATATCTGTTGCGGAGATGATTAACCCCAGGAATTGGATGCTCTGTTGTTCGAACTCACATTTCTCCGCTTTTGCGTACAGACTGTGTAAGCGGAGACGACCCAACACCCTGCGGACATGTTCCTGATGCAATTCACGGGATTCTGAAAAAATCAAGATATCGTCCAAGTATGCAATTACAAATACATCTAAAAAGTCCCTGAGGACGTCGTTAATCAGGTGTTGAAAGGTTGCAGGGGCGTTGCAGAGTCCAAAGGGCATGACCAGGTATTCATAATGCCCGAATCGGGTTCGGGATGCTGTCTTCCACTCATGTCCAGCCCGGATACGGATTAAATTATATGCCCCTCTCAGGTCAAGTTTGGTGAAAATGACGGCAGTCCTTAATTTTTGAAAAAGTTCAGGTATCAAAGGTAGAGGATACCGATTTTTGACCGTGATCTTGTTTAGTTCACGATAGTCGATACACGGCCGGAGCGACTTGTCCTTTTTGGTGACGAAAAATATTCTGGCACCAGCTGGAGAGGTAGAGTGGCGTATAAAACCTTTGGCCAGGTTCTCATCTATATATGTTTTTAGTACTTCCTGTTCTTTCTCAGATAATGGAAAAATGCGTCCGAATGGTATTTCGGATCCTGGCAGCAATTCAATGGGGCAATCGTAGGGGCGATGAGGTGGAAGAGAGTCTGCCCCCTTTTTACTAAAAACATCGATGAATTCATGATATTGTTTAGGTATGACCTGGCAAAGTTTCTGGTCGGTGTCTAAACAAAGTAGGGTGGATGAGAAATCCGAATCTTTCTTAAAACAGTGTTCAAGACAGTAAGAAGATGAGAATTTCACTTCTCCAGATGTCCAATGAATGTATGGGTTGTGGGCCTGCAGCCAAGGAATGCCCAGGATGATGGGAAACATAGGGGAGGAGATGACATCAAGAACCAGCAGTTCCTTGTGTTGGGAGGAAGTAGAAGCAGGGAGAGGCAGGGTTTCTTGGGTTACTTGTCCCGATCTGATGCGGGAACCATCAGCTAGAAATACAGCGAGTCCATGAGTCTTGGTTCGTAATGGGATGTTATGCTGGCTGGCAAAGTTTGAGTCAATAAAGCAACTGCATGCTCCGGAATCAATGATGGCGTTGATCGTTATAGTCCCTTCTTGCAGCTGTAAAGACAGAGGAATGGCAATGTGGGTAGAGTTCGCAGACAGAGCAGAAAGACTGGTATACACAGAAGATGGCATTTACTTAACTTGACTGGACAGTTCAGGACATAGTGCCCAGTCCCACCGCAGTAGAGGCACAGATTGAGTTGCCGGCGCCGGGCCCGTTCTTCAGGCGATAAGGCAGGTCGCATCAGTCCTAATTGCATAGGCTCTGCAGAGTCAGGCATAGCATTAGCTGGATTTGAACTGGATGGGGGTAAGTAGCGTACTGCCGGGAGTGGTGCTCTGGCTGTCATCCACATCGGGCGGGATTGTAGAGCGGATCGTTCAGAACGACGTTCCCGGATTCGCCGGTCAATTTGAATGGTCAGATTAATTAATGCTTCAAGAGTGTTTGGTACACCCACTCGGGCAAGTTCATCCTTTAAACCTTCAGACAGACCCAAGCGGAACTGATGACGCAGGGCCGCATCATTCCACTGAGTGTCCGCACTCCAACGTCTAAAGTCCATGATATAGTCTTCCGCAGGTCTGCGACCTTGCTGGAGCATGAACAGTGCTGATTCAGCTGTTGCAGTCTGTTGAGGGTCCTCGTAAATTTGTGCCATGGCTTCAAAGAAAGATGATAAAGACTGGGTTAGTGCTGAGTCCCCCTCAAGTAGACGATGAGCCCAGGTCTGAGGTTCCCCTTGTAAGAGGGAGATCACGAACCCCACTTTGGTGGCCTCCAGTGAAAAAGTTCGGGGCTGTAACGCGAAGAAGAGCTTGCAGGCGTTGCGAAAGGCCCGGAACTTGGACCGGTCTCCAGAGAATCTATCAGGAGTGGGAACCTTTGGTTCAGGTGGAAGCATTACAACAGAAGGACCAGGAGCCGTCTGTGCCGGGGTTGCGGCTGAGGAGGAGGCCAGGGGGTTAGGCCCTGCTAGGTTCTGGACTTGTCCCTCCAATCTGTTGTAGTTATCCTGGAAGGATTGTACGGCTTGGGTGAGGGCCGCAAGGTGGGTGCATATTTCTTTCAAAGGAGAGGTATCTCCTGCAGGCTCAGTCATGGCTGCTTCGTACTGTAAGGTACCTGGTAGGAGAGCCTGACTGTAGGAGAAGACCTCTCATACAACGCTGGTTCAGGAGCCACTGGAGTGGGGACAGTGGTCTCCTGAGCGCAGTGGGGTAGGAGTGCCTGTATAGTCTCTGATGTGGAGGCAGAGATCCCTCCTGGGATAGCAGGGCTGCAGGTGAGTAGAGACTGGAACAGCAGCAGACTTGACACACTGGATGGCTGGGTTGCAGGTGAGAGGAGACTGGAACGGCAGCAGGCTTGACACACTGGAGGGAGAGATCACTGAAGCTGAAGCTGCAACAGCAAGTGAACGGCAGGCACAAGCAGAGTCAGACAGTCCGGGTCGGCAGGTAGCTGGCACAGGTAATAACAGCAGGCAAGGC
Organism: Lithobates septentrionalis; assembly: GCA_037952835.1. NCBI lineage: Eukaryota > Metazoa > Chordata > Amphibia > Anura > Ranidae > Lithobates > Lithobates septentrionalis. The sequence continues at coordinate 1,343,038 of JBBDGP010000948.1, read as the reverse complement.
AGAGTCGGTGAACAGGCAAAGGTTGGCAACGGTAGTAGATACAGACAGAAGAGTAGTCAGACAGGCCGGATCGGGGTTGGAGCAGGTCGGATGGTCAAAACAAGCCGGGTCAAATCAGGTAGCAGACAAATAGGATACAGGTTCAAACAGGTTCACAGAGCTGAGACGAAGCAGCGATGTTCTCATGGAACAGGGGAACCTTTATGTGCTAAATGGCGCCAAACCGGCGCTAACGGGAACGCGCGCACCCGCGCGCGCCCGAGCGCGCCCGAGCGCCGCGCTGATGCACAGCAGCTTGATGCCGTGTCTGAACAGAAGCGCGCCGGCGCATAGGCGAATGCAAGTGCCCAGGTCTGGTGCTGGTAGATCCCTGACAGAACCCCCTCTTCTTTCGCCTGTGCTGATGCTGAGTGACTATCCTGTTATGCTGAGTGACTATCCTATTCCTCCTCAATGTTCATGTTGATAGCTTCTAAGAACATTTTTGGTTCTGGGCATCACCACCAGTGGCTAAGGCCCAATTTTTCTGCCCCTGTTTAACAGGGGCGTGTAATTACAATTTTTGCTGTAATATTTTGCAGCAGGGCTCGTTCCTGCGCTCAACAAGAGTATCTGTGAGGGGTTGCAGTGTTGTGGCACCACCACCAGTGACTAAGGCCTAATTTTTCTGCCCCTGTTTAACAGGGGCATGTAATTACAATTTTTGATCTACTATTTCAAAGCAGGGCCCATTCCTGCGCCCACCAAGAGTAACTGTGAGGGCTTACAGTGTTGTGGCACCACCACCACACCACCACCAAAGGCCCAATTTTTCTGCCCCTGTTTAACAGGGGCATGTAATTACAATTCTTGATATAATATTTCACAGCAGGGCCCATTCCTGCGCTCAACAAGAGTATCTGTGAGGCTTTACAGTGTTGTGCCACCACCACCACCGCCTTAGGCCCAATTTTTCTGCCCCTGTTTAACAGGGTCAGCTAATTACAATTCTTGATATAATATTTCACAGCAGAGCCCATTCCATTGCCCAGAAAGAGTGAGGGCTTACAGTGTTCTGATACCACCAACACCTAAGGCCCAATTTTCCACAGGGCGTATAGGGCAGGCCATATAGTATATACAGACGGTCCCCTATTTTCAAAAGTCTGACTTACAAATGGCTCCTACTTACAAATGGAGGGAGACAACAGGAAGTGAGAGGAAATCTACTCCCAGGAAGGGAAATTGTCTCCTGTAAGAGTTAATATTGGAAAAAGGTGTCTCCTCCACTAATTTATAACCAATCCTTGTTTCCCTTAAAAACCCAAAATTTTCAAAATCCAATTGTCATTGGGACAGAAAGTGAGGTGAAATCTTCTGAACAGGGTACAGACAGCAAAACAAATGTTACAGGGGTGATAACCCTTCCCTATGTTTTCCAAAAAGCTTTAAAATAGATTTTTTGGCTGGAGCTACACTTACAAAATGTACCTGTTCCAAATTACAAACATTCTACATAAGAACAAACCTACAGTCCCTGTCTTGTTTTTACCGCCTGTATACTGCTGTTCAGAGTATATAGGGCCCTAGGGCCCAACGCCTTTTCTTTTTTTTAATTTGGATGCGGGGTTCTCTTTAATATCCATACAAGACCAAAAGGGCCTGGTAATGAGCTGGGGGGGGGGGGTACCCATGCCGTTTGTCTCACTGATTTTTATCCATATTGCCGGGACCTGACATTACATTAAAGCCTCAAGCAGTTTTAAATGACTTTTATTCCTTTAGAAATGTTATTTTGTGCAGGGACTGTTCTAAGCACGTGAAACACGTGCCACTTTACAGGCATACTATTGACACCCCCCAGGTACGATATTTAAAGGAATATTTCACTTTTATTTTTTCACTTTAAAGCGGTTGTATACCCGCTGTCATTTTTTTTTTTTTTTTACACCTGCAAGGGAAAAGGCATAATGAGCTAGTATGCACCGCATACTAGCTCATTATGAGATACTTACCTTAGAACGAGGCGCCGGCATCTCACCTGGTCCACGCCGAGGGAGCCGACATCTCCCCTCGGCGTGTCTTCCGGGTATCGCGGCTCCGGCGCTGTGAGTGGCCGGAGCCGCGATGTCGTCACTCCCGCGCATGCGCGCGGGAGACTTCTGCCCGGCAAGCTCCGGAGTTTGCCGGGCTGTCAGCCGAGAGTCCCCTGTGCGCATGCGCCGCTGCAGTCAGCGGCTCATTGCGAGGGGAATATCTCCTAAACCTTACAGGTTTAGGAGATATTTTTTTTACCTACAGGTAAGCCTTATTATAGGCTTACCTGTAGGTAAAAGTTACAAATATAGGTATACAACCGCTTTAAGCATCATTAAAATCACTGCTCCCGAAAAAATGTCCGTTTTTAAAACTTTCTTTTCCATTGATACATGTCCCCTGGGGCACGACCCGGGTCCCCAAACACTTTTTAGGACAATAACTTGCATATTAGCCTTTAAAATTTGCACTTTTCATTTCTCATGTTCGAGTTCCATAGACTTTAACGGTGTTCGAATGTTCATGCAAACTTTCGGTCCATTCGCGTGTTCTGGATGCAAACCGAACCGGGGGTGTTTGGCCCATCCCTAGTGGTGGAATGGGAGACTTGCATCATGGATGTGTAGCCGACAAATCTGCAACAACTGCGTGATGCTATCATGTCAATATGGACCAAAATCTCTGAGGAATGTTACCAACACCTTGCTGAATCTATGCCACATGAATTAAGGCAGTTCTGAAGGCAAAAGGGGGTCCGACCCTGGCTGGTGAGTATATATATATATATATATATATATATATATATATATATATATATATATATATATATATATATATATATATATATATACACTGTATATATATATTTTTTTAAAGCAGAGTTCCATACAAAAATGGAACTTCTGCTTTTCGGAACCCCCCCCCCCCCCTCCGGTGTCACATTTGGCACCTTTCAGGGGGGAGGGGGGTGCAGATACCTGTCTAAGACAGGTATTTGCACCCACTTCCGGCATAGACTCCCATGGGAGTCTATGCCTCTTCCCGTCCCCACCGCACTGTCTGCTGGGAACACACAGCTCCCAGGAGAGAGCGGGGACCACTAGGGACGCGCAGCGCGGCTCGCGCATGCGCAGTAGGGAACCGGGAAGTGAAGCTGTAACGCTTCACTTCCTGATTCCCTCACCTAGGATGGCGGCGGCAGCTGCCGAGAACCGAGCGGGTTCTCGGCGTCCCCTGCCGACATCGCTGGACCCTGGAACAGGTAAGTGGCCATGTATTAAAAATCAGCAGCTGCAGTATTTGTAGCTGCTGGCTTTTAATATATTTTTTTTTTGGCGGTGTGGGTGAACCCCCGCTTTAAATAGAAAAAAAAACATAATTTATCAGTCATGTTTTCTGTATTCGATAATTGGTAGAAATGCAGGCCCATTTATAAGTGCAATGTTTCTAAATATTATTGGTTGTAAATAAACTTCCCTTTTTTAAGTAAATAAATTTACTTTATATTCCAGTGCTTCAGCAGAGAAATTTTCGTAACGGTTCAAAGCGGTATTATTCTAACTGTATTATTAGCCACCATAGGAAGAACAGAACACTCTTATTTAAAATATGAAAAACTCATTAACGTGTACACTTCATTCTGTTAGCTATAACAGTCTCTGTCTGTTCCTTTGTAGAACAAATGTGCAGTGTTCAATAAACAGCTCGGAATTCTGATATTGCTACTTAACAACTTAGGGGGTGAATTAATAACCACAGGAAAAATATTGTATTATATATGTATGATTGGCTAAAATGACAAAATGTTAAGAGAGAAGTAAAATGTTCTCTCTCCTTCTTCCACACAAAGAATATGTTTAATATTTTAGAGAACTATAGTATTTTCCTATATTTTACTTTTCACACTTGTCTATCTTTATCTTTTGTGGACCTGAAATCTGTATATCTGCACAGTTATTTATAATTTCAAACATGTCATCTGTTTTATATGTAATTGGTTGCTCTGTTATTTTGTGTGGCGTCTTCCACGACCTTGTCCAGTCAGGGTCATTCTGACATGATGGCACATTGTTGTCCTCAGGAACTTTCTGTAACATACCTCTGCGACCCGTATGTTGAGTAAGGAAATGTAATCAAACTTTCAATGTAAATGAAGAATGCGCTGCGCCTGGGGATATATCTGAATAACTAAAATCCTAAGTGTAAATCGAAAATAATAATATAAAGTGCAAATTGCAGAGAGTACCAAACTTGCTGTATGGATCTATTAACCATGTACACCAAAGTGCCGTGTACATTAAATCACAAAGTGCAATGTGCATATAAAGCGTCCTAAATCATGCGATATAACCATGACAGTATATATCTAAAACCATCTGTGAATAAATATATGAAATGCCAAAAAACCTTGAATAGATGTGCATATTGAAAAAGTGTTGTACATATAACACATGAAAAGTCCACTGTGATTATAAAAGTGAGGGTGAAAAAATGATAAAAATTTAAATAAATAAAAACCACATATAAAATAAATAAATCACACGTGTAGTAAAAAAAAACTATAATCGTCCTTATTGTGGTATTGAAATCACAGTCGTGAAAAAATCTTCCAATCCAACAACGTGAGGTGACAAAGTTCCAGCAGAAATCAATATACTAGTGATGCTTCAAAGAAAAAGTTCCAGTACTGAATAGAGAGTGCCCAGAAACATGCCGTGAAGTGCCTTGGTGACCCCCAATGTGATTGCGCTCACCTTGGAGCGTGTGACACAGTGCTTAATTGTGTCAATACACGCTTTTGGAGCCACCCCTGGGCTCAGTGATTGGTACAGCTGATTGCCCAAACAGATTCGTTATGGCTCCACTCACATCATATCATAGAAAAGAGAAAGGCTGATATAGTATAATACCGTAAGATAATTTTATTAAATGACATCCAATCCCCACAGTGGGGTACTCACATTTATAAGGTGCTCATGTGCACCAAACATGACAAGCGAAAAAACGGCTGTGCGGCGTGCTGCGGGGTGTGAGAGCTCCACAACCCAGCTCTGTGCTGATCGCTCCGTCCTGACCCCTCCCCTACGCGTCTTCGACACAGGGAGTCACGTGTCTTCATCCCCCTGATGAAGACACGTGACTCTCTGTGTCGAAGACGCGTAGGGGAGGGGCCAGGACGGAGCGATCAGCACAGAGCTGGGTTGTGGAGCTCTCACACCCCGCAGCACGCCGCACAGCCGTTTTTTCGCTTGTCATGTTTGGTGCACATGAGCACCTTATAAATGTGAGTACCCCACTGTGGGGATTGGATGTCATTTAATAAAATTATCTTACGGTATTATACTATATCAGCCTTTCTCTTTTCTATGATATGATGTGAGTGGAGCCATAACGAATCTGTTTGGGGAATCAGCTGTACCAATCACTGAGCCCAGGGGTGGCTCCAAAAGCATGTATTGACACAATTAAGCACTGTGTCACACGCTCCAAGGTGAGCGCAATCACATTGGGGGTCACCAAGGCACTTCACGGCATGTTTCTGGGGACTCTCTATTCAGTACTGGAACTTTTTCTTTGAAGCATCACTAGTATATTGATTTCTGCTGGAACTTTGTCACCTCATGTTGTTGGATTGGAAGATTTTTTCACGACTGTGATTTCAATACCACAATAAGGACGATCATAGTTTTTTTTACTACACGTGTGATTTATTTTATATGTGGTTTTTATTTATTTAAATTTTTATCATTTTTTCACCCTCACTTTTATAATCACAGTGGACTTTTCATGTGTTATATGTACAACACTTTTTCAATATGCACATCTATTCAAGGTTTTTTGGCATTTCATATATTTATTCACAGATGGTTTTAGATATATACTGTCATGGTTATATCGCATGATTTAGGACGCTTTATATGCACATTGCACTTTGTGATTTAATGTACACGGCACTTTGGTGTACATGGTTAATAGATCCATACAGCAAGTTTGGTACTCTCTGCAATTTGCACTTTATATTATTATTTTCGATTTACACTTAGAGCCCTTGCACACTGGGGCGGTTTTCAGGCGGTATTGCGCTAAAAATACCGCCTGAAAACCGCCCCTAAACAGCTGCCGCTGTTTGTTCAGTGTGAAAGCCCGAGGGCTTTCACACTGAAGCGCTGCGGTGACAGGACGGTGAAAAAAGTCCTGCAAACCGCTTCTTTGGAGCGGGGAAGGAGCGGTGTATTCACCGCTCCTTCCCCGCTCCTGCCCATTGAAATCAATGGGACAGCGCGGCTATACCGCTGTAATACCGCGGCTATAGCCGCGCTGTACGAGGGATTTAACCCTTTTTCGGCCGCCAGCGGGGGGTTAAAACCGCACCGCTAGCGGCCGAATACCGCTGCTAGAACGACGGTACAGCAGCGCTAAAAATAGCGCTGTTGTACTGCCGACGCCCCCACCGCCCCAGTGTGCAAGGGCTCTTAGGATTTTAGTTATTCAGATATATCCCCAGGCGCAGCGCATTCTTCATTTACAGTTTATCGCACGGTCATGAATACGTGATCTGCGTTTGCAGCCGGGTATTTATTCGGTTGGTTCTTTACTGAGGCATTGGATTATTGTGGCTCGCGAGATTTTTTCCATATAATCAAACTTTCACTCGCCTCCTAATTTGGTGGTCTTGCATTCAGTGAACTTTTGGCAACTTTGTCATCTAAGCAAAATAAGGAAAAAGTACACAAATAAGCCTGTTTTATTTGTGTACTAACCCTATCAGTTAGATAAGTTCAGGCACGACCCGTCATTTTATAAGTGTATTTTTCTCATGTTCACACTATTGCGTTGAATGAGAGAAATCAATTGATTCCCTCATCAGTGATGTAATGACTGTTTGGTTTGATAATCCCCCCCCCCCAGTTCAATTGATTTTTAAATTAACTTTTGTCAAGCAGGGTAGTGCGATTGGGCTACCCTCAGCTTGAATTGAACCAGTTCAGCACCAATTGGCCAAATCCTAGCTGTGTATAGCTAGCTATAGCCAATGGCTGTGTTATGTTTGCCCCACAATTGCCATACCTGTTGTTTTCTAATAGTTTTTGTTTGTCCACAGGTGTCACTTATTTATTCAGCCTAGTTTATAGGCTAAGGTAATCTTTCAGGAAAAAATAATAAATGCATATGATTTGCAGGAAAACCCACGATCAGTGGATGTCAGGCTCCTGCAGACACATCCTCCAGCTTTCTTGTCCATACCTCTGTACAGGCTTTCTGTTAGAAAGCTGAAGGAAGTGTCAGTGGACTACAAGGGTGCTCATCTGCAGTCTATTGAGAACTACAAGTCGGTTACCAGGGCCTGCAGACCAGAAATGTAATTTCCTTATTCTCAGGTCCCTGCAAATGAATGACAGCAGTGTCAACAGAGACCCGCACAGCCATGCCAATTTTGCATGTGACAGTTGCTGATGCGGAGAAGAACCCCTACCCACTGTCACAGGGGAAGGGGTGAGGGGGGTGAGCAGGGCAGGCACTGGATCATGTTACATGTTACACCCTAAATACAGGTGTAATATATAGCATGTTCCAAAGGTGAACTTAAAAATTTTCTCATAATTTCCTAATTTTCCCTTCTTTGTGGTTAGTCAATGGCTTGCGTGTGCACTGGAGGCTTTTAATAAAAAATATCTTATTTTGATAAAACTTTGAATCAGTTTTCCTTTAACCCCTTCCCGCCGACCGTACTCGGCTTTCCGGGGTTATACCGGGATGATGCCTGCAGCTGCAGGCATCATCCCGGTACCGTTGTTTCGAGTGGGCGATCGGCTATCCGTATATAACAACCGATGCGGCTAAAAGCTGCTCGGCTGTTATACCGGAGGAGCAGGAGGGGACATCCCCCCCGCCGCCTCCCGCCGATTCCCGCTGCTCTTACCGGGCCTCCCGTGCGATCGGGAGGCCCGGTGTCCAATCGCGTGCCTCCGGCGGCTGTGGGCGGGCTGGAACGAAGCTGTCGGCGGCTTCGTTCCAGCCTTTTCAATGTAAACGCGGAATCGACGTCATGACGTCACTTCCCGTTTACTCGGCTGCCAATGGCGCCGAATTTAAAAAAAATACACAGTATTCAGAATCGCCGTTTTCGGCGATCTGAATACTTTGAAGTGTCTTTTAGACCCCCCATCCCTACATAAAGAGTACCTGTCACCACCTATTACTGTCACAAGGGATGTTTACATTCCTTGTGACAGCAATAAATGTAAAAAAAAAAACATTTTATAATTATAAAAATAAATAAAATAAATAAAAAAAACTAAAAATTTTTTTTTTAAAGCGCCCCCGTCCCCGTGAGCTCAGGCAGCGAAGAAAACGCATACGGAAGTCGCGCACGCATATGTAAACGGTGTTCAAATCACACATGTGAGGTATCGCCGCAATCGTCAGAACGAGAGCAATAATTCTAGCCCTAGACCTCCTCTGTAACTCTAACCTGGTAACCGTAAACAAAATTTAAAGCGTCGCCTATGGAAATTCATAGCTACCATAGTTTGTCGCCATTCCACGAGTGCGTGCAATTATAAAGCGTGACATGTTTGGTATCTATTTACTCAGCGTAACATCATCTTTCACATTATAAAAAAAAATTGCATTTAAAACACCGCTGCACAAATACCGTGTGATATAAAATATTGCAACAATCGCCATTTTATTCTCTAGATTCTCTGCTGAAAAAATATATATAATATTTGGGGGTTCTAAGTAATTTTCTAGCAAAAAATATGGATTTTAACTTGTAAACACCAAATTTCAAAAATAGGCTTAGTCATGAAAGGGTTAATGTGTTTTTTTCTTTTTTTTTTGTATATTTTGTTTGTGACTTTTTATATAAAAACTGTTAAAAAGACAGAATGGCAACTTAAAAACATTAACCACTTCCCGCCCGCCCTATAGCGGATTGACGTCCGGGAAGTGGTTGTGTTATCCTGACTGGGCGTCATATGACGTCCTTCAGGATAACATGCCGCAGCGCGCCCCCGGGGGGGCGCATCGTGGCGATCGGTGGAGCGGTGTGTCAGTCTGACACACCGCTACACTGATCTTGGTAAAAAGCCTCCGGCGGAGGCTCTTTACCACGTGATCAGCCGTGTCCAATCACGGCTGATCACGCTGTCAATAGGAAGAGCCGTTGATCGGCTCTTCCTCACTCGCGTCTGACAGACGCAAGTAGAGGAGAGCCGATCGGCGGCTCTCCTGGCAGGGGGGGTCTGCGCTGATTGTTTATCAGCGCAGCCCCCCCGCAGATCACCCCACTGGACTACCAGGGATGAAACTAGGACCACCAGGGAAGGGGCAACGTGGATGGCCAGGTATGTACCCCATGGCCATCCACATGTGCCCAATCTGTGCCAATCAGTGCCCACAAATGGGCACTGATTGGCACTATTATTCCAAAGATCTGCCCAGCAATGCCCAGATCTGCCCAGCAATGCTATATCAGTGCCACCTGTCATTGCCCATCTGTGCCACCTGTCATTGCCCATCGGTGCCACTTGTCAGTGCCCATCTGTGCCCATCAGTGCCCAACTATCATGGCCCATCAGTGCCACACATCAGTGCCACACATAAGTACCCATCAGTGCCACCCATATATGCCAATCAATGCCACCTACGAGTGCCCATCAGTGCTGCCTATGTGTGCCCATCGGTGCCACCTATGAGTGCCCATCAGTGCCGCATACCAGTGCCACCTATCAGTGCCCATCAGTGCCACCTATCAGTGCCCATCAGTGCCGCCTATCAGTGCCCATCATCAGTGCCCGTTAGTGCCACCTCATCAGTGCTACCTCATTGGTGCCACCTCATCGGTGCCCATCAGTGCCGCCGTATCAGTGCCCATCAGTGCAGCTATATCAGTGCCCATTATTGAAGGAGAAAGCGTACTTATTTACAAAAAAAATTAACAGAAACAAAGAAAAACTTGTTTTTTTTTTTAAATTTTCGGTCTTTTTTTATTTGTTGCGCAAAAAATAAAAACCGCAGAGGTGATCAAATACCACCAAAAGAAAGCTCTATTTGTGGGAACAAAATGATAAAAAAATTGTTTGGGTACAGTGTAGCATGACCGCGCAATTGTCATTCAAATTGCAACAGCGCTGAAAGGTGAAAATTGGGCTGGGCGGGAAGGTGTCTAAGTGCCTGGTATTGAAGTGGTTAAAACAACAGTAGCATGCACCCAGTGTTCAAAGTAATATTTTGCCCCCTTTTGTTTTGCTATTGTTTAAAAAACCTAAAACATCAACAAAATTCACCAAAATGTGAACTTTATCGGCACTTTATGCACTTTTATACATATACAGTATACTTTATTCTTTTTGTGATATTAAACTGCACTTTAGGATTGATTTATTTATTCATATTTATGTTGATTTTTGCACTCCATATAGATATGCAACTAATGGTTGCACTTTGTAATTAATTGTTGCAATCTGATTGTGTGGCGCTGCAGGTAATTATCTTTACAGTAAACGTGGCAACCATGAGCACCTACATGTGTACATTTGTATTGTATTGTTTGTGAACTGGCCCACCCATGTCCATATGTGTAATTTAGTTAGGTAGACTGCAGTAGTTAATCTTCCTGTCTGTAGTGGCTATGGCTGGCCATACACGGTTAAAATCAGACCAGATTTTAACTGTCAATAAGCAGGCTGAATGTACCAAGTTGATCGATCAACTTGGGTACAACCAACCTTCAGGATTCTCTTGCGATTATCGCTAACAGCTGCTAGCGATAATCACTATCTTTTCCCAGCAGGGATGGCTTCCCCTGCCCACCCCTGCCTCCCCACAGGAAGAAGACATTTGCTGATTCCCCTGTCAACACTGTCTGTGTTGATGGGGAAATCGTGCACATTTCTTTCCTGCAGTCCATGGTTGCAGGAAAGAAATTTGCACTGTGCTTGGCTTGCCTAACCTATAAATCCCTACACCTAATGCTAAAGTAAAAATATGGTAGAGCAAGCAAGTCACACCCTGCGTTGTTGCTAAGTAAACACTGCAAGAATAACAGAAATTCTGACCTCAATGAAAATAAGCCATGCTTGGCCTTTAACAAGACACGCCTTGAATTACACACTAGGAACCTGTTCATTATTTTTATTTCCATCTATGGGACCATCCAGGTTTGCTAATCAAGCTTCATTGGTCTAAATACTGTATGTAAGAAGCTTTGAATGATTACTTAGCAACTGATTAGTGTTCAGTGAAAACTAACTCTCAGCCACATGACATATGAATCTGTCTAATTTTTGGGAAGCAGGGGGAGACAGTGTTTTGAGTGATGATAATAAACAAAAGGAATATAAAATCAACCTTAATGTGCTAGTCGAGGATCATGTTACTTAACCATCATTTTCGAGAAACTCAAAAAAATATTAGACAATCATGGCAAATGCCAGTGACCCTTAACCATGTGTTTGGTTACAGTTTATGACCTGCAAGCATATAGCATGCATATAAAGCAATCACTGACACTCTGGCTACTTTCAGCACCTATTATGTGCCCTATGCACAATATCAGCTGTTCTACAGTACATTGCAAGTTGGAAGTGGATGTACACAGAATTGAAGCCACTGGTCCAAAGTCTGTGTCAAGACCCCAGGCTGTATGGATACACCTGTGAATTCCTTTGAAAATGCAAAAAGGGGAATTTACAAAGACTCCAGCAGCTAGAATCTCGAACAGCTGTGCAAGGCAATCAATCAACCTATAGCTTTTATTTTCAAAGTTTATCTGAAAAAGATGGAGTTAGAAGTTGGTAAAGCAGGCCATAGATTTTTTTTTTTTTTAATCACACATAAAAAGCAAACAAATTCCTCCATTCACATGTGGGTGGTACAGAGGCTGCCTCACGTGTGGCCAATCTGTACTCTGTTGTATAAAGATGGTAGCTAGGGACTGAACCCTTCCATCCTCCTAACTTGTTCAACCTCCTCACTCCAAAGGGTAATCAGACTCTGAGCCTGCACCTGCTTTTAGAACTCTGCACCCAGGTCTGCACAGATAATGTTTTTTCCGAAACACTTTCCAGGCATTGGCTGTGAAAAACACTTCTTATACAAATGTAGCACACTACCCCCGAAGGAGCTGCAATTTGTGTGTTCTATCCCTAAATCACATTTACCACCTAGCCCATCGCAACCCATAGAAATAGAAACAGTCCATATTGTACTTTTCTCTTGCTTTTATTGGTATAACTTGAACTGGGATAGGAAAAAGGTTTTCTGAGATGCTCTTTGTTGCTTGCAAAGACTTAGAACATTGCGAATAATGAAAAGTCACTCAGCAATAACTTCTCATTGGGAAGAAAGGAGTAGTCTGGTCCTTGAGAACAATGAAAGTGAATAGCAAAGAGCCACTCTGAATAACTCTTTGCATATAGACTTGGGTAGATTTACTAGAGAATACATAGGCTGTTGAAGTAAAGAGTCACTCTGAATAACTTCTTCACCCGTAGACCTTTTTTAGAACAATCTGTATCTCTATTTGTGCTCGGAGCTCTACCGCCACCTTTTGACCACTACTTCCCGTCTGTACAGTACTTCCAAGTTGAGCTAATGATGGCCATACACTATACAGAAAATCGGCCGAACCCATTTTCCAAAAACGAACGTTCGACCGTGACCGCAAACGATCGTGCCATCATATAATGACCGATAAATTGTTCAGTGGACATGAATAAATAATTTTTTGTTTGTTTTTTTACATATACCTAGTGCAGAAAGTTCGGACGGGAAACACATTAACCTTGAAATTTATCGTACGTTCGGCAGAAATTTACCAAACTTCCCGTTCGTTTTTTTTACCACAAAAACGTCACAAAGATTATCGATTTGTGCCCATTAACTTGCCGAAAAAACGAACGAAGTGTCTACACGAACGATTTTTCGGCCGATTTTTCGTATAGTGTATGGCCAGCATAACTTGCCGAAAAACGAACGAAGTGTCTATACGAACGATTTTTCGGCCGATTTTTCTTATAGTGTATGGCCAGCATTATGCTGGCCATACACTATACGAAAAATCGGCCGAAAAATCGTTCGTATAGACACTTCGTTCGTTTTTCGGCAAGTTAATGGGCACAAATCGATAATCTTTGTGACGTTTTTGTGGTAAAAAAACGAACGGGAAGTTTGGTAAATTTCTGCCGAATGTACGATAAATTGCAAGGTTAATGTGTTTCCCGTCCGAACTTTCTGCACTAGGTATATGTAAAAAAATGAACAAAAAATTATTTATTCATGTCCACTGAACAATTTATCGGTCATTATATGATGGCACGATCGTTTGCGGTCACGGTCGAACGTTCGTTTTTCGAAAATGGGTTCGGCCAATTTTCTGTATAGTGTATGGCCAGCATTATGCTGGCCATACACTATACGAAAAATCGTTCGTATAGACACTTCGTTCGTTTTTCGGCAAGTTAATGGGCACAATCGATAATCTTTGTGACGTTTTTGTGGTAAAAAAACGAACGGGAAGTTTGGTAAATTTCTGCCGAACGTACGATAAATTGCAAGGTTAATGTGTTTCCCGTCCGAACTTTCTGCACTAGGTATATGTAAAAAAACAAACAAAAAATTATTTATTCATGTCCACTGAACAATTTATCGGTCATTATATGATGGCACGATCGTTTGCGGTCACGGTCGAACGTTCGTTTTTCGAAAATGGGTTCGGCCGATTTTCTGTATAGTGTATGGCCAGCATTAGTCACAGGCCATCACCACCTGTCTCACTGACTTGCGTACCAACATCCCTCAGCCTCTGGTAGTACCATTCCCCTGGGCTTTCACTCACTTGATCAAAAGTCCATGAGCCACTCACAAACGATCGATCGCCCAGTTTTCTTCCGCTTAGTTGCTACTTCTTCCGAATGGTTTCTCCATCCCTTCTCCCCAGTCTGGCACACTCCCCTCCCCGCAGGGGGCATCCAGTGACACCAGCAACTACATGCTATGCGGTGTCACTAACTCCTCTCCTCCATATGGCCTGGTCCCCCCTCCCTTCCCTGTAGGGGGGGCTCTGCTTGGCTCCCCGCAGGAGCCCTCTCTCTGATCTCTCCTTCTCCGGAACTCCCCAGCAGCATGTGGCCCCAGCTTATATGGGAGTCCCACCTCCTGCCAAACAAATTAATGAGTGGCCAGAACCCACACATGAGCTGCCTGTCACTCAGATCCCAAGTCCAACCTCTCTTCCAGAACCATTCTCATTGAAAGCAAGAGGAGGCATCTCTGGGTCCAAGCACAAATGGCCACACCCTGCACTACACTGCACTACACTGACACTCCCAGTTCTCAAAATAAACAACCAGGCCTGGAATCACAATGCAAGCCTGCCTAAATTTACCTGAAACCATACTTTGTCATTTAAACACAGAAAGCTCACCTACTTGAAAGTAGGTGCCCGCTACACAAATATTTACATGGAGGCCGAATCTTGATAGCAAACTTTCTTTACTGTAAAGTAATAAATGACTTAAAAGTCCATTTATTGCCCAATTGATAAGTTTAATCAAATAGCAGCAGAAGTAGCATGGAATTACTGAATTTTCAGAGATATCTGTGTTTTGGGCATACGAGTTAAAAGAGAAGTATGGGTTTTTTTTTTTTAAATTCAAACTTACCTAGGTGGATGCAGCATTGATCCGATGCTGCATCTGTCCCCCTGGCACCTCTAACACTGAGAACTGAGCGATTGAACACTCCCGATTGCTCAGTTCTCACAGCTCTCTGCTCTTCCCCTCCCCGCTCACTGGAGCGCTGGGCTGTGGAGGGGGCGGGAGTGGCCAGCTCTGGCTCTCAGCAGCTCTCTGAGAGGCTGAGCTGAGTGCCGGTCCATGAATCTGGGCGGATCCTGACTCCATTGTCGTGATGACGTCCGAGCCTGGACCGACTCTAGGACTTCAGCAGAGAGCAGACTTCAGCCCAAGCTTTGGCTGTACTTCTCCTTTAATTAATTTGCCTGACTCTTCCTTCTACCTACTTATTTAACTAGTCCGTTCTTCCTGGAGAGGAGAACCAAAGAAAGAGTCAAGTACTCTCTGACTTCATTTTCTTGGGTTCAGTCTTTATACAGGTGGAAAATACCTTTCTCCCAGATTTTCTAAAAAGGACTTTGCTTCCCCCAGTGCCACAGGAACAGGAGCACCACAGCAGAGCTTGCTCTCCCCATGGTCACTAGGTCAACTCCTCTTTCTAACAGGTACAGTCATAGTTGAATTGAAATTCAGCAGGTCCCTGCTGAACTGGATGAATTTCAATCCATCCATCTATGGTCAGCTTTACTTCTTTACTTTGCACTGCTGTTCCAGGATCTGTATGCTCTAGTTTTTGTAAATCCCACTCAAAATCTATTGTTTAACAATATGCCTGCAACTTCTAGTTTATATGGTTACATATTTCCTCTTTACATATAAAGATATACATTTTACCCTATACTGTATATATTTTGATCTATATGTCCTTACATTGTAAAATTCCCACTGGCAAGTAGGGATGAGCTTCGAGTTCGAGTCAAACTCATGTTCGACTCGAACATCGGCTGTTCGCCGAACAGCGAACAATTTGGGGTGTTCGCGGCAAATTTGAATGCCGCAGAACACTCTTTAAAAGTCTATGGGAGAAATCAAAAGTGCTAATTTTAAAGGCTTATATTCATGGTAATGTCATAAAAAGTGTTTAGGGACCTGGGTCCTGCCCCAGGGGACATGGATCAATGCAAAAAGTTTTAAAAGCGGACGTTTCTTCGGGAGCAGTGATTTTAATAATGCTTAAAGTCAAACAATAAAAGTGTAATATCCCTTTAAATTTCATACCTGGGGGGTGTCTATAGTATGCCTGTAAAGGGGCGCATGTTTCCCGTGTTTAGAACAGTCTAACAGCAAAATGACATTTCAAAGGAAAAAAAGTCATTTAAACTACTTGCGGCTATTAATAAATTGCCAGTCCGACAATACACATAAAAGTTCATTGATAAAAACGGCATGGGAATTCCCCACAGGGGAACCCTGAACCAAAATTTAAAAAAAAATGACGTGGGGGGTCCCCCTAAATTCCATACCAGACCCTTCAGGTCTGGTATGGATATTAAGGGGAACCCCGGACAAAAAAAAAAAAAATGGCGTGGGGTCCACCTCAAAATCTATACCAGACCCTTATCCGAGCACGCAACCAGGCATGCCGCAGGAAAATAGGAGGGGACGAGAGAGCGCCCCCCCTCCTGAACCATACCAGGCCACATGCCCTCAACATTGGGAGGGTGCTTTGGGGTAGCCTCCCAAAACACCTTGTCCCCATATTGATGAGGACAAGGGCCTCATCCCCACAACCCTTGGCCGGTGGTTGTGGGGGTCTGTGGGTGGGGGGCTTATCGGAATCTGGAAGCCCCCTTTAACAAGGGGACCCCCAGATCCCGGCCCTCCCCCCTGTGTGAAATGGTAAGGGGGTACAAAAGTACCCCTACCATTTCACTAAAAAAGTGTCAAAAATGTTAAAAATGACAAGAGATAGTTTTTGACAATTCCTTTATTTAAATGCTTCTTATTTCTTCTATCTTCTTTCTTCTTTCTTCTTTCTTCTATCTTCTATCCTCCTTCGGTTTCTTCCTCCATCTTCTTCTTCTTCTGGTTCTTCTGGTTCTTCCTCCGGTGTTCCCGTCTGGCATCTTCCTCTGTGGCGTCTTCTTCCCTTCTTCTCCTCGGGCCGCTCCGCATCCATGATGGCATGGAGGGAGGCTCCCGCTGTGTGACGCTTCTCTCTTCATCTTCTTCTCTTCATCTTCTTCTCTTCATCTTCTTGTCTTCTTCTTCTTTTCGGGCCGCTCCGCATCCATGATGGCATGGAGGGAGGCTCCCGCTGTGTGACACTTCTCCTCTTCTGACAGTTCTTAAATAACGGGGGCGGAGCCTCCTGGTGATCCTGCCTCCCTCTGATGCACGGGGACTTGACGGGGACTTCCCTGTGGCATTCCTCGTGATGTCAGAAGGGGGCAGGGTTACTTAACAGGAGCCTCCCTCCATGCCATCATGGATGCGGAGCGGCCCGAAAAGAAGATGAAGAGAGAAGCGTCACACAGCGGGAGCCTCCCTCCATGCCATCATGGATGCGGAGCGGCCCGAGGAGAAGAAGGGAAGAAGACACCGATGTCGCAGAGGAAGATGCCGGACAAGAACACCGTAGGAAGAACCAGAAGAACCAGAAGAAGAAGAAGATGGAGGAAGAAACCGAAGGAAGATAGAAGAAAGTAGAAGCATTTAAATAAAGGAATTGTCAAAAACTGTCTCTTGTCATTTTTAACATTTTTGACAGTTTTTTTGTGAAATGGTAGGGGTACAAAAACCCCTTACCATTTCACACAGGGGGGAGGGCTGGGATTAGGGGTCCCCTTGTTAAAGGGGGCTTCCAGATTCCGATAAGCCCCCCACCCGCAGACCCCCATAACCACCGGCCAGGGTTGTGGGGATGAGGTCCTTGTCCTCATCAACATGGGAAAATATAGATTTTGAGGGGCACCCCATGCCATTTTTTTTTCAATTTTGGCCGGGTTTCCCCTTAATATCCATACCAGACGTGAAGGGCCTGGTATGGAATTTAGGGGGACCCCCCACGTAATTTTTTTTTAAATTTTGGTTCGGGGTTCCCCTGTAGGGAATTCCCATGCTGTTTTTATCAATGAACTTCTATGTGTATTGTCGGACCGACAATTCATTAATAGCCACGAGTTGTTTTAAACTACTTTTTTTCCTTTGAAATGTCATTTTGCTGTCAGACTGTTCTAAACACGGGAAACATGAGCCTCTTTACAGGCATACTATAGACACCCCCCAGGTATGAAATTTAAAGGGATATTACACTTTTATTGTTTCACTTTAAGCATTATTAAAATCACTGCTCTCGAAAAAACGTCCATTTTTAAAACTTTTTTTTGCATTGATCCATGTCCCCTGGGGCAGGACCCAGGTCCCCAAACACTTTCTATGACAATAACTTGCATATAAGCCTTTAAAATTAGCACTTTTGATTATTCATGTTCGTGTCCCATAGACTTTAACGGTGTTCGCGTGTTCTAACAAATTTTTTGCCTGTTCGCATGTTCTGGTGCGAACCGATCAGGGGGGTGTTTCGGCTCATCCCTACTGGCAAGTAAAGAAATAAAACCAGCAGATGAAAAGCTACAATCCCTTATATGCAAGAAAAGGCTTGTTGATGTACACATGTAGAAGTAGTTAGTAGAGGCCATGAGTTTCTCAGCTTAAATTAGCATTGTGCCAAATCTTTCAAGGGAATTTGCACTGTTGATATGCAGATTGCATGCTAAGCATTGCTTATCCGATCATATTCAAAATGCTGTACCACAGTGTTTTGTTTAAAGTAAACCTGTTCTTACTTCCAAAATTAACACATGTTAACAGGGTTCCTTCTGGCGTGGCACCAGATTAGAGTAATTTAAATTGATAAAATGTCTACTCTACTTTTCTGTTCACCCATGCACTTGTGTGGTGTAGTGTAGCAGAGAGAGGACAGAAATATTTGTCTTACTAAAGAGGGCTGTTACTAACTGGGGATGTATATTGGCAATTGCTGCATTGATTTGTACATGAAAGGAGACTAAGGCAAGCAAGCTTTTAATACATTATGCATGGAGGGATAGTTTAATGGTCTGACCCATGATAGGTTCACTTCAAATTAATCTGTGGGTTTTATTTGAAAATGCTTTCTTTTTTCAAGATACAAATGTGAGTGCATTAAAGAAGGTAAGTTATACATAAAAAATAAATTCATGATACACCTCCTCAGCACTAGAGGATAAGTGAGAAGAAAAATCTATCACCCATAAACATTGGTAGAGTGTGGTATGTCTATGGTAGAAGATGTGCACACATTTTGATATGGAGGGAACACACTTAAAGTGGACCTGAAAAGTGAAGATTTGCTACCCTATTAGGAATATTTAATAAATATTAGTTATGCCTAAGCAGTACCCTCAAATATTTTTACTTTATATTTTAAATTCCTCCTGAAAAATAGCAGTGCACCTCCTGGTATGTAAACAAGCCTATGGGCTTTTGTGTCTACAGTCTCATAGCTATATAGAAGGTATCTAAGGATTTGCTGCCTCTGATTACTAAAGGCAACAGATTTGGGGTAATATTCACTGATGTCACTACTGCGCTTCCTGGCTAATGAGAAAGCTGTAGCATAATGATCCCTTTGCTTCATATAATCTGTGCTTCCTGCACGTCTCTTGCAGCTTCCTACATTTTCCTCCACCAGTTATCAGATCATCAGTCATCAGGGGTACTTCTGACTTAAAGAAGCAAAGTACTGCCTCTTCCAAGATGGCTGCCTCCAGACAGAGACACAATAAAGAACAAGTCAGTCCTGGTAAAAATAATATTGGTGGCTAGTGCTTCGCACTCTATCTGCCATTTTTGGGACAGCTGCCAGAATTCAAGTGCTCCTTACATTAAAAAATATAAACAAAATCATCTATAAGTGATTAAGCTATAATTACATTATAAATGAGTGTGTTCAATTGAAATGTCAACCCAATATTCTTCTTAAGTTACATGTATGCATAAAAATTGTCAGTGGATGAATCACAGAAAAGCTGTCAAATCTGCCAACACCCAACAGGGCCTGTTTTGCGTGCGTCTATCTAGAAACAGGGGCATACCTAGAACATTTGGCACCCGGGGCGGATCCTATATCTGGCACCAACTCCCCCATGTTAAAATGTAAAAACAGCCCACTGTGCCCCCGGCATACCTCTGCATCGTTCAATATATCGTTGTCACTACTGTGTACCTCCTCTCCACAACTGCACCTCTGGGCCCCTTTACATTACACAGCACCCTGCACCTCTGGACCCCTTTACATTACACAGCACCCTGCAGCTCTGGACTCCTTTACATTACAGAGCACCCTGCACCCCTTTACATTACACAGCACCCTGCAGCTCTGGACTCCTTTACATTGCACAGCATCCTGCACCTCTGGACGCCTTTACATTAGACCCCTGCTGGTTACACAGACCCCCCCTAACAGTTCTGGACCCCCTGCATGGTGCACAGACCCCTCCTAACAGTTCTGGACCCCCTGCATGGTACACAGCCCCCCCTAACAATTCTGGACCCCCTGCATGTTACACAGACCCCCCCCAGCTCTGTCCCTTCTTACCTAAATCATGCAGATGGAGAGACAGTGAGCAGCGCTGAACAGAGGGTGGGAACTGCTGGAGTTAATTTTCCATATTAACAAGCTATTGATTGGTTGCTAGGACCACCTGCGGTACAGGAGGAGAGAAAGTGTTTGCTTACCCTGCTCCGCTCTGTGAATCTGGCGACCGGCTCTGGGTGTCACCTTGGTAGTGGCCCGGGCACCCCCCCATGCACTGTCACAGTTCGTCAGTGGCGTCACTAGGGTTGGTGCTACCCGGTGTAACATGGCATCACCCCTCCTCCACCAACTATAGTCCCCCCTCGATACAGACACCCCTCTATCAGTACAGACCCCCTCCCTCAGTACAGACCCCTCCCATCAGTACAGACCCCCCTCCCTCACTACAGACCCCCCTCCCTAAGTACAGACCCCTCTCATCAGTACAGACCCCCTATGCCAGAATAGACACCCACTTTCAGTACAGACCCCCCTTTTAGTACAGACTCCTCTTTTCTGTACAGACCCCCTTTCAGTACAGACCCCCCCATCAGTACAGACCCCCCCATTCAGTACAGACCCCACTTCAGTACAGACCCCCTTTCAGTACAGACCCCCCCTTTCAATACAGACGCCCTTTCAGTAAAGACCCCCCATTCAGTACATTCCCCCATTCATTGCAGATGCCCATTCAGTACAGACCCCCTACAGTGCAGACCCCCCCATTCAGTACAGACCCCCATTTGGTGAAGACCCCCCTTTCAATGAAGATCCCCCATCATTCAGTACAGACCCCCCATTCAGTGAAGACCCCCTTTAGTGCAGACCCCCATTCAGTACAGACCCCACTACAGTGCAGACCCCATTCAGTACAGACCCCCCTACAGTGCAGACCCCCCATTTAGTGCAGACCCCCCATTCAGTACAGACCCCCTACAGTGCAGTCCCCTCATTCAGTAAGACCCCCCTTCAGTGCAGACCCCCCTTCAGTTCAGATCCCCCCTTCAGTGCAGACCCCCTTCAGTACAGTCAGACCCATAATGTACCTCAGGTCAGCATGGGACATGCACAGCAGGTCCTCTCCTCCTGTGTAGACATAAACAGAAAGGAGGGGGAGGCGGCTTCACTTTGCTCGGCTGTGTGAGACAGCTGGGACTGCTCAGAGCCGCTCAGACAGCCCGCAGTTGCGAGAAAAGGGGATTGTTGGTGCAGTGGTGTTGCCCTGTTGAGGGGTGTCACCCCTCTGGCGGTTATCACCCAGATTCAGCCCGCACCCCCGCCCCCCCTTTCAACGCCACTGCAGCTTGCCCCTCCATGCCCTAACCTGCCCTGTCACTGTGCCGCTGCCTGAACCCACCCCGCTGTCACCGCTTAAGTCACGGAGGGGGCGCCAGCCTGACACCCCCCAGTGTGTGGCACACGGGGCAGCCCACCCCCACTTGGTACGCAACTGTCAAGCAAGGTTACTTTGCAGTATAAGCAAGGAAGCTGGGACCTCTGCAGTGTGTAAATGTGCTTTTACTTAACAAAATTGCAGTACATACAAAACTACTACAGTATTAGGAATACAGTACAAGACTGACAGATATCTATAGCAAATTAACAGCCTATCAAATAAGCAGAAACCAGCAATGGCTGGTTACAGATGAGATGTATGTATTATGGAGCCCTCTGGTCTTACAGAGTGTCCTTGGTGTTTAAGGCATGATAAGAGGATCCATAATGCATTAGCACCAAAAGACTCATTTGTAACCAGCCATTGAAGAAAAGATGCTTTCGCTGATTCTCCAATACCTACCAACTGACTCCTTATTGTCATCAGAGATCATAAACATAGTAACCGGAGTTAAGTAACTTTTAAGTGTATTTCTACTGTTACAGACCATAGTTTCTGCTTATTTGATAGGCTATTAATTTGCTATAGATATCTGTCAGTCTTGTATTCCTAATATTGTAATAGTTTTGTATGTACAGCATTTTTGATCAGTAAAATCACATTTACACACTGCAGAGGTCTCAGCTTCCTTTCCTATAGCACAAAGTAACCTTGCTAGATAGACGCAAGCAAAACAATCGAGGGCTCGTCCGCGTTTTGTGCTATAAGTCAACTAAAGCAGACCTGTTTTCTTTCTGTGGTGTGTTGTGTAGCTTGTAATAGGTAAAAATGCTGCGTAAGCTGTTTAGGAAAAGCAAGGCTTCAGAGGGTTTTGGTGGCCAGAAGGAAGTGTGAAGCTTACCTATCTGGGCCAGAGACAATGAGTGGGTCCCTCTTGCTAAAGAATTTGTAAAGTATGCTTCTCCCTTGAATATGACTTGGGGGGATAAAATCTCAGATCATTTTGTAGATTTTAGCCTTGGATTTAAGTAAAAAAGAGAAGAGTACAGTATCCACAGTGGGTTGATACTTCCTTCATGCTCTCTATACTGAATCATAAAGGAGGGAGAAGGCAGAAGTTAAGGTATTTAACCACTTCAGCCCGGAAGAATTTGCCCCCTTAATGACCAGGCCATTTTTTGCAATACGGCACTGCATCGCTTTAACTGAAAATTGCGTGGTCATGCAACGCTGTACCCAAACAAAATTGATGCCCTTTTTTTACCCACAAATAGAGCTTTCTTTTGGTGGTATTTGATCACCTCTGTGGTTTTTATTTTTTGCGCTATAAACAAGAAAAGACCAACAATTTAAAAAACGCTGCTATAATACATATCCAAAAAAAAGTATATATAAAAAACAAATTTATTCATCAGTTTAGGCAAATATGTGTAAGCTAGGGTCAGCTTACACCGTCATGTGGAAATCGGGGTACTGAACCGCTACCTGACCATTTTATTTGGAAATGAATCTAATCCAGTTTTTTTTTTTTTTCAAACGACCATGGACAGAACCAGCAGCAGGTGTCATGGAATGGATTATAGCTCTGCCGACCAGCTAAGCACTTCAGGTGAAGAGGTACCTATGGTTTGCTTCTAATATGGACGCATTGGAACATCGTTTGGATATACATACCACACAGACATGCACCAAGGTCGCTCATTGATCGATAACTTTGGAGGGACATCCTTATGATCAACTATCAGTGAGTAACCCTGGCTGTTACATACTTTTTCTGCACTTCTGCTTGCTATAATATAAGGAGGACTTACAGCAATCAATTGGTCATTGAATTTGTGTCCTCATATAGCATTCATTCAGCCTTGAGGATACATTGTCTTATCGCAGACTCCTCGGCAGATGGTTGTATCGCATATCCACCCATTTATATGTCCCTACCTGTGTGGTAGTACATCTTCTTTATATCCAGTGGCAAATTACCATGTTGGACATTTCATATACTCTTGCTAATTGCAACACATAATTTCTTACCAGGCGGAATCAGCTCTCCCTGTTCTCTCCTACATCATAGTATTGAACTATACATTTGTCCTCATATCGTTCTTAGCCCACTTTGTTTCCAATTTTTTATTTTCCATTTCAATCTTTGACTGACTGACGGACTGCAGGTTCTATGGCTAGCCACTGAGCTATTCGCTTTTGGGAACAGCGTGAATATTTTCTGCATTAACTTTATCACGCTGTCCCTTCAGGAATTGCACAGTTCAGCCTGTATTTTCAGGTAGCAGGGGGTATTACAGGTGCTATAGGGGAGTGCTGTATATTGGGGAATGGAGGGATCCCTCCATTGTGGGCTTCCTCGCTTATCCATGTAGGCACATATACACTGTTTACAGGGAGGGTATAGATAGTTTGGTGGGGTCCCCTGCTCTCGGTACCCCTACCATATCTATCTTTTAGGGGTGGTTGTGTACATATTATTTTTTGTGTTAAGCTCCTTTCAGCAAATAAATTATTATGTAGTTTACTCTTTAGGGTGTGCTTTGGTCATTCAGTTTTTTATTTTTATATTTCCTGTTTCCTGGGTGTCTTCTAACTGTAGGGGGATGGGCTTATTAGAACACTGGGAACAGTAGTTCTGTCATATCATCTGGCAGAATGGGGAATCACCTTGTTTACAAAGCAGTTCCCCATTCCGCTTCTCCTCACCGCGATCGTGGGTGCCTGATGGACATCGAGTATACTCGTTGGATGGACCAACGTACAGGTACGTCAGTTCATGCAGAAGAGCTGACCTGCCGCAGTATATCTGCGTGAGCTGGTCGGCAAGTGGTTAAAGATTGGCTAGCAGTTGCTTCAGAGTGTGTTCGTTCAACTGCTAGTCGAGCTGATGATTTGCAAGAGCGGTGTGCAGCCCTCCTGACCAAATCAATTAATGGCTTAAGGAAAAGGAAGGGCCATAAACCTGTTAGTAAAGCCAGGGCATATGCCATTGTCACATTCCAAAACTTGGATTGTGAGGATATGGTCTACTCAAATAAAAGTGAGGAGATAGAGTTTGATGTTTCTGATGATGATTGTCCAATGGCAAAGAAAAAGTGTGCCAGACCTCTAATTACTAAGCATAGAAAAAGGCAACATCATAGAGAGGATATGGCAGATGGGGAGGTGCATTACCGCAACCCCAGAGATGTGGAATTTGAATAAGTACGGGAGTTAACACAAACTGAACTCCACCAGCTGGCGAAACAATACAAACAAAGGTCCGAGGACACTACATTGAGTTGGCTCCTATGCTTGTGGGATGAAGGGGTGGGCAGTGTTGTTTTGTCAGGTAAGGAAGCAGTGGCTATGGGAGTGTTAACCCATAATCCACAATTGCGTCAGGCAATGCGAAAAGCCCAAGAATTTAGTGGGAATTTTTCACTGTTAGACCTCGTGAGAGATGGAATAGAGTATACGCTAGTCCTAGTGACCTGGAGAACAATAGGAGAATGGATGGGTCCAGATATGGAACCCTTTACATCTGCTCTGTGCTCTAAGCTGATGAAGTCTGTGCCATTTAATCTCAGGGCTCCTTTATTGTCCTTGCTGGGAGGCCTGGGATTAAATGGCAAGATTCATGAAGCCACTACCCTCTTAAGCCAGTTGGGGGAGCTAGAAGAGACTAAAACAAAACCTGTCAGGGCAGTAGATAAGGTCAAGGCCAGACAGGAAGAATACAAGCAGAAAAGAAAAGAGAAGAAAGAGAATGTGGGAGGGAAGACAGGAGGTGAAGAAAAAACCAGGCTAGTTATTTCTAGGAAAGAAATTTGGGTGGAGTTATTAAAGGCAGGAGTACCTAAAGATGAGATTTCGAAATGCTGGAGATGGGGAAACATTTAGTGGGGAAAACTGTCAGGGTTAGAAACACTACTCCCAGTGAAGATAAAATATGCCTAGATTTAGAGAAAACAGAACAGACCCCCTCCTGTTAACCCCAAACCCAAATCCTTTTATCCTGGGAAGGGGTTAGAGAGACTCAGAAAAGCGTTTTTTTTTGTCCTGTAATAGCAGTGAGGGCAGTGACAGCAGGAGACCGACATCCGTTTGCACCTGTCATTCCATGGTGGGGAAAGTCATCTTCTCCTACACATGTGATGGCTTAAGTTGATACTGGAGCTGAAGTTACACTTTTACAAGGAAATCCTTCCCATCACAAATGATAATTGATTTATGTAGAAGGTTTGGGAGGGCAAACCACACCAGCAGTTAGGACACAGGTGAAATTGGCTATTGGCAAGGGACCAGGATTTTGGATGTAATTCAAGGTCAGGCTATTCAGACTGAATGGGGTGCATTCACATTCGGGTATCCTGTTAAAGCGTATCTGGTTAGGGCGGTTAAGGCTGTGGTAAAAGGTCATGTTAAATAGATCTCTGTCTACATTCCTCCACCATTGAAGCCAGTTTGTATCAAGCGGTACAGACTTCCTGGAGGCCACAAAGAAATTGGGGAGACTATTCAAGAACTGTTGAGAGTAGGGATCCTTAGACCTGCTGTAAGTCCTTTCTCTTCTCCGGTGTTCCCAGTAAAGAAACCTGATGGGACATATAGAGTGACTGTGGATTACAGAGGTCTGAACAAAGTGGCGCCTCCATTGAAGTCAGCTGTACCTGATATGATCTCAATCACTGAGAAAACTGATAAAGAGTCAGGAGAATATTATGATAGACATTAATGGTTTCTTTTCTATTTTGTTAGACCCAGAGTGTCAGAACCAGTTTGCCTTTGTGTGGGATGGCCGCCAGTACACTTTCACTGTGCTTCCTGAAGATTATGTCTATTCTCCAAGAGATTTGTCATGGACTGATTGCCTGAGATTTAAGTTCCCAGAATTTGAAAGTGGCTGTGTTTCACTACATTGATGACATCATGGTCTCTGGGACGAAAGAAGATGTAACTGAAGCACTGCACCTGCTGATACAGCACATGGAGAACAGAGGGTGGGCTATCAACAAAGACAAATTCCAAGGACCTGCCACATTCCTGGGAATGATGTGGACTTGGTCCCAGAGGAAAATTCCAGAAACAGTTGTTCAAACTATCCAGGCACTGTTGCTCCCTACTACCAAAGAGGAGGCACAGAAGTTCATTGCAGTTGTGGGATTCTGGAGATCGTTCATCCCACATCTTGGACTGATCCTGAGGCCTATATACAATGTCACCAGAAAAAAGACTTTCACATGGGGTTCAGAGCAGCGGACCACATTCCTTGCTGCTAAAGAAGCCATTTTGCAGCATCAGGGATTAGGACCTGTGAGACAAGGAGTACCATTTCAGCTGCATGTAGTGGAGCAGGATAGTACCATATCTTGGAGTCTGTGGCAGACAAATGAAAAGAAAGGACTGAGAGCAATACCCATTGCATTTTGGTCCAAACAACTGACAGGGGCACAGAAGAGATACACGCCCCTAGAGAAGTACCTGTTTGGGGCCTACACAGCACTACAACATGTGGAGACTGCATTGCCAATAGCAGGATGGGTGGACGATAATGGGCTGACCACTAGGGCAGCTGTATCCCAGAACCAGACACTGATGAATGGAAGTGGTACCTTCAAGAATGAGGGGGTATTGCAGCTGGGGATGTCAGAGACATTTCAAAACAGTTGGCAGGGCTTCTCACTTTCATCAGCACCCAGCCAGAAGAAGAAATTTCTGTGCTGCAGTCATCCCCTATTCAAGAGGCCCCACCCTTTAAATCGCTGTCGGAAGACATGAAAGAGTCAGCATGGTTCACTGATGGTTCATTAACAAAATAGCAGCAACGCTGCTAGGATGACCATAAAATTCATTCACTCTCTGTTAGTAATGATATTATAAGGTGTTTGCTGCCTCTCCTCTAAGTAAGAGTTTCTAGCCGTAGCCAATAGCATATACATATATAATGAAAATTCTATCCCTGGGGTGGTCTATGGGATAGGCCTCCCAGGGACAGGATAGACAGCTACTTCTGGTCAGAATGGGCACTCTACACACTTATATAAAAAGTTTAGTAACACATTTTATTATGGTGATATACACCCGAATTGTTGATTTAAAAGACAGTCAAGTTGCTTCCTTAAAAGCTGATACAATAGTGTCTTCTAACAATATGTTATTAAAAACTATACTGACACTTTAACTATGTTGCAAGTGACTGACATCCGACAAACAATACTCTCAAAAAACAATCAACAAAAAACATAAAATGCAGGCGCCTGAAGTTTACCACTACTAATCGGCAATCCCAGTGGGCCAATCGCCTCTATGTTTTAATTATAAATAATTATTATTGGATCAAATCCAATTACTTAGTTAGTTATGGGGGTGTCGAGCAGTAGTGGTCCCCGGGGAATATAATTTGAGTTTACTAAGTTGGCCGGGGTTTTAGTGAGAAGGGTGGGGGGCGGTAATTGGGGCGGTAACAAAACAATTATATTGCTAAATTGTCTTAGTTCGTACTGGGTCCTCTAGGTTACAATGGGGAGTCCTCTTTGAGCTGATCCATAAAGGGAAAAAAATGAGTATAGGTATGTAAGGGATTGCTCTAAGTTCCGATCCTCTTTAATCTCTGTTATTGCCGTAGTTGGTTATTATCATCATGAGAGCAGAGTGCTGTAATTCCAATATTGAACAGGTGGGGGTGAGGCTGAATTTGCCTTAACTGTTGCTAGTTACTGAAGGATTCCCTGGAAAGTTCATTCAAAACCCATCCGTGAATAAATGCAGGTGATTGTATAAGAACTTAATTCACTTTGACTCGCTGATTGTATAAAATAGATGTGTTTCCTCTATGTGACTATTCAACAATAGTGAGAGGGGCATTAAATTGTTAGTCCCCTATTTCTCTGATCATATAGGTATTAACACAATCTAAGAATAAAGCAGAGTATCGGTGGGTAAATGTCTGTCATATATATGAAACACGGGATACTGTGGGTTAAATGAAAAAGATATTGTGGTTACTTTACCAGTTTCTTTTCTTGTGTGGACTTCTGTGAAGTGAACCTCTTATCTCTCCTTGCTGTTTGTGTTTAAGTTGTAAAACAGCTACTGATGTGTGTCAGGTCCCAGAGATCAGGTCTTCACTTGTCCCGCTATTCAAGATAACTGGTAATTTGCAGGTAAATCAAAAGATCTCCTGGTTATTAGCCGCTCATCTGTCACTTTTCTGGATGTTTTTCCAGCTACTTGCTCTTCAGTGGTGAGGCATCTGTTGATGGGTTTTAGATCCTTGCTGTTTGATCGTAATTTGCCTTATATCCCTGTATAGTTGGTCATACATACACCGATCCGATGGACGATTTTAGTTGCTCCCAGCTTCCGCTGTACTTCCGTTTTAATTTCTACTCCAAGTGGGCTTGCTATAAGCTCTTCTTTTGTTGGTATCCTACATGTAGCAGGACCCTGCTACACCGCTCCTCCGCTACCCGGCATTAGTACAGGGGTCACTTCACATGGCTGCCCTGCCTGCTGTTAACGTCGACGCGTTTCGCAACAATGTAAGTTACGTAGCTTCTTCTGGACGTTCTGAGGGCTGATCCTCACCTCTCCTTTATAGTGATTCCAGGTGCGGTCGCTCCTCCTATTATTCTCATTAAAGAACGGTTAAGGACAAGCTTAAATGGCAGCTTGGATAAATGTCTCTCATTCATCTGCAACATTTGTATGTTTATTTCCTATTTCGTCAAGATCACTATGTTTATCTGATTCGCTTATAGTTAGAGTTTCCTTTGCTATTTAACATATTTTTCAACTAGGAAATATTAGGCATCTTTCCCTAATGGTAGATTTATATATTGGGAATTTTTGTGGAGGGTTTTGTACAGTTAGTGTTTTATATTCGGGGGGACAAAATATACACATAAATAAGACATCAGTAAATGACACTAGGAAGGTAAAGATTTGTGAGGAGAGATTGATCTCTTATTTTTGGCCATTTGTTTGTCTTGGGGGGGGGGGGGGAAAGGGAGAGGGAATAAGGGGGGGGTAAAGGGGGGGAAGTTGGGGTTTAGTTTTTAGGGTAGGGGGGAGGGGGAAGAATAATTGAGGTTGGGGAGGGAGGGCAACATATCAGAAGGAAAGAAAAAAAATAAATAAATAAAATTTAAAAAAGTAAAAAAGTATTTATAAGACGGATATATTGGTTGTCTGTAACACCAGAGAGACGTTCATCTTTCTTCAGGAAACCCCTTTATTTATTCAAAAATGGCTGTAGATTTAACTCGGTATTCATACCAAGGGGTGCTAAAGATTTCAAGGTGTAGATCCACCATTTTTCTTTTTGTAATAGGATGCTATCAAAATCTCCTCTTCTCTCTGGTAATTTCAAAACATATATACCCTTCACTTTCAGACCTTCTATTTCACCTTTATGATACCTTGCGAAATGTTTGGCTACTGGGCGATCTTCCTTTTTTTCCCCCAAGTTCCCCCTTCAACATTCTTTCCCGCTCCTTTTTGATATCCCTCAAGTGTTCCCCTATTCTAACCTTTAGGGGTCTCTTTGTCTTCCCAATGTACATTTTTGGGCACGGGCACGTAATCATATAGATCACCTTCGATGTGGAACAATTAATTAACTCCCTAATTTCAAATTCTTTTTCACCTTTTGCGTCATTAAAAGTATCTGTTCTTTCCACATGTGAGCATATCTGACATTTCGTACATGGAAACATACCCCTACTACGTGGAAATTTACATAACCACGTGGGGTTGCTGTGCCTAGTGAATTCTGAATGTATGAGTATGTCCCCTATGCTTTTAGATCTCCGAGCTACCATCTGGGGTCTCTCTCCTACTATTTTTGCTATATTTTTGTTTTTAAGTAGGATGTTCCAGTTCTTTTCCAATATTTTACGTACGGAGCCCCATTGTGCTCCATAGGTAGTAATCAGTCTTACTGGGCTAGATTTAGTTGTTTTTGATGATGTAGATTTTTGATTTATTGTCAACAGGCTTTCTCTTGTTCGTATTGCTGCTTTTTGTTTTGCTCTACGAATCTGACGGTGGGAGTACCCCCTTTCCCGGAATCTTTTATATAATTCTTTTGACTCCCTAATTAGATCTTTGGTATCTGAGCAGTTTCGCTTTATTCTTATGAACTGTCCTGTAGGGATTCCATTTTTAAGCCAGGGGGGATGATGGCTGTCTGCTCTCAATAGTGTATTTGCTGCCGTCTGTTTCCGATAGGTGCAGGTGTTTACTTTACCCTCCTCAAGTCTAATGGTTAGGTCTAAAAATGGCAATTGGTGTTGGTCATATGCGTAGGTCAGTCTTATGTTACGTTGATTAACATTGAGTTCTGCGATGAACTCATGCAGAGACAGTATGTCACCAACCCACACGACCAGCACGTCATCTATGTACCTCAGCCACGTATGCACGTGGCTGAGGTACAAAGGATGGGTGTACACTTCCTCTTCCTCCCAGTATCCCAAATGGAGGCACGCGTAGGCTGGTGCCCATGCTGCTCCCATTGAGGTGCCCTTTATCTGTTGATAGAACTTATTTGAAAACTGAAAGAAATTGTGCTGTAGCGCAAATTCCAGAAGTTCGATAAGAAATTCATTTTGAGGCCCGAATTCTGGAAAATTTTTCTCCAGAAAACTTCTAGCTGCTGCTATCCCCCAACAGTGTGGTATCGATGTGTACAGTGATTCTACATCGATACTTACCAACCATGCTTCCTCTGTGATTCTCAGATCTGCGATTTTGGCTAGTACATGACGTGTATCTTGTACGAACGATTTTAATTCGTTTACCATTGTTTTTAGCAGGGAATCCAGGTACTTTCCTACTCTGTCCAAGGGTCCTCGGATAGCAGACACAATTGGTCTCCCTGGAGGTTTTTCCAGGGATTTGTGGACTTTTGGGATGCAGTAAAAAGTGGGGATATTGTAGTCATCAACTGAGAGATATTCAAACTCCTTCTTTGTTAATAACCCCACCTCCACTGCATCGTCCAGTCTGCTATTCAATTCTCGGACAACCCGCGGAAAGGGGTCATGATCTAGTTTTAGGTAAGTATTCAGGTCTCCTAAGAGGCGTTTGGCTTCTTTTTCGTAGTCTTCATCGTCCATTAGGACGATGTTGCCGCCCTTATCACTTCTCTTAATTATGATTTGTTTTGCCTCTTTGAGTTTTGAATGAACTTTCCAGGGAATCCTTCAGTAACTAGCAACAGTTAAGGCAAATTCAGCCTCACCCCCACCTGTTCAATATTGGAATTACAGCACTCTGCTCTCATGATGATAATAACCAACTACGGCAATAACAGAGATTAAAGAGGATCGGAACTTAGAGCAATCCCTTACATACCTATACTCATTTTTTTTCCCTTTATGGATCAGCTCAAAGAGGACTCCCCATTGTAACCTAGAGGACCCAGTACGAACTAAGACAATTTAGCAATATAATTGTTTTGTTACCGCCCCAATTACCGCCCCCCACCCTTCTCACTAAAACCCCGGCCAACTTAGTAAACTCAAATTATATTCCCCGGGGACCACTACTGCTCGACACCCCCATAACTAACTAAGTAATTGGATTTGATCCAATAATAATTATTTATAATTAAAACATAGAGGCGATTGGCCCACTGGGATTGCCGATTAGTAGTGGTAAACTTCAGGCGCCTGCATTTTATGTTTTTTGTTGATTGTTTTTTGTGAGTATTGTTTGTCGGATGTCAGTCACTTGCAACATAGTTAAAGTGTCAGTATAGTTTTGAATAACATATTGTTAGAAGACACTATTGTATCAGCTTTTAAGGAAGCAACTTGACTGTCTTTTAAATCAACAATTCGGGTGTATATCACCATAATAAAATGTGTTACTAGCCTTCACTGATGGTTCCCCCATAGTCACCTCATCTGGGCGTAAATGGACAGCAGCAGCCTACAACCTGAGTACAGACACAGTCCTGCAAGAGACCAGAATCGGAGGGTGCAGTCAGTATGCCGAATTGAAAGTGATGTAGTGATGACTCTTCAGGAGGATCCTTCTTCCCATGTCACCATCTACATTGAGAGCTGGGCAGTCTTTAAAGGACTGACAACATGGCTGCCCATGTGGAAGTCCAATGATTTAATGATTCATGGAAAGGTGGTGTGGGGAGACAATGAAGTCTGGGACTACATCTGGAAGGAAGTTTACTCCCACACCATAAAAAGTGGAGCATGTTGATGCATATGTGCCCTTGGTCCCAGACTTTGAGAACTGAAACAGAGTTATAGTGGTAGATGAAACTGCCAAAGTGAAAGCAGTTGTGTCAATTGATCCTGTCTCGATGAACTTGGCCAACTGGGCCCACAAGCAATCTGGGCATCTGGAGAAGGGAGCAACATATGGATGGGCACAGCAGAGAGGATTGCCCATATCCACGGACATGATAAAGACTGTAATAGGTAACTGTACAGTGTGTGGAGAAGTGTGACAATGGCCTTTGCAAAAGTACTCTGCAATGTTCATTAAGAGGGGTGAGAGGCCTGCCGAGATTTGTCAGATTAACTTCATCGGTCCCTTGGAAACAATGGACTGAGATATTGTTGTACTGCAGTGGATAACTATTCAGGACTTTTACTTGTTCATCCTTGAAAATTTGAAAATCAAGCAGCAATGCTTCAACTGTTCCAGAAACTTGTCATTGCTTATGGTTGTCCCAAACAAGTCCAAAGTGATAACAGCTTACACTGGATCAACAGTACAGCAGTGGGCCAAAGATTCTGGAGTGTACTGGTTGTGCCACATCCCATACCATCCACAGGCAGCTGGTTTTAATGAAAGATACAATGGGCTATTGAAGGACCAGATACGTGAGCTTACACCCACACATACACCAAGGGGGGGCATTGGGTCCTCACACAGGCAGTCATGTTGTTAAATTCTAGGCCAATATCCAAAAGCACACCATATGAGAGGATGGAGGGGCTGGGGTGCAGATTCCACAGCAGGAGTGCAGGGTTCAGTATTTACATAAGTTTCCTGAAAGAACAGGGCTTAACAGGTACCCATGACATAGAAACCAAGAGTGATGTATCTGAAGCTGAAGCCTATCTAGGAATGAGAGGGAATCTGGCAGGAAGGGTTGAAGTTATATTTTCATTGGCAGATGAGCTTCAGGATAGTGGCTGGGACTCTGATTGGTTAGTAGATAGTTAGTAGATCTCAGCAAGAGTGGAAGTGAGGCTGTATAACATCAAACCTTCCAAAACAAAAAGCAGTGATCTTCTGGGAAATTATTATTATTATTATACAGGATTTATATAGCGCCAACAGTTTGCGCAGCACTTAACATAATGAAGGCAGACATTACAGTTACGTTACAATTTGATACAAGAGGAATCAGAGGGCCCTGCTCGCTAGGAGGGAGGGTCAATTGATACAAAAAGTAATAGCTGTGGGAGATGAGCTAATGGAGAAAGTAAAACAGTGTATTAGTTAGAAGCAGGATAGCTTCTTTAAAGAGAAGGGTTTTCAAAGATCGTCTAAAGATGGATAGATTAGGGGACAGTCAGACAGATTGGGGAAGGGAGTTCCAAAGGATGGGAGAAGCGCTGGAGAAATCCTGTAGGTGAGCATGGGAGGAGGTGACAAAGGAGCTAGAGAGCAGGAGGTCTTGGGAGGACCGGAGAGAGCGGCTTAGTTGGTATTTTGAGACTAGGTTAGTGATGTAGCTGGGGGCAGAGTTGTGGATGGCTTTGTAAATTATTGTTACTACTTTGAATTTTATTCGTAGGGTGAGTGGAAGCCAGTGCAGGGATTTGCAGAGAAGGGTGGAGGACACTGAACGGTTGGTAAGGTGGATGAGTCTTGCAGCAGCATTCATTATGGACTGAAGGGGGGATAGTGTATGTAAAGGTAGTCCAATGAGGAGTGAGTTGCAGTAGTCGAGACGAGAGATGACCAGGGAGTGAATTAGAAGCTTGGTGGTGTCATTGGTTAAAAAGGGGCATATTCTAGATGTTGCGGAGGCTAAGGTGGCATGATTTGGACAGGGATTGGATGTGGGCCTGAAAGGACAGTTCAGAGTCTAGGGTTACCCCTAGAACCCTGGCATGTGGGGACGGACTGATAGTTGTGCCATGGATCTTGAC
Organism: Lithobates septentrionalis; assembly: GCA_037952835.1. Classification (NCBI taxonomy): domain Eukaryota; kingdom Metazoa; phylum Chordata; class Amphibia; order Anura; family Ranidae; genus Lithobates; species Lithobates septentrionalis. The sequence goes on along the minus strand of JBBDGP010000948.1, from coordinate 1,308,364 downwards.
AGAGAAGTCAGGGAAAGGGGCACGTGGGGGAGGAAATATTATGAGCTCGGTTTTAGATAGATTCAGTTTGAGGAAGTGGTGTGACATCCAGGCTGATATGTCTGTTAGTAAATCAGTGATGTGTGAGAAAACTGATGGGATGAGCTGAGGGGTAGAGAGATAGATTTGGGTGTCATCGGCATATAAATGGTAGTGGAAGCCATGGGAGGCTATCAGCTGACCCAGAGAGGATGTGTAGATCGAGAACAGTAGAGGTTCAAGGACAGAACCTTGGGGGACCCCAATGGTAAGAGGTGTTGGAGAGGAGGAAGTAGAGTTGTAAGTGACACTGAAGGTGCGGTGAGATAGGTAAGATTTGAACCAACGGAGAGCACAGCCATGGATACCAAGAAAATTCAGTTTTTTGAGGAGGAGGGGGTGATCAGTCATTTGTGCGTTTTAGGAGAGCAGTTTCTGTGGAGTGCTGTGGACGAAATCCAGAATGAAGGAGATCAAGAAGGTTATTCTCAGTGAGATGGTCGCTCAGTCGGTAGTAGACTAAACGTTCAAGGAGTTTGGAGGCAAAAGGGAGTAAGGAAATGGGTCTTAGGTTGTTAAGATTGGTGGGGTCCAGTGAGGCCTTTTTTGGTATGGGAGTGACTAGTGCATGTTTCAGAGGGTTGGGGAAGATGCAAGTAGAGAGGGAGAGGTTGAAGATATGATTTAAAGTGTGTAGGATAGAGTCAGAGGGTGAGAAGGAATGGGGTCCAGTGGGTAGGAGGTTAGGTGGGCGTTAGAAAAAAGTTTATTGAATTCCTCTGTAGTAGTTGAGTTAAACAAGAGTTTTGATTGTAGAGTGGAGGAGATCTTTAGATGAATTGTCTCAATCTTATTTTTGAAGTGATTAGCAATCTCCTGGGCATTGAGTAAGTTAGTGGGTGGAGGTAATGGCGAACGACGTAGAGCATTAAAGGTAGAAAAGAGTTGACGGGGACTGTGTGAGAGGGTGTTAATGAGAGTGATAAAGTAAGTCTGTTTGGCAGCGTGGAGACAGAAATAGTATTTTTGGAGGGCATATTTATATTGGCTGAAATTTTGCTGTGACTTTGTCTTACGCCACAGACACTCAAGAGCACGGCTCTGGTTTTTGAGGCTTTTGGTAATGTCTGTCTGCCTGGGTTGTTGTGGTCGGGGCCTGATTCTGTGCATAGTGAGGGGGGCCAAGATATCCAGGGTGGATGACAGTGAACTGTTGTAGATAGAAGTGGCCAGGTTGGGGCAGGACAAGGATGAGATTATGGCATAGAGACAATCTGTAGCAGAAAAAAGAAGAGAATGGTTAAAATTGTGAAGGTTTCTATGGGTAATTGTTTAGTAGTTGGAAGGCAAAGAGGAGGAAGACAAGGAGAGAGTGAAACTAATAAGGTGGTGATCAGAGAGAAGAATGGGGAGGTTGGAGAGGTTGCGTGGTGTGCATAGGTAGGAGAATATGAGGTCAAGGCAGTTGCCAAAAGAGTGAGCAGAAGCCTTTGCCCACTGTTTCAGGTCAAACGTGGAGGTTAGGTTCAGAAATTTAGAAATAGAAGGAGTGTTAAGATTAACAGGGAGTCACCAAGAAGGATTGTTGGGATTTTAGAAGAGAGAACGTATGGTAGTTAGGCAGAGAAGTCATCAAGGAAGTTTGATACTGGTCCAGGAGGCTGATAGATCACAGCAATTCTCAACAAAAATGGAGAAAATAGATGAATAGTGAGCTTCAAATGAGGAGAGGGACAGAGAGGGGGGTGGATGAAGAACCTGAAAAGTGCTTTGAGGGGATAGGAGGATTCCAACACCACCTCCTTTCCATCCACTAGGCCTGGGAGAGTGAGTCAACAGGAGGCCACCATGGGAGAGGGCAGCAGGAGAAGGAAAGTCAGATTCTTGAAGCCATGTCTCTGTTATTGCACGTAGGTTGAAGGAGTTTGTGATAAATAGGTCATGGACAGTCGTAAGTTTGTTGCAAACCGAATGGGCATTCCAAAGGGCACAGGAAAAGGGAAGGCTGGTTCTAGGCAGAAGAGGAACAGAAATTAGATTGTGTAGATTGCGGCTTCTGGCAGAGGATAGGGGGTGCTGGGTATGTTGGCCAAAGGTAAATGATGGCGGTCCAGGATTTGGAGAAATATCTCCAGACATTAAGAGAAGCAGAAGGGTGAGAGAGGTGATATGGAAGTGTGACTTATGTGGGGGGACACTTCTCAGTGTCCTGGAGGTTTTATTGGTATGTGGGTTCAAAATTAGCAGGAGCTGATGAGTGCAGTAATACGGTGAAGACAGGAGTGAGGGTGATATATATAAGCTGTGGAGTGGAGAAGTGGGGTGAAGGAGAGAAAGTTTAAGGAGAGAGGATGCAACTGTGAGAAGGAAAAGTAGGAAGTACATGATACAGAGTGGTGAGACTGAGAAGCAGACTGGATGTGAGATGGGGAATCAGGACACCTGTAGTCTGTTTTGTGTGTTGTAGTAGTCTGTTGTAGATTTTCACTTTGTGCATTCGCTGAAGTGCTGACCTGAAGTGTAATACTTAATCCAATATGAATACTTTATACAAAATTATAGCTGCCAATGCAATCTCTGCCTGTGCAACCCCTGCCTGGGCATCCCCTAGAGAAGGCCTACATTTATACTGAGTTGGGTGGGGGTATTATTGCCAATTAATCAGCCAGGATTGCATAGGAGGATCACATGGCTGTGTATATTTCCTCTTCTCCCTATTGATGTTCTTTGGGAGGGTCAAAAGTGGATAAAGGCAGGTGGCAAAGTGTTGGTTAGAGATCCAGGCAAGAAGCTAGTTAGAGGAGAGATTGTAGCTGAAGGGCTGGGGTCTACTGTTTATGCATTATTAGAAGGAACAGATAATCTGCTTTGTTTTCCAAACCACAGGTTGTCTTCCATAGGAAGCCCAGAGAAAAGTGGTTTCATGATGGACAGAATGATGGCACACCGCAAGAGCTGTGGAGAGCAAGACTGTCATGGTTATGCAATAGAGTTTTGTCTGTCAGCTTACCTGTCTCCATGTGTTCATCTCTAAAGACCAGCTGACTCTCACCTGACTGCTTTTATTAACTCTCCTCTAGCGTGGCTCCACCCCAGCTCCTATTAGAGAACTCTATATTAACCTCTGCACTGCAGGCCAGCCCTGCTGATCAACCTTTGTGTGTTTTGGCTTCCTGTTCTTACCTGCCGTGTGCTCTACATTTGTTTCTGTTACTGACCTTGGCGTGTTCTCAACTATTCCTGTCTGCTCGTGACCCTGACCTTTGGCGTGTACCTGACTATCCCTGTTTGTTTGCCTGTGACCCTGAACCTTGGCGTGAACTCTGTTGTCCTTGTCTGCTTGTGGCCCTGACCTTGGCTTATTCCTTTACTATCCCTATCCTCCTGTTGCCTACTGTGGGTGTGAGCTGGGGGACCCTGGGGGTCGCGACCTGGAGCCATAATCCTATAAAATTTATGGAAGACTGGCTAAAGGATAAATTTGGTAAAGACTCTTTTTCAGATTTTTTCTCTATTAAACGTGCACATAGAGTTGCCTCTAGGACTCTGTCCCCAGGGGGATATCCAAGACCCCTTATTTTTAAACATCTGTGTTTTAGGGATAAAGTTACTATTCTTCGGAAAGCAAGAGAGATGAAGAATATGCAGCATAATGGTGTAAGGATTTCAATATATCCAGACTTTTCCCCTGAGCTACAGAGACAAAGAGCTAAATTCGCAGAGTGTAAGCGTAAGCTTTAACAGTTAAGAATTAACTATGGGTTATTATATCCCGCACGTTTACGTATATCAGCTTTGGGGGAAGTTAGGTTTTTTAATACACCTACAGAAGTTTCAGCCTGGTTAGAGAAGAACGAAGGAAGATTACAGCGGGGAGAAGAAATTTGAGAAGATCAGCAGTCCACAGAGGACTCTTTCATTCTAGGGCCCGGGACGTTTTAGTTTTCTCCTTTTTTTTTTTTCTCCTCTCAGTTCCTTTTTAGGACTTATGATGGGTTATGCACATATATATATATGAAAAAGGGGGTGGGGAGGGGGGGGACACATATTTATATATTTATATTCACAATGTCAATGTTGGGGATAGTTCCCCTCTTACTAGGTCTAGGTTGCATGGTTTTCTCACCTTAAGGTTGGAGTAAATGTTTGGATATAAGGGTGCAAGTTGTAAGGGAAAGGATAATTTACTATTTTCACAAAAGTAGGTGGTTTAGGTGTCCTGAGAGGTATAAGGGTACAGGGACTGAAGAATGATGAATATTAGAGGTGGCCGGAACTTAAAAAAACAGGTCATAATATGCTCTTGGAATGTGCGGGGGGTAAAAGATAGCTCTAAAAGACAGGCAATTTTCTTGGTAGCAGATAAGAGGAGAGTTAAAATACTCTGTCTGCAGGAGACACACCTGGGAAAGGATACAATTAAGGTACTGGATCATAAGAAATACCAGACACAGTATCATTCCACCTACTCCTCTTATTCAAGAGGCGTGAGTATATTGATAAGTTCAGGTTTGGTTTTCTCCTGCAGCCAGAGCAAGGTGGATGTATATGGATGGTATATCTTTCTCTATTGTTTAATTGAAAATAGAAAATATGTATTAGCTAATGTTTACATCCCTCCCCCATTTAGCATGGAGATACTGGATGATTTAACTAGATTCATGGCGGGTTTCCCGGGGATTCTGATCATAGTGGTCGGAGATTTTAATATGTCTATGAATAACGGTATAGATAGGTTCCCACCGAAAATCATCAGCAGTGGAGCTCCCAGGTGTCCTCTTTTACAATATTGCAATGAGGTTGGGTTGGTCGATATCTGGAGAAGAAGGCATCCTGAGGTGAGACAATATTCATGCCACTCCAGGACACATGCCACCCTATCCAGAATCGACCTTGTGCTGGGTAATGAGGAAGCATTGAACGTAGCGGAGGAGATAGTTTATGAGCCGAGAGGGATTTCGGACCACTCGCCGGTGGTAATTGGTATAAAGGGGGGGGAGCCCCAGTAGAGGTGACTGGAAAGTAAATCCCTTTTGGCTCGAGATTATTGAGGACACAGGGACCATTATGGAAGGGTTGGCGGAATTCATAAATTTAAATCTAGGAACGGCTCCATTAGGGATAGTATGGGACTCCCTGAAGGCTTTTCTCCGGGGAGTCTTAATACAAAAAATCTCCTATGCCAAAAAAACAATCACAAGCTGAAGAATTAAAGGCAAAGGGACTTCCGGCCGGATGTGATTGAGGCAGAGCGCGTTCCTCTACAGCTCCATCGCCCTGTCTCTTATCCGACTCACTGGAGAATCTCCCACTACTCCTCAGCTGCACCCTGACTTAGGGGAAGGTGTCCTGAGTACAGAGATGCCTTCATCTACTGCTAAAAAGGCTGCCAAGGCTCACACGGACCTCCGGAGTGCCCGCTCTGCAGGAGACGCTGGAAGAGGCTCCGCCTCCGCCATCTTGTCTTCATCGCCGAAAGATCAGGGCGCCAAAACAGCGCGGGTAAGATGGCAGAGGCACAGGGATCAGCGGCATGTATTCCGGAGGGAGATCCGGTTATGGCTGTGGATGCAGAGGCAATAACAGGGCCTATCCTAGAAGCCATAAACGCCAGCAAAGCAGAGCTGATGAGGAGAATAGACCATCTGTCCTCAGAATGCACGCTCATAAGGCATGATTTGGACAAGATCCGCAGCAGGCTGACCACTGTAGAAACCAGAGTGTCAGAGGTGGAAGATGTTTCCCACGTTCATGATGGCCGCATAACAGAACTTCGGGAGCAGGTACAGGCATTACAGCGCAGGGCAGACGACGCAGGAGACAGACAAAGAAGGAAAAATATCCGAGTGGTCGGTCTGCCAGAGGGGGCTGAAGGGGATAAAACCACAATATTCGCTGAGCTCTTTTTCAAACAACTGTTGTCGCTGCAAGATCTCCCACCCACATATGTGATAGAAAGAGCGCATAGAGTGCCCACTGGAAATAGACCCCCAGGTGCCTTCCCAAGACCCTTTCTTGTGAGATTCCTGAATTATCGCGACCGTGACATGATTTTGACCCAGGCCAGAAAACAGCAAGACCTGAGATATGAAAATGCAAAAATCATGCTCTTCCCTGATTTTTCTGCTGCAACGCAATACAAACGCAGATCCTTCAACGAGGTCTGTTGACGCCTGCGGGAAAAAGGAATAAGATACAGTATGCTGTACCCCAGCAAGCTCAGAATCCAATACAAGGGGACTGTGAAGTTCTTTGAAAACCCAGAAGATGCCTGCGAATGGATGGATAAAGAGTTCTAACAGTCAGTCGTCTGAGGAACTAAGCCTGTGAAGGTAAATACTTCTTACAGTTTGCACGTGGCCCTTTGATAATACTGACACTAATACCAATCATTACACCAACCTGGCCCAACATGGTCTCCTGAACAAGGTACCTTGCTAAACCTAATGAGTGTGAAGGATGATCAAGTGTTTGCCCATAAATAACAGTTGGATACGAGTTAAACTCATCTTTCTCATGTAAAATGTGGAAAGGGCCAGGACCTAGATGATCCGGCCACCTACTTAAAGAAAGCAATCCAGTTTTTTACTACCATAATACTACTCTTTATTGAAAAAGGCTGCCTTTACCACCAAGACTCCAGTGTATGCTGTCTTGGAGCAACAAGAAGAGGATACGAAAGTGTCAACGGAAATGCCAGACTTTCGACCACGTCGGTGGGATTTCAAACCAAGTGTTCAGGGTTTTTTTGGTTCAGGGATAAAGCTATATGCTGGACTAAAAAGTTTTGTTTGTAGCATAATAGCAGGGGTGAGTTCTGTTTTTTGTTTGGTAGAGTCACAGCTCAATTTAATATATTAAGGGTACTCATAACTCATAACTCATACACCGTTCATAATCTGGGGAACATTAGCTGGGAAAAATATAAGGCACTGCTTACCCTGGGAAAAATGATTGTTAAGACAAATAAGTATGACGAGTAAAATCAAGATGGTATCTTGGAACGTTCGAGGTCTCAATCACAAAGTAAAAAGAGCCTCAGTGTTCCAATATATTAAGCAGCACCAGCCGCATATAGTTCTCCTGCAGGAGACACACCTGGATGGAGCCAGGATTCTATCCCTTCGCAGACCATGGATTCAAAGAGCCTTACACTCCACGTACTCCACGTTTGCGAGGGGAGTGACAATCCTAATCAGCAAGGCTATCCCTTGCACGATCCATCAGGTGCTCTCAGATCCGGGGGGAAGATATGTGGCAGTAGTAATGGATATGTGTTTTAAGACAATAGTGGTGGTAAATGTGTATGTACCCCCTCCCTTTCAAGGACAAATATTATATGATCTAACAACCAGGTTGGCACCATTCTCCCACCTTCCTATAGTGGTAATGGGGGATTTCAATGCTGTCTTAGAGGCGGCGTTGGACTCCTCCAATCCAAGTAGAGGAGGATCAGTCGGCTTAGCGGGTTGGGTGTTGGTAACAGGCTTTAAAGAACTATGGAGATGGAAACATCTCTTAGATAGATGTTACTCTCATGTATCTTTGACACACGGATCTGCAGCTAGTATTGACTTGGCCTTTGGGAATGACCGTATCTTGCCATTTGTGACAGACATAGACTATCTGGCTGGGGGCCTGACAGACCATAACCCTCTTTCTCTCACCTTATCTTTTGCATCCGGGTTAAAGGGGGTAGGATGGAGACTTTCTCCTTGTTGGCTGCAGCATGACCAGGTCACGGCACAGATAGGGGAGGCTATGACCACATATTGGTCGTCAAACCCGGAAACGGCGGAACCCCCGATAGTGTGGGATGCCTTCAAGGCAGTAACTAGAGGGGAATGCATCTCAGCCATAAAAACTGCCAGAGTACAGGACAATGAAGAAAATGAGACCCTACAGAATCTGGTAAAAGATAGAGAGGAGGAATATGCCAAAACTTCATCAGGGGAAGCATACTGGTCTCTGTTAGAGGCACGACGTTCCTTATCATTACACATCACGGGCCAGGCCCGATCTGAAATATCTAGAAGGGCTCACACAGTGTTTGTAGAAGGGGACAAAAACGGGAAGCTTTTAGCGTTACTGGTAGCTGACTGTCACCCTATCGTTAATATTCCGGTAATTAAAAGTACGGGGGGAGACATGATAAGAGACCCCAAACTAATCATGCAAGAATTCGTTAACTTTTTTTCCTCCCTCTATGCCCCTATCCCATCGTACGATGAATCGGCCTTAGACTCCCTCCTGATGGATTTACCCATACCAAAATTGTCAGAAAATGACTCCAGTAGCCTAGAGGCTACAATCACAGTAAAAGAAATACAACAGGCGATTTTTGCCTTTCCTCCGCACAAGGCCCCTGGACCAGATGGTCTGCCAGCAGACTTCTATAAACTAAATGTAGAGACCTTAGCCCCCAGACTAAATACACTATTGGCATATTGCCATGAGCATGAAACCTTACCAGAATCCATGTTGGAGGCCTACATGGTTCTCATTTTGAAACCAGGTAAAGATCCTCTGGAATGTGCGTTATACCGACCCATAGCCTTATTGAATATGGATCTAAAAATTTTAACTAAAATACTGGCAACTAGACTGGCCACAATTAAACAAACCATTGTCAATATTGACCAGACGGGCTTTATGCCGGGCAAGTCAACAGACACAAATCTGAGGAGATTATTTACACATCTTCAGATACAGTCAGATCTCTCAACAACCAGAGTTGTAGTCTCTATAGACTTTGAGAAAGCATTTGACTCTGTGGACTGGAGGTACATGCTCAAGGTACTAGAGGTAATGGGATTCGGTCCACGATTCAGGAAATGGATCTCCTTACTATACAAATCCCCGAAAATAGCAATACGATTGGGTACTTTCATTTCAGACTACTTCGCAGTGGGGAGGGGGACCCGGCAGGGCTGCCCCTTATCCCCATTCTTGTTTTCTCTTGCTTTGGAACCATTGGCGGTGGCTCTTAGATCTTCAGAGCAGATTAAGGCGATTAAAATAGGCACAATTACTGAAACTGTAGCGCTGTATGCAGATGATATGCTGCTTTTCCTCAGCGATCCACGAGACTCTCTTAGGATAGCCCTGGGAATCATAGACCATTTTGCAGGGTTCTCTGGACTACGGGTAAATTGGAATAAATCCTCTATACTGCCTTTGGATCTGGCGGCCCGGGATGTGGTGGACCCGGATCTTCCACTTCAGTGGGTCTCCTCCCTTAAATATTTAGGAGTCAAAATTACCTCCAACATACAGGATTACATGCCCCTCAATCTGGTGCCACTGATAACTTTACTAAAGCAAAAAGGTTCAGGCCTGGACAAATCTGCCATTATCCCTAATAGGCAGAATATCCTTGCTCAAAATGAAATTCCTCCCTGTAATTCTCTACTTCCTGAGAAATGCACCAATCTGGATCCCCAAATCTTATTTTAAAAAGATTGACAGTATAGTATCTTCCTTCCTTTGGGCACCCAAACCCCCAAGAATAGGCCTTAAAACGCTACAGGAGCCTGGCAATCAAGGGGGACTAGCACTACCGGACTGGCAAAAATATTACTTAGCTGGACAAATGGTTTTTGCTCGTAGGTGGCTAATAGCAGAGGATGGGGATGCAGCCACAGTGTTAGAAGCAGCACGACTGGGATCCTATGAAAGCCTCAGATATGCCCTATTTAGAGGAACTAGATCTACCTGCCGCTGACGACCACAATGAAGGCGACAATAAAGGCCTGGGAGATGGCGGTGAGGCTGGCAAGTTCAAGTTTTGGGGGAGTCTCGCCATCGGCTCCTTTATGGATGAACCCAGCTTTGCCCCACTTCTACAATTTCCAAGACCCCATGGTATGGGCAATAAAGGGTATAAAAACATTAAGAGATATTACATACTTCGGAGAATTACAGACATTTCCTCAACTAAAATCCAGACATGACCTCCCAAATTCATATCTGTTCAGGTTTCTGCAGCTCAGGCATGCATTTCAGATGCAGTTTCGAGAGATGAGGGTGGAATCTCTGCCCTCATCCCTCGAATCAATACTGTCAAGTGAGGATATGGTAAAGACATTATCACTATCATATAAAGAATTTTTCAAATCCACTCCGAAGGGGATATCTAGATGTCGGGAAAAATGGGAGGCGGAGATACACGATGTACAGGGGGAGGACTGGGACGATATGTGGACACAACCATTTAAACACCTCGTATCAGCAAGGGATCGTTTGATCCAGTTTAAATTTCTGCACAGGAGTTATTATACTCCAGATAGACTAGCAAAGATTTTTCCGAATGTCTCAGCTGAATGTTGGAGGTGCTCTCAGTCTCCGGCAGATGCTGATCATGTCTTTTGGCGCTGCTCACAGGTTCAGAGATTCTGGACAGATATAACAACTTGCATAGCAGACTCATGCCGCGTACACACGGTCGGACTTTCCGGCATACTTGGTCCGGCGGACCAGAGTGTGCCGGACAATCCGCCCGTGTGTGGGCGCCGGCGGACTTTTCCGGCGGACTTCTTCCGAAAAGCCCGCCGGACCTAGATTTGAAGCAAGTTTTAAATCTTTCCGTCGGACTCAGTTTCGGGCGGAAAGTCCGCTCGTGTGTGTGCTGGTCCGACGGAAAGGCCGCTCGTGTGTAGGCTGGTCCGACGGACCAGATACGACGCGAGGGCAGGGTATTGCATCTCGCGCTCGCTGCAATAGGAAAAACAAATTTTCCTATTGCGGCGAGCGCGGGGCATACCAGGCCCTTAGGTCTGGTATGGATTATAAAGGGAAGCCCCTACGCCGAAAAAGCGGCGTGGGGTCCCCCCTAAAATCCATACCAGACCCCGATCCGAGCACGCAGCCTGGCCGGTCAGGAAAGGGGGTGGGGACGAGCGAGCGCCCCCCCCCCTCCTGAACCGTACCAGGCCGCATGCCCTCAACATGGGGGGGTGGGTGCTTTGGGGGAGGGGGGCGCCCTGCGGGCCCCCCCCACCTCAAAGCACCTTGTCCCCATGTTGATGAGGACAAGGGCCTCTTCCCGACAACCCTGGCCGTTGGTTGTCGGGGTCTGCGGGCGGGGGGCTTATCGGAATCTGGGAGCCCCCTTTAATAAGGGGGCCCCCAGATCCCGGCCCCCCACCCTATGTGAATGAGTATGGGGTACATGGTCCCCCTACCCCTTCACCTAGGGAAAAATTGTAAGTAATAAAACACACTACACAGGTTTTTAAAATATTTTATTAAACAGCTCCGGGGGTGGGGATCTTCCTCCGGCTTCGGGGGTCTTCTTCCGGCTTCGGGGGTCCCTCCGCTTCATCTTCTCCCGGCGTCCGGTTGGTTCTTCTCCGCGTGTTCCAGTTCTTCGGCCGGCTCCTCTGCTGTGTTCAGGTAGCTCTCTTGCCAGCAGAGGTCCGGACTTCTGAGCTGCTGGGCTTCTTCTCTTCTCTTCTCTTCTCTTCCCCCAGATGTTGACACGACGCTCTCTCCGGCTGGACTGGTCTCTGAGGGCTGCGTTGTGACTTATATAGGCGGAGACCCCGCCCCCTTTTGATGTCACAGTCCCTGGGCATGCTGGGACTGTGACGTTTTAGGGGGCGTGGTCGACCACGCCCCCTAAAACGTCACAGTCCCAGCATGCCCAGGGACTGTGACATCAAAAGGGGGCGGGGTCTCCGCCTATATAAGTCACAACGCAGCCCTCAGAGACCAGTCCAGCCGGAGAGAGCGTCGTGTCAACATCTGGGGGAAGAGAAGAGAAGAGAAGAGAAGAAGCCCAGCAGCTCAGAAGTCCGGACCTCTGCTGGCAAGAGAGCTACCTGAACACAGCAGAGGAGCCGGCCGAAGAACTGGAACACGCGGAGAAGAACCAACCGGACGCCGGGAGAAGATGAAGCGGAGGGACCCCCGAAGCCGGAAGAAGACCCCCGAAGCCGGAGGAAGATCCCCACCCCCGGAGCTGTTTAATAAAATATTTTAAAAACCTGTGTAGTGTGTTTTATTACTTACAATTTTTCCCTAGGTGAAGGGGTAGGGGGACCATGTACCCCATACTCATTCACATAGGGTGGGGGGCCGGGATCTGGGGGCCCCCTTATTAAAGGGGGCTCCCAGATTCCGATAAGCCCCCCGCCCGCAGACCCCGACAACCAACGGCCAGGGTTGTCGGGAAGAGGCCCTTGTCCTCATCAACATGGGGACAAGGTGCTTTGAGGTGGGGGGGGCCCGTAGGGCGCCCCCCTCCCCCAAAGCACCCACCCCCCCATGTTGAGGGCATGCGGCCTGGTACGGTTCAGGAGGGGGGGGCGCTCGCTCGTCCCCACCCCCTTTCCTGACCGGCCAGGCTGCGTGCTCGGATCGGGGTCTGGTATGGATTTTAGGGGGGACCCCACGCCGCTTTTTCGGCGTAGGGGCTTCCCTTTATAATCCATACCAGACCTAAGGGCCTGGTATGCCCCGCAACGGGGCTCGCAAGGTGTCAATCTCGCCGATAAAAGCGGCAAGATTGACATCCCTTGCGAGTCCCGTCGCACCTGAGTCACGTTCAAAATGAACGGACTTGGCTGTGTGTGGGCAAGTCCGTTCATTCTGAAAGTCCGCCGGAACTCCGGCGAAAGTCCGTCGGAAAGACGGGCGGACTTAGCCCGCCGGAAAGTCCCGGCGTGTGTGGGCAAGTCCGTCCGTTTTAAAGTCCGGCGCACCTGGCGGACAAAGTCCGTCGGAAAGTGTGCCGGACCAAGTATGCCGGAAAGTCCGACCGTGTGTACGCGGCATTACTGTCAGTACCCATACCGGCAACAATCAGAGTTTGTCTGCTGGGACTGGTGGAGGAGGTGGTGCCCTCACGTGCTATGAGAACCATGCTTAATATCCTATTATTCTATGGTAGAAAAGCCATCCTGTTACACTGGAAAAAACCCGGAGCCCCAACAGTGGAATTCTGGAAGGGTTTGGTTAATGCTATGTTACCATACTACAAACACACATATGAAGCAAGAGGTTGCTTAAAAAAATTTGATAAAGTCTGGCACACATGGTACAACTCTAGTGATACAGTGGGATAGAGTGGAAAAGTACAGTCTGATATATTTCTATACAGGAGACTCCTGATCATATAGAAAGAGAAAAGATGGTGTTGTGTGTTTTGTGTTAAAGATATTATAAATAATCATATAAATGTCATTGTTATTGCAGTATAATTATATTGAATACCAGCAGAATTTAAACCAATGGATAAAGTAATACGGTGTAATCTACATAGATACAATATGTGGCTGTATAAGAGTAGTATAATGTCTTATTAAGGTTAGTACAATATCCAAAATCCGCTATGATGAGCTGTGACTCAAGTTGGGAACCCTTTTTTCCTTTAGGGTAGTGGGGAGGGAGGTGGGAGGGAAGGGGGGTCTGGGGGTCAAATAGGATAGACAGTTGAACTATGTTAGTCAGAATAAGAAGGCCATGTTGGCCATACTTAGGGGGTGTCCATATCGGTCACCTTAAAATACTGTTTTGTTGTATTATTGTCTTGTACTAAATGGAAAATCAATAAAAAGAATTAAAAAAAAAAAAAAAGAATTAAAGGCAAAAGAAAGGGTAAGAAGGCGGAAGTACAGTACGTGGAGACACCAACCCCAACTAGTTATGAAGCATGGGTGGAGAGGCAAGACGATTATAGTAGAATGATTCTAGAAAAGATGGAAAAGAAAAAATTATTTCAGAGACTGAGTTTTTTTGGCGAAGGGGAGCGAGTTGGGAAAACTCTGGCTTTGATTATTAAGGCAAATAGTTCCTCAAGCACTGTACCGGCAATTGAAGGGAGGGAAGGAATAATCAAAAAGCCACCCTGGAAATATTAGAAGAATTTAGAAAGTATTTCAAAAAAATTTTCAAACAAATGTGGAGGGGGAAATGTGGGATTTTTTTGGGAAACTGAAAATAACCCCCTTATCAAAAGAAGATCGGGAAATGTTAGACGCCCCATTAACACTCAAAGAGTTGCAAAGGGTAGTAGCAGACATGGCGAACCAGAAAGCATCAGGCCCTGATGGTCCACCCATAGAAATATTTTAAAAATATGGGGAGGTTTTACTTCCTATACTTTTGGAGGTGTTCAATGGAGTTATGGAGTATAGAAAATTACCCATATCTAGGACAGAAGCCATTATAAATATTTTGCTAAAGGAGGGGAAAAATCCGCTAGATGTGACTTCATATAGGCCTATATCACTGTTATGTTCGGACGTGAAGATCTTGGCAAAAGCTTTGGCAACAAGGCTAAATAAAATAATTTCTAAATAATACATATAGACCAAACCGGGTTTATCCCAGATAGATCTACAAGTACGAACATAAGACGAGTGTATTTAAATATGCAATTACCCATAGAAAACAGCGGTAAGAGAGCCCTCCTCTCATTAGATGCAGCCAAAGCATTTGATTGTTTGGAATGGCACTATATGTGGAAGGTACTAGCTGAATTTCAATTTGGCTCTAACTTTGTCCACTGGCTGAGCCTATTATATGAGAACCCAAGAGCCAAGGTTAGAGTCAATGGTGAGTGCTCAGAGTGGTTTCAATTAAGAAGGGGAACGAGACAGGGGTGCCCTTTGTCGCCCCTGCTCTTTGCCCTAGCAATGGAGCCCTTGGCTATTGCGTTAAGGACCGCTCAGGGGGTGCAGGGCTTTAAAAGAAGGAGGGGAGAGGAGAAAATCGCTATGTAAGCGGGTGACATTTTATTATTCCTGGGGGACACACAAGATTCCTTGAAGCCATGGGTATAGTTGAGGAATTCGGCCATTTCTCTGGGCTAACAATTAACTGGGAAAAATCAGTAATTTTGCCAATAGACCCTCTCACAGAGTCACTCCCATATCAAACACCCCAAATTAAAGTAGTAAGCCAAATGAAATATCTGGGTATTACAATAACAAGAGATCCAGGTCAATATATAACTGGAAACCTGGTCCCACTTATGAAAAAATTAAAACAGAAATGTCGGATTTGGGGTCGGTTGCCTCTCTTGGTCGCCGGGCGCTGCAATTTAATCAAGATGGTCTGGCTGCCACAAATTTTATACATATTACATAACTCTCCAGTGTGGATTCCTAAGCATTGGTTTAATAAAATGGACAGCGTGTTCAGAGAGTTAATTTGGAAAAACGGGGTGGCAAGGATCAGCTTGCAGGCGCTGCGACGGTCGGGAGAGAAGGGTGGGATGGGAGTGCCGGACCCTCGATGCTACTTTCTAGCATCTCAAATGCAACATGTGGGAGGCAGTAATAGGCCAGGGAACAAGCTAGCAGGGTGTAATATACTACTGAATGATACTAATCATAATACAGTAGTAGTGGCGTACCACTCGGATGATGGTCAAGGGCTGGGCATATGTTAAAAAAATAATGGGCTATGCGGGCTTCTCAGAGTTTTCACCATTATGGGATAACAACAATCTTAATGAACTTAAAAAAATGGGGATTATTGAAGAGTGGGATCGTCAGGGCATTCATTGTCTGTCACAGCTATATAAGGCGGGGAGACTAAAATCATTCCAGGAGTTAGTGGAAGAATATGTGATTCCTAATCGATCATTCTATAGGTATCTGCAAATTAGGCATGCCTTCAGAAGCACAATTTAGTGGAAAGGAACCAGTGTGGTGTGATATGACCTCCCTGAGGAAGTTAGTTAATGCTAACGCTACAAAAGGACTAATTTCTGATATATATGGAAGTTTGAATGTATCAGGTCAGGAGAGTATGGTGGAAAACAAAAATAGGATTAAATGGGAGAGAGATGTTGGGCCACTGTCGGATATCCAATGGGAGTATGTTCTGGCATTAGGGCCCAGGATCTCCCTCTCTCCCTCACAGATAGTTTCTCATCTTTATATGACATACAGGACATATTATACACCATTGAAGCTGTTCAGGATCGGTAAGAAGCCTGATGCGAAGTGCCAAAGATGTGGAGGAGGAAGAGGAGATTTGGTATACATGTTCTGGCGATGTCCCAAGCTGTATAGATATTGGAGGGGTATTGTGGATAAACTCTGTGTTTGGGACATCGCTGGGCATGGAGGTCAGGACATGCTTATTGGGCTTGATGGAGGAACAAGAGATCTTGAGGGATATACAGACCGCAATAATCAGATGTTTGTTTCAGGGTAAAAAACTCATTGCTCGGAATTGGCAGAGAAAAGATCCCCCGATGGTAGTAGAGTGGATGAAAGAAGTAAGGGAGGTGATTAGTAGAGAGAAACATATTTATAAGAAAAGGGGTAACCATAAAAAATGTGAAAAAATATGGAAGTTATGGGTGAATCTGGAGGAGGTCAGAATGGAAGTTGTGTAGGACGAAAGTGGAAGTGACAGGGATGGTTGGTGGGTGTGTAGAGGGGGGTGCGGCAGGGGGATTCGGGGGGAGGGGATATGGGGGGATGTAGATCGGGGGGAAGGGGGGTAAGGGTAGGGGAATGGGGGATTAGGTAAAAGGAAAATACATTTTTTTTTCTATATTATTGTCTACAGATGTTTTGACTTGGTGTATAAATGAGATAAATATAATGTCTGGATAGATGATGGCACCTTATTTTTTTTCTTTTTTTTGATGAAATTTTTTCAATAAAAAAGATATAAGTAAAAAAAAAAAACCTCTGCACTGCAGGCCAGCCCTGCTGATCAACCTTTGTGTGTTTTGGCTTCCTGATCCTGCTTGCCGTGTGCTCTACATTTGTTTCTGTTACCGACCTTGGCGTGTTCTCAACTATTCCTGTCTGCTCGTGACCCTGACCTTTGGCGTGTCCCCGACTATCAGTGTTTGCCTGTGACCCTGAACCTTGGCGTGAACTCTGTTGTCCTTGTCTGCTTGTGGCCCTGACCTTGGCTTATTCCTTTACTATCCCTATCCTCCTGTTGCCTATTGTGGGTGTGAGCTGGGGGACCCTGGGGGTCGCGACCTGGAGCCAGTTGCAGCCCAGTCCATCCTCACCACTAGAGGCTCTGGTGAACACCTGCTGGCTCTTAGACTCTGCGCCCCAGGGAATCTTACGTTCTAACCCCGGTGAGATCTGTGTTGGTTTTCCAGCGGCCCTGCCTTCCTTACCACCCGGACTCCCATCTGCAGCAGTGAGCCGTAGGGTCCACTGCCTTGCGGTGCACTCCTGATCCCAACGGTGTGCATCTGTCACCTAGCCTCAAGGCGACCTGACAGTTTGATCAGCCATGGACCCGGCTGACGTGCCGCTTCCTGCAGCCGATCCATTGCAGGGCATAGTTCGCAGACTCGAGACCCAGGAATCTAATCAGACTCAGGTGATGCGATTCCTTAAGGATCTGGCTTCCCACTTTGAGCAGCTCCAGGCCTCCTTGGGAAACCCGAACCTGCAGTCTCAAGTACAATCAGCAGCTGCACCTATTGCACCAATCGCAGCCACACATTCATATTTACTGCCAGCTCCGTCCTGTTTCTCTGGGGACCCCAAGGCCTGCAGGGGCTTCCTCAGCCTCAAAACTTTCTGTCTGATCGGGCTAAGGTAGCCTAGAGCATTTGTTAAAAATATGGTGTATAGGAAATCTGCCCACTCCTATATTCCACACGCTGCGCTAATGGAAACGAAGCATCAAATCGAGCAGCCGATTCAATGTGTGTGAATAAGTGTACAAAAAATTTGATTCACCATAAAACTGCCCCCAATCACTAGTGAAACCAAATAGCAGCGCTAAATCAATTAACCTAAATAAGCAAGTGAGTAGATTACATAAATAACAAAAGTATGAAGAATAATAATAAATCCACACCACAGTGCACCAAATAATGTGAACCGTGTCCTGAGGAAATGTGTGTATGATCAATCAGGTGAATGAATGATCTGTGAAAGCAACAAATGATAATGTAAAAAGTCTTTTAAATGAACAACCACAAGATTATGAAAAGTCCAAAAATTGGTGATAAATAAATAGTGATATATAAATATATTCCTTATGATATTGATCCGTGACGTGATATAGTGAAGATCTTCAATAAATCAATCTTCCACCACACCTCTGTGACTGTGATTCCACTCCCCTCAGGCGGACAAACCCACCAGCTCCGTTTGCCTCACATTCTCGTGTTTGGCTATAAGGATTTAACCCACACAGATGGGGGTAAAATAATGACCTCCAGCAATGTCTCCTCGCTCATTGGGAGGAGAGAGCACTTTATTGAAAACTCTGGATGTATAACGTTGGACCACCGGAGGTCATTATTTTATCCCATTCTGTGTGGGTTAAAGCCTTATAGCCAAACACGAGAGTGTGAGGCAAGAGGAGCTGGTGAGTTTGTCCGCCTGAGGGGAGTGGAATCACAGTCACGGAGGTGTGGTGGAAGATTGATTTATTGAAGATCTTCACTAAATCACGTCACGGATCAATATCATAAGGAATATATTTATATATCACTATTTATTTATCACCAGTTTTTGGACTTTTCATAATCTTGTGGTTGTTCATTTAAAAGACTTTTTACATTATCATTTGTTGCTTTCACAGATCATTCATTCACCTAATTGATCATACACACATTTTCTCAGGACACGGTTCACATTATTTGGTGCACTGTGGTGTGGATTTATTATTATTCTTCATAATTTTGTTATTTATGTAATCTACTCACTTGCTTATTTAGGTTAATTGATTTAGCGCTGCTATTTGGTTTCACTAGTGATTGGGGGCAGTTTTATGGTGAATCCAATTTTTTGTAAGCCTATATCATTTCCCTCCTCTCTAGTGAAGCTTTAGCTTGGGCTGCCCCCCTGTGGGAGAAGAATGACCCGGTGGTTTTTCAACCTGTCCGACTTCTTGAAGCTTTTTTGTAATATCTTTGAGGAGCCAGCTCGGGTTTCACCAAGAATCTTGTTCAGTGGGACAATATGCGCTTCAGTTCCGTATCCTCACAGCTGAATTGAGCTGGAACAATGAGGCCCTGGTCGCAACCTTTTTACATGGCCTCTATGACTGAGTGAAGGACGAATTAGCAGGAAGAGCCATCCCCGCCGGTCTGGACGATGTAATTTCCTTGTGCAATCAGATTGACATTCGTTTCCAGGAGAGGTCCCTAGAAAAAAGACGCCAGCACCCCCTAGGTCCTAGTCAGCCAGAAACCTTCCCTGGTCACCCTGTGGAGCATCCTCTGCCTGCTGAGGAACCTATGCAGCTGGGCCGGACCAGAATAACCCCCGAAGAACGTGCTAGATGCAGAACTCTGGGCTTGTGTCTTTATTGTGGGGGCAAGGGTCATTTTCGTGACTCCTGCTCGCTTCGTTCGGGAAACGTTTGGGTCTAATACATTTAGGGGGTCTAGTATTGGACCCAGAAACATCACCTTCTCGTCTCCCAGGGGGCCCTATCCATTTCCAGACGCTACCTATTAGGATGGCGGTAGGGATACTCCACCAGGAGTGGATTTCCTTCCTCATTCTACCCGAGGCCTCTACCCCCATTGTATTGGGCCTTCCTTGGCTACAGCTCCACTCTCCACATGTGGACTGGGTCTCTGCGCAGATCCTGGCTTGGGGTCCCTCGTGTCCTTCGTGTTTCTCGTCCTGTCTTCTCAAGGTGGTCCCCAGGGAGAGACTTCCCATTGCTACCACATCTGTATCTTATGATCTTCCCGCGGCATATAGCGATTACCGGGATGTGTTCTGTAAGAAGTCTGCTGAGGTGCTTCCTCCCCACAGATCTTTTGACCTTGCCATTGACCTTGTCCCTGGAGCAACTCTGCCCAGGGGTCGTACCTACCCTCTGTCCATTTCAGAGACCCAGGCCATGTCTGAGCATGTCGCCGAGAATCTGGAGAGAGGTTTCATCCAAAAATCGTCTTTGCCTGCAGGAGCAGGGTTCTTTTTCGTTGCTAAAAAGGATGGTACCCTCAGACCCTGCATCGATTATCGAGGGTTAAACGCAGTGACTATCAAAAACCCTTTACCTCTAATATCTGAGCTATTCGACAGGTTGAAGGGGGCTTCTATTTTCACCAAGTTAGATCTCAGAGGTGCATACAATCTCATTAGAATACGGGAAGGTGACGAATGGAAGACTGCGTTTAACACTAGGGACGGGCATTACGAATACCTGGTTATGCTTTTTGGTTTGTGTAATGCTCCAGCTGTGTTCCAGAACTTTGTCAATGAAATCTTCAGGGATCTACTGTACCAGTTTGTTGTCATCTATCTGGATGACATTCTCATCTTTTCCGAAAATCTGCTTGCTCACAGAAACCATATCCGCACCATACTTCAGTGCCTTAGAGAGAATAATCTCTATGCCAAGCTGGAGAAATGTTCCTTTGAATGTCCTGAGGTCCTGTTTCTGGGATGTTTTGTTTCTAGTTTGGGTCTTTGCATGGATCCTGGAAAGGTCTCAGCCATTACCAACTGACCCCTTCTTGCTAGCCTCAAGGCCACACAGTGCTTTCTTGGCTTCACAAATTATTATAGGCAGTTCATAAGGAATTACTCTTCCATTGCCGCGCCTATTATCGCTTAAACCAAGAAGGGTGCGAATGCCAAAGACTGGCCTCCCGAGGCTGTCTCTGTATTTCACGATCTTTTACAGGCCTTTGTGTTTGGACCTCTCTTGAGGAGACCAAATCCTGGGGACCCATTTTTTTATTGAAGTAGACGCTTCTTCGGTGGGGGTGGGAGCTGTGCTTCTTCAGTTCTTTGAGAAGAGACGTCAACCATGTGCGTTCTTCTCCAAAAAATTTTCTCAGGCAGAGAGAAATTATGCCATTGGTGATCGGGAACTTCTCGCAATTAAATTGGCGTTGGAAGAGTGGCGTCATCTCTTGGAGGGTTCCCCTCAATCCATTACGATCTTTACTGATCAACAGAATCCACAATACCTACAGAATGCTAGACGATTGAACCCCAGACAGGTCATGTGGAGTCTCCTCTTTTCACGTTTTAAATTCACGATTACGTACAAACCTGGTTCCTGCAACGGTTGGGCTGATGCAATCTCTAGGTCATTTGACACTTTGAACGAGGAGTCCACCCCTGATCCGATCATTCCGACCTCATGCATTGTTGCCCATTCTACCACCCTGGAATCAAAAATTCCTCCTGGCAAGACCTTTGTTCCCATCGCATTACGAGCTAACATCCTTCATTGGGGACATGATTCCAAGGTGGCTGTCAGAGAACTCACACAGCAAGCACCCGTCTCCATGCAGCAGCTGCCAATCCTCATTCTGCTAATGCCAAGGTGCATGCACGGAACCATAGCCAGAGGCAAATGAGATCCAGGGTGGGCATGCACAATGACACCTTGATGCGAATGCGCACGCGCGCTATTGCACGTCCGTGAGTGCCAAAGTGCTAATATGCTAACGCACATGCGCCAATGTGCCAAATTGCTAATGTGCTAACGCGCATGTGCCAATGTGCTAAGTTGCTAATGCGCATGTGTGTACGCACGTACGCTGGCGCCAATCCTTGCACACAGCACCCTATATAAACAGAGAGTCTGCCTAGCATCAGTGCTGGATTGTCTTCAGCTTGTTCCTGTGTTCCTGTGTTCCTGTTGTTACTCTGCCTGATTGACCTTGTTCCTGAAAACTCGGCTATCTTCTGACCATTCTCTTGGATCTCCCCTGCCTGCTGAACCTGCCTCTACTTGCAATACTGACCTTGGCTTGAACTTATGATTACGGCTCTGCCTCCTGATTCTGTACCGTGCTGCCCATCTGTTGCCAACCCCTGCCTGTTCCTGACTATGGTTTTGCCTTCTGACTTGGTACCCCGCTGCCAGCCTGTTGCTGACTCCTGCCTGTTCCTGATTCTGCAGTTGATCCTGATCTGGCTCCCGCTGAACAAGTTTGGTGATCAGTTTCCACATCTCCTCAGCAGAGGTTCTTATATCTCCAAGTTCCAGCCTCCTGCCTGCAGGCACCTGCACCCTTTCGTTGCCCTCGCACTCCCTGTACCCACCACCAGGGGTGCTTGGACCGGAACCGTGCAAGAGGCCACCCTCATCATTTAGGGCTCCGCTGTAAGGTACGTGACAGTGGCAGGTCATGCTGGGTTCCTCCGATCCTTCCTGCTCATCAGTCGTCTCGACTGGTGGCCTAATCTCCGCTCGGATGGTAAAGATTACGTTAAGGCTTGTCATGTCTGTGCTCAGTCTAAATCTTCCACACAAGCCCCTGCTGGTCTTCTCATGCCCTTGATCATTCCTAAGGAGCCCTGGTCTCACTGATCTTCAACTGTCGGAGAATAATACAGCCATTTGGGTGGTAATCGATCAGTTCTCCAAGATGGTTAATTTTGTTCCTCTTCCTGGTCTCCCTTCTGCCTCTGCCTTGGTTCCCACTTTTGTATGAGAGATTTTCCACCTTCATGGTGTTCCTTCCCATGTCGTTTCGGACAGGGGTGTTCAGTTTACTCCCCTTTTTTGGAGAACCTTTTGCAAATCCCTCAACATTACCTTGGATTTTACCTCTTCTTACCATCCCCAATCCAATGGCCAGACTGGGAGGGTTAATCAGGAGTTGGAGGTCTTTCTCCATACCTTGGTCTCGGCTCATCACGATGATTGGGCATCACTACTCCCGTGGGCAGCGTTCTCCCACAATAATCATGTCAACGTCAGTTCTCAGAAAACACCCTTTATCACTGTTTATAGAAGACATCCTCTTCCTATGACCTGTCCTTCCGACATTCCAGCCTTGGCTACTGTTCAGGAATCATTCAATTCCATGTGGGCTGACGTTCATGATTCCCTCCAGAAAGCTGCCAACAAATTCAAGAGTTTTGCTGACCGTCACAGGCGTAAGCCGCCTTCTCTTCAGCCAGGAGACAAAGTCTGACTCCGGGTTGCTTCTCTCAAATTTACCCCAAGATTCTTTGGTCCGTACACCATAACTTCTAACTGAATCCGGTTTGTTTCAAGCTCCAGATTCCCAAAAGCCTCAAAATCTCTAACTCCTTCCATGTTGCCCTTCTGAAGCCTTTAGTCTTCAATAAGTTCTCTCATCCTCTCTCTACCTCTCTCTACCGCAGCGCCGGTCTCTGAGTATAATCAGGAGTACGAGGTTAGCCACATTTTGGATTCCTGACTCTGTAGAGACATTCTCCAGTACCTCGTGCATTGGAAGGGATTTGGTCCTGAGGAGAGGTCGTGAACCTTGTCCCAGGTGGGGAAGGGGGAGGCCTCGTAAGAGGGGGGGTACTGTCATGGTTATGCAATAGAGTTTTGTCTGTCAGCTTACCTGTCTCCATGTGTTCATCTCTAAAGACCAGCTGACTCTCACCTGACTGCTTTTATTAACTCTCCTCTAGCATGGCTCCATCCCAGCTCCTATCCGAGAACTCTATATTAACCTCTGCACTGCAGGCCAGCGCTGCTGATCAACCTTTGGCTTATTCCTTGGCTTATTCCTTTACTATCCCTATCCTTCTTTTGCCTACTGTGGGTGTGAGCTGGGGGACCCTGGGGGTCGCGACCTGGAGCCAGTTGCAGCCCAGTCATCCTCACCACTAGAGGCTTTGGTGAACACCTTCTGACTCTTAGAATCCGTTCCCCAGGGAATCTTACGCTCTACCCCGGTGGGATCTGTTTTGGTGTTCCAGCGACCCTGCCTTCCTTACCACCCGGACTCCCATCCGCAGCAGTCAGACGTAGGGTCCACTGCCTTGCGGTGCACTCCTGATCCCAACAGTGTGCATCTGTCACCTAGCCTCAAGGTGACCTGACAAAAACCTTTGATGTATTACAAGCCTGGACTTGTTTCTAAAGAACTTTAGAATGGACACTCTAATGAACTTTAAGCAAAAGAGAGAAACACCTTCTCAGTGATAGAAATACAGGAGGGGTTGCATTCAAGGTAAATGAATGTGTAGAATAAGTTATTAGTAATGAAGAGATTTTCTGTGTGTAGTCTGAGAGAAAAATCAAGGGCGGAATGTGTTGTGTTTGATATAAAATAAGATTTTTCTATACAACTATCATAGAATAGCAATCAGGTTACAGCAGGTTTGTTTAAGGATGCTTCTTAAATGAGTGCCTTGGTAAAAAGTACACAGGTTGTCCTGAAACAATGGGAACAGTTGGCAGTTGGATGTTGAGGTAAATGAGTTTGTAACCATTGTAAACAAAAGCCTAAATAAAAGGAGCAATAGAGACTGATAGGGAAGCCTCTTATCATGGCCTAAACACCAAGGACAGTCTGTAAGACCAGAGGGCTCCATAATGCATTAACGCCAAAAGACTCTCATCTGCAACCAGCCAAGAAGAAGGTACCTGATCTCCAAAAGAAGAAGCCTGAGTCTGAGTTGTCAACAGAGATCACAAACACACAGTAACCAGAGTTAAGTAACGTTTCAGCATACTTTTACTGTGTATAGACTCAGGGCCGTCTTTTTTTTTTTTTTTTTTTTTTTCCACGTCAGCGAAAGATAGTTAGAGGGCTAAATCAGCTTGGTGTTCATTAACTGTCGCCTTCTCACATTCACATCATAGTGGATTATTCATTTTCTCATTACCTTTTATACCATCTCAATAAGCAGAGAATTTTATTACATGTCTTTACCATCAAGTCCCCTATCTCTCCCAACTCATAAGCCCCACTGTGCTAAATCTCGATATCCGGTAAGTCCTATCTTTTTCTGAGCCAGTTTGAGGAGAGAAGGGACCAGTAAAAAGAAGGGAGAGAAAAAGATAGAAGAATAAGATAAGAAGGGTTTGTAAAAACGAACTTGTGTGCTCCCCATGCCCATCGTCTACTAACTTAGCCAGCATTGTGCAAAAAATTACCTATGCCCTAATCCCCCCCCCCACCCTCCCCCAATGATTTAACCTATGCCCAACTAGACTATACTTTCGTCTAAGGATATTCATATCCAAAACACTTTATTATAACATACATTGCCTGCAAGGATTCCATTTGCCCATGTACCTATTTAATCCCATCCCTCAGTCTGTTCCGCGCCGAGCCTGCTATTAGTGTCTCTTCACCTTCTCTATCCACTTCTTCCACATACTTTTGAATTCCTGAAGGTTGCCCCTTTTTATGTACTCCACTCTTTCCCTACCCAAGGTTTCATTCATTGTAGAGATCCAATCTTTCACGGTGGGGGGCTCCTTTGACTGCCATCTAAGTGTTATCATCTTTCTGCCCCAGAATGCAAACTAAGGCCTCCTTTGCGACTGCCGTACCAAAAATATTTCCCAAGCTCCCAGTCACCTCCTCCCAGTATCTGAACAGCTTGGGGCACCTCCACACCATGTGGATGAGATCTCCCGTTCTCCAACACCTGGGGCAGTTGTCATTGGGCCTTCTCCCAAATTTAAAAAGTCTTTTAGGATTATAATAGGCTCTATTTAGCAGCATTAAATGTGAGAGTCTCTGTGAAGGGGACACAGAAACCTGTACTCCCAACTCCAAGGTTCTCACCCATTGTTCCTGGGTCATTCCTCCCACGTCCTCTTCCCATTTAGCCTTTACCCCATGGAGTATCCCCCTGCTGTTATCTGATTTACTTAATTGGTCATAAATTCTTGATATTACCCCTCTAGTGGGGGTTATCTGAGTTATGCACTGAAATAGAGGCATCTCTTCCCAGCTCGGAGTCTGGGCTTTAAATTGCGCTTTAAGGGCATGTTCTAGCTGGAAGTATAGGAAGAGAGAACCCAGAGGCAGCTTAAATTCCCTAACCAATTCAGGAAATTTCTTTAACCTGGAGTCATTATATAGTTGGCTTAGCTTTCTGATGCCAAGCTTCTTCCACTCACTGAATGTACCTATTTTAAGAACTTCCTGCAAGTTGCGATTGTTCCAAATAGGAGAGTAGACTGTTAGGTCTCCATACCCCATCATTTTCTTGACTGTTTTCCAGAGTTTAATTATCAATTTAATTGTTGGAAATTTGTCATGGAACATGTCCGCCTCTAGGGCTTCAATTATTGTGTTATGTGTGGAACTTAATAATAGCAACTTGCCATTAGGGGTACCTCCTTTCAGTATCCCACAGCCCAATAACTGCTGCAACTGAGTTGAAAAAAAGTAGCGCTCGGGGTGTGGGAGAGCAAGGCCCCCCTCCCGGGTGGGGAGTTGAAGCACTCTAAGACGAATCCTGGCTTGCTTCCCCTTCCAGATCAATTCCCTAAAGAGGCTATCAATTTTTTTAAACCACTTCTTGCCAATCCAGAATGGAGAGTTGTGCAGGACGTATAGCAATTGTGGCATCCATATCATTTTTATTAAGTTACATCTACCTGCAACTGATAAAGGCAGGCGTCTCCAGATTCCTATTTTTTGTTTAAATTTTGTTAATAGAGGAACCAGGTTTTTACTAATATATAGGGTGGGATCCTTCGTCAGGACGATTCTCAGATACTTCAGGGCTTCCACTATTGCCATCTGGGGCATACCATGTGCTATTGTCTCATTTATGGGGTCTAACGGCAGAAACTCGGATTTCTCCCAATTTATCTCTAAGCCAGAAAAACTACCGAAGTCCTCCACTATCCTCATCGCTCCCGGTAGAGACTTTCTCGAGTCCCCCAGAAATAGCAGAATGTCGTCCGCATACAGCGCGATTCTTTCCTCGCCTGTTTTTCTCTGGAAGCCAGTTATCGCACAGCTACCCATTATGGAGATGGCCAAAGGTTCCATCGCCAATGCAAACAGCAGGGGAGAGAGTGGGCACCCCTGCCTCGTCCCCCTCTCCAACTCAAACCAGTCCGAGAATTCGTTATTAATTTTTAATCTTGCCTTAGGATGAGTATATAGCATTCTGATCCACCCTATAAAGGCTGAGCCGAATCCAAATTTTTCCAACACACGCCACATATAGCCCCACTCCACGCTGTCAAAGGCCTTGGATACATCAAGGGTCATTAACGCTCTCGAGCCCTCATTCACCGTTGGGGTCTGTAAATTCAAAAACGCTCTTCTAATATTCAAGCTCGTAGATCTGTTGGCTATAAAGCCTGCCGGGTCCTCATGAATCAGTTTATGAATAACTCCATTCAATCTTGCTGCCAGCACTTTGGCCAGAATTTTTACATCGGTGCATAGGAGAGAGATCGGTCTATAGGCGGCCACATCCAGGGGATCTTTAATATTGATTGGACCCTGGGCAAAAATTTTCTTTGGCCCCTCTCCATGCAGTTTTGCTCTCTACCTGCTCTGAGACATACAATAAATAGCAGCTAGACTCAAAATCCATTTACCGAATCAAAACAGACAGCGATTGTGATTGGTTGTAAAAAAATATATCAGCGCACATATGACACAAAAATAACTGAAGCAGCTGAACACCAGGGTAAACGATCAAATCCCTCCAGATAAATAAATAAAAAGGTGCAGCGCTAAATCAATAAATGACCATAGAGAAAAATATAATAACACAGGGAGCAAAGGAAATGTCCAATAATAAATGTCCAAATATGCTGACATAAATCCACCAGGAGTGTGATGATAACAGCAAACAATTGTGACTGATACTGGAACCCTTCACCATAAACCGAGTGGCCTCTCACCTGGTCCCAAAGATAAATCAGGCAATCTTATAAGGTCAGCAGGTAGCAAGAGATCTTTAAAACAAGGGACTCCTCCGGATGATCAGGTGGCAGGTGGGTATCGTTACCATGAAATCACAAAAGGTACAGACATAGTGCTCTCCGTATGTAACAATTTATTATAAAACGAATAAAATCAAACTTACATAACAAGCACTTCTCAAGTGCCAGGGAACGAACATGGAAACACAGTAGAGTGTGTAAGCGGTGGAGCATGCGCAGTAGCCGCGGATGACGTCACGACGTCACGTTCTAGACGCGTTGCGTCCCAGTGGGCGGGGACTTCCTCAGCAGATGAGGAAGTCCCCGCCCACTAATAAATTGTTACATACGGAGAGCACTATGTCTGTACCTTTTGTGATTTCATGGTAACGATACCCACCTGCCACCTGATCATCCGGAGGAGTCCCTTGTTTTAAAGATCTCTTGCTACCTGCTGACCTTATAAGATTGCCTGATTTATCTTTGGGACCAGGTGAGAGGCCACTCGGTTTATGGTGAAGGGTTCCAGTATCAGTCACAATTGTTTGCTGTTATCATCACACTCCTGGTGGATTTATGTCAGCATATTTGGACATTTATTATTGGACATTTCCTTTGCTCCCTGTGTTATTATATTTTTCTCTATGGTCATTTATTGATTTAGCGCTGCACCTTTTTATTTATTGATTGTGATTGGTTGCCAGAGGTTACAGCACACATTACAGTTCACCGATTAGTTGCTAGAGGTTACAACACATCATCTCCTCACTGCCTGCACACCATGGACTGCGGAGGTGAGGGGACCCATTAATAGACAGAAAACTCCTAGGGATCTTAGGACTCCTGGGATCAATGGCACTGCTGGGGGGAGCGGAGGGTGTGATCAATGGCAATGCTGATTTTTTTTTACGGACTACCAATATAAAGAGGAGTTTCAACACTGGCCATCAATGTAGTATGAGTTTACCCTGACCATTAATGTAATAGGGGTTTACACTGACCACTAATGTAATAGAAGCATTCACAGTAATCACCAATGTAAGGAGGGATTTACACTGACCACCAATGTAAGGGTGACATTCACACTGGCCACTAGTGTGAATAAAAGGATTCTACACCAAACACCAATGTAATGAGAAGATTTACACTGACCAATGTAACTGAGACATTTAGCCTGTGTTCACATTTGTGTGTGTCAGAAATGCATGCAAAATTGCTTTCCTGACACCACAGAAATGTGCTTTCCTTTAGCAGATACACAGCAGTGCCATTAATTGTTAATAACACCCTCAGGCACCTGCTGACATGTGTCTTGGCACTGTGTGATTTTGAAAAAGGGTTTGGGACTTTCTTCCACATTTTGTAGCG
Source organism: Lithobates septentrionalis (assembly GCA_037952835.1). Classification (NCBI taxonomy): domain Eukaryota; kingdom Metazoa; phylum Chordata; class Amphibia; order Anura; family Ranidae; genus Lithobates; species Lithobates septentrionalis. Next base: position 1,279,432 of record JBBDGP010000948.1, on the reverse strand, counting down.
CATAGAGCAGCCCATTGAAATTAATGGGCTGGCCTACATGTGACCTACACTACCGTTCAAAAGTTTGGGGTCACCCAAACAATTTTGTGTTTTCCATGAAAAGTCACACTTATTCACCACCATACGTTGTGAAATGAATAGAAAATAGAGTCAAGACATTGACAAGGTTAGAAATAATGATTTGTATTTGAAATAACATTGTTTTTACATCAAACTTTGCTTTCATCAAAGAATCCTCCTTTTGCAGCAATTACAGCATTGCACACCTTTGGCATTCTAGCTGTTAATTTATTGAGGTAAGCTGGAGAAATTGCACCCCATGCTTCTAGAAGCAGCTCCCACAAGTTGGAATGGTTGGATGGGCACTTCTGGCGTACCATACGGTCAAGCTGCTCCCACAACAGCTCAATGGGGTTCAGATCTGGTGACTGTGCTGGCCACTCCATTACCGATAGAATACCAGCTGCCTGCTTCTGCTGTAAATAGTTCTTGCACAATTTGGAGGTGTGTTTAGGGTCATTGTCCGGTTGTAGGATGAAATTGGCTCCAATCAAGCGCTGTCCACTGGGTATGGCATGGCGTTGCAAAATGGAGTGATAGCCTTCCTTAGCTTTTACCCTGTACAAAGCTCCCACCTTACCAGCACCAAAGCAACCCCAGACCATCACATTACCTCCACCATGCTTAACAGATGGCGTCAGGCATTCTTCCAGCATCTTTTCATTTGTTCTGCGTCTCACAAACGTTCTTCTTTGTGATCCAAACACCTCAAACTTGGATTCATCCGTCCACAACACTTTTTTCCAGTCTTCCTCTGTCCAATGTCTGTGTTCTTTTGCCCATCTTAATCTTTTTCTTTTATTGGCCAGTCTCAGATATGGCTTTTTCTTTGCCACTCTGCCCTGAAGCCCAAAATCCCGCAGCCGCCTCTTCACTGTAGATGTTGACACTGGTGTTTTGCGGGTACTATTTAATGAAGATGCCAGTTGGGGACCTGTGAGGCGTCTGTTTCTCAAACTAGAGACTCTAATGTGCTTATCTTCTTGCTTAGTTGTGCAACGCGGCCTCCCACTTCTTTTTCTACTCTGGTTAGAGCCTGTTTGTGCTGTCCTCTGAAGGGAGTAGTACACACCGTTGTAGGAAATCTTCAATTTCTTTGCAATTTCTCGCATGGAATAGCCTTCATTTCTAAGAACAAGAATAGACTGTCGAGTTTCAGATGAAAGTTCTCTTTTTCTGGCCATTTTGAGCGTTTAATTGACCCCACAAATGTGATGCTCCAGAAACTCAATCTGCTCACAGGAAGGTCAGTTTTGTAGCTTCTGGAAGGAGCTAGACTGTTTTTAGATGTGTGAACATGATTGCACAAGGGTTTGCTAATCATCAATTAGCCTTCTGAGCCAATGAGCAAACACATTGTACCATTAGAACACTGGAGTGATAGTTGCTGGAAATGGGCCTCTATACACCTATGTAGATATTGCACCAAAAACTAGACATTTGCAGTTAGAATAGTCATTTACCACATTAGCAATGTATAGAGTATATTTGTTTAAAGTTAGGACTAGTTTAAAGTTAGCTTCATTTAAAAGTACAGTGCTTTTCCTTCAAAAATAAGGACATTTCAATGTGACCCCAAACTTTTGAACGGTAGTGTACATCTTTATCCACTCTGCTGGTACACCTTTGCATATTAAAAACCATGCTAACCTCTTCAGCCAAAACCTCCCCCATCCTCTCCACTCCAATCCCCCTCCCCTTAAGCTCTACCTGCCTCCTCTGCTCATCTTTTGCACCCACCTTCCTTACCTTTATTACATCCCCTCCTTGCTCACTTATGCACACCAAACTGTAATTCCTTCTCTGTCTACCTCTGCACACCCCACACTACCCTCCTAACACCAATTTGCTTACCTTTTCAGAACAGGCTAATGGTAGGCTTAATGACTGCAGTTGTAGGCAGGACTTGCAAGCATGCCCCTTTATCTCCCCAGTGGGCAGCATTCAGTATAAGTGATGGTGGATATGACCTCAGGGGGGCAGATATACACATGAATACCTCCTCTATTTACAAATGAATGCCGTCGGTCCGCCACTATTTACATATAAATGACGCCGCTATTTACATATTGCGGTATTTACATGTAAACACAGGGTCTGCAGATGAGTCATCTGTACTCAACAATGGGGCAGAGCTGGACGGCATTAGTAACAGAACTTCACACTGAGATATCAGGACACAGCATGGGACTAAAACCAAGGGATGAGGGAATTTAAACTGGGATAGTTGGCAAGTATGAGGCAGCTGCTTTGGGCCCCACAACAATGACAACTGCTCCTTTTGCACTGCCCTAAAGACGGCCCTGTATAGACTAGGGTTGCACCGATACTAGTATCGGTGCCGATACAGAGTATTTAAACAAGTATCGGTACTCATGTAAATGCACCGATACCTGAAACTGATACTTTCAGGCTCGGTTCTTTGAACTGTCAGTGGGTCTTCCCAGTGTTAATGAAGTCCGGTAATTGGAGCTGTAAAAAAAAAAAAAAGCAGCCGGAAATGTTTATTAACAACATTGCTCAGCTCTGAAAGACTAAAATAAAAAGAAACATTGTTTCTTTTTGTATATTTCTCTTTCTTCATCTTCAGATCAAAGGGATGAACAAATGTTCCTCTGTTTAACCCCTTAATAACCCTTAATTTACTCTAATCAGCCTTACTTAACACCTTATTCTCCTCCGTTTAATTATTATTTTCCTGCTTTTTTTCCTTTGTTCACGTCTATTTTAAAAACGATAAACAATTAAAACTTTGTTTTGTTTGCTTTGTTAGTGAATATTTTTACACATATATATTAACATATATTTACACATTTCACAATGAAAAAGCGCTAAATTAAAAAAAAATCTATTTATTTCATTTGTAAATAACTTTTCAATGCTTTGTACCATTGCTGACAACTAAAGTTAAAACAAAACAGTTGCGGTAGGTATTGGTAATTGGTATCGGCGAGTACTAAACAAAAGTATCGGTACTTGTACTCATTGCAAAAAAAAATGGTATCGGTACATCCCTAGTAAAGACCATAGGCCAGTAATGGTGAACCTATGGCATGCGTGCCACAGCTGGCATGCAGAGCCATCTTTGTGGGCATGTGAGAGGGTCCAGATTTGTGGTGGGGAGAGCGCAGCAGCAAGCAGCGGCAAGGTGCAGGAAACTATCTGCACTAGTGAGTGGGCGGCCCCGCAGCCTCCGCGCGGAAGGCTACAGGCCTGAGAGCATAGGAGGGAGAGAAGCAAGCAGCGGCAAGGTGCAGGAAACTGTCTGCATGAGTGAGTGGGTGGCCCCCGCAGCCTCTGCGCAGAACGCTACAGGCCCGACAGCACGAGAAGAAGAGAAGAGCTTCACAGCTTACTTAACGGTCGAAGAGGGGCGCAGCATCCCTGGGGCCTCCCGGAGCCTGGACTCCTCAAACCTCCTCTTCAACAGTGAGGCCCAGAGAACAGGCTGACTGTGGGCCCAGAAGACAAGGACAGGTGGGAGGCGCAGGTTGTGAGGGAGCCTCTGGATGGAACAGAGCAGAGAGCTCTCCCAGATCAAGGACGGAGACAGGTACTGGGTACAATTATACACTGACTACCTGCAGACAAAGACTGTGGCCTGGGAGGCAGAGCAGGGACTGCAGGATAGGACAGAGCTAGAGGTCTATCTCTCCTCTGAGCCCCCTCCCTCTCTCTCAGCCCACCTCTTTTTTAGTCCCCCCTCTCTGTGTCCCCCTCTCTCTGTCCCCTTCCCTCTCTCTTATACCCCCTCTCTCTGTCTCCCCCATCTCTCAGTCCCCTTCCCTCTCTCTCTCACACCTCTTTCTCTCTGTCCCCCTCTCTCTCAGCCCCTCCCCCTCTCTCGCCCCCTCCCTCTCTCTCAGCCCCCTCTCTATCCGTTCCCCCTCTCTCTCAGCGCCCCTCGCTCTCAGCATCTCTCTCACACCCCTCTCTCTCTGTCCCCCTCTCTCTCTCTGTCCCCCCTCCCTCTCTCTCAGCCCCCTCTCTCTGTCCCCGCTCTCTCTCTCTCAGCCCCCCTTCCTCTCTCTCAGCCCCCTCCCTCTCTCTGTTGCCCCTCTCTCTCGGCATCTCTCTCACACCCTTCTCTCTCTGTCCCCTCTCTCTCTCACACCCCTTCTCTCTCTCACCCCTTTCTCTCTCTGTCTCTGTATTTCACACCCCCATCTCTCTCACACAACCCCTCTCTTTCGCTCAGCCCCCTTCTCTCGCAAATTGCCGTGTTGGCACTTTGCAACACAAAACCAATTTATTTATTTGAGTTTGGGCACTCAGGCTCAAAAAGGTTCACCATCACTGCCATAGGCTGTTAGTTTGCTATAGATATCTGTCAGTCTTGATTTGTTTTCCTAATATTGTAATAGTTTTCTATGTAAGCTGGCTTCTGTCGGACAAGCATGCTGAGAAACCAGCATTCGACCAATTCCCGATCAGTGCTCTCAGCCAATGGCAGAGAGTGCTGATTGGAGTGTTCTGGCGGGGGGGGGGGGGCGCCCCCTGTTAGAACACAACAGCTCAGCGAGGGAGATTGCTGCACTTACTTTGCATAGTGAGTATAGCGGCTCTGACTGGAGCTGACTTTTTTTGTTCAACCAGAGAAAAACTAATATTGTATACCAGGCTATCTTATGAAAAGTAGGAAAGTTGGAGGTATTCTATCGTGCTAACAAGATTCCTGTCCTAGGGTGACAACAAAGCTCGTTCATACCCAGCAATACCCTGCAATACTCTGCAATACCATGCAATACTCCACAATACTCCGCAATACTCCGCAATACTCTGCAATACTCTGCAATACTCTGCAATACCTCGCAATACCCCGCAATACTCTGCAATACTCCGCAATACTCTGCAATACTCTGCAATACTCCGCAATACTCTGCAATACCCCCCAATACTCTGCAATACTCTGCAATACTCTGCAATACCCCGCAAAACTCTGCAATACTCTGCAATACTCTGCAATACTCCGCAATACTCTGCAATACTCTGCAATACCCCGCAATACTCTGCAATACTCTGCAATACTCCGCAATACTCTGCAATACTCCGCATTACTCCGCAATACCCCGCAATACTCTGCAATACTCCGCAATACTCCGCAATACTCTGCAATACTCTGCAATATTCTGCAATACTCTGCAATACTCTGCAATACCCCGCAATACTCTGCAATACTCTGCAATACTCTGTAATACTCCGCAATACTCTGCAATACCCCGCAATACTCTGCAACACTCTGCAATACTCCGCAATACTCCGCAATACTCTGCAATACCCCGCAATACTCAGCAATACTCCGCAATACTCCGCAATAACCCGTAATACTCTGCAATACTCGGCAATACTCTGCAATACTCTGCAATACTCCGCAATACTCCGCAATACCCCGTAATACTCTGCAATACTCCACAATACTCTGCAATACTCTGCAATACTCTGCAATACTCTGCAATACTCCGCAATACACTGCAATAATCCGCAATACTCTGCAATACCCCGCAATACTCTGCAATACTCTGCAATACTCCGCAATACTCTGCAATACTCCGCAATACTCTGCAATACCCCGCAATACTCTGCAATACTCTGCTATACGCCGCAATATTTTGCAATACCCCGCAATACTCCGCAATACCCCGCAATACCCTGCAATACCCCGCAATACTCTGCAATACCCCGCAATACTCTGCAATACCCTGCAATACCCTGCCATACCCTGCCATACCCAGCCATACTCTGCAATGCCCCGCAATACTCTGCAATACCTCACAATACCCTGCCATACTCTGCAATACCCAGCCATACCCAGCCATACCCAGCCATACTCTGCAATACTCGGTGATACCCAGCCATACTCTGCCATACCCAGCCATACCCAGTCATACTCTGCAATACCCTGCCATGCTCAGCCATACTCGGCCATGCTCAGCCATACTTGGCTGTACTCGGCCTCTGTATGTGTCCAGGCTGTGGAAGTCTCACACATGTGGTATCGCCGTACTCAGGAAGAGTAGAAGAATCTATTTTGGGGTGTCATTTTTGGTATGTACATGCTATGTGTTATAAATATTGTATAAATGGACAACTTTGTGTTAAAAAAAAAGAAGAGTTTTAACCACTTCCTGCCCGCCAGCCGTCATGTGACGTCCTTGAATTTGTGCGGGGATATCTGAATGATGCCTGCAGCTACAGGCATCATTCAGATATCAGCTTTTTCAGCTGGTGATTCCCTACACCATAAGAATGATCATAGCGGCTGTTCCACTGCTTGATTGTTCTTATGGGAGGTGAGAGGGGACGTCCCCCCTTCCCACCGCCCTCCGTTGCTCCTACCGACTCACCGCTACGATCGAAGCCAGGATTGATTTTTTTTACTTCCCAGCCTAGAGGTGAGATGTGGGGTATTATTGACCCCATATCTCACTGTAAAGAGGACCTGTCATGCCATATTCCTATTACAAGGGATGTTTACATTCCTTGTAATAGGAATAAAAGTGATCAAAATTTTTTTTTGGAAAAAATGTTTCAAACTAAAATAAATAAAGTAAAATTAACAATAAAAAGATTTTTTTTTTTAAAAGTGCCCCTGTCCGTGTGCTCGCATGCAGAAGCGAACGCACATGTAAGTCCCGCCCACATATTAAAACGGTGTTCAAACTACACATGTGAGGTATCGCTGTGAGAGTGAGAGCAATAATTTTGGCCCTAGACCTCCTCTGTAACTCAAAACATGTAACCAGTAACAAATTTTAAAGCGTCGCCTATGGGGATTTTTAAGTAGTGAAGTTTGGCGCCATTCCACGAGCATGTGGAATTTTAAAGGGTGACAAGTTAGGTATCTATTTACTCAGCGTAACTTCATCTTTCACATTATGTAAAAACATTGGGCTAACTTTACTGTTTTGTTTTTTTTAAAGCACAAAACAGTTTTTTTTCCCAAAAACGGATGTTAAAAAAATTGCTGCGCAAATACCGTGCGAGATAAAAAGTTGCAACATCCGTCATTGTATTCTCTAGGGTCTTTGCTAAAAAAACATATATAATGTTTTGGGGTGCTATGTAATTTTCCAGCAAATAAATGATGATTTTTACATGTAGGAGAGAAATGTCAGAATTGGCCTGGGTGCTCCAGAATGCCTGAAGGTGCTCCCTGCATTTTGGGCCTCTGTATGTGGCCACACTGTGTAAAAATCTCACACATGTGGTATTGCCATACTCGGGAGTAATAGCAGAATGTGTTTTGGGGTGTAATTTGTGGTATGCATATGCGGTGTGTGAGAAATAACCTGCTACCCACTACAGTGGTGTAGTGGGTAGCACTCTCACCTAGCAGTAAAAAGGGTCGCTGGTTCGAATCCCAACCACGACACTACCTGCCTGGAGTTTGCATGTTCTCCCTGTGCCTGCGTGGGTTTCCTCCGGGTACTCCGGTTTCCTCCCACACTCCAAAGACATGCTGGTAGGTTAATTGGCTTCTGTCCAAAATTGGCCCTAGTATGTGAATGTGAGTTGGGGACCTTGGATCGTGGGCTCCTTGAGGGTAGGGACCGATGTGAGTGTGTCAATGTATATGTGGAGCGCTGTGTAACTTGACGGCGCTATATGGGTACCTTAAATAAATAGGGATAATTGTAGACACGCACCCACACTCACTCAGGTTGAATTGGATGGACTGGTGTCCATTTTGTGAAAAAAAAGAAAGAAAAAATCTTGATTTTGCAAAGAATTGTGGGAAAAAATTACAACTTAAAAAAACTCACCATGCATCTTTCTAAATACTTCGGAATGTGTTCTTTCCAAAAAGGGGTCATTTGGGGGGTATTTGTACTTTTCTGGCATGTTAGGGTCTCAAGAATTTAGATAGGCCGTCAGTACTTCAGGTGTGATCAATTTTCAGATATTGGCAGCATAGCTTTTGGACTCTATAACTTTCACAAAGACCAAATAATATACACCAATTTGTACTTATTTTTACCAAATATATGTAGCAGTATAAATTTCGGCCAAAATTTATGAAGAAAAATTACTAATTTGCTAAATTTTATAACAGAAACAAAGAAAAATTCATTTTTTTACCGAATTTTCAGTCTTTTTTCTTTTATAGCGCAAAAAATAAAAAATCCAACGGTGATTAAATACCAACAAAAAAAGCTCTATTTGTGTGAAAAAAGGACAAAAATTTCATATGGGTACTGTTGTATGACTGAGTAATTGTCATTCAAAATGTGATAGCACCGAAAGCTGAAAATTGGTCTGGTTAGGAAGGGGGTTTAAGTGCCCAGTGGTCAAGTGGTTAAAGTGTAACTCCACTTTGGGGAAAAAATATTGCAAATAAAAAAAAATATAGCATATACAATTTTGAAAAAAGCCATATTGTAATATAACATTATTAAAAATAACCTTTCTTTTTTGTAACCTTTCTTCAATGCTTTAATCACATGCCGACCGGGCCATAGCCGAAAGATGGCTACATCGAGATCGGTTTATTCTGGGAGGGTGTCCATGGACGTCCTCCCAGAATCTTGCTCCCGCGCGCCCACTGGGGCGCGCACCCGGGAATATACGTGACTGCCGGGTCCTGAGGACAGTGGCTGTTTACTACGTGATCACTCCGTCAAATGACGGAGTGATCACTTGTAAACAAACCGGCATCACGTCCGGTTCTTCTCTTCCCTCTCTGTACCGATCGGTACAGTGCGAGGGGAGAGATCGGGTGCAGCAGCGCTGTGGGTTGGATGTGTACTGTCCACAGCACTGATCTGTGGCAATTCCTGCACTCATTCAGCCATCCATTCATCCATGCTCATTCATCCTCAGCAATACTTATCCACCCATCCATACTCATCCATGCTCAGCAAAACTCATTCAACTCATCCACCCATCCATACTCATCCATGCTCAGCCATACTCATCCATCCATCCTCAGCAATACTCATCCATCCATCCATGCTCAGCAATACTCATCCATCCATCCTCAGCAATACTCATCCATCCATCCTCAGCAATATTCATCCATCCATCCATGCTCAGCCATCCATACTCATCAATACTCATCCATCCATCCATACTCAGCAATACTCATCCATCCATCCATACTCAGTAATACTCATCCATCCATCCATGCTCAGCAATACTCATCCGTATATCCATACTCAGCAATACTCATCCATCCATCCATACTCGGTAATACTCATCCATCAATCCATGCTCAGTAATAGTCATCCATCCATACTCAGCAATACTCATCCATCCATTTATGCTCAGCAATACTCATCCACTCATCCATACTCAGCAATACTCATCCATCCATCCATGCTCAGCAATACTCATCCATCCATCCATGCTCAGCAATACTCATTCATCCATCCATGCTCAGCAATACTCATCCAATCATACTCAGCCATCCCATCCACACTCAGCCATACCCACCCAGCCATACTTAGCCATACCCGACCCAGCCATCCCATCCTTACCCAGCCATACCAGCCATACCCAGCAATCCCATCCACACTCAGCCATACCCACCCAGCCATACTCAGCCATCCCATCCATACCCAGCCATCCCCATCCATGGCTCATCCATGCCACTACAGTGCCTCAAAGTGTAACAGGTAGTCAAATTATATTTGACATTTATGCCCCTAGAATGCCTGAAGGTGCTCCCTGCATGTTGGGCCTCTGTATGTGGCCAGGCTGTGTAAAAGTCTCACACATGTGGTATCCCCATACTCAGGAGGAGTAGCAGACAATGTTTTGGGGTGTAATTTTTGGTATGTACATGCTATGTGTTATAAATATTGTATAAATAGACAACTTTGTGTAAAAAAAATGCGTTTTCATTTTCTTTCCACATTTTCCAAAAACTTGTAGAAAAAAATTACATGTTCAAAAGATTCGATATGCCTCATAGATTATATGTTGGGGTGTTTTCTTTCCATAATGGGGTCATTTTTTGGGGCGTTTTTATTGTCCTGGTACAAGAGGTAGTCAAGAAATTAGATGTGTCATTTATGCTCCTAGAACGCCTAATGGTGCTCCCTGCATGTTGGGCCTCTGTATGTGGCCACGGTGTGGAAAAGTCTCACACATGTGGTATCGCCATACTCAGGAGGAGTAGTAGAATGTATTTTGGGGTGTAATTTGTGCTATGCATATGCTGTGTGTGAGAAATAACCTGCTAATATAACAATTTTGTGAAAAAAAAAATCTTGATTTTGCAAAGAATTGTGGGAAAAAATTACAACTTCAAAAAACTCGCCATGCCTCTTTCCTAATACCTTTGAGTGTCTACTTTCCAAAAAGGGTAATTTGGGGGGTATTTGTACTGTCCTAGCTTGTTAGGGTCTCAAGAAATTAGCTAGGCCGTCAGTACTTCAGGTGTGATCAATTTTCAGAGAGCTTGTGGACTCTATAACTTTCACACAGACCAAATAATATACACCGATTTGGATTATTTTTACCAAAGATATGTAGCAGTATAAAATTTGGCCAAAATTTATGAAGAAAAATTACTGATTTGCAAAATTTTATAACAGAATTTTCGGTCTTTTTTCATTTATAGCGCAAAAAATAAAAAACCCAGCAGTGATTAAATACTACCAAAAGAAAGCTCTATTTGTGTGAAAAAAAGGACAAAAATTTAATATGGGTGCAGTGTTGCATGACTGAGTAATTGTCATTCAAAGTGTGAGAGCACCGATAGCTGAAAATTGGTCTGGTTAGGAAGGGGGTTTAAGTGCCCAGTGGTCAAGTGGTTAATTTTCTATAAAATGCAATGGAACCTGGAGGTGTTATGTACATAGATGTTGTATGTAATGCCCTCCAGAAATGCAATCTCCTACTTGTGTGATTGGCTTACTGATTTTCCCAAAAGTCTGCACTAAGATAGAAATCAGATTTTGGGCATCCCCGCATCCTCTGCAACAAAAATGTCAGTTTTGGTAAAATACTCACTGGGTGTTGTAGCTGTGCCTCCGTGTATTATAACCATGGGGTTGGGAGGGCTAGTCTCCTGTGGGCCAGCTTTTTAATCCTCCTTCTGATTTAGGTTGATTAATTAGTATGTTATGCTGCAACAAAATTCTGCATCGCGCTACTTAAACAGCAGGAGAATTATAATAAAATCTAACCAAACCTAAAGTCAACGTTATATAAATAAAAAAATACTTGGTATGAACTCTTTCGATTAAGCTGTCTATTTTGAACTATTAAGCTGTCTAAAAGATGAACTGTGAATGTGTTACATTTAAACAAGATAATGGGAAGACTACATTTTCTTTATGGATTCTAACAACATTCACAAATTTTTTGAGCTACATTTCAGTTAGAGGAGCACTTGAACTGTAACATTCTGTGAATAAGCATTCTTTGGCCATCATGTATTTTTAGTCATTAATGCTCTGAACAGTCAATCTTCATAAACCATTTTAAAGAAAACAATGCCTAAAAAGGGCAGAAAAAGGCAGGCAATAGTGTGAACAAGAAACATTAAACCAAAGATTATTGTAAATTGTGAACTCTATCTACAAATTCAAAACTGTTTTATTATGTATATACTAAACTGGAGAGATGAGGAATGAGCTTAAAATTGTGTGTAGAACAGGGAGAGGAGCTTTTAATCAGTACATGTTTTTCAGTAAGAGGTTACAAGTATTTGATAATGTAAAAAATGAGAAGAATATGATTATCTTCTTTTGTCGGTTTCCTAAATTTTAGCCCATTATTTTATTTGAAAATAGAACACAGATAACAAGGTAGGTCTAAAATGCTACTCTTTTCTGTTACAAAAACAGATAAGTAAGTAGCTCAAATGCTGTATGAATAGGGGGTTTAATTACTAATGAAATTTGCATAGCAAATGTAATTGTCCCATCCATAAAAATATGAATGGGGTCAACCCTTACTTGCTATCATACTGTACAATTCACAAGAATGACAGAAACACAGCAGAATGTAATCATCACTCAACTTTATTGCTCAGTGCACAAACCACACTGGTTCCTTCCATTGATGCATATCACACTTTAGGACCTAATAATAGAGACTGTACATACAAACTCCAAGATTAATCCTTCAGGGATGAATCACATCAGAAGGAGGAAACTTTGGGCTTTGTGTGTTGAGAAAAAGTTAAGCAGTGCACATATTTCAGTGTGTAGCTGTCATTTTGTGGGATGTATGCATGCAAAGCCAAACATGAGCTTTGGGGAGCCAGCACCTGAGATGAAGTACCTAGAGCGGGATCACTGTTTTGTGCATACCATTACAGGCAGGCTCAGAAGGACAAAACTATTTGTTGAAGTCCAAGGCTCTTGCGGTTAACAATCAGCTGGTTCAACTGTACACTATCCATCAAACTTACTGCATGCCCATCCTACTATTTGCTATGCATTGTATTTCTACATTCAATTGCACCAGATGTTCGAAATCAGGAGCTGATTTTGTACACCTTATGTGGACCCCCCCCTGATACACAAATACTGGCAATGTGTAGTAGCCTTTTTATAACTATATTATATATGTCCTCAGTTCCACTGACCCCAGAAGTATGCCTGCTGGGGCTTCTGAAAGATGAATTGTGGCCTAGATACACTAGAATATTTTTTAAAAAAACCTTGTTTCTGGACTGAAAGATGATCACACTTAAATGGTTGCAACCATCTCCTTCCATAGTGTCCTATAGATCAACTCAGTGAACCGTCATCCCTTATGAGAAAAAAAAATTATGACAACAGAGGTTGTCCCCGTAAATACCATAAGATTTGGGATACATGGTGTAACACTACTCACACTTTAAATGTAAATTATTGATACTATTTCTGTGTCATTGTACCTGCCTGTTTATTATCTGGGTCTGACAGACTAGCTATCTGAACTTTAGCTGTTTAACCATTTCAGCCCGGGGAGATTTTCCTCCTTAATGACCAGGCCATTTTTTGCGATACGGCATTGCGTCGCTTTAACTGACAATTGCGCGGCCGTACGACAGTGTACCCAAACAAAATGTATGTCCTTTTTTCCCCACAAATAGAGCTTTCTTTTGGTGGTATTTGATCACCTCTGCGATATTTTGTATGTTTTGCTATAATAAATATCCTAAAATTTAAAAAAAAAAAAAAACTAATTTCTTCATCAGTTTAGGCTAGTATATATTCTTCTACATATTTGTGGTAAAAAAAAAAAAATCGCAATAAGCATACATTGATTGGTTTGTGCAAAAGTTATAGTGTCTACAAAATATGGGATAGATTTATGGCTTTTTTATTATTATTTTTTTTACTAGTAATGGCAGCGATCTGTTATTTTTATCGGGACTGAGACATTGCGGCGGACAAATCGGCCACTTTTGACACTTTTTTGGGACCATTGACAATTTTACAGCGATCAGAGCTATAAATAGCCACTGATTACTGTATAAATGTCACTGGCAGGGAAGGGGTTAACACTAGGGGCGATCAAGGGGTTAACGGTGTTCCCTATGTGTGTTCTAACTGTGGGGGGAATGTGGCTGACACACGATCTGTTTCCTCTCCCCTGACAGAACCGGGATCTGTGTGTTTATACACACAGATCCCTATTTTCACTCTGTCACGAGCGATCGCAGGTGCTCGGTGGTCATTGCACCCGCTGGGCACGCGCATTGGCTCCAGGGACATGCTGCGCGCGTGCGCCTGCTACAGCGTCTTAAAGAGCCGACGTACAGCTACGACGGCTCACGCAGGGAAGCCCACCAGCCACAGTAAAACTGCAGCAGCTGGTCAGGAAGCAGTTAATGAACACACAAGACAGCTGTATTAGTTTTGAACTGCTTATTGCTGTATGCATATCAGTGTTTGTTGAGTTTATGGAGCTCTATTTTTGCATGTAGTACTTGTCATACTGAAACAAGATGTATAACTTGTCCTTTATCTTTGTACTCTCTATTTGTTAATAAAAGAACCAAAAAAAGAGCTAGAACTATGAGAGATTTTCTTTAAAAATTATTTCGTTGTCAAACGAAAGGCCTCCTACGGGGATGGGTATCGACGGTACACGCCACCCTTACTGACCCGACTACTAAGCTCCATTATATAAATTAACGCGAACAGGACTTGAATACCACTTTTGAATTATCTGACTGGCAAGATATTGCCTATGCTTTACCCAAAGTATCTATTAACATAACACTAATTGAAGCAAACTTTAAAACACTCCTACGTTGGTATTTGGTCCCGACCAGAGTTGCGAGGATGCCCCCATCTGCATCACCCGCTTTAGGCGTTGTGGCTAGATGGGTACAATGTATCATGTTTGGTGGCAGTGCCCTTTATTCACCAGATTTTGAATTTGAATATTTAATTTGATATATTCAGTGACAGGGGTTAATATCCATAGATCCCTGGAACCAGCGCTTTTTTCATAGTTTCCTGATGAGGTCCTGAAAAAATCGATAAAACTCACTACTTATATATTTTTAGCAGCTGGAATAACTATTGCCAAATATTGGAAGCAGTCGATGATTCCCCTTGAATATGTGAAGAAAAAAATTTAACTGCATAGGTGTGCGCAGCCTATTGCATTAGAGTGTACACCCCAAAGTTCAAACACACATGAACGCCACCTGCTGTCACAGGAAGGGGGCTCTGATGGTGGGAGACAGTTGATTGAGAGCATATTACGGTACACCCTAAATACGGTGTAACATGTTCTTAAAGTTGAAACTAGACTTTAATATAATGGGGCATTTACACTGGCCACTGGCACCCCCAACCACCTAACTGGTGCTGCTTCTGGATAATACTAATGCACATGGGGTGATTAGGGTGTCCCAGGTACACCTGGCAGACCCTGTGTGCATGCCTATGCTTAACTGGATAATGGTTAATTATAGACTTACCTGTATTCTTCGCAATTCTACTAAGAAATTTGATGCAACATGAGATCCATGGATATGATACCTATCTGTAACTTAATGAATTTCTGGCTGGCCCCCTTTTTCCTCTCTTTCATTCTTTCCTTCCTTTTCTTTTCCTTTCCTTGATCTACTCCCTTTTTTCTTCTTTTCTTTCTTATATATTTTTTTGATTGTCTGATTTCTTCAATAATTGCAAGATGTTCTGATAGAACATATAGTTCTATGTTGATGATACTCATGTACACAGGGGTTTCCTCTTACTGGTCTCTTTTTTCCTCTTCCCCTCCCCTCCCCATTCCCCAACCCCCCTTCTTCTTCTTTTCTTCTATCTCTTCCCTGTTCCCTGCCCCCTATATTATTTTCCCTGGGACATAGCCATTACCAATATCACATATCAAAATGGCTCGATGAGATATCGTGCAGTCAGTCCCTAGTGGATTAGACATGTATTCCTTGACCTTATTGGTAATAATTTGTATTTTTCTATACTGTTTTGTTAGCTCTACTGGTATTCTTACTGATAATGTTTAATGTTGAGATCTCCCTGTTTAACATTAGGAGGTCTTATGGCTATGAATATTTTGAGGGAAAAAGGTTCCTGTGTTTGTGTTCAGTTTAACACCAATTTGCACTATTGTTCAAAGATTGTGCCTTATATGACATTGTCTTATCACTTCAATAAAAATATTTAAATATAAAAATAATTTATTTTGTTTTTTTTACTGCAAGACTTATGCCCTCTACACACAATCGGACATTGATCGGACATTCTGACAACAAAATCCATGCATTTTTTCCGACGGATGTTGGCTCAAACTTGTTTTGCATACACACTTGCATATTGGGGGGTCCCCCATAAAGGGATGTATTAGGGATGCTGGCAACAACTCTGTCTACTTTTTGGTGAAATATCCAGTTTTGCACAAAGTTGTCGAAAAATCTGATTGTTCTGAATGCAGTGACATAAAACACGTATGTCGGGACTATAAACGGGACAGTAGCCAATAGCTTTCGTCTCTTATTTTATTCTGAGCATGCGTGGCACTTTGCCCGTCGGAATTGTCCACACACGGTCGGAATTTACGCGAACGGATTTTATTGTCGGAAAATTTTATAGCCTGCTCTCAAACTTTGTGTGTTGGAAATTCCGATTGAAAAAGTCCAATGGAGCTCACACACGGTCGGAATTTCCGACAACAAGCTCCGATCGCACATATTCATATTCACATATTCGTGTGTACAGGGCATAAGAAAACCTGTAATGCTGTAAAAGCAATGGTATTGATGCACTCTGTATAAAATGTGTATTTCTAAAATGATTTTACACAGGTAATGAAAAAATTAAGATAAAATAGCACTTTAAAAACTAGTAAACGTTCAAATGAAACTGCATAACTGCAATCAGGGCAAAAGTGACAGGTTCTCTTAAAACCCCACTCTGATCCCAAAAATCACCTGGGCTATGCTCCCCTACTCCTCCATTTCTCACGTTAAGTTGGTAATCAAACCATTTGTAAGCACTACACATTTTGAGAAAGCTCTAACGGAGCAATGGAGCAGACAGGGGAGGGCACCGAATGTGCATATAAGTGGGTCAGTGGGTGGGGTTCCAGTAGACTCTGTTCTTTTATCCTAAATGGGTAAAGTAAGAGATACTTTTTACCTTGCTTCAGCCTGAAAACGGGTACCTTCTGTAAAAATATGTGAATAAAATGTTTATCATTTATAACATAATTATGTGCTTTTTATCACCTGGCAATGTGGAATATGAGCAGACATTTTTTTTTACTTTGCATTGGTACAAAACACAACAAATAGGCAAATAGCTCCCCTTTGGTCTTTTAAATATATGTCTCTGTGTATCATCCAACCGCATCCAATCATTCAATCACAAGTGATTACCCAGGGTATACACCTGTACTGCTAAGGTTGTGAGTTTGTATGGATTGGTAAGTATACCATACTGGCCTGCTGGGCCCTCAGGAGACAGTGGCACTTTTCCAATTTTGGGTCCCTTTAACATAATGGTTAGAGGTTAGTGATTTACATTTTTTTTGGGGGGGGGGAATTAACTATTAAAGTCACATTTTAGGGGCTACATTATAGTAAAATTAACTTTGAGCATTACAGCAATTATATTTAGGGCAAATTAGTAATTAGCACTTTTGTGGTGGTGACAAGTCTAGTGCTTACCCTCGAAGAAGCCACTGACAACATACCCAGGTGTCCCACAGTAGTACAGAAGCTGCCAGTCACACAAGCACAGTCCCACGCTCACAAACAATTTAGGCTCAGTCTAATGCCCCGTACACACGGTCGGATTTTCCGATGTAAAATGTCTGATCGGAGCGTGTTGTCGGAAATTCCGACCGTGTGTGGGCTCCATTGGACATTTTCCATCGGATTTTCCGACACACAAAGTTGGAGAGCAGGAGATAAAATTTTCCGACAACAAAATCCGTTGTTGGAAATTCCGATCGTGTGTACACAAATCCGACGGACAAAGTGCCACGCATGCTCAGAATAAATAAAGAGATGAAAGCCACTGGCCACTGCCCCGTTTATAGTCCCGACGTACGTGTTTTACGTCACCGCGTTTAGAACGATCGGATTTTCCGACAACTTTGTGCGACCGTGTGTAGACAAAACAAGTTTGAGCCAACATCCGTCGGAAAAAATCCTAGGATTTTGTTGTCGGAATGTCCGAACAAAGTCAGACCGTGTGTACGCCCTATTAGGGATGTCTTTTTAGCATTTATGGGTAAAGAACTTCAACAGAAGAGGTGGTTTAGGGTCACAGGATAACTCTAAACCAATCAATAGCAATAATGGGAGGACAAGCTTTTCCCTAATCGTCTAATAGCAGCTTTTCCTGGAGATAAAAGGGAATGGGCAGTAAGACCCTACAGCAGCAGTCCATATAGCCATTTCTGCCACTTAAATCCCTTCTGGCATTTGCACAACTAATAGTCCACTGTAAGGTCTTAACTCGCAGTGCCTCAGGAGCTGTCTGCCACTTGTCATCTCCTCAGTGATGAAGTGTGATGAAGATAAGAAGTACAATGCCCCCCAGCAAAATCTTCTCCAAACCTTTAGCCCAGCAGCTGCTAAGGCTCAGACTGCAATTTCTTATCTTAGTAAAGCTGCATCTGGGTGCAGTTGCCCCAACCCAAGTAAGCTGGAGCCCTCCTTGGAGGGAAAATAACACTCTGGCAAGGCTTCCCATATATTCTCTTCCCAGCCACCTTCTGGATGTCTCCTTCAAGGGATTGACTGGGGCACGATAAATATTCGCACTGATCATTTGAATCTGCCTGCCCTATACTTTGGAAACTTCTTTTAGAGTCAGGTGGGAGGAATCAAACCATTAGCTCCAGAAACCCTGAACAGACCAAAAGTCAGTGCTCCACTCACTACAGGGAAGCCAAAGACTAAATGTATCCTAGGCAGCCTAACTAGAGGAGGGCACTGCACAAGGTAGATATAAAGTCCATTGAAGGAATTCATTGAAGTTCTGAATCTCTAATGGCCTAATTATGTACATTTAGTGGGAACATTTGTGGTGTTCCACTGTAAAATTATTTTGAGCCTGAACCTACCTTCTGTGCATTCATTTATGCTTAACCACTTCAGCCCCGGAAGGATTTACCCCCTTCCTGACCAGAGCACTTTTTACAATTTGGCACTGCGTCGCTTTAACTGCTAATTGCGCGGTCATGCAATGCTGTACCCAAACGAAATTTGTGTCCTTTTCTTCCCACAAATAGAGCTTTCTTTTGATGGTATTTGATCACCTCTGCCGTTTTTATTTTTTGCGCTATACACGGAAAAAGACCGAAAATGTTGAAAAAAAACGATATTTTCTACTTTTTGTTCTAAAAAAAATCCAATAAACTCAATTTTAGTCATACATTTAGGCCAAAATGTATTCGGCCACATGTCTTTGGTAAAAAAAATGTCAATAAGTGTATATTTATTGGTTTGCGCAAAAGTTATAGCGCCTACAAACTAGGGTACATTTTCTGGAATTTACACAGCCTTTAATTTATGACTGCCTATGTCGTTTCTTGAGGTGCTAAAATGGCAGGGCAGTACAAAACCCCCACAAATTACCACATTTTGGAAAGTAGACACCCCAAGGAAATTGCTGAGAGGCATGTTGAGCCCATTGAATATTCATTTTTTTTGTCCCAAGTGATTGAATAATGACTAAAAAAAAAAAAAAAATTACAAAAAGTTGTCACTAAATGATATATTGCTCACACAGGCCATTGGCATATGTGGAATTGCACCCCAAAATACATTTAGCTGCTTCTCCTGAGTATGGGGATACCACATGTGTGGGACTTTTTGGGAGCCTAGCCGTGTACGGGGCCACGAAAACCAATCACTGCCTTCGGGATTTCTAAGGGCGTACATTTTTGATTTTACTCCTCACTACCGATCACAGTTTTGAAGGCCATAAAATGCCCAGATGGCATAAAACCCCCCCAAATGACCCCATTTTGGAAAGTAGACACCCCAAGCTATTTGCTGAGAGGCATGGTGAGTATTTTGCAGCTCTCATTTGTTTTTGAAAATAAAGAAAGACGAGAAAAAAATTTTTTTTTTCTTTTTTCAATTTTCAAAACTTTGTGACAAAAAGTGAGGTCTGCAAAATACTCACTATACCTCTCAGCAAATAGCTTGGGGTGTCTACTTTCCAAAATGGGGTCATTTGGGGGGTTTTTTTGCCACCTGGGCATTCCATGGCCTCCGAAACTGTGATAGGCAGTGAAGAGTGAAATCAAAAATTTACGGCCTTAGAAAGCCTGAAGGCGGTGCTTGGTTTTCGGGGTCCCGTACGCGGCTAGGCTCCCAAAAAGTCCCACACATGTGGTATCCCCGTACTCAGGAGAAGCAACAGAATGTATTTTGGGGTGTAATTTCACATATTCCCATGGCATGTTTGAGCAATATATCATTTAGTGACAACTTTGCGCAAAAAAAAATAAAAAAAATAAAAAAATGTCTCTTTCCCGCAACTTGTGTCACAATATAAAATATTCCATGGACTCGACATGCCTCTCAGCAAACAGCTTGGGGTGTCTACATTCCAAAATGGGGTCATTTGGGGGGGTTTTGAACTGTCCTGGCATTTTTTGCACAACATTTAGAAGCTTATGTCACACATCACCCACTCTTCTAACCACTTGAAGACAAAGCCCTTTCTGACACTTTTTGATTACATAAAAAAATAATTTTTTTTGCAAGAAAATTACTTTGAACCCCCAAACATTATATATTTTTTTAAAGCAAATGCCCTACAGATTAAAATGGTGGGTGTTTCATTTTTTTTTTCACACAGTATTTGCGCAGCGATTTTTCAAACGCATTTTTTGGGGAAAAAACACACTTTTTTAAATTTTAATGCACTAAAACACACTATATTGCCCAAATGTTTGATGAAATAAAAAAGATGATCTTAGGCCGAGTACATGGATACCAAACATGACATGCTTTAAAATTGCGCACAAACGTGCAGTGGCGACAAACTACATACATTTTTAAAAGCCTTTAAAAGCCTTTACAGGTTACCACTTTAGATTTACAGAGGAGGTCTACTGCTAAAATTACTGCCCTCGATCTGATGTTCGCGGTGATACCTCACATGCATGGTGCAATTGCTGTTTACATTTGACGCCAGACCGACGCTTGCGTTCGCCTTAGCGCGAGAGCAGGGGGGACAGGGGTGCTTTTTTTTTTTTTCTTTATTATTATTATTTTTTTTTATCTTATTTTTAAACTGTTCCTTTCATTTTTTTTTTTTTTAATCATTTTTATTGTTATCTCAGGGAATGTAAATATCCCCTATGATAGCAATAGGTAGTGACAGGTACTCTTTTTTGAAAAAATTGGGGTCTATCAGACCCTAGATTTCTCCTCTGCCCTCAAAGCATCTGACCACACCAAGATCGGTGTGATAAAATGCTTTCCCAATTTCCCAATGGCGCTGTTTACATCCGGCGAAATCTAAGTCATAAAATGCTCGTAGCTTCCGGTTTCTTAGGCCATAGAGATATTTGGAGCCACTCCGGTCTCTGATCAGCTCTATGGTCAGCTGGCTGAATCACCGGCTGCATTTTCAGGTTCCCTGTTGAGACAGGAGAGCCAGAGAAAAACACGGAAGACATTAGGGGGGGGGCATTCCCTCCCACTGCTTGTAAAAGCAGTCTAGAGGCTAATTAGCCGCTAGGATTGCTTTTACATGAAAGCCGACCGCTGGCTGAAAAGAATGATACCAAGATGATACCTAAACCTGCAGGCATCATTCTGGTATAACCACTCAAATTGTGAATGCCGTACCTGAAGACAAAAAAATGGTTAACAATAAAGCACAGTAAACGGTAAAGTATAAAAAATTGCATACCTGAAAAGCAAACATGATAAAACATAATAACAATAAAACATTGCAGAATAGAATACAGTAAAAAAGAGCAGAACAATAGAAAGAATAGAGAGAGAGAGAACAATAAAACGACAACTATTTTTTTTTATTTTATATTTTTGTATGTGTTTTTTTTTTTTTTTTACACTTTTTTTTGTAACTGTAACTTTTATAACTGTAACCGGTTCGAGGTTCGGGTCTCTCAAAATGCGATGGCATCTTGGGAGACCCTGTGAAAGTGCGCCTAGTCTGTGGAATGCTGTACCCTACGCTAATACTCAACTAGTGAATGGTAGCGTTCAAAACATTCACCAATGCAAAGACCAGGATTGTCAGGACAGGAGGGACAATAATAGCGGGTGTCACGCCTATATCCGCGCTTGCTGCAGACACAACATCTTTTTTGGGGGGGTTCGTTGCGTAGGGGTACTCGGGAGGACATAAAAATACCTCTCATGCAGCCGACTGCATTTGGTTGGGGATGTGAATGGGGCAAGTACGGGCGCTGCAGAAGCGGTGGGTTCCCAATTAGGATTGGCGAATGCAGCAGGAAGGGCACTATGGGCACGACGGGCCTGTGTTTGTCTTTTTGGTGGCAGCGGGACACTACTTGTGCTTGCCACCTCACCAGCTTGAACTGCACTTATGGGACTCGCCACGTCACCAAGTGTTACTGCAGTGCTGGTTTGACTACGACCGGGGTGTACTAGGCCGCTGGCGCTTGCCAGTTCACCAAAACGCTACCAAAAAAACTGTTAGCGATCGCAGGGATCAGGCCTGACTCTGCGAACGCTGCAGTTATGCGTTTAGTGTTTTGTAAGTGTCAGTGATCGATCGATACTGCACTTGGGTGGGCTGGGCTGGGCCGGGCGGAGGGGCAAAACGCAGGTGCTAGCAGGTATCTGTGCTGATCCCGCTAACACTGCGTTTTTGGGAACCCTAAACTGCTGGGGACGCTAGTATAGATCTGATCGGATCAGATATTGATCCGTACAGATACTATACCACTAAGGGAGGTGTACGGTGCGTGCGTGGGTGTTAGCGGTACTGGCGCTAATCTGACGCTGCCTGGGGCGACGCATATCACCGCCGGGCGATCAGGGGGCTAAACCTTTATTCGGTAATAAATGGCGGGTGCCCTGACACTATAAAAAATAAACGAACTAACCAGCATCACCCATAATGGTTATACGGTGATCAGTGGTGAAAGGGTTAACTAGGGGGCAATCAAGGGGTTAAAACATTTATTAGGTAGTATACGGGGGTCCCTGACTCTATAAAACGCTGACGGCGAACCTAAATATTTACGTCCCTAACTAGCGTCACCAGCGACACTAATACAGCGATCAGAAAAATGATCGCTTGGTGACAGGGGGTGATCAAGGGGTTAAAACTTTATTTAGGGGGGTTAGGGGGGTACCCTAGACCTAAAGGGGGTAATACTAACTGTCCCAACACTGTAACTGTCACAAACTGACACCTAGCAGTAATCAGGAAAAAAAAAAAAAAAAACCTGCTTGGTGTCAGTTTGTGACAGGGGGGGTGATTGGGGGGGGATCAGGGGGCGATCGGGGGGGGGATCGGGGTGTTTTGTATGCCTGGCATGTTCTACTGTGTGTGTGTTGTGCACTCACATTCCAGTCTTCTCTCCTCGGCCCGGAACGGAAAATACCGAGCCGAGGAGAGATGACATCATTTCCTCTGCCTCTGTGTACAATACAGAGGCAGGGAAATGATCCCATTGGCTGGGAGCGATCGCGAGGGGGGGGCCACGAATGGATGGCCTCCCCCTCACCACCGATCGCCGGGGGAGATTTGCCGACCGCCGCAGGCACCGGGGGGGGGGGGCCCACCCGCGGGCAGGCAGGGACGTACAGGTAAGCCCTTTTGCCTGCCCGTGCCGCTCTGCCGACGTACATCGGCGTGCGGCGGTCGGCAACTGGTTAAACCACCATTTATTCTAACCAGTACCAATTTATTGAGTTAATATACCACTAGAGATTAAAAATATCTAAACGCATGTTCTTATAAATGTTTGCGGTAGCGTTCATTCAATCAGATGTGTCTAAGGTTGTTCCTGGAATCGAGGCACACATAGAGAACCCAAATTACCAAGCAGCTCCTTTGGGGGTAGCGCTACACTAATTTATATTAGTGGTGGGAATTATAATTATCCATAATTCCATATCTTTTTAGCCAGTGCAAGACTATATGACTACTAGGGATGAGCTTCATGTTGGAGTCGAACCCATGTTCGACTTGAACATCGGCTGTTCGATCTTTCGCCGAATTGCGAACGATATGGGCCGTTCGCGCCAAATTCGTGTGGCGCGTCATGGCCCATAATTCACTGCGGCATCACAGTGCATTGCTGGCTGATGATTGGCCAAGCTTGCACTATGACCCGCATGCTTGGCCAATCACAGCGCCGTCGGTAGAGAGAGCTGTAATTGGCCAAAGCCAGGGTGGCTTTGGCCAATTATGGCTCAGGGGGTTTAGAACAAGCCCCATACTATATAAGGCCGCCTGCACGGTGGCCCTGTGTAGTGTGTTCCGCCGTGCTTAGATAGAGAGAGAGAGACAGTGTCATTTCATTTGAGTTAGCTAGATTAGGCAGGACAGTCAGTGAGTTAGCTGCACTTATATTGTGTATTGTGTGTATATATATATATGCATCCCAGGTGTTGCATATATATATATATATATATATATATATATATATATATATATATATATATATATATATATATATATATATATATATATATATATATATATATACACACTGTATTCAGTTTAGCTAGATCCGTTCCTATTATCTTCCTACTCACAGGCAGGCTTGTCTTGTTACAGTATTTACAGCTACCTGAAGAAAATTGCTGGTGTTCTTTTGATCCTATTAGTACCACAGTCAGGCAGCTAGACTATTTACAGTTAGTGTAGTGCGTCCTCCTCACAGTGTTCAGTTAAAGCTACAAGTTAGTTTAGTGTGACCTCTGCACAGTGTTCAGCTAAAACTACAAGTTAGTGTAGTGCACAGTGTTCAGCTAAAGCTACAAGTTAGGGTAGTGCGTCCTCCTCACAGTGTTCAGCTAAAGCTACAAGTTAGTGTAGTGCGTCCTGCTCACAGTGTTCAGCTAAAACTACAAGTTAGTGTAGTGAGACCTCTGCACAGTGTTCAGCTAAAGCTACAAGTTAGTGTAGTGCGTCCTGCTCACAGTGTTCAGCTAAAACTACAAGTTAGTGTAGTGAGACCTCTGCACAGTGTTCAGCTAAAGCTACAAGTTAGTGTAGTGCATCCTGCTCACAGTGTTCAGCTAAAACTACAAGTTAGTGTAGTGCGACCTCTGCACAGTGTTCAGCTAAAACTACAAAGTTAGTGTAGTGAGACCTCAGCACAGTGTTCAGCTAAAGCTACAAGTTAGTGTAGTGCGTCCTGCTCACAGTGTTCAGCTAAAACTACAAGTTAGTGTAGTGCGTCCTGCTCACAGTGTTCAGCTAAAACTACAAGTTAGTGTAGTGAGACCTCTGCACAGTGTTCAGCTAAAGCTACAAGTTAGTGTAGTGGGTCCTGCTCACAGTGTTCAGCTAAAACTACAAGTTAGTGTAGTGAGACCTCTGCACAGTGTTCAGCTAAAGCTACAAGTTAGTGTAGTGCATCCTGCTCACAGTGTTCAGCTAAAACTACAAGTTAGTGTAGTGCGACCTCTGCACAGTGTTCAGCTAAAACTACAAGTTAGTGTAATGAGACCTCAGCACAGTGCTCAGCTAAAGCTACAAGTTAGTGTAGTGCGTCCTGCTCACAGTGTTCAGCTAAAACTACAAGTTAGTGTAGTGAGACCTCTGCACAGTGTTCAGCTAAAGCTACAAGTTAGTGTAGTGCGTCCTGCTCACAGTGTTCAGCTAAAACTACAAGTTAGTGTGGTGAGACCTCTGCACAGTGTTCAGCTAAAGCTACAAGTTAGTGTAGTGCGTCCTGCTCACAGTGTTCAGCTAAAACTACAAGTTAGTGTAGTGCGACCTCTGCACAGTGTTCAGCTAAAACTTCAAGTTAGTGTAGTGAGACCTCAGCACAGTGTTCAGCTAAAACTACAAGTTAGTGTAGTGCACAGTGTTCAGCTAAAGCTACAAGTTAAGGTAGTGCGTCCTCCTCACAGTGTTCAGCTAAAGCTACAAGTTAGTGTAGTGCGTCCTGCTCACAGTGTTCAGCTAAAACTACAAGTTAGTGTAGTGAGACCTCTGCACAGTGTTCAGCTAAACCTACAAGTTAGTGTAGTGCGTCCTGCTCACAGTGTTCAGCTAAAACTACAAGTTAGTGTAGTAAGACCTCTGCACAGTGTTCAGCTAAAGCTACAAGTTAGTGTAATGCGTCCTGCTCACAGTGTTCAGCTAAAACTACAAGTTAGTGTAGTGCGACCTCTGCACAGTGTTCAGTTAAAACTACAAGTTAGTGTAGTGAGACCTCAGCACAGTGTTCAGCTAAAGCTACAAGTTAGTGTAGTGCGTCCTGCTCACAGTGTTCAGCTAAAACTACAAGTTAGTGTAGTGCGACCTCTGCACAGTGTTTAACAGGGGCATGTAATTACAATTTTTGATGCAATACTTTGCAGCAGGGCTCGTTTCTGCGTTCCAACTAGAGTATCTGTGAAGGGTTGCAGTGTAGTGGCACCAGCACCAGTGCCTAAGGCCCAATTTTTCAGCCCCTGTTCAACAGGGGCATGTAATTACAATTCTTGATCTAATATTTCACAGCAGGGCCCGTTTCTGCGCCCACCAAGAGCGAGTGAGGACTTACAGTGTTGTGGCACTAGCACCACCACCACCAAAGGCCCAATTTTTCTGCCCCTGTTCAACAGGGGCATGTAATTACAATTCTTGATCTAATATTTCACAGCAGGGCCCTGTGAGGGCTTACAGTGTTGTGGCCACAACAACACCTAAGGCCAAAATTTCTGCTGAGTACATAGGGAAGGCCCCTACTTTCAAACATCCAACTTACAAACGACTCCTACTTGCAAACGGAAGGAGACAACAGGAAGTGAGATGAAATCTACCCCTAGGAAGGGAAATTCTCTCCTGTAAGGGTTAATATGGGAAAAAACGTTTCTCCTTTTCACTGATGCTTTATCACCAATCCTTGTTTCACAAAAAAACCCAAATGTTCAAAAAACATTTGTCATTGGGACAAAATATGAGGTGAAATCTTCTGAAGAGGAGCACAGACGGCAAAACAAATGTCACAGGGGTGATAACCCTTCCTATGTTTTCCAAAAAGCTTAAAATAGATTTTTTGGCTGGAGCTCAACACGTTAAAAATGTACCAGTTCAAAATTACAAACAGATTCTACTTAAAAACAAACCTACAGTCCCTGTCTTGTTTGCACCGCCTATATACTGCTGTTCAGAGTATATAGGGCCTGGTGGCCCCACGCCTTTCCTTTTTTTAATTTAGGTGCGGGGTTCCCCTTAATATCCATACAAGAGCCAAAGGGCCTGGTAATGGACTGGGGGGTACCCATGCTGTTTGTGTCACTGATTTTCATTCATATTGCCAGGACCCGACATTACATTAAAGCCGCAAGCAGTTTTAAATGACTTTTTTTCCTTTAAAAATGACATTTTGTGCAGGGACTGTTCTAAGCACGGGAAACACGCCCCACTTTACAGGCATACTATAGACAACCCCTAGGTACGATATTTAAAGGAATATTTCACTTTTTTTTAAACTTTAGGCATCATTAAAATCACTGCTCCCGAAAAAACCGACGCTTTTAAAAGTGTTTTTTTTGCATTGATACATGTCCCCTGGGGCAGGACCCGGGTCCCCAAACCCTTTTTAGGACAATACCATGCTAATTAGCCTTTAAAATGAGCACTTTTGATTTCGAACGTTCGAGTCCCATAGACGTCAATGGCGTTCTAAGGTTCGTGCGAATTTTCGGTCCGTTCGCAGGTTCTGGTGCGAACCGAACCGGGGGGTGTTCGGCTCATCCCTAATGACTACTATCTATACCCTTTCTCTGACACAGGAAATTGAGAAAAGGGCTTGGTAGACTAAGAAGCTTAGGCAGGAGCTGACCTATACTCTGAAGGAATGTGCATGGGTACATGCTTGTCGGATAGTCTTCCAGCTGTGATAAAATGTCTCCTGATGACAGTAGTCAACACAATGAAAGCGGCGGTGGAATGCAGATTAAGAGAATCTAAAGAACACTAAACCCTTGTAGTGTCTGTTTCCCCAGGGGCTTGGCCTGATCACTTTCAGGGGCAAATGGACAGCAAGTGCTAAGAACTCTGAAAACTTTAAGTATAGCGCCCTCTAGTGTGTGCTAGAAGTTAGCGTAGGCAAACCATACTCTGACTCACATTTAAGCTGATGAGTATTAATTGGGCCAGGGTTTATTAGAGGTCAGGACGGGATGACTCATCCTGGCAGTTCTCTGGTTCCTCCCCCTGGTCTGGAAGGTTGGAGAATCTTCTAGAACTAGAGGGTGGGGTTTAGGAGGAGCTGCCTGGGATATTTATGAGGCCTCAGCCGATCCCTAGTAGTAGTCTGGCAGGGGATTGAGTTCACCTCATAAATAGACATGGGCCATGCCAGCAGGGGCAGTCAGGTGGAAGATGGAGATTCAGTGTTGAGAAGGCTGTCCATGGTCCTGAGGGGTAGGGGGGTGTCCTGTCTTAGGGAAGCTGGAAAAATCCTGCTAAAACACAGAGGAGGAGGTATTCCTGGAGGCATGGGAGCAAGAGAGGACAAAGTGAGCAGTGCAGCACTGTGGGGACTAACAAAGGTGGGAGACTGCCACATCTGTATATAAGAAGCTGTAAATAAGAGACTGAAAATAGGAAGTTGTCCCTGAAGATCTTGGTCAAGTGAGCACCCCATAATCTCCCATCCCTATCCAGGTTGTTAACCCCTAATAAACAAAAAAAACTGACTCTGTGTGCCTGTGAAGATTCGGTGTGCCCGGTTGTGCAGGAGTGGGGGATCCCTGTTCATCTGCAGCTCCTACATAAGTAATAGTATCCTGACAAGTGCCTAGCTGTGGGCCAGCAAGCACTGTTAAAGCGGGGTTCCACTCAAATTTTTAACTTAATCTTACCCCCTTCAGTTAATTGCATAGATGTTCAAATGCCGCACGGAATTTTTTTTTATCGCTGTAATTACCTTTATATTGTACTTTCTTGTGGCACTTCCTGTCTCTCCTCCCATGGGAGTAGGCGTGTTTATTGCCTTTCCCCGGCGCCGCACTGTCTCCTGGGAGCTTAGTGTCAGGCTTCCCAAGATTCAGTGCGTGAACAAGCTGTGAATGAACAGCATACACCATCCAGGAAATCAATGCTTGTGGGCTTCACATGCCCACAAGCAAGATGGAAACAGCCAGCATCACATTTTTTAAGTTATTCTTCAGTACGAAAAGAGACAGAGGCGGAAATAATACACCCAAACTGTGAGTATTATTTTGGGATTAGCAAAGTGTCTCAATGACCTAAAAAAAAAAAAAAAGATTGGTCGCTGGACTCCCGCTTTAATAGGCACTTTGTACTTATGCAGCATAGACAATTTTGATTGGGATACCTTGAGCTACAAGATTGTTGCTGTTAAAATCTTGCTTATTTATCTGTTGAACATATTGAGTACAGTGTCATCCTCCTCAATCTGAAATACAGAATGCTGCATAGATTTCTTTGTGCACTTATTTCTGAGGGTTGGTTGGGAACATTTTTGTTAGAATATCTGAATAAAGTGAAGGATGGAAAATTGAAAGCCAAAATCTGCTGATTAAGCCAGATGAAAGGTGAACTGCTGAAAGAGACAATAAAATGTGACATCTGAATGGCTGCTATGGTCGGATAATAGGAACACATCTTCTTTAGTAGCCTCAGTAACAGTGGAAATAGCCGTATTTTCTCCTTTGATTGGTTGGTGTCAATTATAAATATTTAGGATGATAGTGTAGAATATCAACAAATCTATCTATTAGAAAAACTGGTGTAAACCATGGGAAACAGGACAGTCTTTATATAGAGATCAAGGCATTTCATAGATATGTTACCTAGGTAGCAGCCTTTTATCTGATCACAGTTTATGATATGACATGAAATGTCAGGGGAATGCTGAGTTCTGAAGGGATTACAGAACATTGCCATCTTAAGATAGCTAAGAGGTTAGGCATACTGCAAGCTAGAAACCTGTTTCTGTATCAGTTGATAGCAATAAACCATTTTAAAAAGTTACTAAACCCCAGACAAGCTTTCTTTATAGCTTACAAGTAAACAAATGCAAATCAGGTCACAAACAATACAGTCAATGCAGGAATATATCAATTTGCACAAGGTTTTACTCTACAATGTTAAGCTTTTTTCCCTATCTCCCTGCATTAAGCTTAAATGCATCTTACAACGTAGAGTATATTATTTACAACACATTGTCTTTATAGAACCATCTCCGTCTATTTGTTAACATAGGGAGGTAAAGTCTATGCAGCCAGTAAATTGAATCTATCAACAGATAGCCATAAACAATATGCTCCAAAGAAATTTTGGAATGTATGATGCTAGCTTAGCTTTTGTGAGACATGCACAGTAATAAATATTAGAGCACACAGAACCTGATGGATGTAGTACATCAGTCCATTGCTGTGGTGACGTGCCAGTAAGTATAGACCCAGAATGTACCACCATAAAAGGCTTTTGCTATTATTGCATGAGCGGAAGTCCATTAGCAAAGGGTACATTCACATAGTTCATTTTTTCAAATAAAATGTAGCTTTTTATTTTATATCTTGAACATACTAAATTATTTATTTTCAGAAGTATGTTTCCTTTTAGTAAGCACCATTGAACACCATTATCACATACCACCTTAAACAATAGTTGACCAAAATATACCTTATTTACTAATCTCTTGGACTGTTGTAATCTATGGATATTTATTTTAAATAAAACAATGTGCCCTACATTTACAAGGATGTGCTGCAAAGGCATGCCAAATGCAAATGCCATTATGGCAATCATTTAAAATGAACTAAAAGACCACAGAGGAGTAAAAAAAAAAAAGAAAATACATGAAAAATGAATGAATATACTAAGCAACCATGTGGCACAGTTACCGGAGAAGCTGAATCAAACACTCATGATATGCTGTAGTAATCACACATGACCTGAATGTTTACAGAAAAATATTTACTTTATCAGAATACTTTTCTTGGATGCACAAAGATACTGTATGTGTGCAGTATATTGCTTTTTTTTAGTCGGGTATTCTATTGAGCTGGTGGATCCCAGTTTTGGCCTCCTCCCACTGTGATCTAGAATGTAGGAAATAGGCTGGGGCTCATAGCATGGGGTCCGGTGCATCCCTGTTCACCGATTCAGGTGTGAATCGGGTCCAAAGATGTACAGGACCCTTTTTAAATGCGGGTTGCTGTGGAAGCTGTGTAAACTGGCTCCATTGAGAGCTGGTCAAACTCTCCTGTCATGTGAATTTGATGCGGGGAAACCCAGCATCTATGGTGCACAAGGGCATTCCATAAAATGTGGCTTCGGCAAGGGAGTTCATGGCTATATTGTGGCACTGCAGCACACTAGCAAACTATTATTACACCAGCGATGGTGTGGCTGCAATGTGTGCACTGTTTTAGTTCTTCTCTGAAACATTTAGAATTTTTTTAAAAGTGATACTAAAGTTTGGCTTAAAATAAAAGGAAAATGTTATTCTTACCTTCTCTGTGCAGCGACACCTGACAGGGTCGTCCCTTACCTTCTCTTAGGCAATCCCCTGTTGGCGCTGTCTACTTCTTGCTCTGGGTGCCTTCATAGAAAGCTGGGTGCTTAGTGGGCACCCATGCGCGTAGTCCCAAGATGGGCTGTTTGCATCCATAGACACACACAGCATCGGTAAGCCATGCCCCCCACACCCTTTTCACAGGCGTTTGACTGACAGCAGCAGGAACCTCTGGCTCCAGCTGCTCTCAGTGTGTCCTGTGTGACCAGGAAGGGAGAGAAGGGATGCTGCATTTGGGCCAACAC
Organism: Lithobates septentrionalis; assembly: GCA_037952835.1. Lineage (NCBI taxonomy): Eukaryota > Metazoa > Chordata > Amphibia > Anura > Ranidae > Lithobates > Lithobates septentrionalis. The sequence goes on along the minus strand of JBBDGP010000948.1, from coordinate 1,248,017 downwards.
TGGAGCAGTGAGAGCAGCAAGGTGAGTTTTTAAGAAGGGGGGTGGTTTTTACAGATAATGAGGTGTTTTTAACCTTAATGCAGGAAATGCATTAATGTAAAACATTTTTTGACTTTAAAACCACTTAAAGCACTTCATGGTTAAAAAGGCCAGTTCCTCAACAGATTTGTCAGAAATTGTATCTATCTCCTGCTCCCAAAAGTTCTTGAATGTATAAATACTCTCTAATGGAAAAATGTATCTGACACTGTCTGTTCTGAAGTGTGACTACAGCTATCACCAATAAAACACCTGCTTTGTTGAACAGTTTAACATTTAGAAGACTTAAGCCTGGTACACACTATTGCTATGTACACAAGATAGGATTTTCCGACAACAAAACCGTGGATTTTTTTCTTTCACATGTTGGCTCAAACTTGTCTTGCATACACCTGATCACACAAATGTTGTCTGAAATTCCGAACGTCAAGAACGTGGTGATGTATAATACGTATGACGAGCCGAGAAAAATGAAGTTCAATAGCCATTGCGGCTCTTTTGCTTGATTCCGAGCATGCGTGGACTTTTGTGTATTGGAATTGTGTACACATGCTAGGAATTCCCGACAAGAAGTTTTCTTGTCGGAAAATTTGAGATCCAGCTCTCAAACAGTTGTCGTCAGAAATTCTGACAGCAAATGTCCGATGGAGCATACACACTCCTTAGTTGTTAAGAGCAAAATAAAATACATATAACTGCACGTATTAATACTTTGCCCCTGCATGGGCAAAATACAAGTTTGCTTATAGTAATATCAAATTCTTCAAAATCTCCAAGTTAGAAATGGAGAAAAATTTATGTGTGTTTCAAGCATTAAAACAGCACTTATTAAAACATATATCTTTATCTCTTCCTATAATAAAAAGGTATGCCAAGAAAGAGATGGCAACAGACAATGACCTGAAATCTCTCATTGTCTTGCATCATGCTTTGTACTGGTGGCATAACTGGAAGTGATGCAATAGTTCGCCACAACCTCTCTACATCACTTTACTTTACCCCATATAATTCATCAACCCACAAATAATGCAGCCTAATTGACTCCTACCTTCTGGGCCTTGCCGAAAACCTCTAGTTCAAACAGAGGTAAACCATAAAAATACATTAACATTCACCCCCTTCCTGACCAGAGCACTTTTTGCAATTTGGCACTGTGTCACTTTAACTGCTAATTGCGTGGTCATGCAATGCTGTACCCAAACAAAATCTGCGTCCTTTTGTTCCCACAAGAAGAGCTTTCTTTTGATGGTATTTGATCACCTCTTCGGTTTTTATTTTTTGCGCTATAAACGGAAAAAGACCGAAAATTTTGAAAAAAAAATGATATTTTCTACTTTTTGTTATAAAAAAAATCCAATAAACTAAATTTTAGTCATACATTTAGTCCAAAATGTATTCAGCCACATGTCTTTGGTAAAAAAAGTCAATAAGCGTATATTTATTGGTTTGGGCAAAAGTTATAGCGTCTACAAACTCGGGTACATTTTCTGAAATTTGCACAGCTTTTATGGGGATACCACATGTGTGGGACTTTTTTGGAGACTAGCTGCGTACGGGGCCCCGAAAACCAAGCACCGCCTTCAGGATTTCTAAGAGCGTAAATTTTTGATTTCACTCCTCACTACCTATCACAGATTTGAAGGCTATAAAATGCCAGGACAGTTCAAAACCCCCCCAAATGACCCCATTTTGGAAAGTAGACACACCAAGCTATTTGCTTAAAGGCATGTTGAGTCCATGGAATATTTTATATTTTGCCACATGTTGCGGGAAAATGACAAACCTTTTTTTTTTTGCACAAAGTTGTCACTAAATGATATATTGCTCAAACATGCTATGGGCATATGTGGAATTACACCCCAAAATACATTCTGCTGCTTCTCCTGAGTATCGGGATACCATATGTGTGGGACTTTTCGGGAGCCTAACTGCGTACGGGGCACCCCCGAAAACCAATCACCGCCTTCAGGATTTCTAAGGGAGTAATTTTTTGATTTCACTCCTCACTACCTATCACAGTTTCGAAGGTCATAGTATGGTGAGTATTTTGCAGCTCTCATTTGTTTTTAAAAATGAAGAAAGCAAAGAAAAATGTTTTTTTTTCTTTTTTCAATTTTCAAAACTTTGTGACAAAAAGTGAGGTCTGCAAAATACTCACCATACCTCTCAGCAAATAGCTTGGGGTGTCTACTTTCCAAAATGGGGTCATTTGGGGGGTTTGTGGCATCTGGGCATTCCATGGCCTCCGAAACTGTGATAGGCAGTGAGGAGTGAAATCAAAAATTTACACCCTTAGAAAGCCTGAAGGCGGTGCTTGGTTTTCGGGGTCCCGTACGCGGCTAGGCTCCCAAAAAGTCTCACACATGTGGTATCCCCGTACTCAGAAGAAGCAACAGAATGTATTTTGGGGTGTAATTCCACATATGCCCATAGGATGTTTGAGCAATATATCATTTAGTGACAACTTGTGAAAAAAAAAATTGTCTTTTTTCCAGCAACTTGTGTCACAATATAAAATGTTCCATGGACTCGACGTGCCTCTCAGCAAATAGCTTGGGGTGTCTACTTTCTAAAATGGGGTCATTTGGGGGGGGGTTTGAACTGTCCTGGCATTTTATGCACAACATTTAGAAGCTTATGTCACACATCACCCACTTCTAACCACTTGAAGACAAAGCCCTTTCTGACACTATTTGTTTACATGAAAAAAAAAATATTTTTTTTTTTGCAAGAAAATTACTTTGAACCCCCAAACATTATATATTTTTTTAAAGCAAAGGCCCTACAGATTAAAATGGTGGGTGTTTCATTTTTTTTTTTTCACACAGTATTTGTGCAGCGATTTTTCAAACGCATTTTTTGGGGAAAAAACACACTTTTTTTAATTTTAATGCACTAAAACACACTATATTACCCAAATGTTTGATGAAATAAAAAAGATGATCTTAGGCCGAGTACATGGATACCAAACATGACATGCTTTAAAATTGTGCACAAACGTGCAGTGGCGACAAACTACATACATTTTTAAAAGCCTTTAAAAGCCTTTACAGGCTACCACTTTAGATTTACAGAGGAGGTCTACTGCTAAAATTACTTCCCTCGATCTGACCTTTGCGGTGATACCTCACATGCATGGTGCAATTGCTGTTTACATTTGATGCCAGACCAACGCTTGCGTTCGCCTATGCGCGAGAGCAGGAGGGGACATGGGTGCTTTTTTTTTTCTTTTTTTTTTTCTTTTGCTTTTTTATCTTATCTTTAAACTGTTCCTTTCATTTTTTTTTAAATAAGTTTTATTGTTATGTCAGGGAATGTAAATATCCCCTATGATAGCAATAGGTAGTGACAGGTACTCTTTTAAAAAAAAAAATGGTGTCTATTAGACCCTAGATCTCTCCTCTGCCCTCAAAGCATCTGACCACACCAGGATCAGTGTGATAAAATGCTTTCCCAATTTCCCAGTGGCGCTGTTTACATCTGGCAAAATCTAACTCATGAAATGCTCGTAGCTTCCGGTTTCTCAAGTCATAGAGATAATTGGAGCCATTCTGGTCTCTGATAAGCTCTATGGTCAGCTGGCCGAATCACCGGCTGCATTCTCAGGTTCCCTTTTAGGACAGGAGAGCCACAGAAAAACGTGGAAGACGGGGGGAGGGGGGGCATTTTCTCCCACTGCTTGTAAAAGCAGTCTAGAGGCTAATTAGCCGCTAGGATTGCTTTTACATGAAAGCCGACTGCTGGCTGAAAAGAATGATACCAAGATGATACCTAAACCTGCAGGCATCATTCTGGTATAACCACTCAAAGTTCAGCAACATACCAGTACGTTGCTGGTCCTTGTTGGGCATATATTGTAATCTTTTTTTTATGAAGCCTGTGGGCTGAACGAAAAAAAGAGATTGATCGGTGGGTAAGCCCACCATTAGCCCACCATTAGAATACCTCCCTTCATCCACCCATTTCTAATGATGGGCATACATGCACCATTTATATATGCCGAAGCATGGGGGCATCCGCCCCAAAAGTTAGGAGCAAATCGCTCCTCCACCCCTGCTGTCCCCATTCGGCATATATCACCTCCGACAGCGCTGGAGTCACGGCTTTATGTATCATAGGAGCAAACACTGTTGCTGTCAAGATAAATAAATCCGCGCTGCAGCTGAATGGCGTACCTGAAAACAAAAAAATGGTTAACAATAAAACACAGTAAACAGTAAAGTATAAACAATTGCATACCTGAAAAGCAAACATGATAAAACATAATAACATTAAAACATTGCAGAATAGAATACAGTAAAAAAGAGCAGAACAATAGAGAGAGAATAGAGAGAGAGAGAACAATAAAACGACAGCTATTTTTGCTTTTTTTATTTTATATATACATATATATATATATATATATATATATTTTTTACACTTTTTTTTTGTAACTGTAACTTTTATAACTGTAACCGGTTCCAGGTTCAGGCCTCTCAAAATGCGATGGCATCTTGGGAGACCCTTTGAAAGTGTGCCTAGTCTGTGCAATGCTGTACCCTACACTAATACTCAACTAGTGTATGGTAGCACTCAAAACATTCACCAATGCAAAGACCAGGATTGTCAGGACAGGAGGGATAATAATAGTGGGTGTCATGCCTATATCCGCACTTGCTGCAGACACAACATCTTTTTTGGGGGGTTCATTGGGTAGGGGTACTCGGGAGGACATAAAGAAAATGCACACGTCTTTGGTAAAAAAAAAGTCAATAAGCGTATATTTATTGGTTTGGGCAAAAGTTATATTACACAGCTTTTATGGGGATTCCACATGGGTGGGACTTTTTTTGGAGTCTAGCTGCGTACGGGGCCCCGAAAACCAAGCACCGCCTTCAGGATTTCTAAGGGCGTAAATTTTTGATTTCACTCCTCACTACCTATCACAGTTTTGAAGGCCATAAAATGCCAGGACAGTTCAAAACCCCCCCAAATGACCCCATTTTGGAAAGTAGACACCCCAAGCTATTTGCTTAAAGGCATGTTGAGTCCATGGAATATTTTATATTTTGCCACAAGTTGCGGGAAAATGACAAACTTTTTTTTTTTTTGCACAAAGTTGTCACTAAATGATATATTGCTCAAACATGCCATGGGCATATGTGGAATTACACCCCAAAATACATTCTACTGCTTCTCCTGAGTATGGGGATACCACATGTGTGGGACTTTTCGGGAGCCTAACTGCGTACGGGGCACCCCCGAAAACCAATCACCGCCTTCAGGATTTCTAAGGGAGTAATTTTTTGATTTCACTCCTCACTACCTATCACAGTTTCGAAGGTCATAAAATGCCAAGATGGCACAAAACCCCCCAAAATGACCCATTTTGGAAAATAGACACCCCAAGCTATTTGCTTAAAGGCATGGTGAGTATTTTGCAGCTCTCATTTGTTTTTGAAAATGAAGAAAGCAAAGAAAAATGTTTTTTTTTCTTTTTTCAATTTTCAAAACTTTGTGACAAAAAGTGAGGTCTGCAAAATACTCACCATACCTCTCAACAAATAGCTTGGGGTGTCTACTTTCCAAATGGGGGTCATTTGTGGGGGGTTTGTGGCATCTGGGCATTCCATGGCCTCCGAAACTGTGATAGGCAGTGAGGAGTGAAATCAAAAATGTACACCCTTAGAAAGCCTGAAGGCGGTGCTTGGTTTTCCGGGTCCTGTACGCGGCTAGGCTCCCAAAAAGTCTCACACATGTGGTATCCCCGTACTCAGAAGAAGCAACAGAATGTATTTTGGGGTGTAATTCCACATATGCCCATGGCCTGTTTGAGCAATATATCATTTAGTGACAACTTGTGAAAAAAAAAATTTGTCTTTTTCCAGCAACTTGTGTCACAATATAAAATATTCCATGGACTCGACATGCCTCTCAGCAAATAGCTTGGGGTGTCTACTTTCTAAAATGGGGTCATTTGGGGGGGTTTGAACTGCCCTGGCATTTTATGCACAACATTTAGAAGCTTATGTCGCACATCACCCACTTCTAACCACTTGAAGACAAAGCCCTTTCTGACACTATTTGTTTACATGAAAAAATATTTTTTTTTGCAAGAAAATTACTTTGAACCCCCAAACATTATATATTTTTTTAAAGCAAAGGCCCTACAGATTAAAATGGTGGGTGTTTCATTTTTTTTTTCCACACAGTATTTGTGCAGCGATTTTTCAAACACATTTTTTGGGGAAAAAAACACACTTTTTTTAATTTTAATGCACTAAAACACACTATATTACCCAAATGTTTGATGAAATAAAAAAGATGATCTTAGGCCGAGTACATGGATACCAAACATGACATGCTTTAAAATTGTGCACAAACGTGCAGTGGCGACAAACTACATACATTTTTAAAAGCCTTTAAAAGCCTTTACAGGCTACCACTTTAGATTTACAGAGGAGGTCTACTGCTAAAATTACTTCCCTCGATCTGACCTTTGCGGTGATACCTCACATGCATGGTGCAATTGCTGTTTACATTTGATGCCAGACCAACGCTTGCGTTCGCCTATGCGCGAGAGCAGGAGGGGACATGGGTGCTTTTTTTTTTCTTTTTTTTTTTCTTTTGCTTTTTTATCTTATCTTTAAACTGTTCCTTTCATTTTTTTTTAAATAAGTTTTATTGTTATGTCAGGGAATGTAAATATCCCCTATGATAGCAATAGGTAGTGACAGGTACTCTTTTAAAAAAAAAAATGGTGTCTATTAGACCCTAGATCTCTCCTCTGCCCTCAAAGCATCTGACCACACCAGGATCAGTGTGATAAAATGCTTTCCCAATTTCCCAGTGGCGCTGTTTACATCTGGCAAAATCTAACTCATGAAATGCTCGTAGCTTCCGGTTTCTCAAGTCATAGAGATAATTGGAGCCATTCTGGTCTCTGATAAGCTCTATGGTCAGCTGGCCGAATCACCGGCTGCATTCTCAGGTTCCCTTTTAGGACAGGAGAGCCACAGAAAAACGTGGAAGACGGGGGGAGGGGGGGCATTTTCTCCCACTGCTTGTAAAAGCAGTCTAGAGGCTAATTAGCCGCTAGGATTGCTTTTACATGAAAGCCGACTGCTGGCTGAAAAGAATGATACCAAGATGATACCTAAACCTGCAGGCATCATTCTGGTATAACCACTCAAAGTTCAGCAACATACCAGTACGTTGCTGGTCCTTGTTGGGCATATATTGTAATCTTTTTTTTATGAAGCCTGTGGGCTGAACGAAAAAAAGAGATTGATCGGTGGGTAAGCCCACCATTAGCCCACCATTAGAATACCTCCCTTCATCCACCCATTTCTAATGATGGGCATACATGCACCATTTATATATGCCGAAGCATGGGGGCATCCGCCCCAAAAGTTAGGAGCAAATCGCTCCTCCACCCCTGCTGTCCCCATTCGGCATATATCACCTCCGACAGCGCTGGAGTCACGGCTTTATGTATCATAGGAGCAAACACTGTTGCTGTCAAGATAAATAAATCCGCGCTGCAGCTGAATGGCGTACCTGAAAACAAAAAAATGGTTAACAATAAAACACAGTAAACAGTAAAGTATAAACAATTGCATACCTGAAAAGCAAACATGATAAAACATAATAACATTAAAACATTGCAGAATAGAATACAGTAAAAAAGAGCAGAACAATAGAGAGAGAATAGAGAGAGAGAGAACAATAAAACGACAGCTATTTTTGCTTTTTTTATTTTATATATACATATATATATATATATATATATATATATTTTACACTTTTTTTTTGTAACTGTAACTTTTATAACTGTAACCGGTTCCAGGTTCAGGCCTCTCAAAATGCGATGGCATCTTGGGAGACCCTTTGAAAGTGTGCCTAGTCTGTGCAATGCTGTACCCTACACTAATACTCAACTAGTGTATGGTAGCACTCAAAACATTCACCAATGCAAAGACCAGGATTGTCAGGACAGGAGGGATAATAATAGTGGGTGTCATGCCTATATCCGCACTTGCTGCAGACACAACATCTTTTTTGGGGGGTTCATTGGGTAGGGGTACTCGGGAGGACATAAAGAAAATGCACACGTCTTTGGTAAAAAAAAAGTCAATAAGCGTATATTTATTGGTTTGGGCAAAAGTTATATTACACAGCTTTTATGGGGATTCCACATGGGTGGGACTTTTTTTGGAGTCTAGCTGCGTACGGGGCCCCGAAAACCAAGCACCGCCTTCAGGATTTCTAAGGGCGTAAATTTTTGATTTCACTCCTCACTACCTATCACAGTTTTGAAGGCCATAAAATGCCAGGACAGTTCAAAACCCCCCCAAATGACCCCATTTTGGAAAGTAGACACCCCAAGCTATTTGCTTAAAGGCATGTTGAGTCCATGGAATATTTTATATTTTGCCACAAGTTGCGGGAAAATGACAAACTTTTTTTTTTTTTGCACAAAGTTGTCACTAAATGATATATTGCTCAAACATGCCATGGGCATATGTGGAATTACACCCCAAAATACATTCTACTGCTTCTCCTGAGTATGGGGATACCACATGTGTGGGACTTTTCGGGAGCCTAACTGCGTACGGGGCACCCCCGAAAACCAATCACCGCCTTCAGGATTTCTAAGGGAGTAATTTTTTGATTTCACTCCTCACTACCTATCACAGTTTCGAAGGTCATAAAATGCCAAGATGGCACAAAACCCCCCAAAATGACCCATTTTGGAAAATAGACACCCCAAGCTATTTGCTTAAAGGCATGGTGAGTATTTTGCAGCTCTCATTTGTTTTTGAAAATGAAGAAAGCAAAGAAAAATGTTTTTTTTTCTTTTTTCAATTTTCAAAACTTTGTGACAAAAAGTGAGGTCTGCAAAATACTCACCATACCTCTCAACAAATAGCTTGGGGTGTCTACTTTCCAAATGGGGGTCATTTGTGGGGGGTTTGTGGCATCTGGGCATTCCATGGCCTCCGAAACTGTGATAGGCAGTGAGGAGTGAAATCAAAAATGTACACCCTTAGAAAGCCTGAAGGCGGTGCTTGGTTTTCCGGGTCCTGTACGCGGCTAGGCTCCCAAAAAGTCTCACACATGTGGTATCCCCGTACTCAGAAGAAGCAACAGAATGTATTTTGGGGTGTAATTCCACATATGCCCATGGCCTGTTTGAGCAATATATCATTTAGTGACAACTTGTGAAAAAAAAAATTTGTCTTTTTCCAGCAACTTGTGTCACAATATAAAATATTCCATGGACTCGACATGCCTCTCAGCAAATAGCTTGGGGTGTCTACTTTCTAAAATGGGGTCATTTGGGGGGGTTTGAACTGCCCTGGCATTTTATGCACAACATTTAGAAGCTTATGTCGCACATCACCCACTTCTAACCACTTGAAGACAAAGCCCTTTCTGACACTATTTGTTTACATGAAAAAATATTTTTTTTTGCAAGAAAATTACTTTGAACCCCCAAACATTATATATTTTTTTAAAGCAAAGGCCCTACAGATTAAAATGGTGGGTGTTTCATTTTTTTTTTCCACACAGTATTTGTGCAGCGATTTTTCAAACACATTTTTTGGGGAAAAAAACACACTTTTTTTAATTTTAATGCACTAAAACACACTATATTACCCAAATGTTTGATGAAATAAAAAAGATGATCTTAGGCCGAGTACATGGATACCAAACATGACATGCTTTAAAATTGTGCACAAACGTGCAGTGGCGACAAACTACATACATTTTTAAAAGCCTTTAAAAGCCTTTACAGGCTACCACTTTAGATTTACAGAGGAGGTCTACTGCTAAAATTACTTCCCTCGATCTGACCTTTGCGGTGATACCTCACATGCATGGTGCAATTGCTGTTTACATTTGATGCCAGACCAACGCTTGCGTTCGCCTATGCGCGAGAGCAGGAGGGGACATGGGTGCTTTTTTTTTTCTTTTTTTTTTTCTTTTGCTTTTTTATCTTATCTTTAAACTGTTCCTTTCATTTTTTTTTAAATAAGTTTTATTGTTATGTCAGGGAATGTAAATATCCCCTATGATAGCAATAGGTAGTGACAGGTACTCTTTTAAAAAAAAAAATGGTGTCTATTAGACCCTAGATCTCTCCTCTGCCCTCAAAGCATCTGACCACACCAGGATCAGTGTGATAAAATGCTTTCCCAATTTCCCAGTGGCGCTGTTTACATCTGGCAAAATCTAACTCATGAAATGCTCGTAGCTTCCGGTTTCTCAAGTCATAGAGATAATTGGAGCCATTCTGGTCTCTGATAAGCTCTATGGTCAGCTGGCCGAATCACCGGCTGCATTCTCAGGTTCCCTTTTAGGACAGGAGAGCCACAGAAAAACGTGGAAGACGGGGGGAGGGGGGGCATTTTCTCCCACTGCTTGTAAAAGCAGTCTAGAGGCTAATTAGCCGCTAGGATTGCTTTTACATGAAAGCCGACTGCTGGCTGAAAAGAATGATACCAAGATGATACCTAAACCTGCAGGCATCATTCTGGTATAACCACTCAAAGTTCAGCAACATACCAGTACGTTGCTGGTCCTTGTTGGGCATATATTGTAATCTTTTTTTTATGAAGCCTGTGGGCTGAACGAAAAAAAGAGATTGATCGGTGGGTAAGCCCACCATTAGCCCACCATTAGAATACCTCCCTTCATCCACCCATTTCTAATGATGGGCATACATGCACCATTTATATATGCCGAAGCATGGGGGCATCCGCCCCAAAAGTTAGGAGCAAATCGCTCCTCCACCCCTGCTGTCCCCATTCGGCATATATCACCTCCGACAGCGCTGGAGTCCCGGCTTTATGTATCATAGGAGCAAACACTGTTGCTGTCAAGATAAATAAATCCGCGCTGCAGCTGAATGGCGTACCTGAAAACAAAAAAATGGTTAACAATAAAACACAGTAAACAGTAAAGTATAAACAATTGCATACCTGAAAAGCAAACATGATAAAACATAATAACATTAAAACATTGCAGAATAGAATACAGTAAAAAAGAGCAGAACAATAGAGAGAGAATAGAGAGAGAGAGAACAATAAAACGACAGCTATTTTTGCTTTTTTTATTTTATATATACATATATATATATATATATATATATATTTTTTACACTTTTTTTTTGTAACTGTAACTTTTATAACTGTAACCGGTTCCAGGTTCAGGCCTCTCAAAATGCGATGGCATCTTGGGAGACCCTTTGAAAGTGTGCCTAGTCTGTGCAATGCTGTACCCTACACTAATACTCAACTAGTGTATGGTAGCACTCAAAACATTCACCAATGCAAAGACCAGGATTGTCAGGACAGGAGGGATAATAATAGTGGGTGTCATGCCTATATCCGCACTTGCTGCAGACACAACATCTTTTTTGGGGGGTTCATTGGGTAGGGGTACTCGGGAGGACATAAAGAAAATGCACACGTCTTTGGTAAAAAAAAAGTCAATAAGCGTATATTTATTGGTTTGGGCAAAAGTTATATTACACAGCTTTTATGGGGATTCCACATGGGTGGGACTTTTTTTGGAGTCTAGCTGCGTACGGGGCCCCGAAAACCAAGCACCGCCTTCAGGATTTCTAAGGGCGTAAATTTTTGATTTCACTCCTCACTACCTATCACAGTTTTGAAGGCCATAAAATGCCAGGACAGTTCAAAACCCCCCCAAATGACCCCATTTTGGAAAGTAGACACCCCAAGCTATTTGCTTAAAGGCATGTTGAGTCCATGGAATATTTTATATTTTGCCACAAGTTGCGGGAAAATGACAAACTTTTTTTTTTTTTGCACAAAGTTGTCACTAAATGATATATTGCTCAAACATGCCATGGGCATATGTGGAATTACACCCCAAAATACATTCTACTGCTTCTCCTGAGTATGGGGATACCACATGTGTGGGACTTTTCGGGAGCCTAACTGCGTACGGGGCACCCCCGAAAACCAATCACCGCCTTCAGGATTTCTAAGGGAGTAATTTTTTGATTTCACTCCTCACTACCTATCACAGTTTCGAAGGTCATAAAATGCCAAGATGGCACAAAACCCCCCAAAATGACCCATTTTGGAAAATAGACACCCCAAGCTATTTGCTTAAAGGCATGGTGAGTATTTTGCAGCTCTCATTTGTTTTTGAAAATGAAGAAAGCAAAGAAAAATGTTTTTTTTTCTTTTTTCAATTTTCAAAACTTTGTGACAAAAAGTGAGGTCTGCAAAATACTCACCATACCTCTCAACAAATAGCTTGGGGTGTCTACTTTCCAAATGGGGGTCATTTGTGGGGGGTTTGTGGCATCTGGGCATTCCATGGCCTCCGAAACTGTGATAGGCAGTGAGGAGTGAAATCAAAAATGTACACCCTTAGAAAGCCTGAAGGCGGTGCTTGGTTTTCCGGGTCCTGTACGCGGCTAGGCTCCCAAAAAGTCTCACACATGTGGTATCCCCGTACTCAGAAGAAGCAACAGAATGTATTTTGGGGTGTAATTCCACATATGCCCATGGCCTGTTTGAGCAATATATCATTTAGTGACAACTTGTGAAAAAAAAAATTGTCTTTTTTCCAGCAACTTGTGTCACAATATAAAATGTTCCATGGACTCGACGTGCCTCTCAGCAAATAGCTTGGGGTGTCTACTTTCTAAAATGGGGTCATTTGGGGGGGGGTTTGAACTGTCCTGGCATTTTATGCACAACATTTAGAAGCTTATGTCACACATCACCCACTTCTAACCACTTGAAGACAAAGCCCTTTCTGACACTATTTGTTTACATGAAAAAAAATATATTTTTTTTTTTGCAAGAAAATTACTTTGAACCCCCAAACATTATATATTTTTTTAAAGCAAAGGCCCTACAGATTAAAATGGTGGGTGTTTCATTTTTTTTTTTTCACACAGTATTTGTGCAGCGATTTTTCAAACGCATTTTTTGGGGAAAAAAACACACTTTTTTTAATTTTAATGCACTAAAACACACTATATTACCCAAATGTTTGATGAAATAAAAAAGATGATCTTAGGCCGAGTACATGGATACCAAACATGACATGCTTTAAAATTGTGCACAAACGTGCAGTGGCGACAAACTACATACATTTTTAAAAGCCTTTAAAAGCCTTTACAGGCTACCACTTTAGATTTACAGAGGAGGTCTACTGCTAAAATTACTTCCCTCGATCTGACCTTTGCGGTGATACCTCACATGCATGGTGCAATTGCTGTTTACATTTGATGCCAGACCAACGCTTGCGTTCGCCTATGCGCGAGAGCAGGAGGGGACATGGGTGCTTTTTTTTTTCTTTTTTTTTTTCTTTTGCTTTTTTATCTTATCTTTAAACTGTTCCTTTCATTTTTTTTTAAATAAGTTTTATTGTTATGTCAGGGAATGTAAATATCCCCTATGATAGCAATAGGTAGTGACAGGTACTCTTTTAAAAAAAAAAATGGTGTCTATTAGACCCTAGATCTCTCCTCTGCCCTCAAAGCATCTGACCACACCAGGATCAGTGTGATAAAATGCTTTCCCAATTTCCCAGTGGCGCTGTTTACATCTGGCAAAATCTAACTCATGAAATGCTCGTAGCTTCCGGTTTCTCAAGTCATAGAGATAATTGGAGCCATTCTGGTCTCTGATAAGCTCTATGGTCAGCTGGCCGAATCACCGGCTGCATTCTCAGGTTCCCTTTTAGGACAGGAGAGCCACAGAAAAACGTGGAAGACGGGGGGAGGGGGGGCATTTTCTCCCACTGCTTGTAAAAGCAGTCTAGAGGCTAATTAGCCGCTAGGATTGCTTTTACATGAAAGCCGACTGCTGGCTGAAAAGAATGATACCAAGATGATACCTAAACCTGCAGGCATCATTCTGGTATAACCACTCAAAGTTCAGCAACATACCAGTACGTTGCTGGTCCTTGTTGGGCATATATTGTAATCTTTTTTTTATGAAGCCTGTGGGCTGAACGAAAAAAAGAGATTGATCGGTGGGTAAGCCCACCATTAGCCCACCATTAGAATACCTCCCTTCATCCACCCATTTCTAATGATGGGCATACATGCACCATTTATATATGCCGAAGCATGGGGGCATCCGCCCCAAAAGTTAGGAGCAAATCGCTCCTCCACCCCTGCTGTCCCCATTCGGCATATATCACCTCCGACAGCGCTGGAGTCACGGCTTTATGTATCATAGGAGCAAACACTGTTGCTGTCAAGATAAATAAATCCGCGCTGCAGCTGAATGGCGTACCTGAAAACAAAAAAATGGTTAACAATAAAACACAGTAAACAGTAAAGTATAAACAATTGCATACCTGAAAAGCAAACATGATAAAACATAATAACATTAAAACATTGCAGAATAGAATACAGTAAAAAAGAGCAGAACAATAGAGAGAGAATAGAGAGAGAGAGAACAATAAAACGACAGCTATTTTTGCTTTTTTTATTTTATATATACATATATATATATATATATATATATATATTTTTTACACTTTTTTTTTGTAACTGTAACTTTTATAACTGTAACCGGTTCCAGGTTCAGGCCTCTCAAAATGCGATGGCATCTTGGGAGACCCTTTGAAAGTGTGCCTAGTCTGTGCAATGCTGTACCCTACACTAATACTCAACTAGTGTATGGTAGCACTCAAAACATTCACCAATGCAAAGACCAGGATTGTCAGGACAGGAGGGATAATAATAGTGGGTGTCATGCCTATATCCGCACTTGCTGCAGACACAACATCTTTTTTGGGGGGTTCATTGGGTAGGGGTACTCGGGAGGACATAAAGAAAATGCACACGTCTTTGGTAAAAAAAAAGTCAATAAGCGTATATTTATTGGTTTGGGCAAAAGTTATATTACACAGCTTTTATGGGGATTCCACATGGGTGGGACTTTTTTTGGAGTCTAGCTGCGTACGGGGCCCCGAAAACCAAGCACCGCCTTCAGGATTTCTAAGGGCGTAAATTTTTGATTTCACTCCTCACTACCTATCACAGTTTTGAAGGCCATAAAATGCCAGGACAGTTCAAAACCCCCCCAAATGACCCCATTTTGGAAAGTAGACACCCCAAGCTATTTGCTTAAAGGCATGTTGAGTCCATGGAATATTTTATATTTTGCCACAAGTTGCGGGAAAATGACAAACTTTTTTTTTTTTTGCACAAAGTTGTCACTAAATGATATATTGCTCAAACATGCCATGGGCATATGTGGAATTACACCCCAAAATACATTCTACTGCTTCTCCTGAGTATGGGGATACCACATGTGTGGGACTTTTCGGGAGCCTAACTGCGTACGGGGCACCCCCGAAAACCAATCACCGCCTTCAGGATTTCTAAGGGAGTAATTTTTTGATTTCACTCCTCACTACCTATCACAGTTTCGAAGGTCATAAAATGCCAAGATGGCACAAAACCCCCCAAAATGACCCATTTTGGAAAATAGACACCCCAAGCTATTTGCTTAAAGGCATGGTGAGTATTTTGCAGCTCTCATTTGTTTTTGAAAATGAAGAAAGCAAAGAAAAATGTTTTTTTTTCTTTTTTCAATTTTCAAAACTTTGTGACAAAAAGTGAGGTCTGCAAAATACTCACCATACCTCTCAACAAATAGCTTGGGGTGTCTACTTTCCAAATGGGGGTCATTTGTGGGGGGTTTGTGGCATCTGGGCATTCCATGGCCTCCGAAACTGTGATAGGCAGTGAGGAGTGAAATCAAAAATGTACACCCTTAGAAAGCCTGAAGGCGGTGCTTGGTTTTCCGGGTCCTGTACGCGGCTAGGCTCCCAAAAAGTCTCACACATGTGGTATCCCCGTACTCAGAAGAAGCAACAGAATGTATTTTGGGGTGTAATTCCACATATGCCCATGGCCTGTTTGAGCAATATATCATTTAGTGACAACTTGTGAAAAAAAAAATTTGTCTTTTTCCAGCAACTTGTGTCACAATATAAAATATTCCATGGACTCGACATGCCTCTCAGCAAATAGCTTGGGGTGTCTACTTTCTAAAATGGGGTCATTTGGGGGGGTTTGAACTGCCCTGGCATTTTATGCACAACATTTAGAAGCTTATGTCGCACATCACCCACTTCTAACCACTTGAAGACAAAGCCCTTTCTGACACTATTTGTTTACATGAAAAAATATTTTTTTTTGCAAGAAAATTACTTTGAACCCCCAAACATTATATATTTTTTTAAAGCAAAGGCCCTACAGATTAAAATGGTGGGTGTTTCATTTTTTTTTTCCACACAGTATTTGTGCAGCGATTTTTCAAACACATTTTTTGGGGAAAAAAACACACTTTTTTTAATTTTAATGCACTAAAACACACTATATTACCCAAATGTTTGATGAAATAAAAAAGATGATCTTAGGCCGAGTACATGGATACCAAACATGACATGCTTTAAAATTGTGCACAAACGTGCAGTGGCGACAAACTACATACATTTTTAAAAGCCTTTAAAAGCCTTTACAGGCTACCACTTTAGATTTACAGAGGAGGTCTACTGCTAAAATTACTTCCCTCGATCTGACCTTTGCGGTGATACCTCACATGCATGGTGCAATTGCTGTTTACATTTGATGCCAGACCAACGCTTGCGTTCGCCTATGCGCGAGAGCAGGAGGGGACATGGGTGCTTTTTTTTTTCTTTTTTTTTTTCTTTTGCTTTTTTATCTTATCTTTAAACTGTTCCTTTCATTTTTTTTTAAATAAGTTTTATTGTTATGTCAGGGAATGTAAATATCCCCTATGATAGCAATAGGTAGTGACAGGTACTCTTTTAAAAAAAAAAATGGTGTCTATTAGACCCTAGATCTCTCCTCTGCCCTCAAAGCATCTGACCACACCAGGATCAGTGTGATAAAATGCTTTCCCAATTTCCCAGTGGCGCTGTTTACATCTGGCAAAATCTAACTCATGAAATGCTCGTAGCTTCCGGTTTCTCAAGTCATAGAGATAATTGGAGCCATTCTGGTCTCTGATAAGCTCTATGGTCAGCTGGCCGAATCACCGGCTGCATTCTCAGGTTCCCTTTTAGGACAGGAGAGCCACAGAAAAACGTGGAAGACGGGGGGAGGGGGGGCATTTTCTCCCACTGCTTGTAAAAGCAGTC
This sequence comes from Lithobates septentrionalis, assembly GCA_037952835.1. Taxonomy (NCBI): domain Eukaryota; kingdom Metazoa; phylum Chordata; class Amphibia; order Anura; family Ranidae; genus Lithobates; species Lithobates septentrionalis. The sequence goes on along the minus strand of JBBDGP010000948.1, from coordinate 1,230,818 downwards.
TAGAGGCTAATTAGCCGCTAGGATTGCTTTTACATGAAAGCCGACTGCTGGCTGAAAAGAATGATACCAAGATGATACCTAAACCTGCAGGCATCATTCTGGTATAACCACTCAAAGTTCAGCAACATACCAGTACGTTGCTGGTCCTTGTTGGGCATATATTGTAATCTTTTTTTTATGAAGCCTGTGGGCTGAACGAAAAAAAGAGATTGATCGGTGGGTAAGCCCACCATTAGCCCACCATTAGAATACCTCCCTTCATCCACCCATTTCTAATGATGGGCATACATGCACCATTTATATATGCCGAAGCATGGGGGCATCCGCCCCAAAAGTTAGGAGCAAATCGCTCCTCCACCCCTGCTGTCCCCATTCGGCATATATCACCTCCGACAGCGCTGGAGTCACGGCTTTATGTATCATAGGAGCAAACACTGTTGCTGTCAAGATAAATAAATCCGCGCTGCAGCTGAATGGCGTACCTGAAAACAAAAAAATGGTTAACAATAAAACACAGTAAACAGTAAAGTATAAACAATTGCATACCTGAAAAGCAAACATGATAAAACATAATAACATTAAAACATTGCAGAATAGAATACAGTAAAAAAGAGCAGAACAATAGAGAGAGAATAGAGAGAGAGAGAACAATAAAACGACAGCTATTTTTGCTTTTTTTATTTTATATATATATATATATATATATATATATATATATATATATATATATATATATATATATATATATATATATATATATATATTTTACACTTTTTTTTTGTAACTGTAACTTTTATAACTGTAACCGGTTCCAGGTTCAGGCCTCTCAAAATGCGATGGCATCTTGGGAGACCCTTTGAAAGTGTGCCTAGTCTGTGCAATGCTGTACCCTACACTAATACTCAACTAGTGTATGGTAGCACTCAAAACATTCACCAATGCAAAGACCAGGATTGTCAGGACAGGAGGGATAATAATAGTGGGTGTCATGCCTATATCCGCACTTGCTGCAGACACAACATCTTTTTTGGGGGGTTCATTGGGTAGGGGTACTCGGGAGGACATAAAGAAAATGCACACGTCTTTGGTAAAAAAAAAGTCAATAAGCGTATATTTATTGGTTTGGGCAAAAGTTATATTACACAGCTTTTATGGGGATTCCACATGGGTGGGACTTTTTTTGGAGTCTAGCTGCGTACGGGGCCCCGAAAACCAAGCACCGCCTTCAGGATTTCTAAGGGCGTAAATTTTTGATTTCACTCCTCACTACCTATCACAGTTTTGAAGGCCATAAAATGCCAGGACAGTTCAAAACCCCCCCAAATGACCCCATTTTGGAAAGTAGACACCCCAAGCTATTTGCTTAAAGGCATGTTGAGTCCATGGAATATTTTATATTTTGCCACAAGTTGCGGGAAAATGACAAACTTTTTTTTTTTTTGCACAAAGTTGTCACTAAATGATATATTGCTCAAACATGCCATGGGCATATGTGGAATTACACCCCAAAATACATTCTACTGCTTCTCCTGAGTATGGGGATACCACATGTGTGGGACTTTTCGGGAGCCTAACTGCGTACGGGGCACCCCCGAAAACCAATCACCGCCTTCAGGATTTCTAAGGGAGTAATTTTTTGATTTCACTCCTCACTACCTATCACAGTTTCGAAGGTCATAAAATGCCAAGATGGCACAAAACCCCCCAAAATGACCCATTTTGGAAAATAGACACCCCAAGCTATTTGCTTAAAGGCATGGTGAGTATTTTGCAGCTCTCATTTGTTTTTGAAAATGAAGAAAGCAAAGAAAAATGTTTTTTTTTCTTTTTTCAATTTTCAAAACTTTGTGACAAAAAGTGAGGTCTGCAAAATACTCACCATACCTCTCAACAAATAGCTTGGGGTGTCTACTTTCCAAATGGGGGTCATTTGTGGGGGGTTTGTGGCATCTGGGCATTCCATGGCCTCCGAAACTGTGATAGGCAGTGAGGAGTGAAATCAAAAATGTACACCCTTAGAAAGCCTGAAGGCGGTGCTTGGTTTTCCGGGTCCTGTACGCGGCTAGGCTCCCAAAAAGTCTCACACATGTGGTATCCCCGTACTCAGAAGAAGCAACAGAATGTATTTTGGGGTGTAATTCCACATATGCCCATGGCATGTTTGAGCAATATATCATTTAGTGACAACTTGTGAAAAAAAAAATTTGTCTTTTTCCAGCAACTTGTGTCACAATATAAAATATTCCATGGACTCGACATGCCTCTCAGCAAATAGCTTGGGGTGTCTACTTTCTAAAATGGGGTCATTTGGGGGGGTTTGAACTGCCCTGGCATTTTATGCACAACATTTAGAAGCTTATGTCGCACATCACCCACTTCTAACCACTTGAAGACAAAGCCCTTTCTGACACTATTTGTTTACATGAAAAAATATTTTTTTTTGCAAGAAAATTACTTTGAACCCCCAAACATTATATATTTTTTTAAAGCAAAGGCCCTACAGATTAAAATGGTGGGTGTTTCATTTTTTTTTTCCACACAGTATTTGTGCAGCGATTTTTCAAACACATTTTTTGGGGAAAAAACACACTTTTTTTAATTTTAATGCACTAAAACACACTATATTACCCAAATGTTTGATGAAATAAAAAAGATGATCTTAGGCCGAGTACATGGATATCAAACACGATGTGCTTTAAAATTGCACACAAACGTGCAGTGGCGACAAACTACATACATTTTTAAAAGCCTTTAAAAGCCTTTACAGGCTACCACTTTATATTTACAGAGGAGGTCTACTGCTAAAATTACTTCCCTCGATCTGACCTTTGCGGTGATACCTCACATGCATGGTGAAATTGCTGTTTACATTTGATGCCAGACCAAAGTTTGCGTTCGCCTTTGCAGGGGGGGACAGGGGTGCTTTTTTTTTCTTTTTTTTTTTTTTTCTTTTTTATCTTATTTTTAAACTTTTCCTTTCCTTTTTTTTTTTTTAAATCGTTTTTATTGTTATGTCAGGGAATGTAAATATCCCCTATGATAGCAATAGGTAGTGACAGGTACTCTTTTTTTAAAAAAAAATGGGGTCTATTAGACCCTAAATCTCTCCTCTGCCCTCAAAGCATCTGACCACACCAAGATCAGTGTGATAAAATGCTTTCCCAATGGCACTGTTTACATCTGGCAAAATCTAACTCATGAAATGCTCGTAGCTTCCGGTTTCTTAGGCCATAGAGATGATTGGAGCCATTCTGGTCTCTGATCAGCTCTATGGTCAGCTGGCCGAATCACCGGCTGCATTCTCAGGTTCCCTTTTGGGACAGGAGAGCCACAGAAAAACATGGAAGACGGTGGGGGGGGACATTTCCTCCCACTGCTTGTAAAAGCAATCTAGAGGCGAATTAGCCGCTAGGATGGCTTTTACATGAAAGCCGACTGCTGGCTGAAAAGAATGATACCAAGATGATACCTAAACCTGCAGGCATCATTCTGGTATAACCACTCAAATTCCAGCAACATACCAGTACGTTGCTGGTCCTTGTTGGGCATATATTGTAATCTTTTTTTTATGAAGCCTGTGGGCTGAACGAAAAAAAGAGATTGATCGGTGGGTAAGCCCACCATTAGCTGACCATTAGAATACCTCCCTTCATCCACCCACTTCTAATGATGGGCATACATGCACCATTTATATATGCCGAAGCATGGGGGCATCCGCCCCAAAAGTTAGGAGCAAATCGCTCCTCCGCCCCTGCTGTCCCCATTCGGCATATATCACCTCCGACAGCGCTGGAGTCATGGCTTTATGTGTTGTGGGAGCAAACGCTGTTGCTGTCAAGATAAATAAATCCGCGCTGCAGCTGAATGGCGTACCTGAAAACAAAAAAAGGTTAACAATAAAACACAGTAAACAGTAAAGTATAAAAAATTGCATACCTGAAAAGCAAACATGATAAAACATAATAACAATAAAACATTGCAGAATAGAAAACAGTAAAAAAGAGCGGAACAATAGGGAGAGAATAGAGAGAGAGAGAACAATAAAACAACAACTATTTTTGCTTTTTTTATTTTATATTTTTTTTGTTTTTTGTTTTTTACTTTTTTTTTTTTTTACACTTTTTTTTTGTAACTGTAACTTTTATAACTGTAACCGGTTCCAGGTTCAGGTCTCTCAAAATGCGATGGCATCTTGAGAGACCCTGTGAAAGTGTGCCTAGTCTGTGCAATGCTGTACCCTACGCTAATACTCAACTAGTGTATGGTAGCGCTCAAAACATTCACCAATGCAAAGACCAGGATTGTCAGGACAGGAGGGATAATAATAGCGGGTGTCACGCCTATATCCGCGCTTGCTGCAGACACAACATCTTTTTTGGGGGGTTCGTTGGGTAGGGGTACTCGGGAGGACATAAAGAAAATGCCTCTCATGCAGCCAACTGCATTTGGTTGGGGATGTGAATGGGGGAAGTACAGGTGCTGCAGAAGTGCTGGGTTCCCAATTAGGATTGGTGAATGCAGCAGAAAGCTCACTATGGGCACGACGGGCCTGTGTTCATCTTCTTCTTGGTGGCAGCAGGACACTACTTGTGCTTGCCACCTCACCAGCTTGAACTGCACTTATGGGACTCGCCACATCACCAAGTGTTACTGCAGTGCTGGTTTGACTACGACCGGGGTGTACTAGGCCGCTGGTGCTTGCCAGTTCACCAGAAGGAAAAGCGGCGCTAGTACTGCTCTGCTCCATACGAGGGACCTTGTATGTTTTGTAAGTGACAGTGATCGGTCAATACTGCACTTGGGTGGGCTGGGCTGGGCCGGGCGGAGGGGCAAAACGCAGGTGCTAGCAGGTATCTGGGCTGATCCCGCTAACACTGCGTTTTTGGGAACCCTAAACTGCTGGGGATGCTAGTATAGATCTGATCAGATCAGATATTGATCCGTTCAGATACTATACCACTAATGGAGGTGTATGCTGCGTGTATCACCTGTGACACTAATACAGCGATCAAAAAAAACGATCGCTTAGAGACACTGGTGACGGGGGGTGATCAAGGGGTTAAAACTTTATTAGGGGGGTTGGGGGGTACCCTAGACCTAAAGGGGCCTAACACTAACTGCCCTACCACTTAGAACTGTCACAAATGACACCAATGCAGTAATCAGGAAAAAAAAACTGCTATTTGTGTCACTGTGAATGGGGGTGCAGGGGGGTGACTGAGGGTGACTGGGGGTGACTGGGGGTGAAATTTGTGCCTGGAGTGTTCCACTGTAAGTGTAGTGTTGGTGCACTTGCTTGGATGTCTTCTCTCCTCGGGGCCGGAACGAAAAGACCGACGCGATGAGAGATGACATCACTTCCTCTGCCGCTGTTTACATTACAACAGCAGAGGAAGATTTTCATTCGTTGGGAGCGATCGCGAGGGGGTGGCCACGAATGAGTGGCCTCCCCCTCAGCACGGATCGCCCCCCTAACGATGCCGACCGCCTGCCCGCGGGAGGCAAATCACGTACCAGTATTTCTGCGTTAGGCGGTCGGCAAGTGATTAAAGTATAACTAAAGGCAACATTTTTTTTGTTTTGGATGGAGTTAAGAGGGATTAGAACACCTGTCACTTCTTATTGCTGTCTGTGCCCCTGATAGGGAGATTCACTCTCTCTATTTTTCTTGTTTACCATTATCATTGTATCCCTATACAAAGAATATCCTGATAAATTTTGTTGTATGTATACAATTACAAATAGGTATATTATCTTATCTTTTTATTACCTTTTTATCATTGAAAGTGAAAGTAAAAGAAAATCCCAATTTTGGTTGTCTCCAGAAAAGTAATAGAGGGAAAATCTTCCAATGGGAACACTAGTTCTAGTGACCTGGGGGTCCCCAAGGGATTCCCTTAATTTGAACAGATATCCTCTCATTTCCTATTTTGGCTATACGACAGTAAGTGTAGGGAAATCTCACCAATGGGACACAGATGGCAAAAAAATTAACTGACAGGGGCCATGACCCTCCCTTACTCTATCCAAAATGAAAAAAAAAATGTTTTGCCTATATTTTTACTTTAACCGTGTCACACAACAGGTAAACTGGGAAACACAACTTATGCCGCGTACACACGGTCGGACTTTTCGTCTACAAAAGTCCAACGGACGCCGACGGACTAAAGCTGGCTGACAATCCGATCGTGTGTGGGCTTCCCCGGACTTTCAGTGGACTTTCAGCTGACTTTTCCAGCCGCAAATCTGATGGACTTTAGATTTGAAACATGCTTCAAATCTTTACGTCGTAACTACGCCGGACTCAGAAATCTGCTCGACTGTGTGCTAGTCCGACGGACAAAAACCCACGCTAGGGCAGCTATTGGCTACTGGCTATTAACTTCCTTATTTTAGTCCGGTGTATGTCATCACGTACAAATCCGTCGGACTTTTGTGTGATCGTATGTAGGCAAGTCCGTTCGTAAGAAAGTCTGCCGCAAGTCTGCCAAAAGTCCGCCAAAAGTCTGACAAAAGTCCGTCGAAAGTCTGTCGGACAGGCTGTCGGACTTTTGTAGCCGAAAAGTCCGACCGTGTGTACGCGGCATAAGGATCAGTAAGAAGGCACCCTGGATGAAAACAACACAGTGAATTTCAATAAATACATACACAGAGGAGAGAAGAGGATACATCCATCTAAAAACAAGCTTATGTTGATAATTGTATTTATTCCTACAGGTTATGGGCAAAAATTGACAACCTCAGGTTGAAACTTTTTTATCTCTGTTTTATGGATTTGTAAGTGGCAAAATTGTGATTGCACTAAGTTATTTCCTATTCTGGCAGTATGAAATTTATGCCTATGTTTGACATTTTAACCTGAAGTTAAAAAGAGAAGTACTCTTTTTACAGGGGATTAATGGCAGGGCCTGCAAACTGAGTACTCAGCAAGGCAGCTGATATGAACCTCAAAGAACTCAAAAGCTTTCTTCAGTGGGAAAGAAATGCATACCATTAAAGGCCATTAAAATCAATAATAGATATGTGATAGGATTTTCCATTCATGTTACTGTGTTTTTTTTTCGAAATATAAACTTAAATGTACCACTAAGAATAATAAACTTAGGTTGGCCATACATAGAGCAAATTTCTTTCCTGCAATCACCAGGGCGGGGCGGGGAAAGCCATGCCTGTCGGGAGAAGACAGTGATTATTGCTAGTGGCTATAGCAGCCATTAGCAATAATCGCAAAAGAACCTGGCAGGCTGGTTGTATCCAAGTTGATCGCTTGATCAACTTGATACAATCAGCCTGCCCATTAATGGTTTCAATTTCGGCCAGTTCCTGGTGAACTGGCCGAGATTTAAACCGTGTATGGCCAGCCTTAGCCAGTCATCAACCATTGCGTTATTACTCAATTGCAGATGAATAAAAGGGTGATCAGATTTGGCAAACATACGCCATGTTGGTAAAAGTCATGGTGGTAAAGTTCAACAGTACTGAAGTAGGTTCATTATGATATTGATTGGACCAGGAAGTGCGTTTTACACTGTAAACAAAAAGCTGAGCGATGCTGAAGACTCCCTAGTGTCATGACTAAGTTGGTACTCTGCATTTTCCCAAATAAGCAGCAGAAAACCACAAAGGAGTTTAATTAAAAGTAAATTACAATGCAACAGTGTGGACACTTCTATTATATATTTTACAATTACAGTCAAAGAAGCTGTATTGGAACATCATTGTTAGCAATACAACTTTATACAGTTTTGAAGAATATTTGCAAAAATCTACATTTGAATGAAATGAAAACATTTAATGTGTAATTATGCAACCTTGTCATCATACAAAGAAACTGACTAATTTTTATGCATCTTAAGTTTTTGTTCTCAAAAGGAAAAACATCATTAAAACTGCCACAGAACAATGAATCCTAATAGGTGCTAATGCAACTGTTAGTTGAGATAATTATTGCTTAAAATAATCTGAATGTATTCAGTGACTTGCTTGAAAAAAGGGGAATTCAGTGAGGTGAAGTTTGTTGTCAGACTGATAACCGCATAGGCTGTGTGATCTTTAAAAGAGGTTTTCGAGTTTCAGTCACAAGATAGCTAGCAGCCTCACATCCTGTTCTGCAAATAATAAAACTTGCTCTGCCTCACTCAAAAAAAAATAAAAAATAAAAACATTTTATCAAAACTCCTGATTTATTTTGTAATGACTTACTATCTTTGTTTTCTTATAAATTTCACTGTAGATGTGTTGGTTTGGAAGAGGAACATGGAGCTGAGAAAATGAAATGTTGGGAGCTCCAGTATACAGTTCTTTTATTGTACATTGTGTGCGCAGCTTCACAGCACTGAGAGAGAGATCAAGCTGAAAGTGGAAGCTTACATTGAAGCATCCAGTTCATTGTCATCAACCCTGATGGTTGCAGATGCAAATTTTTCTAAACTGTATAGCAGGATTGCCAACCGTCAATAAATTTACAGACAGTCCATACATTTCAACAATTTAAGGGCCATAAATGCCCATTTACAGATGGCGGCCTTCCATAAAAAAAAAATTGAAAAAATTTGCACAGCATATGCGCAGTGCCAGAGATGGCCAATGACGTTCGGCCATTTCCAACACGCACGTTTATTGTTGTGGCAAATTGGGTCTGGGTGTGCGCACTGGCCATTTTCATGATGTCATAATGCACGGTGCTCAGGATCCATAAAACCACACACCCATTTCCCACCTGTCGCTATTTATATCTGGACTTTGAGCAAGAAGGATCCCCCCTACTGCTCATCTCCAGCATGCTTGCCTGTGGAGCGCACCTCGCACAGGTCACAGAATTGGTATGTTTGCTAGTACTACTCTGCCACAGGTATTTTTGGTATTTTTGTTTGCATGAAAGTTCAGTTTGAGAATGCAAAAAGGCCATGCCGCTTGCCTGTCTATGCCTAAGCCTAACTCTGCGCACACAGGCCACAGAATCGATATGTTTGCTAGTACTACTTTGCCACATAGATTATTTTTGGCATTTTTGTGTGCAAGTTCAGTTTGAGAGTGCAAAACGTCCACGTTGCTTGCCTGCTTATGCTTTAAAGGCCTAACTCTGCTCACGCAGACCACATGTATGTGATTCTGAATGTGTGTCAAGACTTATACTCACTGAAGCCAAGATGCCGAGAGCGGCTCGCCCTTACGACCACACGCACCCGACCCCTGGAAGTGATACAGGAGTTGGGGGCACGCGGAGGCACGGACTTCCGGTAGTGGTGGGATTCCTGAAGGGCCGGAGGGAGGTCCGGGTATACGTTGGATACCGAGGAGCTGTAAAGGCAAGCGGTTAGATCCGAACCGGGGTAACAGGCAGCACAAGTCCGTAATTGAGGCAGAGGCCAGAACCGGGGTATCAAGCAGAGCAAGTCCGTTTATTCAAGCAGAGGTCAGAGGTATCAGGCAAGCAGAGTATCCGTTAATCAGGCAGAGGTCCGGGGTATCAGGCAGGCAGAGAGAGTAATCCGTTAATCAGGCAGAGGGTTTGGCACACAGGTACTTGGTATTCAGGATAAAGTAGCAGGTACAGGGAACAGGGTACAGCTGATGACAAACCAGCAACCCGACTGGGTGCTGGAGCCGTCAGATGTAGCCCTCCGGCGAGCGTGTCAGCGTGACGCGCCGCCGGGCACCCGCACGGCCACGGCGCGCACACGGGGACCACCGTGCACCCGCGTGCGCCGCACCATCGGGCCGCGAACGGGTGTACGGCGTAGCATGAGTCCTCCGCGCATGCGCCCTGGAGCCCGGCGGACGGAGGCGGCCTGTGCCTCCTGACAATGTGTGTTCTAGTAAACCACTGCCACCCATGAGATTATTTTGGCCATTTGCGCGCACTGCAGTTTGAGAGCACAAAAAGGCCACGCCACTTGCTTGCCTAACTCTTCTGGCACAGACCACATGATAGTACTACTACACTACTGCCACCACTGAGATTATTTCGGACATTTTGTGTGCACTGCAGTTTGAGAGTGCCTAAGGACACGCCACTTGCTTGCCCAACCGTGCTGACACAGACAAGGCCACATGTATGTGATTGTGAATGTGTACTACTATACTATTGGCACCACTGAGATTATTTTAGGCATTTTCTGTGCATCAAGTCCAGTTTGCTTGGCCAACCAGGAGGAGGGTGAAGAAGAAAAGCAAAGATAATACTGGCTACTGGCCCTGGCCCAGTGGCCACTGTCATGTTTGCTTTTCTTCTTCACCTTCCCCCCTCCTTTTTGTTTTTGTAGTAATAGGTTGGATTTCCCTGCCCTGCCTGGACTGTGGACCCCCAATCACCCCAGCTCCAATACCACAGTGCCACCAATGCTGCTACCCATGAAGTACTGCCTGCTGTGCCATGCTTGTTGCAACTCCTGAGAAGCATTCGCTTTGCTTCATCAAGGTAAGCAAATACAAGATTTTCTGTAGTGTGTCAACAAATTATCTGTTCCAGTGAGTCTCATGGTGTCCTTCCCTCCCTCTTTGTGCTTTAGGGCTACCCTGTCTGCTCCGGCTCCGCTTGCTCAGCATGTTTACCTGCACAACTCTGCTCGCACAAGCCACAATCTGTATGTACAGGTATGTATGTGCAATAAGGCCACACCACTTGCCCGCCTAAGCTTAACTCATCTTTTGGCACAGGCCACATGTATGTGAATGTTTACTATTACTACACTATTGCCACCACTGACATTATTTTGGGCATTATGTGTGCACTAAGGTCAGTTTGAGAGTGCACAAAAGTTTTCAATGTAACAGGTGGCAACGGGAAACCTTCACATGGGGACACCTGTTCCAGTGAAAACAGTTTAACTTCTGAAAATTCTGGTTACAGTTACAGCCACTCCAGGCCTAAATGGTTTTCTATATATTTCTTGCAGCAGTTTTCACTGGAACAGGTGGTGAGGGGAAACCTTCACATGGGGACACCTTTTCAACTGAAAACCGCTGCAAGCTACAAGTTACTGTCTCTAATGGGGCGTACACACGGTCGGACTTTTCAGCTACAAAAGTCCAACGGACGCTGACGGACTAAAGCTGGCTGGTAATCCGATCGTGTGTGGGCTTCTCCGGACTTTCAACGGACTTTTTCAGCCTCAAATCTGACGGACTTTAGATTTGAAACATGCTTCAAATCTTTCCGACGGACTCGAGTCCGGTCGAAAAATACGCTCGTCTGTATGCTAGTCCGACGGACAAAAACCCACGCTAGGGCAGCTATTGGCTACTGGCTATGAACTTCTGGACTTTTGTGTGATCGTGTGTAGGCAAGTCTGTTCGTTAGAAAGTCCGCCGCAAGTCCGTCGAAAGTCTGTCGGACAGGCTGTCGGACTTTTGTAGCTGAAAAGTCCGACCGTGTGTACGCCCCATTAGTAACTGCTGTGTCAGTTTTTCATCATGTCTCTGTGCTCCAGCTGGGGAGATTTACCCTTCACTCCCCCTTTTACCATTCCATCCAAATTCAGAACAGAAATTGAGGGGACCTCTATTCTATTGATCCTGGGATTTCCTCTCAATTTCATTGGTGGTGGCTAATTGTTTATGAGACTAAAATTAAAGGGAAATCTCTTCAGCTGGATGCAGGTGACCAAACTGCTGGGTTATATTAACCTGACCTCCATGGAAATGGAGAAATATGGTTTTTGACTTTTCTTATAACTTAAAAAAACATTTGTAATAGCACTAGCTATAGCAGGCTACAGAGGGACACTGACAAGGCTGCAATCGGGCACAAGACTACAGATGGACACTAACAAGGCTGCAATGGGGGACAAGGCTGCAATGGGGGACAAGGCTGCAATGGGGATAAGGCTCCAATCGGGGACAAGGCTGCAATGGGGGACAAGGCTGCAATGGGGGACAAGGCTGCAATCAGGGACAACACTACAGATGGACACTGACAAGGCTGCAGATGGACACTGATAAGGCTGCATTGATGGGCATTTAAATGTAAGTTTTTTTCCTTAAACTTTCCTCCTAAAAGTTTTTTTCCTTAAAATTCCCTCCTAAACTTGGGTTATACACCGGCGCGTGTTATACACCGGCGCGTGTTATACGCCGATAAATACGGTAACCTAAAAATAAAGACTTCCAAACATTTGACAAGTCCTTTATTAAAACAATAAAAATCCCCCCAAAAAGTAATTGTCCAAAAAAAAAAAATTCCATTATCCATGTCAATATCCACCAACTGGCCAAAAAAAAACCACAGGTGACCTGGCCCACACAACTAATCCCAAAGGTTCCACTAGTCAAATGATAGCTTCCTGAACTGTCGTCAGCTATATAAGGGAGGGGGCAGGAATAGTGATGACATCATTGCCCAAATATGGCCATATTAAGGCAATGATATAGCCCCTCTGATCAGCACCCATTTGCTTATGTGGTAAGCAACCATTGACAGCTGGAGCCCCGTTGCACTCCGCTTGAGTGCTTCCATCATATACCGCTTCCTCCAGTCTGAATATAGATATTAGATATTATAGCTGCATATTACAACCAAGAACTAGGCAGGACTCGTTTGGCTGCAAAGCTGGAACATGAACTGTTTATTTGAACAAAGGCCCACAGAGATATTCAGTCAGGGGACAATCCTCCCCTCTTTGCATAATGAAACAGGGTGGGGTAGACTTTACCTCCACCAGTAGCATGACACAGGTGTTTTCAAACTTCTCATCAGTAGACTGTCTTTGGGAGGGGCTGCTGGAGACATCCCCCCTCCCCTCTCACCCCTCCCACCCAAAGTGACTCCCGTCACACATCTCCACTTTTGGCAGAAGACTAACACAGGTTGACTTCGAAGTTAGTCCATAGTTCCAGTCCCCCAATGCCCATACCCACACAGTACCCCAAACACATTGTTCCAAACAGAGCGTTACTCACCCAACCAACCTCTGCCTCTCTCGTAGAACATGTCCGCTGCTGGGGAGAAGACAGGGTGGCAGGGCTCACTCCATCATGCTGTTGGGGATCAGGGCCGACTGCCCAGCATTCCTGGGGTATACAGGTGGTGACTGAAGTCCCATACACTTTTTCTAGATGAAAATCCCCCAAGGCTTGCAAAGCATGGCTGACATCCTCCTGTCTTAGTGCTGGATCATTTTCTGAGGTTGTGTCAGTGGAGAACTAAGTCCCATCCACTTTCACAGGAACTCCATCTACTGTTAGTTGAGGGCAGAGGCCAGCAGCACTCTGCCCTGTTGCCAGCCCTTCTGCTGGGATGCTGTTAGTGGAGACCGCAATCCCATTCACCGATATCAGCTCAAGCTACAGTTGTGAGGTGCCGATTGCATTCTCTCCCTGGAGCTCCTGTGAAGTTGATTGTTGTGTGCAAAGGCCAGTAGCACTCTGCCCTGTTAGCGCTTCAGCTAAGGACCCCACGTCATCCACTCTGGCTAACTGTTGGGGAGTGACCGTCACCTCCTCAGCATGGGTCCCTGGAGCTGCTGTAGGTGTGGGGCAGAGGTCTTGGACCCTCTGTCCAGTTGTCAGCGCTTCAGCTGGAGAAGTTTCTTGTAACTCCACAGATGCTGCTGGCAGGAAACCCCATGTCCCTGTCAGTGTTGTGGGAGAAAGGTCGGCTGCCTCTTCTCTCAGGAAGGCCCAAGCTACTGTTGGTGCTGGGCAGAGCTCAGTGATGTTTGGCACTGATGCCAGCTCTTCTGCTGGAGGCTCACTGGGTTGTTCCTCCTCAGCAGAAAAGTCTATTGAATCCCCAGTCTCTGGAACTGGTGTCTGGGGATAGAGGTTCACCATGTCCTGTCCGTAGAATGAAGAAGATGTTACTGGTGCTAGCCAGCGGCTAGCAGAGCTCTGCCCTGTTGTTAGCACTTCAGTTTGAATTTCAGTAAATTTTACATCCTTCAATGAAACGTTGATTAAATCCATACTTTTTGTGATCTGTGGCGGGGAATAAGGATGGCTTCCTCTTCTCCTGAGCCCTTGAACTGAAAATGGGAAGATGAGCCAGCTGCTCAATCTCCTGTACCCTTATCTGGCTGCTGGACAGATGCATTCCTCCATCCAAGATCATCCCGTGCAGAAACAGGATCATCAAGGTCAGTCAATACTTGCTGCATCCACCATAAGACCTCTGCGTTCATAGCTGTGAGTGCAGGTGGGCAAAGCACACTGTTACTATGCCACATTGCCGACTCTTCAGCCAGAATTTTAGAGCTGTCAGCTGGTATTTCCTAATAGTCCCAGGCAAAGGGAGCCCAGACCTGCTGCTGAGCAGAATCTAGCAGCCGTCTGTAGGTGATCTCCAGCTCCCATTCCTGATTGGCTAGAAACTCCAAATCTTCCAGTGCCCAGGGAACTTCTAAGACATTCAGCATCCGTTGTGTAATCTAAAGTGACAATAAATGGCGTCAAACAATTAGTGTAATTAATGAGTGAAGCTGCCCCTTTAAAAGTGGATAACCACTCAAATAAATGAAGATATGTAAAAAAAGGTGTGGCGCTACCTCAAAAGATGACCAAATGGTTGATATGGGAATCTACTACAATCAAAATGTGAATCTAATAACTCTATTAGTATAAGCACAAACAAAAAGAGAAATCATAAAACTGAAAATAACTTCATAGATCATACATAAACCAAGGAAAATAAAAAAAAAATATCACAGTGATTTGACTCTTTTTTTCCTTGGTTTATTTATGATCTATGAAGTTTTTTTTCAGTTTTATGATTTCTCTTTTTGTTTGTGCTTATATTAATAGCGTTAATATCTACTTGATCATAGTAGATTCCCACATCAACCATTTGGTCATCTTTTGGTAGTGCCACAGCTTTTTTTACACATCTTAATTCAGCATACATTCTCTGTGTTACAAGATTTCTTCCAAACGCCACTCCAAATTATTTTCAAAGTCAGGGTCCTCGGACAGCCTCTCTAAAAACAGCCCCAGGCTGGAAAGGGGTATCACCGTTCCAGGTAGATCAGATTGGAATGAACCTCTCCTCTAGATTAGAAGCCACAGGTGCTGGCAATGCATATAGCAATGAGGATGAGAAAAAATTCTGGACAGCCGCACTGCAAAAATTTGCCTTTATCCGTAGAAAATATGATCAAAAATACATGCCACAGCAGAACGGACAAAAGAGTTAACGCTTTTCACACTATCAAACAGTGCTTAATCATAGCTAACAATCACAAAAATTAATTTCATATAAATACTTGTCTCTTTTGACCATGTGACCAAATAAGTGATTAATTGGGTCCAATCAACAAATTGACAAATTGTGTGGGCTCAATCAAAAACATGACTAACCTATGTGATTGAATAAAGTGCTCATGAATATATCTAAGTGAAAGAGTAAATGTATGAATACAGACCCAAAGAAAGGGTTTGTATAAAAAAATAAATAATAACACTTATTAATTCCTAACAAATCCATATGTATGCGAAAAGAATATATATGTGGATATGTGAAAATAAAAATAAATATATATATTAAACGTATAATGTTTTTGTTTTTATCACTTTTAAGTAGATGTAAGAAGACCCCTCATATACATAAGTTAAATGTGATGTGTGTAACAATTAGAAATAGTCTAAGATGAGTGTATTAATAATGATAATGTTGGAACGTGTTCATGAACTAGTGAACCTAACCTAAACAGAAACAGAAATATGTGAAAAAGAACATGTGCTTGTGTAAATGTTTGAAAGCAATAAAGGCAAAAAGCCTCCACTGTATGTCACAAAGCTACAGATATTAGCACGAAACATGATCCCTGCCATAGAATTTCTAGTTGTGCAGTTGACGGGTAGGGATGAGCTTCGTGTTCGAGTCGAACTCATGTTCGACTCGAACATCATCTGTTCGCCCATTCGCCGAATTGCGGCATCGCAGTGCATTGCTGGCTGATGATTGGCCAAGCATGCACTATGACCCGCATGCTTGGCCAATCACAGCACCGTCTGAACAGAGAGCCGTAGAGAGCCAAGGAGGCTTTGGCCAATTATGGCTCAGGGGATTTAGTACACGCCCCACACTATATAAGGCCGCCTGCATGGCGGCCCTGTGTAGTGTGTGTTCCGCCGTTCATTGAGAGAGAGAGAGACAGACAGTGACATTTGTTTTGAGTTAGATAGATTAGGCAGAACAGTCAGTCAGTTAGCTGCACTTACAGTGTGTTGTGTATATATATGCATCCCAGGTGTTGCATATATATATATATATATATATATATATATACACTGTATTCAGTTTAGCTAGATCCGTTCCTGTTATCTTCCTACTGACAGGCAGGCTTGTCTTGTTACAGTATTTACAGCTACCTGAAGAAAATTACTGGTGTTCTTTTGATCCTATTAGTACCACAGTCAGGCAGCTAGACTATTTACAGTTAGTGCACTGCGTCCTGCTCACAGTGTTCAGCTAGATCCGTTCCTGTTATCTTCTTACTGACAGGCAGGCTTGTCTTGTTACAGTATATACAGCTACCTGAAGAAAATTGCTGGTGTTCTTTTGATCCTATTAGTACCACAGTCAGCCAGCTAGACTATTTACAGTTAGCGCAGTGCGTCCTGCTCACAGTGTTCAGCTAGATCCGTTCCTGTTATCTTCTTACTGACAGGCAGGCTTGTCTTGTTACAGTATATACAGCTACCTGAAGAAAATTACTGGTGTTCTTTTGATCCTATTAGTACCACAGTCAGGCAGCTAGACTATTTACAGTTAGTGCAGTGCGTCCTGCTCACAGTGTTCAGCTAAAACTACAAGTTAGTGGGGTGCGTCCTGCTCACAGTGTTCAGCTAAACCTACAAGTTAGTGGGGTGCGTCCTGCTCACAGTGTTCAGCTAAACCTACAAGTTAGTGCGGTGCGTCCTGCTCACAGTGTTCGGCTAAACCTACAAGTTAGTGGGGTGCGTCCTGCTCACAGTGTTCAGCTAGATCCGTTCCTGTTATCTTCTTACTGACAGGCAGGCTTGTCTTGTTACAGTATTTACAGCTACCTGAAGAAAATTGCTGGTGTTCTTTTGATCCTATTAGTACCACAGTCAGGCAGCTAGACTATTTACAGTTAGTGGGGTGCGTCCTGCTCACAGTGTTCAGCTAAACCTACAAGTTAGTGGGGTGCATCCTGCTCACAGTGTTCAGCTAAACCTACAAGTTAGTGGGGTGCGTCCTGCTCACAGTGTTCAGCTAAACTTACAGGTTAGTGGGGTGCGCCCTGCTCACAGTGTTCAGCTAAACCTACAAGTTAGTGGGGTGCGTCCACCTCACAGTGTTCAGCTAAACCTACAAGTTAGTGGGGTGCGTCCTGCTCACAGTGTTCAGCTAAACCTACAAGTTAGTGTAGTGAGACCTCTGCACAGTGTTCATCTAAAGCTACAAGTTAGTGCAGTGCGTCCTGCTCACAGTGTTCAGCTAAAACTACAAGTTAGTGTGGTGCATCCTCCTCACAGTGTTCAGCTAAACCTACAAGTTAGTGCGGTGTGTCCTGCTCACAGTGTTCAGCTAAACCTACAAGTTAGTGGGGTGCGTCCTGCTGACAGTGTTCAGCTAGATCCGTTCCTGTTATCTTCTTACTGACAGGCAGGCTTGTCTTGTTAAAGTATTTACAGCTACCTGAAGAAAATTGCTGGTGTTCTTTTGATCCAATTAGTACCACAGTCAGGCAGCTAGACTATTTACAGTTAGTGCAGTGCGTCCTGCTCACAGTGTTCAGCTAGATCCGTTCCTGTTATCTTCTTACTGACAGGCAGGCTTGTCTTGTTACAGTATTTACAGCTACCTGAAGAAAATTGCTGGTGTTCTTTTGATCCTATTAGTACCACAGTCAGGCAGCTAGACTATTTACAGTTAGTGGGGTGCATCCTGCTCACAGTGTTCAGCTAAACCTACAAGTTAGTGGGGTGCATCCTGCTCACAGTGTTCAGCTAAACCTACAAGTTAGTGGGGTGCGTCCTGTTCACAGTGTTCCACTAAACCTACAAGTTAGTGGGGTGCGTCCTGCTCACAGTGTTCAGCTAAACCTACAAGTTAGTGGGGTGTGTCCACCTCACAGTGTTCAGCTAAACCTACAAGTTAGTGGGGTGCATCCTGCTCACAGTGTTCAGCTAAACCTACAAGTTAGTGGGGTGCGTCCACCTCACAGTGTTCAGCTAAACCTACAAGTAAGTGGGGTGCGTCCTGCTCACAGTGTTTAGCTAAACCTACAAGTTAGTGGGGTGCGTCCTGCTCACAGTGTTCAGCTAAACCTACAAGTTAGTGTGGTGCGTCCACCTCACAGTGTTCGGCTAAACCTACAAGTTAGTGGGGTGCGTCCTGCTCACAGTGTTCAGCTAGATCCGTTCCTGTTATCTTCTTACTGACAGGCAGGCTTGTCTTGTTACAGTATTTACAGCTACCTGAAGAAAATTGCTGGTGTTCTTTTGATCCTATTAGTACCACAGTCAGGCAGCTAGACTATTTACAGTTAGTGGGGTGCATCCTGCTCACAGTGTTCAGCTAAACCTACAAGTTAGTGGGGTGCGTCCTGCTCACAGTGTTCAGCTAAACCTACAAGTTAGTGGGGTGCGTCCTGCTCACAGTGTTCAGATAAACTTACAAGTTAGTGGGGTGCGTCCACCTCACAGTGTTCAGCTAAACCTACAAGTTAGTGGGGTGCGTCCTGCTCACAGTGTTCAGCTAAACCTACAAGTTAGTGGGGTGCGTCCACCTCACACTGTCCAGCTAAAGCTACCTGTAGAAGGTTGGTGGTGTTCTCATACTACAGGCAGGCAGTTGATTTTGCTAGCTGCAGTATCAGTATATATATATATATATATATATATATATATATATATATATATATATATATATCCCAGCTTAGTGCAGCTGCAGGCCATTAGTATGTCTGGAAGGCCAAGAAGGAGAGGCAGACAGTCACAAGCCAATAAGAGAGGGCAAGCAGGCTCTGTGTCTAGTGCTGGTCGTGGAGACGGTGCATCCTCATCAGCACGTGGCCGTGGGACACGCTTGGCCTTTTTTTCGGCAGCTGGCCGAAAGACTTGCGGAAGACTTGGTCGAGTGGATGACCAAGCCACCCTCATCCTCCTCATCCTCTCTCACCCATGCCCAGGGTACTTTGTCTGGCAAAGCAGCGGCCTCTTCCCTCGGCTCAATGTCATCAGTGACTCCTTCCCTAGCCCCACCATGTCCTCCTGAGGAGTCCCTCGAATTGTTTGACCACAGTGCTGGGTACATGCTTCAGGAGTAGGGATGAGCTTCGTGTTCGAGTCGAACCCATGTTCGACTCGAACATCGGCTGTTCGGTCGTTCGCCGAATTGCGAACGATATGGGCCGTTCGCGCCAAATTCGTGTGGCGCGTCACGGCCCATAATTCACTGCGGCATCGCAGTGCATTGCTGGCTGATGATTGGCCAAGCATGCACTATGACCCGCATGCTTGGCCAATCACAGCGCCGTCAGTAGAGAGAGCTGTAATTGGCCAAAGCCAGGGTGGCTTTGGCCAATTATGGCTCAGGGGATTTAGTACACACCCCACACTATATAAGGCCGCCTGCACGGCGGCCCTGTGTAGTGTGTGTTCCGGTGTGCTGAGAGATAGAGAGAGAGAGAGACAGTGTCATTTGATTTGAGTTAGATAGATTAGGCAGAACAGTCAGTCAGTTAGCTGCACTTACAGTGTATTGTGTATATATATGCATCCCAGGTGTTGCATATATATATATACACTGTATTCAGTTTAGCTAGATCCGTTCCTGTTATCTTCTAGACTATTTACATTTAGTGCAGTGCGTCCTGCTCACAGTGTTCAGCTAGATCCATTCCTGCTATCTTCTAGACTATTTACATTTAGTGCAGTGCGTCCTGCTCACAGTGTTCAGCTAGATCCGTTCCTGTTATCTTCTAGACTATTTACATTTAGTGCAGTGCGTCCTGCTCACAGTGTTCAGCTAGATCCGTTCCTGTTATCTTCTAGACTATTTACATTTAGTGCAGTGCGTCCTGCTCACAGTGTTCAGCTAGATCCGTTCCTGTTATCTTCTAGACTATTTACATTTAGTGCAGTGCGTCCTGCTCACAGTGTTCAGCTAGATCCGTTCCTGTTATCTTCTAGACTATTTACATTTAGTGCAGTGCGTCCTGCTCACAGTGTTCAGCTAGATCCGTTCCTGTTATCTTCTAGACTATTTACATTTAGTGCAGTGCGTCCTGCTCACAGTGTTCAGCTAGATCCGTTCCTGTTATCTTCCTACTGACAGGCAGGCTTGTCTGGTTACATTATATAAAGCTACCTGAAGAAAATTACAGGTGTTCTATTTGATCCTATTAGTACCACGGTCAGGCAGCTAGACTATTTACATTTAGTACAGTGCGTCCTGCTCACAGTGTTCAGCTAGATCCGTTCCTGTTATCTTCCTACTGACAGGCAGGCTTGTCTGGTTACAGTATATAAAGCTACCTGAAGAAAATTACAGGTGTTCTATTTGATCCTATTAGTACCACGGTCAGGCAGCTAGACTATTTACATTTAGTACAGTGCGTCCTGCTCACAGTGTTCAGCTAGATCTGTTCCGTTTATCTTCCTACTGACAGGCAGGCTTGTCTGGTTACAGTATATAAAGCTACCTGAAGAAAATTACAGGTGTTCTATTTGATCCTATTAGTACCACGGTCAGGCAGCTAGACTATTTACATTTAGTACAGTGCGTCCTGCTCACAGTGCTCAGCTAGATCCGTTCCTGTTATCTTCCTACTGACAGGCAGGCTTGTCTGGTTACAGTATATAAAGCTACCTGAAGAAAATTACAGGTGTTCTATTTGATCCTATTAGTACCACGGTCAGGCAGCTAGACTATTTACATTTAGTACAGTGCGTCCTGCTCACAGTGTTCAGCTAGATCCGTTCCTGTTATCTTCCTACTGACAGGCAGGCTTGTCTGGTTACAGTATATAAAGCTACCTGAAGAAAATTACAGGTGTTCTATCCCAGCTTAGTGCAGCTACAGGCCATTAGTATGTCTGGAAGGCCAAGAAGGAGAGGCAGACAGTCACAAGCCAATAAGAGAGGGCAAGCAGGCTCTGTGTCTAGTGCTGGTCGTGGAGACGGCGCATCCTCATCAGCACGTGGCCATGGGACACGCTTGGCCTTTTTTTCGGCAGCTGGCCGTGTTGAGCCGCAACATGCGGAAGACTTGGTCGAATGGATGACCAAGCCGTCCTCATTCTCCTCATCCTCTCTCACCCATGCCCAGGGTGCTTTGTCTGGCAAAGCAGCGGCCTCTTCCCTCAGCTCAATGTCATCAGTGACTCCTTCCCTAGCTCCACCATGTCCTCCTGAGGAGTCCCTCGAACTGTTTGACCACAGTGTTGGGTAAATGCTCCAGGAGGATGCCCAGCGTTTGGAAGGCTCTGATGATGATACTGAGCTCGATGAAGGCAGTAACATGAGCACGGACAGAGGGGGTGCCCAAGAAGGACAGCAATCTGGCAGTCATACTCCCCCTGCTGCAGCATACTGCCAGGTTTGCTCCAGTGATGAGGAGGGAGGGGATGATGAGGTCACTGACTCAACGTGGGTGCCTGATAGGAGAGAGGAGGAGGAGGAGGAGGCGGCACATCACCAACGAGGCAGGATGCCCTCCAGGGGCCAGCCTAAGGGCAGCACATTGACTGCATCACACCCCAAAGCTCCACATGTGCAGGGCGCTGCAGTCTCTGCGCGTTATTCAAAAAGTTCTTTGGTGTGGGCCTTTTTTGAGACGAGTGCATCAGATCGCACCGCTGCTATTTGCAACATATGTCTCAAGCGTATCTCGCGTAGCCAAAACATCTCCCGCTTGGGTACCACATGCTTGACCAGACATATGTTGACCAGCCATGCAGTTCGTTGGCAAGCGTATCTAAAAGACCCACACCAAAGAACAAAGAGGATCTCTCCTTGCTCCTCATCAGCTGAGATTTCCAACCCCACTAGACCTCCAGTCCTCTCTGAGACCTGCAGTGAGAGGAATGAAGGTGTAGAATTAGGTGTGTCACAGCCAAGTACTTGTGGGCAATCTGCTTTTGGTACACCGACGTCAGATTGTACCAGGCAAATTTCCCTGCCCCAGCTGCTGCACCGCCGAAAGAAGTTTGCTCCCAGCCATCCACATGCCCAGCGGTTGAATGCTAGCTTGGCAAAATTGCTAGCACTTCAACTGCTGCCTTTTCAGTTGGTAGACTCTGCCCCCTTCCGTGAGTTTGTGGAATGTGCGGTTCCTCAGTGGCAGGTACCCAAACGCCACTTTTTCTCACGGAAGGCGATTCCGGCTCTCTACCGGCATGTGGAAGGCAATGTCCATGCCTCGCTGGACAGGGCGGTCAGCGGTAAGGTGCATATTACCGCTGACTCATGGTCCAGCAGGCATGGACAGGGACGTTACCTAAGTTTCACGGCGCATTGGGTGACTCTGCTGGCAGCTGGGAAGGATGCAGGACAAGGTGCAGTAGTGTTGGAGGTTGTTCCGCCACCACGCCTCCAAAATGCTGATTGTGACACACCTCTCTCCTCCACCCCTTCCTCTTCTTCTTCCTCCATGGCCTCTTCCTCGGAACCAGCGGTGCTCCGTAGGCGTTCAAGGGGCTACGCAAGTACGCAGGCCAAAAGATGCCATGCGGTGCTTGAGCTGGTGTGCTTGGGGGACAGGAGCCACACTGGGGCAGAGGTTCTGTCAGCTCTGCAGGGGCAGGTTCAGAGGTGGTTGACGCCACGCCAACTTAAGGCAGGAATGGTGTTTTGCGACAATGGCACCAACCTCCTCTCTGCCCTCCGACAGGGACAAATGACCCATGTGCCCTGTTTGGCTCACGTCCTTAACTTGGTGGTGCAGCGGTTCTTGGGCAGGTACCCGGGCTTACAGGATGTCCTGAGGCAGGCCAGGAAAGTCTGTGTGCATTTCCGCCGGTCATATAATGCCAGTGCTCGGCTGACGGACCTCCAAAAGGAGTTTAACCTGCCCAAGAACCGCCTAATCTGTGACATGCCCACCAGGTGGAACTCAACGTTGGCCATGCTGCAGCGGCTCCACACGCAGCAGAGGGCCATCAATGAGTACCTGTGCGACTATGGCACCAGGACAGGGTCAGGGGAGCTTGGTTTTTTTTCCCCACGCCAGTGGGCCATGATCAGGGATGCATGCACTGTCCTGTCACCATTCGAGGAGGCCACGAGGATGGTGAGCACTGACAGTGCATGCATCAGTGACACTGTCCCCCTTGTCCACCTGTTGGAGCACACGCTGCGTGGAATAATGGACAGGGCACTTGAGGCAGAACAGAGGCAGGAAGAGGAGGACTTCCTTAGCTCTCAAGGCCCCCTTTATTCAGACAGTGTTCCTGCGTGCCCGCCGATCACACAGGAAGAGGACGAGGAGGAGGAGGAGGAGGAGGAAGATTGTGTCAGTATGGAGGTGGAGCCTGGCACTCAGCATCAGCAGCAGTCTTTAAGGGATCAGTCCCAAGGAACACATGGACTTGTACGTGGCTGGGAGGAGGTGGCTGCGGACGTTGTCGTCCTTAGTGACCCAGAGGACTCCGGACCGAATGCCTCAGCAAACCTACGCTGCATGGCCTCCCTGATCCTGCAAAGCCTGCGTAAGGATCCTCGTATTCGTGGTATCAAGGAGAAGGACCAATACTGGCTGGCAACCCTCCTTGATCCACGTTACAAGGGTAAGGTTGCGGACCTTATCTTGCCATCGCAGAGGGAGCAGAGGATGAAACATCTTCGGGAGGCCTTGCAGAAAGGTCTGTGCAACGCGTTCCCAGAGACTGGGAGGTTACAAACTCCTGTTTCTGGACAACGTGTTGCTGAGGCTTCGGTCAGTCAAAGAAGGAGCGGTGGAGAAGGTGGCCGTCTGACCGATGCGTTCAGACAATTTTTTGGTCCGCAGCCCCAAGGTATGATCGGTTCCAGCAACCATCGCCAGCGTCTGTTTTACATGGTGCAGGAATAACTAGGGGCAAGATCAGACTTGGACACCTTTCCCACCGAAAATCCTCTGGGTTACTGGGTCTTGAGGATGGATCACTGGCCAGAGCTTGCACAGTATGCAATTGAGCTACTGGCCTGTCCTGCATCCAGCGTTCTTTCGGAACGCACATTCAGTGCTGCTGGAGGCGTGGTAACCGATCACAGGGTGCGTCTGTCCACCGACTCGGTCGATCGGCTGACCTTCATAAAAATGAATCAGTCTTGGATCACCACCAGCTACCAAGCACCTGATGCTGATGTAACCGAATAATTTTTTTTGAAATCTCAGATCCCTTCAAAGACTGCCTATGCTGATGCTGAGTGACTATCCCTGAGTAATTATCCTCTTCCTCCTCAATCATCACGCTGATAGCTTGTAAGAACATTTTTGGTTCTGGCGCCACCACCAGTGCCTAAGGCACAATTTTTCAGCCCCTGTTTAACAGGGGCGTGTAATTACAATTTTTGATGTAATACTTTGCAGCAGGGCTCGTTCCTGCATTCCAACTAGAGTGTCTGTGAGGGGTTGCAGTGTTGTGGCACCAGCACCAGTGCCTAAGGCCCAATTTTTCTGCCCCTGTCTAACAGGGGCGTGTAATTACAATTTTTGATGCAATACTTTGCAGCAGGGCTCGTTCCTGCGTTCCAACTAGAGTGTCTGTGAGGGGTTGCAGTGTTGTGGCACCAGCACCAGTGCCTAAGGCCCAATTTTTCTGCCCCTGTCTAACAGGGGCGTGTAATTACAATTTTTGATGCAATACTTTGCAGCAGGGCTCGTTCCTGCGTTCCAACTAGAGTGTCTGTGAGGGGTTGCAGTGTTGTGGCACCAGCACCAGTGCCTAAGGCCTAATTTTTCAGCTCCTGTTCAACAGGGGCATGTAATTACAATTCTTGATCTAATATTTCACAGCAGGGCCCTGTGAGGGCTTACAGTGTTGTGGCCACAGCAACACCTAAGGCCCAAATTTCTGCTGAGTATATAGGGCAGGACCCTACTTTCAAACATCTAACTTACAAACGACTCCTACTTGCAAACGGAAGGAGACAACAGGAAGTGAGATGAAATCTACCCCTTGGAAGGGAAATTCTCTCCTGTAAGAGTTAATATGGGAAAACAATTTCTCCTTTCCACTGATGCTTTCCAATCATTGTTCCACAAAAAAACCCAAATTTTCAAAAAACATTTTTCATTGGGACAAAAAAGTGAGGTGAAATCTTCTGAAGAGGAGGAAAGACAGCAAAACAAATGTCACAGGGGTGATAACCCTTCCCTATGTTTTCCAAAAAGCTTAAAAAAGATTTTTTGGCTGGATCTAAACACGTTAAAAATGTTCAAAATTACAAACAGATTCTACTTAACAACAAACCTACAGTCCCTGTCTTGTTTGCACCGCCTGTATACTGCTGTTCAGAGTATATAGGGCCTGGTGGCCCCACACCTTTCCTTATTTTAATTTGGGTGCGGGGTTCCCCTTAATATCCATACAAGACCCAAAGGGCCTGGTAATGGACTGGGGGGTACCCATGCCGTTTGTCTCACTGATTTTCATCCATATTGCCATGACCCGACATGACATTAAACCCGCAAGCAGTTTTAAATGAGATTTTTTCCTTTAAAAATGACATTTGGTGCAGGGACTGTTCTAAACACGGGAAACACGCGTCACTTTACAGGCATACTATAGACACCCCCCAGGTACGATATTTAAAGGAATATTTCACTTTTTTTTTTTACTTTAAGCATCATTAAAATCACTGCTCCCGAAAAAATGGCCGTTTTTAAAAGTTTTTTTTGCATTGATACATGTCCCCTGGGGTAGGACCCGGGTCCCCAAACCCTTTTTAGGACAATACCATGCAAATTAGCCTTTAAAATGAGCACTTTTGATTTCGAACGTTCGAGTCCCATAGACGTCAATGGGGTTCTAACATTCGTGCGAACTTTCGGTCCGTTCGCGGGTTCTGGTGCGAACCGAACCGGGGGGTGTTCGGCTCATCCCTATTCAGGAGGATGGCCAGCGTTTGGAAGGCTCTGATGATGATACTGAGCTCGATGAAGGCAGTAACATGAGCACAGACAGAGGGGGTGCCCAAGAAGGACAGCAGTCTGGCAGTCATGCTCCCCCTGCTGCAGCATACTGCCAGGTTTGCTCCAGTGATGAGGAGGGAGGGGATGATGAGGTCACTGACTCAACATGGGTGCCTGATAGGAGAGAGGAGGAGGACGAGGAGGAGGCGGCACATCACCAACGAGGCAGGATGCCCTCCAGGGGCCAGCCTAAGGGCAGCCCATTGACTGCATCACACCCCAAAGCTCCACATGTGCAGGGCGCTGCAGTCTCTGCGCGTTATTCAAAAAGTTCTTTGGTGTGGGCCTTTTTTGAGATGAGTGCATCAGATCGCACCGCTGCTATTTGCAACATATGTCTCAAGCGTATCTCGCGTGGCCAAAACATCTCCCGCTTGGGTACCACATGCTTGACCAGACATATGTTGACCTGCCATGCAGTTCGTTGGCAATCCTTGCCCCAGCTGCTGCACCGCCGAAAGAAGTTTGCTCCCAGCCATCCACATGCCCAGCGGTTGAATTCTAGCTTGGCAAAATTGCTAGCACTTCAACTGCTGCCTTTTCAGTTTGTAGACTCTGCCCCCTTCCATGAGTTTGTGGAATGTGCGGTTCCTCAGTGGCAGGTAACGCCACTTTTTCTCACGGAAGGCGATTCCGGCTCTCTACCGGCATGTGGAAGGCAATGTCCATGCCTCGCTGGACAGGGCGGTCAGCGGTAAGGTTTATATTACCGCTGACTCATGGTCCAGCAGGCATGGACAGGGACGTTACCTAAGTTTCACGGCGCATTGGGTGACTCTGCTGGCAGCTGGGAAGGATGCAGGACAAGGTGCAGTAGTGTTGGAGGTTGTTCCGCCACCACGCCTCCAAAATGCTAATGATTGTGACACACCTCTCTCCTCCACCCCCTCCTCTTCTTCTTCCTCCATGGCCTCTTCCTGTGCTTTGTCCTCGGAACCAGCGGTGCTCCGTAGCCGTTCAAGGGGCTACGCAAGTACGCAGGCCAAAAGATGCCATGCGGTGCTTGAGCTGGTGTGCTTGGGGGACAGGAGCCACACTGGGGCAGAGGTTCTGTCAGCTCTGCAGGGGCAGGTTCAGAGGTGGTTAACGCCACGCCAACTTAAGGCAGGAATGGTGGTTTGCGACAATGGCACCAACCTCCTCTCTGCCCCCTGACAACACATGAAGTTGTACGTGGCTGGGAGGAGGTGGCTGCGGACCATGTCGTCCTTAGTGACCCAGAGGACTCCGGACCGAATGCCTCAGCAAACCTACGCTGCATGGAGTCCCTGATCCTGCAAAGCCCGCGTAAGGATCCTCGTATTCGTGGTATCAAGGAGAAGGACCAATACTGGCTGGCAACCCTCCTTGATCCATGTTACAAGGGTAAGGTTGCGGACCTTATCTTGCCATCGCAGAGGGAGCAGAGGATGAAACATCTTTGGGAGGCCTTGCAGAAAGGTCTGTGCAACGCGTTCCCAGAGACTGGGAGGTTACAAACTCCTGTTTCTGGACAACGTGTTACTGAGGCTTCGGTCAGTCAAAGAAGGAGCGGTGGAGAAGGTGGCCGTCTGACTGATGCATTCAGACAATTTTTTGGTCCGCAGCCCCAAGGTATGATCGGTTCCAGCAACCATCGCCAGCGTCTGTTTTACATGGTGCAGGAATACCTAGGGGCAAGATCAGACTTGGAGACCTTTCCCACCGAAAATCCTCTGGGTTACTGGGTCTTGAGGATGGATCACTGGCCAGAGCTTGCACATTATGCAATTGAGCTACTGGCCTATCCTGCATGCAGCGTTCTTTCGGAACGCACATTCAGTGCTGCTGGAGGCGTGGTAACCGATCACAGGGTGCGTCTGTCCACCGACTCAGTCGATCGACTGACCTTCATAAAAATGAATAAGTCTTGGATCACCACCAGCTACCAAGCACCTGATGCTGATGTAACCGAATAATTTTTTTTGAAATCTCAGATCCCTTCAAAGACTGCCTATGTTGATGCTGAGTGACTATGCCTGAGTAATTATCCTCTTCCTCCTCAATGATCACACTGATAGCTTGTAAGAACATTTTTGGTTCTGGGCGCCACCACCAGTGCCTAAGGCACAATTTTTCAGCCCCTGTTTAACAGGGGCGTGTAATTAAAATTTTTGATGCAATACTTTGCAGCAGGGCTCATTTCAGCATTCCAACTAGAGTATCTGTGAGGGGTTGCAGTGTTGTGGCACCAGCACCAGTGCCTAAGGCCCAATTTTTCAGCCCTTGTTT
Source organism: Lithobates septentrionalis (assembly GCA_037952835.1). Taxonomy (NCBI): domain Eukaryota; kingdom Metazoa; phylum Chordata; class Amphibia; order Anura; family Ranidae; genus Lithobates; species Lithobates septentrionalis. The sequence continues at coordinate 1,202,485 of JBBDGP010000948.1, read as the reverse complement.
AACAGGGGCGTGTAATTACAATTTTTGATGCAATACTTTGCAGCAGGGCTCGTTCCTGCGTTCCAACTAGAGTGTCTGTGAGGGGTTGCAGTGTTGTGGCACCAGCACCAGTGCCTAAGGCCCAATTTTTCAGCCCTTGTTTAACAGGGGCGTGTAATTACAATTTTTGATGCAATACTTTGCAGCAGGGCTCGTTCCTGCGTTCCAACTAGAGTGTCTGTGAGGGGTTGCAGTGTTGTGGCACCAGCACCAGTGCCTAAGGCCTAATTTTTCAGCAGGGGCATGTAATTACAATTCTTGATCTAATATTTCACAGCAGGGCCCATTTCTGCACCCACCAAGAGCGAGTGAGGACTTACAGTGTTGTGGCACCAGCACCACCACCACCACCAAAGGCCCAATTTTTCTGCCCTTGTTCAACAGGGGCATGTAATTACAATTCTTGATCTAATATTTCACAGCAGGGCCCATTTCTGCACCCACCAAGAGCGAGTGAGGACTTACAGTGTTGTGGCACCAGCACCACCACCACCACCACCAAAGGCCCAGTTTTTCTGCCCCTGTTCAACAGGGGCATGTAATTATAATTCTTGATCTAATATTTCACAGCAGGGCCCTGTGAGGGCTTACAGTGTTGTGGCCACAACAACACCTAAGGCCCAAATTTCTGCTGAGTATATAGGGCAGGCCCCTACTTTCAAACATCTAACTTACAAACGACTCCTACTTGCAAACGGAAGGAGACAACAGGAAGTGAGATGAAATCTACCCCTTGGGAGGGAAATTCTCTCCTGTAAGAGTTAATATGGGAAAAATATGGGAAAAATATGGGAAAAATATTTCTCCTTTCCACTGATGCTTTCCAATCCTTGTTCCACAAAAAAACCCAAATTTTCAAAAAACATTTGTCATTGGGACAAAAAGTGAGGTGAAATCTTCTAAAGAGGAGGAAAGACAGCAAAACAAATGTCACAGGGGTGATAACCCTTCCCTATGTTTTCCAAAAAGCTAAAAAAAATATTTTTTGGCTGGAGCTAAACACGTTAAAAATGTACCCGTTCAAAATTACAAACAAATTCTACTTAACAACAAACCTACAGTCCCTGTCTTGTTTGCACCGCCTGTATACTGCTGTTCAGAGTATATAGGGCCTGGTGGCCCCACACCTTTCCTTATTTTAATTTGGGTGCGGGGTTCTCCTTAATATCCATACAAGACCCAAAGGGCCTGGGAATGGACTGGGGGGTACCCATGCCGTTTGTCTCACTGATTTTCATCCATATTGCCAGGACCCGACATTACATTAAACTCGCAAGCAGTTTTAAATGAGATTTTTTCCTTTAAAAATGACATTTGGTGCAGGGACTGGTCTAAACACGGGAAACACGCGCCACTTTACAGGCATACTATAGACACCCCCAGGTACGATATTTAAAGGAATATTTCCCTTTTTTTTTTTACTTTAAGCATCATTAAAATCACTGCTCCCGAAAAAACGGACGTTTTTAAAAGTTTTTTTTTGCATTGATACATGTCCCCTGGGGTAGGACCCGGGTCCCCAAACCCTTTTTAGGACAATACCATGCAAATTAGCCTTTAAAATGAGCACTTTTGATTTTGAACGTTCGAGTCCCATAGACGTCAATGGGGTTCGTGCGAATTTTCGGTCCGTTCGCAGTTTCTGGTGCGATCCGAACAGGGGGGTGTTCGGCTCATCCCTATTGATGGGCATAGATGGCACAGTGGTCACCTGCTGTGGACATAGAAAGTCCACAGCAGGCAATGCACTTCTAAGAGCTGACTCTGCCCATCAAAGCTGTGCCTTATGGCCAGTTTCTTAGATTTAAATGCTTATGTAGTGCACCACAAAACAGATTACAGTGAACACATTCAAGAATGACATTCATCCTGCAAGGCTAGTTAAAAACACCTGAACTTATTAAAAAATATACGGCGGTTTGGTCACACTATTTGGTCATATAGTGCTAAGCCCACTTACTGCGACAAAGTACCCAGAATTAGTGGGTCCTACCCTAGTATAATAAATGAAAGATCCTGCGTCTCAACCATGAGAGCCAAACTCCTCTATGTGGGAGAACTGAAGGGATTCCTCCTATGCACTGGTGACCACTAATAAAGAGGTAATGAAGAGGGGGAGGGGTGCTCCAGGCCAAAAAAAACCTGGTCAGGGTCTATTACAATATACAAAAACATATTTGGGGGGCACACCCCAAAATGCGTTTAAATTCAAAATGGTGCTGCTAAAAGACCAACAAACAGTACAAACAGATTACAGTGCACACATTCAAGAATGACATTCATCCTGCAAGGCTAGTTAAAAACACCTGAACATATTCAAAAAAATACGGGGGTTTGGTCTCACTATATGGTCATATAGTGCTAAGCCCACTTACTGCGACAAAGTACCCCGAATTAGTGGGTCCTACCCTAGTATAATAAATGAAAGATCCTGCGTCTCAACCATGAGAGCCAAACTCCTCTATGTGGGAGAACTGAAGGGATTCCTCCTGTGCACTAGTGACCACTAACAAAGAGGTAATGAAGAGGGGGAGGGGTGCTCCAGCCGAAAAAAACCTGGTCAGGGTCTATTACGATATACGAAAACATATTTGGGGGACACACCCTAAAATGCGTTTAAATTCAAGATGGTGCTGCTATAAGACCAACAAACAGTACAAAACAGATTACAGCGGACACCAACTTGAATTTAAATGCATTTTAGGGTGTGCTCCCGAAATATGTTTTTGTATATTGTAATAGACCCTGACCAGACTTTTGTGGGCTGGAGCATCCCTCCCCCTCTTCATTACCTGTTTATTAGTGGTCACCAGTGCATAGGAGGAATCCCTTCAGTTCTCCCACATAGAGGAGTTTGGCTCCCATGGTTGAGACGCAGGATCTTTCATTCTATTACTAGGGTAGGACCCACCAATTTGGGGTACTTTGACGCAGTAAGTGGGCTTAGCACTATATGACCATATAGTGTGACCAAACACCCGTATTTTTTTGAATATGTTCAGGTGTTTTTAACTAGCTTTGCAGAATGAATGTCATTCTTGAATGTGTGCACTGTAATCTGTTTTGTACTGTTTGTTGGTCATATAGCAGCACCATCTTGAATTTAAACGCATTTTAGGGTGTGCCCCCCAAATATGTTTTTGTATGTAGTGCACTAGACAACTTTAGGAGGAAAGCCGTAGACATGACCCAAAGATTCAAGGACAGAGGATGCCCAGATAAAATCATTAACGGGGCTTTCCTTGCAGCCAGCAGAATTCCTAGAAACACCCTATTGACGGAAAATATTAATAATAGAAATAAAAATAAGAAATATTCCCTGTCTTCCTGCAATGTTCCTGTCTTCTCCACACCCTACAGCTCAGAATTCACGAAAATCAAAAATACAGTCACTAAGTACCTTCCAATTTTATTCAATGATCCCATTTATAGTGAAATCCTTTGAAAGGGTATTAAGTCAGTGTCCCGAAGAGCACCTACGTTGGGAGGTTCTCTTTCACCGAGTTTATTTTTAAGTCAACCTTTGGGCTCCATTTGGTAGCACTTTAAGGGTAATTTTAAATGTGGCATTAAGGGATGCGACTATTGTCGCTTCATTAAAAAGGACAAATGTGTGAACTCCAGCACTAATAGCAAAACTTTTGATATTTCATCATTCATTAACTGTAATATCAAATTTCTAGTGTACTTGATCACATGCAAATTATGCCACATTCAGTATGTGGGTCGCACCACACGCATATTAAAAGATCGATTGTACGGCCACTTGTGTGATATCGAGAAGAACAAATCCACCATGTGGCCAAACACTGGAACCTTATTTATTTTAAAGATGTTACAAGCATCTCAATTCAGGGTGTGGAGAAGATAGTGACCCCTAAAAGAGGAGGGGACAGATTCAGAACACTTTGCAAACACGAAGTGTTCTGGATATTCTCTCTACACACGAGGATCCCGTTGGGGTTAAATTTTGAGTGGGATGTATCCCACTTCTATGATTGACCCCACTATCCATCGGTGTTGTTGTTTAGGGTACTGTCTCTATGTCACTGGTGGATTGTCTTTTTTTGCTCTTCACCATTTGGGTGTTCAATGCTTTGCATTGTTGTGTGTATGTTGGCCTACATCGTCCAAGGCTAGACCTGCTTAATTGTTGGGTTTTTGACAGACATACACATGCTTGCAGGCATCCTTGGTCACATAGGTGTGCGTACTGATTGTATGCGGTTCAGCTGAACATGTATTCATCTAGACCTCTAGCCTATTGTGTCCTAGGGCCCCGTGCTACAGTCTGTGTATTCAAATGGCCAAGCAAAACTTTTTTTTTAGCCCTTGACATAATACTCTTTTATTATGGAATATGTATGTCTAGTTTAGGGCTTTACATATAAAGTGAGGGTTCTGCTTCAATTTTATATGACCACCTTTCCCCCTAGTTCTTCTGCTCCCTTTGATGGGAATGCTCATAATAACAATATTATCTGTACATTATATTAAAATGATGAAACTATTTAAAGTAGATAGATTGAGCTTGCTTTAGCTAGAGATAGGAGGATAAAGGTGTTCATTGGTGCACATTACAAATCTTGTGCGGATCTTATGTTTTATGTTTTTGACGACAATATGTGTTTTAATGTAACAGTTTCTTTTACATCACTTTTAGTAATGATTTTTTTTGGAACAAAGATACATTAATTAATTCATTAATTCTTATGCCAGTCTATTTAATTAAGTTTATCGGGGTTAACCCGTACTTATGGTCTATACACACAGCTATATGTATGAGGGTCATGTTTCGTGCTAATATCTGTAGCTTTGTGACATACAGTGGAGGCTTTTTGCCTTTATTGCTTTCAAACATCTATACAAGCACACGTTCTTTTTCACATATTTCTGTTTCTGTCTAGGTTAGGTTCACTAGTTCATGAACACATACCAGCATTATCATTATTAATACACACATCTTAGACTATTTCTAATTGTTACACACATCACATTTAACTTATGTATATGAGGGGTCTTCTTACATCTACTTAAAAGTGATAAAAACAAAAACATTATACACATTTAATATATATATTTATTGTTACGTATCCACATATATATTCTTTTCGTATACATATGGATTTGTTAGGAATTAATAAGAGTTATTATTTATTTTTTTATACAAACCCTTTCTGTGGGTCTGTATTCATACATTTACTCTTTCACTTAGATATATTCATGAGCACTTTATTCAATCACATAGGTTAGTCATATTTTGATTGAGCCCACAGAATTTGTCAATTTGTTGATTGGACCCAATTAATCCCTTATTTGGTCATATGGTCAACAGAGACAAGTATTTATATTAAATTCATTTTTGTGATTGTTAGCTATGATTAAGCACTGTTTGATAGTGTGAAACGCGTCAGCTCTTCTGTCTGTTCTGCTGTGGCATGTATTTTTGATCATATTTTCTATGAATAAAGGCCAATTTTTAGAGTGCGGCTGTCCAGAATTTGTTCTCATCCTCATTAACCGCCCCAGGCTGCAGTAGCCAAAGCTTTCTGTTGAGGTGTCTTCCGCTGTCCACGGGGACACTTGGGCTACATACCAGCAGAGGACTCTGCAGCTCTCGTCCAACTGCTTGTCTGCCTGGACCAGCCTGGTTAACTCATCTTTCCATTCCTTGTGCGGTTGTCTCCCTAAAAACACCATTTGCACTTCGTACTGTGACTAGTACCTTTCCTGGAAGGAGGAGAAAATTTGTGTCGCTGCTCACTGGCTAGTGCTTCCTTCCAGAGTTACCAGCAGACAGAATCATACCATCCTAGCAGGACCTGCTCTGACACTGGTCCCCTGTGCTGCATCCCCATCTCTCGCAACCCCCTTCTGAATTCCTCATCCATGGCGGCTGGTATCTATACCTCTCCTCTCCTGCTATCCGGACATTGGATCCAGGTGGAGGTTTGGATTTCCTAGACTGCAGGAAATATCCCACCACTGCCACCAATGTAACGGAACCCCGTTGCACTCCGCTTGAATGCTTCCGTCATATATCGCTTCCTCCAGCCTGAATATAGATAATAGCTATTATAGCCGCATATTACAACCAAGAACTAGGCAGGACTTTTTTGGCTGCAAAGCTGGAACATGAACTGTTTATTTGAACAAAGGCCCACAGAGATATACAGTCAGGGGACAATCCCCCCTTCTTTGTATAATGAAACAGGGCGGGGTAGCCTTTACCTTCACCAGTAGCATGAAAAAGGTTTATTCAAACTTCTCATCAGTAGACTGTCTTTGGGAGGGGCTGCTGGAGACATCCCCCCTCCCCTCTCACAGTTAATCCACAGAGACATATACATCCCATAATAGGTTGCTTCCAAGGCAGACACAAACCATAGAACAATGGGATACAGCCACACCTCAATATACAATATATATATATACAGGTGAAACTCGAAAAATTTGAATATTCTGCAAAAGTTCCTTTATTTCACGAATGCAACTTAAAAGGTGAAACTAATATATGATGGGAGTGTCATGGTCTGGGGCTGCATGAGTGCTGCCTGCACTAGGGAGCTACAGTTCATTGAGGGAATCATGAATGCCAACATGTACTGTGACATACTGAAGCACAGCATGATCCCCTCCCCTCGAAGACTGGGCCGCAGGGCAGTATTCCAACATGATACCCTCCCCAAACACACCTCCAAGATGACCATTGCCTTGCTAAAGAAGCAGAGGGTAAAAGTGATGGACTGGCTAAGCATGTCTCCAGACCTAAACCCTATTGAGCGTCTGTGGGGCATCCTCAAATGGAAGGTGGAGGAGCACAAGGTCTCTAACATCCATCAGCTCCATGATGTTGTCATGGAGGAGTGGAAGAGAACTCCAGTGGCAACCAGTGAAGCTCTGGTGAACTCCATGCCCAAGAGGGTTAAGGCAGTGCTGGAAAATAATGGTGGCCACACAAAATATTGACACTTTGGGCCCAATTTGGACATTTTCACTTAGGGGTGTACTCTCTTTAGTTGACAGCTGTTTAGACATTAATGGCTGTGTGTTAAGTTATTTTTAGGGGGCAGAAGATTTACACTGTCATACAAGCTGTACACTCACTACTTTACATTGTAGCAAAATGTCATTTCTTCAGTGTTGTCACATGAAAAAATATAATAAAATATTTACAAAAATGTGAGGAGTGTACTCACTTTTGTGAGATACTGTATATACAATATTCTAGTGTGGTTGTACAGTGAGTCTGACTAGTGCAGATCAGACTGGGGTTCTCGGTCACCCTGTGCCTCAATAGACACAGGGTGACTTACACATAAGAGGGGCCGTGGAAGCTGGACAAGGAGATTCCAGTGATCTCCAAGGTAAGCTTGGTTCCACAAGCCCCCACCCAAAGTGACCCCATCACAATAACGTTAATTCATGTCCATTCATTTATGAATGCCCTAAATGCTAGCAATTCGGATGAACATTGGAACCATTAGTATTCAGTCTCAACTTACTTTTGGACTAAACACTAATCTGATCCTTAGTCAGGAAGCCTGTAAAGGTGTTAGTTCCTAGATTTGGCTAAAGGTGTGAAGAAAATAGCTGGCTGCAATACTCACCTCTTCCCTGACACAGTCTCCTAGAGTAATTTTTTTCTGCCACTAGATGTTCTCAGACTTCTGGGTTGAATGGTGCCCAGCATCATCACAGAGCCCTAAAAGTCACATGCAGTGAAAGAGACAGCTGTACTTATACATAACTCCCAACATTTGAACTTTGGAATGAGGGACACTGGAGGAGGGACAAGACCTTTGACTCGTGTGGGCGTGGCCAAGGGCTTAGCAGTGGGAAAGGCTTAAGGCATGTGGTTAAACAAAACCCATTCCGCCGATCCCATCCCGGCTCCATCTATTCTCCTGATCCCATTCTGGCTCCATCCATTCCCCCAATCCCATCCCGGCTCCATCCATTCCCCCTATCCCATCCCAGCTCCATCCAATCCCCCGATCCAACTCCACGCATTCCCCCGATCCCATCCCAGTTCCATCCATTCAACCTGATCCCATCCCGGCTCCACCTTGATCCCATCCTGGGTAAATCCACCACCCCTATTTAATCCCAGCTCTATCTACCACCATGATCCCATTCCAGCTCCATCTATTCCCTTGATCCCATTCTGGCTCCATCCATTCCCCCAATCCCATCCCAGCTCTATCCTTTCCCCCATCCCATCCCGGCTCCATCCATTTCTCCCTATCCCATCCTGGCTCCATCCATTCTCCTTAATCCCATCCCGGCTCCATCCACCACCCTGATCCTATCCAGGCTCCATCCACCACCCCGATTCAATCCCGGCTCCATCCACCACCACGATCGAATCCCGGCTCCATCCATTCCCCGGATCCCATCCCAGCTCCATCTATTACCCTGAACCCATCCTGGCTCCATCCATTCCCCCGATCCCATCCCAGCTCCATCCATTCCCCCAATCCAATTCCGGCTCAATCCATTCCCCAATCCCATCCCAGCTCCATCCATCACCTGATCCCATCCTAACTCTATCCATCCCCGATCCCATCCAAACTCTATTCATTTCCCTGATCCCAGCCAAGCTCCATCCATCCCCCAATCCCATCCCATCTCTATCCATTCCCGTGATCCTATTCCGGCTCCATCCATCCCCAATCCCATCCTGGCTCCATCCAATACCCTGATCCCATCCCAATTCTATCCATTCCCTGTGATTCCATCCCAGCTCTATCTTTCCCCCCTTCACCCTCTTCCTCATGCCTCCCTTCTCTGCAAGTCTCATGTACAGTACACAGAAATCATCACAGACCTCAGATCAGCCCCATTCTGGAAGAGTGGTGTGCTGCTCCCTGTCTCCTCTTCTGTGTACAGGAAAACACAGGAGATAGGTTCAGTGCACTCCGCTCTGCACTGTCTGTGTGTCACCTGTTGCCATCCAAAGTGTAGCTCACGGCGTGCAGGAACCAAGCTGCCCACACACGCCGTTGGCGTTCCGGGACTCGGCCCTTGATTTGCTGGGACCCCGAGACATGGATCAAATTCCGGGATGGGACGGTTGGGAGGTATGCCAAGATCATTCCGTCAACCAATGCATCACATGATTTGCATGAGGGCATGAGCCAAGTTATAAAAAAATAAAGCAAATAATACAGTAGCCAGGGGTAAACTCTGGGAAGCAGGAGGGGTGAGTATTGGGTTGGGCTTTGAGTATAATTACAAACTTCAGATTTGAGGCCTCTTTGCATTGCCATGGCACAGCAGTGGTTATGCTGTGCCAGCTCAAACAAAGACTATAATGGAACTCTATTATACTCTTTGGCCTTTGAATTATCTTGTCTTGTGTTTGCAGTGCAGAGAGCAAATTAAGCTTGGAGCCCAATGTTTAAAATACACTTAGCCTGCTGTTTTTGTACTTTAACATCAGCCTCTAATCTTTTCATAATTTACAGTATAAAGACATTTCATTATTCTTTTTAATTGTTTATAGCTAGTTCTGCATTGTCTGTGGGACCTAAGTTTATACCTATGACTTTTCAATGACATACAGTAAGCATGATTTTTTACTCTCGTTTATTATAATTGCAGCATTGATCAGCAATATACTAAAATGTCAGGTTAAACAAGTTTTTTTTTTCCCTGAAAATGATTCATGTGTGAAATCTTTCTAATTTATATTTTACTGAGAAAGCTGCTCCATGCAGATATACAATTTTCAGAGCTGATATTTTAAACAGATGACTCTGGATATTGTTCAGCATAATAGTGCTGTAAATTACATGTTGCCTGAATATTTGTCTGGAAGTTTTATTACAATTTTGTACTCTTCTTGGATACCTATAAAAAATTATTCTTTATAATCTCACTCTGTTTACATTGCTTGCAGAGGATGTTCCATTAAATGTACAGTACATGCAGTGCACTGACAACCACTGATTTATGATACATTTTCTTCACTGTTTAGAGATTTTTTAGCAGATCTACTCTCTGTTGTCTGTTTCGAGTATAAAAAGCCAAACTGAACTTTCACTTAAAATGAGCTAGATACATTCTAGGTGAATCAAAAGCCTTGCTGTTCCCTTTTCCCTACCAGCATATTGCCGAAAAGGACCCTTTGATTTCTGTAGAAAGCAGTGGTCTCTCTGCAGAGATCAAACACTCCACCAGCTGATTCAGAGCTAGAGTTCTCTAATTAGCAGGGAGCATGAGCTTTGCTGATTGGAAAGCTCTAGCTCTGACTAAGCTAGAGGTGTGTTGGACCTTTACAGAGAGACCACTGTTTCCACACAGAGAACATGGCTCTGGACCCGGAATATTTGTACACTATATCATCATTATACAGTCAGGTCCATAAATATTGGGATGTCGACACAATTCTAATCTTTTTGGCTCTATACACCACCACAATGGATTTAAAATGAAACGAACAAGATATGCGTTAACTGCAGACTTTCAGCTTTAATTTGAGGGTATTTACATCCAAATCAGGTGAACGGTGTAGGAATTACAACAGTTTGTATGTGTGCCTACCACTTTTTAAGGAACCAAAAGTAATGGGACAATTTGCTGCTCAGCTGTTCCATGGCCAGGTGTGTGTTATTTCCTCATTATCCCATTTACAAGGAGCAGATAAAAGGTCCAGAGTTCATTTCATGTTTGCTATTTGCATTTGGAATCTGTTGCTCTCAACTCTTAATATGAGTTCCAAAGAGCTGTTACTATCAGTGAAGCAAGCCATCATTAGGCTGAAAAAAAAAAAAAAAACATCAGAGAGATAGCAAAAACATTAGGTGTGGCCAAATCAACTGTTTGGAACATCCTTAAACAGAAAGAATGCACCGGTGAGCTCAGCAACACCAAAAGACCCGGAAGACCACGGAAAACAACTGTGGTGGATGACCGTAGAATTCTTTCCCTGGTGAAGAAAACACCCTTCACAACAGTTGGCTAGATCAAGAACACTCTCCAGGAGGTAGGTGTATGTGTGTCAAAGTCAACAATGAAAAGAAGACTTCACCAGAGTGAATACAGAGGGTTTACCACAAGATGTAAACCATTGCTGAGCCTCAAAAACAGGAAGGCCAGATTAGAGTTTCCCAAACAACATCTAAAAAAGCCTTCACAGTTCTGGAACAACATCCTATGGACAGATGAGACCAAGATCAACTTGTACCAGAGTGATGGGAAGAGAAGAGTATGGAAGAGGAAAGGAACTGCTCATGATCCAAAGCAGTGAAGCATGGTGGTGGTAGTGTCATGGCGTAGGCATGTGTGGCTGCCAATGGAACTGGTTCTCTTGTATTTATTGATGATGTGACTGCTGACAAAAGTAGCAGGATGAATTCTGAAGTGTTTCGGCAACATTATCTGCTCATATTCAGCAAAATGCTTCAGAACTCATTGGACGGCGCTGCACAGTGCAGATGGACAATGACCCGAAGCATACTGCAAAAGCAACCAAAGAGTTTTTTAAGGGAAAGAAGTGGAATGTTATGCAATGGCCAAGTCAATCACCTGACCTGAATCCGATTGAGCATGCATTTCACTTGCTGAAGACAAAACTAAAGGGAAAATGCCCCAAGAACAAGCAGGAACTGAAGACAGTTGCAGTAGAGGCCTGGCAGAGCATCACCAGGGATGAAACTCAGCATCTGGTGATGTCTATGCGTTCCAGACTTCAGGTTGTAATTGACTGCAAAAGATTTGCAACCAAGTATTAAAAAGTGAAAGTTTGATGGATGATTGTTAATCTGTCTCATTACTTTTGGTCCCTTAAAAGGTGGGAGGCACATATACTAACTGTTGTAATTCCTACACCTTTCACCTGATTTGGATGTAAATACCCTCAAATTAAAGCTGGAAGTCTGCAGTTAAAGTACATCTTGTTCATTTCATTTCAAATCCATTGTGGTTGTGTATAGAGCCAAAAAGATTAGAATTGTATCGATGTCCCAATATTTATGGACCTGACTGTATGTCTCATTTAAAAGATTTTGCAACAGATTTAAATTAGGGAAGTCTTCTTAAAATTAAAGCATTATGTGGCTTTTTGTTGTTTGGATACAAATCAACACTTTTGTGTTTCCATGAGAAAATCCCAGGCTGATGCTTATCCTGTTATACAATTTAGAAAAGTTTTTCTCATCATGCCATGAAATGAGCAGGTTGATGACATCAGTGATCTGTGTAGTCATCATGGCACATTGTAGCAGAATACATATTGGCCTAAACTGATGAAGAAATTTGATTTTTTACATTTTTTTATTGGATATGTTTTATATCAGAAAGTTTTTTTTCAAAATTGTCTGTCACTTTTTGTTTATAGCGCAAAAGAACTCAATCAAGTACCATCAAAAGTTAGCTATATTTGTGGAAAAAAAAGCACAAAAATTTTATTTGGGTACAGTGTTGCACGACTGCGCAATTGTCAGTTAAAGTAACACAGTGCTGTATCGTAAAAAAAAAAGGCCTGGTCATGAAGGGGCGGGGGGGGGGGGGGGGGGGTTAAATCTTCTGGAGCTGAAGTGGTGGAGAAAATGAAACAAGATGGGTTCACAGACTTTCACACCTTCTGTCATGTTCTTGGACAATCATCATCTGCTTTGACACATAACAAAATTCTATACACTCATTGGAACTACTACTTGGATTAGTGATGAAGTGTCCTCAACATTACAGAACAAGTCCAGTTGAATGTACCACAACCTGCATAAATGAGAACCTTCACAGACATGATGATGCCTAAAGGGGTTGATTAATATTATAGACACATGGATTGTTTCATTTTCAAGGGAATTTTTCCCATAGCTTATTGAATGAAATGAAGCTCTGCTGACTTCCACTATCCAATCATGTGCAAGGAAAATGTATTTTTTTTTCTTGCAAGTAATTGGTGATAGTTTACCATATTCACTAAGTTCTGAGGGGAAAAGTGAGCAGCATATTTGCCTTTAGTAAATCAACCCTATAGAGTTTCTTTTCATGTGCAATTTTTGCCATCATTGTGTTATCATCCTCTTTACATAATCATGCATTATCAAAATATTGAATGAAAACTTGTTCGATTTTTGCTTGAACAAAAAATTAAGCTTTTTTTGAAACTACCTTTTATGAAACAATTTGAATAGCAAATGAGTGTATTCCATCAATAAAGATGTCTTCAATACCAGTTTGTAAAAACACCTCAACATGTTTCAACTCATAAAGAGCCTTCATCAGAAGGTAAATAGTACAGTGTGAAATACAAATGAATAAATATTCAATTACTTACACAGAACCCAATAATGCATGAATAAAAGAGAGAATGCAAATCCAAGAGAAACCCTAAATGATGAGTCAGATGAGATACAAGGGATGCTAGTCCAACCATACCCTCAAAAAAGAGGGAATAGCAAATACGACACTTCTTCCAACAGCACTATCCTGGCCCTATATCAAGCTCTACTACCCTATTTGAGGACCTCTGCCACACATCACCTCGCCAAAAGGGGCTTATCTCATTAGTCTACAACTATTTAGAGGCCACCACATAAAAACCAACCCTAAAATATAGATCTCAGTGGGAATTAGAACTAGGTTTGGAAGACAATGACATAGACTGGTTAAACAGTTGGCAGAATTTACGCAAATGTACTAAAGCTATTATGGTCCGGGAAACAGCCATTAAACTGATGACTCGCTGGTATTACACCCCTATGCGCATTTACAAGATCTACCCACAATCTTCTCACCTTTGTTTTCGGGGTTGCCCCCAACAAGGTTCATTTCTCCATACCTTTTGGGAATGCGAGAAATTACAACCCACATGGAGGGAGATTTTAAAGGTGATAGATAAATTGGCAGGTATACCTCTTGATATTTCCTACCAACATTGCCTTTTGTTTCAGTCCCCTCCAGACTCCCCTAAATGGTTGGTTAAACTGATTCACTCTATCTGTGTACCTGTACAATGGGCAATTGCTCTACATTGGAAATCACCCTCAGTCCCATATGCGCAAGTAGTTGCAAGAATTGATCACATGATGCTTGCTGATAAGATTTATCATACCCTACACGACACTATACCTCATTATGATGCTAAATGGAATCCTTGGTTTTTATTTAGACTCCAAACCTGACCGTCTTATAATTTATTTTTTATTTTTGAATATTGCTTACATTATGACCTTATCTTGTGTTTCCCCCCCTTTTTTTTTGTTCTTTTCCATGTTTTATATATTGTGCAGAGTTTTGACTTTCAGATTTTGTTGACTGTTTTAACAGGCGTATTCAACTTGGCAGTATTATTCTATACCTCACTTTTGTGAACAATATCTGATGTCTGAACCTTTTACTCTAATGCCCCGTACACACGGTTGGATTTTCCGATGGAAAATGTGTGATAGGACCTTGTTGTCGGAAATTCCGACCGTGTGTAGGCTCCATCACACATTTTGTGATTTTCCGACACACAAAGTTTGAGAGCAGGATATAAAATTTTCCGACAACAAAATCCGTTGTCGGAAATTCCGATCGTGTGTACACAAATCCGACGGACAAAGTGCCACGCATGCTCAGAATAAATAAAGAGATGAAAGCTATTGGCCACTGCCCCGTTTATAGTCCCGACGTACGTGTTTTACGTCACCGCGCTCAGAACGATCGGATTTTCCGACAACTTTGTGTGACCGTGTGTATGCAAGACAAGTTTGAGCCAACATCCGTCGGAAAAAATCCTAGGATTTTGTTGTCGGAATGTCCGAACAAAGTCCGACCGTGTGTACGGGGCATTATTGTTCTGACTGTCTTGTCTTAAATCTGTTTTCCTTTTGTTACGAAATAAAACCTTTTGAAAACAAAAAAAAAAAGAGGGAATAGCAACCTAACAAAAAAATATGTATAATCAAATCAGTGAAGTAGCCTGACCACACATATTATACACAAAATCTAAGAAGTTTTAACACACAGATAGGCTCACCTCCTTTGCATGACACGGCATCAGTTCCGGCATATTCTGCTATAAAAGGCACCTTAGTGACATTGTGCAACAGCCTTCAATCCCAGATGATGACTTCTAAGGGGAAGCGTGTCGGGCGGAGCTGACCACTACTTATCGTGGCCGTGCTTATATGACATTGTTTGCCTGTTTTACATGATATTTCTGTAAGTGCAATACTTTTTAATAAAAACTTGATTTACACAGTATAGCACTATGACCCCTCCTTCTTACTTTTAATACATGCAACTGTGAGAGTCGAAAGCTGAGATCCATCCTGATAAAATAGGGGCCGTCCAGGAGTAAGCTGTGGCTTCCCAGCTGGGAATATATTTATGCGCTTATGATCTCCTTTGTAGGCTATTGGTCTGGTAAGTGGCCCATTTGTCTCTAATAGCATGGTGGTGACATAGAAGCACTTTATGTATGGTTATTTTTGCACAAGAACACTTTTCTTTGCACGTGGATGAACTTTATTGGGATATTTATTTTTTTTAAAACATTTTGTATGAACTTTTTTCTGCACTCAGAAGGACTTTATTTGGATTGTCTTTTTTGTATATGAATTATGAATTATTTATCACTGTAAGTTGCACTTTGCACTTTTGAGAAAAAGTGCATTATATGCATTTTTTATACTGTTTGCACTTAAGTATTTGAATTCTAGCACATAATTTGCACTTTAAATAGCAGTGGTATATATATGAAGGTGGCATTAATTAATTGATGCAGCAGGTATTCATGATCACATTGTGACTTTTTATACTCACAATGAGTTGTTTAAGTGCATCATTAACACTTTTGCAAAAAAAGGCTCACCTATGGTATGCGGAGGAAGGGCCTAAAACAGTAGGGCTCCTGGGAAACTCGACCAAACTGACAAAAAACAAATCAAAAAGGTTGTTAAAAATGTATTTTTTTGTCAGAGGTATAGACACCCCAGGAGCCCTACAATTTTAGGCCTCCCTCCACATACATAGGTGAGCCTATCTATGTGTTAAAACTATTTATCTCCTGATGAAGGCTCTTGAGTTGAAAGACGTTAAGGTGTTTTTACAGACCAGTATTGAAGAAATCTTCATTGATGGAACATACACATGACACATGACATATACAACCCTTTTTTAGATTTTTTAGAATTCTTTATTGTTGTTTGTACCTATAAAAAGTCCCATTCCATGTAAATAGACCACATTTTACTAAGGATGAGGTACCATATACAGTGGGGAAAATAATTATTTGATCCCCTGCAGATTTTGAAAATTTGTCCACTTACAAAGAAATGAAGGGTCTATAATTTGTATCATAGGTGTATTTTAAATGATAGAGACAGAATATCAACCAAAAATACAGAAAAAACACATGATACAAATGTTATAAATTGAGTTGCAGTTCAATGAGTAAAATAAGTATTGGATCCCCAAGCAAAACATGTATTAATACTTGGTGGAGAAACCCTTGTTGGCAAGCACAGAGGTAAGATGTTTCTTGTAGTTGGTAAACAGGTTTGCACACATCTCAGAAGGGATTTTGGTCCACTCTTCTTTACAGATCTTCTCTAAAGGTTTCTAACTTAAGGTTTCTTGGCTGTCACTTGGCAACTCGAAGTTTGGGCTGTTTTTCTGCTAAAGGTACCGACCGACTTTGCTGAATAGAGGACTAATGGATGGGGCCTTGTATTGTAAAATCTTGGATGTGAACTTTCTTCCCTCAGCCAGAACACTGAAGATGGGTCATGGATGGGTCTTTCAGAATGACAATGACCCAAAACATACCGTCAGGGCAACAAAGGAGTGGCTTAAGAAGAAGCACTTTAAGGTCATGGAGAGAAGATCTGTAAAGAAGAGTGGGCCAAAATTGCTCCTAAGATATGTGCAAAACTGTTTACCAACTACAATAAACTTCTTACCTCTGTGCTTTCCAACAAGGGTTTCTCCACCAAGTACTAAATCATGTTTTGCCTGGAGATCAAATACTTATTTTACTCACTGAACTGCAACTTAATTTATAGCATTTGTTTTATGTTTTTTATCTGGATTTTTGGTTGATATTCTGTCTCTATCATTTAAAATACACCTATGATAAAAAAAAACTGGTTAAACTGGTTACCCTCCAGCTGTTGTGGAACTACAAAACCCATCATGCCTCTGCCTGAGGAAGCCATGCTTGTAATTTTCAGCCTTGCAATGCCTCATGGGATTTGCATTTTTGCAATAGCTGGAGGGCCGCCAGTTTGAGCCCCCTTAATAGACCCTTCATTTCTTTGTAAGTGGACAAACTTACAATATCTGCAGGGGATCACATAATTATTTTACCCACTGTATAGTCACAACTAGGCATAAGCAACAATATTATAAGTCACCACAGGTACATTGTGAGTGCGCTTACCTATGAGCTTTAATTCTTCCACTTCTACCACTCCTGTACTGTCTGGCAATGACATCAATGACTATGATGGTATACAGGCACAACTTTGATGGCTTGGTAAGTAGGTGCTCAATTGCAATAGGAGCTGCTTCCTCCAAAAGCATAAACACTAGTTATTTTTTTTGCAACAAACAAGTTCCTTTAATTGTCATATATAAAGTTCCACAGCAAACAAATACAGTATCTCACAAAAGTGAGTACACCCCTCACACTTTTGTAAATATTTTATTATATCTTTTCACGTGAGAACACTGAAGAAATTACACTTTGCTACAATGTAAAGTAGTGAGTGTACAGCTTGTATAACAGTGTAAATTTGCTGTCCCCTCAAAATATCTCAACACACAGCCATTAATGTCTAAACCACTGGCAAGAAAAGTGAGTACACCCCTAAGTGAAAATGTTCAAATTGGGCCCAAACTGTCAATATTTTGTGTGGCCACCATTATTTTTCAGCACTGCTATAACCCTCTTGGGCATGGAGTTCACGAGAGCTTCACTGGTTGCCACTGGAGTCCTCTTCCCCTCCTCCGTGATGACATCACGGAGCTCGTGGATGTTAGAGACCTTGCGTTCCTCCACCTTCCTGTTTATGGATGCCCCATAGATTCTCAATAGGGTTTAGGTCTGGAGACATGCTTGGCCAGTCCATCACCTTTATCTTCAGCTTCTTTAGCAAGGCAGTAGTCATCTTGGAGGTGTGTTTGGGGTCGTTATCATGTTGGAATAATGCCCTGTGGTCCAGTCTCCATAAGGTGGTAAGGTGGGGATCATGCTTCAGTATGTCGCAGTACGTGTTGACATTCATGGTTCCCTCAATGAACTGTAGCTCCCCAGTGCCGGCAGCACTCATGCAGTCCCAGAACATGACACTCCCACCATCATACTTGACTAAGCAAGAAACACTTGTCTTTGTACTCCTCAGCTGATTGCCACTACACACGCTTGACACCATCTAAACCAAATAAGTTTATCTTGGCCTCATCAGACCACAAGGCATGGTTCCAGTAATCCATGTCCTTAGTCTGCTTGCCTTCAGCAAATGGTTTTCAGGCTTTCTTGTGCATCATCTTTAGAAGAGGCTTCCTGTTGGGACGACAGTCATGCAGACCAATTTGAGGCAGTGTGCGGCATATGGTCTAAGCTTTGACAGGCTGACCCCCCACCCCTTTAACCTCTGCAGCAATGCTGGCAGCACTCATATGTGTATTTCCCAAAGGCAACCTCTGGATGTGACGCTGAGCACGTGCACTCAACTACTTTGGTCAACTACCATGGCGAGGCCTGTTCTGAGTGGAATCTGTCCTATTAAACCGCTGTATGGTCTTGGCCACCATGCTGCAGCTCAGTTTCATGGTCTTGGCTAGGGATGAGCTTCGTGTTCGAGTCGAACCCATGTTCGACTCGAACATCGTGTGTTCGCCGAATTACGAACGATATGGGCCGCTTGCGCCAAATTTGAGTGGCGCATCACAGCCCATAATTTACTGCGGCATTGCAGTGCATTGCTGGCTGATGATTGGCCAAGCATGCACTATGACCCGCATGCTTGGCCAATCACAGCGCCATCTGTACAGAGAGCCGTAATTGGCCAAAGCCAGGGTGGCTTTGGCCAATTATGGCTCAGGGGGTTTAGTACACGCCCCACACTATATAAGGCTGCCTGCACGGCGGCCCTGTGTAGTGTGTTCCGGTGTTGAGAGAGAGATAGATAGACAGAGAGGCAGTGTCATTTGGTTTAAGTTAGAT
Source organism: Lithobates septentrionalis (assembly GCA_037952835.1). Classification (NCBI taxonomy): domain Eukaryota; kingdom Metazoa; phylum Chordata; class Amphibia; order Anura; family Ranidae; genus Lithobates; species Lithobates septentrionalis. The sequence goes on along the minus strand of JBBDGP010000948.1, from coordinate 1,183,278 downwards.
AGAGTAGGCAGGCGAGTCAGTTAGCTGCACTTACAGTGTATTGTGTATATATACACATCCTCGGTGTTATATATATAGATATATATATATCTATATATATATCTATATAGATATATATATATATAGATATATATATATATCTATATATATATATATAGATATATATATATATCTATATATATATATATATATAGATATATATATATCTATATATATATATATATATACTGTATACTGTATTCAGTTTAGCTAGATCCGTACCTGTTATTCTCTTCCTACTACTGACAGGCAGGCAGGTGTTTTTACAGTATTTACAGCTACCTGAAGAAAATTGCTGGTGTTCTTCTGATCATATTAGGCCTATTAGCTACAGTATTTACAGTTAGTGTAGTGCGTCCTCTGCACAGTGTGCACCTAAAGCTACCTGAAGAAAATTAGTGGTGTTCTTCTGATCCTATTAGTACAGTACCGCAGACAGCTGCAGTATTTACAAGTTAGTTTAGTGCGTCCTCTGCACAGTGTGCACCTAAAGCTACCTGAAGAAAATTAGTGCTGTTCTTCTGATCCTATTAGTACAGTACCGCAGGCAGCTGCAGTATTTACAAGTTAGTGTAGTGCGCCCTCTGCACAGTGTGCACCTAAAGCTACCTGAAGAAAATTAGTGGTGTTCTTCTGATCCTATTAGTACAGTACCGCAGGCAGCTGCAGTATTTACAAGTTAGTGTAGTGTTTCCTCTGCACATTGTGCACCTAAAGCTACCTGAAGAAAATTAGTGGTGTTCTTCTGATCCTATTAGTACAGTACAGCAGGCAGCTGCAGTATGTACAAGTTAGTGTAGTGCTTCCTCTGCACATTGTGCACCTAAAGCTACCTGAAGAAAATTAGTGGTGTTCTTCTGATCCTATTAATACCACAGGCAGGCAGCTACAGTATTTACAGTTAGTGTAGTGCGTCCTCTGCACAGTGTGCACCTAAAGCTACCTGAATAAAATTGGTGGTGTTCTTTTGATACTATTAATACCACAGGCAGGCAGCTACAGTATTTACAGTTAGTTTAGTGCGTCCTCTACACAGTGTGCACCTAAAGCTACCTGGAGACAATTGATGTTGTTGTGCTCCTATTAATACCACAGGCAGGCAGCTACAGTATTTACAGTTAGTGTACTGTGTCTTCTTCACAGTGTGCGCCTAAAGCTACCTGAAGAAAATTAGTGGTGTTCTTCTGATCCTATTAATACCACAGGCAGGCAGCTAAAGTATTTACAGTTAGTATAGTGCGTCCTCTGCACAGTGTGCACCTAAAGCTACCTGGAGACAATTGCTGTTGCTCTACTCCTATTAATACCACAGGCAGGCAACTACAGTATTTACAGTTAGTGTACTGCGTCCTCTGCACAGTGTGCACCTAAAGCTACCTGAATAAAATTGGTGGTGTTCTTCTGATCCTGTATTAATACCGCAGGCAGGCAGCTACAGTACTTACAGTTAGTGTACTGTGTCCTCTGCACAGTGTGCACCTAAAGCTACCTGAAAAAAAATTTGGTGGTGTTCTTCTGATCCTATATTAATACCACAGGCAGGCAGCTACAGAATTTGCAGTTAGTGTACTGCATCCTCTGCACAGTGTGCACCTAAAGCTACCTGAAGAAAATTGCTGTTGTTCTGTTCCTATTAATACCACAGGGAGGCAGTTACAGTATTTACAGTTAGTGTACTGTGTCCTCTGCACACTGTGCACCTAAAGCTACCTGAATAAAATTGGTGGTGTTCTTCTGATCCTATATTAATACCACAGGCAGGCAGCTACAGTATTTACAGTTAGTGTACTGTGTCCTCTTCACAGTGTGCACCTAAAGCTACCTGAAGACAATTGCTGTTGTCCTGCTCCTATTAATACCACAGGCAGGCAGTTACAGTATTTACAGTTAGTGTACTGCGTCCTCTGCACAGTGTGCACCTAAAGCTACCTGAATAAAATTGGTGGTGTTCTCATACTAATAATACTACAGGCAGGCAGTTGATTCTGCTAGCTGCAGTATCAGTATATATATATACACTACCGTTCAAAAGTTTGGGGTCACCCAAACAATTTTGTGTTTTCCATGAAAAGTCACACTTATTCACCACTATACGTTGTGAAATGAATAGAAAATAGAGTCAAGACATTGACAAGGTTAGAAATAATGATTTGTATTTGAAATAACATTGTTTTTACATCAAACTTTGCTTTCATCAAAGAATCCTCCTTTTGCAGCAATTACAGCATTGCACACCTTTGGCATCCGTCCACAACACTTTTTTCCAGTCTTCCTCTGTCCAATGTCTGTGTTCTTTTGCCCATCTTAATCTTTTTCTTTTATTGGCCAGTCTCAGATATGGCTTTTTCTTTGCCACTCTGCCCTGAAGCCCAAAATCCCGCAGCCGCCTCTTCACTGTAGATGTTGACACTGGTGTTTTGCGGGTACTATTTAATGAAGATGCCAGTTGGGGACCTGTGAGGCGTCTGTTTCTCAAACTAGAGACTCTAATGTGCTTATCTTCTTGCTTAGTTGTGCAACGCGGCCTCCCATTTCTTTTTCTACTCTGGTTAGAGCCTGTTTGTGCTGTCCTCTGAAGGGAGTAGTACACACCGTTGTAGGAAATCTTCAATTTCTTTGCAATTTCTCGCATGGAATAGCCTTCATTTCTAAGAACAAGAATAGACTGTCGAGTTTCAGATGAAAGTTCTCTTTTTCTGGCCATTTTGAGCGTTTAATTGACCCCACAAATGTGATGCTCCAGAAACTCAATCTGCTCACAGGAAGGTCAGTTTTGTAGCTTCTGGAAGGAGCTAGACTGTTTTTAGATGTGTGAACATGATTGCACAAGGGTTTGCTAATCATCAATTAGCCTTCTGAGCCAATGAGCAAACACATTGTACCATTAGAACACTGGAGTGATAGTTGCTGGAAATGGGCCTCTATACACCTATGTAGATATTGCACCAAAAACTAGACATTTGCAGTTAGAATAGTCATTTACCACATTAGCAATGTATAGAGTATATTTGTTTAAAGTTAGGACTAGTTTAAAGTTAGCTTCATTTAAAAGTACAGTGCTTTTCCTTCAAAAATAAGGACATTTCAATGTGACCCCAAACTTTTGAACGGTAGTGTACATCCCAGCTTTGTGCAGCTACATCTCACTGCAGGCCATTAGTATGTCTGGAAGGCCAACAAGGAGAGGCAGACAGTCACAAGCCAATAAAAGAGGGCAAGCAGGCTCTGTGTCTAGAGGCAACAGTGCTGGTCGTGGAGACGGTGCATCCTCATCAGCACGTGGCTGTCGGACACGCTTGTCCTTTTTTTGGCATCTGGCCGTGTTGAGCCGCAACATGCGGAAGACTTGGTAGAGTGGATGACCAAGCTGTCCTCATCCTCCTCATCCTCTCTCACCCAGGCTCAGGGTACTTTGTCTGGCAAAGCAGCTGCCAACGTGGCATCTTCCCTCAGCTCAATGGCATCAGTCACTCCTTCCCTAGCCCCACCATGTCATCCTGAGGTGTCCCCTGAACTGTTTGACCACAGTGTTGGGTACATGCTCCAGGAGGATTCCCAGCGTTTTGAAGGCTCCGATGATGGTACCCAGCTATAGGAAGGCAGTAACGTGAGCCCAGAGAGAGGGGATGCCCAAGAAGGACAGCAATCTGGCAGTCAAGTTCCCCCCAGCTGCAGCATACTGCCAGCTTTGCTCCAGTGATGAGGAGGGAGGGGATGATGAGGTCACTGACTCCACGTGGGTGCCTGGTAGGAGAGAGGAGGAGGAGGAGGCACATCACCAATGAGGCAGGATGCCCTCCAGGGGCCAGCTTAAGGGCAGCACACCAACTGCATCACAATGCAGAGCTCCGCATGTGCAGGGCGCTGCTGTCTCTGTGCCTTATTCCAAAAGTTCTTTGGTGTGGGCCTTTTTTGAGATGAGTGCATCAGATCCCACCGCTGCTATTTGCAACATATGTCTCAAGCGTATCTCGCGTGGCCAAAACATCTCCCGCTTGGGCACCACATGCTTCACCAGACATATGTTGACCTGCCATGCAGTTCGTTGGCAAGCGTACCTAAAAGACCCACACCAAAGAACAAAAAGAGGACCTCTCCTTGCTCCTCATCAGCTGGGATCTCCAACCCCACTATACCTTCAGTCCTCTCTGAGACCTGCACTGAGAGGAATGAAGAAGTAGAATTAGGTGTGTCACAGCCAAGTACTTGGGGGCAATCTGCTATCGGTACACCGACGTCAGATTGTACCAGGCAAATTTCCCGGCCCCAGCTGCTGCACCGCCGAAAGAAGTTCGCTCCCAGCCATCCACATGCCCAGCGGTTGAATGCTAGCTTGGCTAAATTGCTAGCACTTCAACTGCTGCCTTTTCAGTTGGTAGACTCTGCCCCCTTCTGTGAGTTTGTGGAATGTGCGGTTCCTCAGTGGCAGGTTCCCAAACGCCACTTTTTCTCATGGAAGGCGATTCCGGCTCTCTACCGGCATGTGGAAGGCAATGTCTTGGCCTCGCTGGACAGGGCGGTCAGTGGTAAGGTGCATATTACCGCTGACTCATGGTCCAGCAGGCATGGACAGGGACGTTACCTATCTTTCACAGCGCACTGGGTGACTCTTCTGGCAGCTGGGAAGAATGCAGGACAGGGTGCAGTAGTGTTGGAGGTTGTTCCGCCACCACGCCTCCAAAATACTACTAGTGGTGATTCTGCCACACCTCTTACCTCCACCCCCTCCTCTTCTTCTTCCTCCATGGCCTCTTCCTCTGCTGATTTGTCTTCGGAAGCAGCTGTGCTCCGTAGGTGTTCAAGGGGCTATGCAAGCACGCAGGCCAAAAGATGCCATGCGGTGCTTGAGCTGGTGTGCTTGGGGGACAGGAGCCACAGGGGCAGGTTCAGAGGCAGGTTCAGAGGGGCAGGTTGATGCCACGCCAACTTAAGGCAGGTATGGTGGTTTGCGACCATGGCACCAACCTCCTCTCCGGCCTCTGACAGGGACAATAGACCCATGTGCCTTGTTTGGCTCACGTCCTTAACTTGATGGTGCAGCAGTTCTTGTGCAGGTACCCAGGCTTACAGGATGTCCTGATGCATGCCAGGAAAGTCTGTGTGCATTTCCACAGGTCATATAATGCCAGTGCTCGACTGGCTGACATCCAAAAGGAATTTAACCTGCCCAAGAACCGCCTAATCTGTGACATGCCCACCAGGTGGAATTCAACGTTGGCCATGCTGCAGCAGCTGCACATGCAGCAAAGGGCCATCAATGAGTACCTGTGCGACTATGGCACCAGGACAGGGTCAGGGGAGCTTGTTTTTTTTCCCCACACCAGTGGGCCATGATCAGGGATGCATGCACTGTCCTGTCATCATTTGAGGAGGCCACGAGGATGGTGAGCAGTGACAGTGCATGCATCAGTGAAACAAAAAGGGGGGGGTCTCCGGCGCTCCGCAGCATGTGATGTCTAAGGTAAATAGTACAATGGTAGCTATAATAGCACATTAACATAAGGCAGGTAAATTCTAGAATGTGGAGGCAGCCATCCTCAGAGGGTGTCCATTACCTCTGTTGATAATCAATGTTGAAAAAAGGAGGGGTGTGGAGGCGCCAACTGTGGTAGCTTGTTTATGCAAAAAGGAAAGTTAGTGTAACAATTACACTTACTGGTTCGCAGGGTGGAGGTGTTTCTTTGAGATGGGTGTTTCTCTGGTGTTGGGGATGATACAGGGATAGTACAGGCTACGCGCTCTGGGCTCCCAGCTAGTACTACTGGCCAGTAGAAGGAGCTGTGAGCCCTGAGCGCGTAGCCTGTACTATCCCTGTATCATCCCCAACACCAGCCTGGATGTTTGCCGTGCATCAGTGACGTCATTTCCGCTTCCGCGCTCCAGAGTGGTCAGCGTGGAGCTTTCCATGCACTGGATGCAGCAGTTCAGCCTGTTTACAGACTCCACACCCAGACGCCTGAAGGAATGAAATCCGAGCCGGAAACAAGATAACAGCACATCCCAGGACACTTCCCATCTCAAAGAAACACCTCCACCCTGCGAACCAGTAAGTGTAATTGTTACACTAACTTTCATTTTTGCATAAACAAGCTACCACAGTTGGCGCCTCCACACCCCTCCTTTTTTCAACATGCATCAGTGACACTGTCCCCCTTGTCACCTGTTGGAGCACACACTGCAAGGAGTAATGGACAGGGCACTTGAAGCAGAACAGAGGCAGGAAGAGGAGGAATTCCTTAGCTCTCAAGGCCCCCTTTATCCAGACAGTGTTCTTGCTTACCCGCCGATCACACAGGAAGAGGACGAGGAGGAGGAGGAGGAAGAGGAGGATTGTGTCAGCATGGAGGTGGAGCCTGGCACTCAGGGATCATTTACAGTCCCAAGAAACCTATGGACTTGTAAGTGGCTGGGAGGAGGTGGCTGCGGATCATGTCGTCCTTAGTGACCAAAAGGACCGCGGACCGAATGCCTCAGTAAACCTACGCTGCATGGCCTTCCTGATCCTGCAAAGCCTGCGGAAGGATCCTCGTATCCGTGGTATCAAGGAGAGGGATCAATAATGGCTGGCAACCCTCCTTGATCCACGTTACAAGGGTAAGGTTGCGGACTTTATCTTGCTGTCGCAGAGGGAGCAGAGGATGAAACATCTTCGGGAGGCCTTGCAGAAAGGTCTGTGTATGATCGGTTCCAGCAACCATCGCCAGCGTCTGTTTTACATGGTGCAGGAATACCTAGGGGCAAGATCTGACTTGGACACCTTTCCCACCGAAAATCCTCTGGGTTACTGGGTCTTGAGGATGGATCACTGGCCAGAGCTTGCACAGTATGCAATTGAGCTACTGGCCTGTCCTGCATCCAGCGTTCTTTCGAAGCGCACATTCAGTGCTGCTGGAGGCTTTGTAACTGATCAGAGGGTGCGCCTGTCCACCGACTCGGTCGATCGACTGACCTTCATAAAAATAAAAATGAATCAGTCTTGGATCACCACCAGCTACCAAGCACCTGATGCTGATGTATCCGAATATTTTTTTTAGAAATGTCAGATACCTTCAAGACTGCCTATGCTGATGCTGAGTGACTATCCTGTTATGCTGAGTGACTATCCTCTTCCTCCCCAATGATCATGCCAATAGCTTGTAAGAATATTTTTGGTTCTGGGCGCCACCACCAGTGGCTAAGGCCTAATTTTTCAGCCCCTGTTTAACAGGGGCGTGTAATTACAATTTTTAATGCAATATTTTGCAAGGAGGGTTTGTTGCTGCGCTCAACTAGAGTATTTGTGAGGGGTTGCAGTGTTGTGGCACCAGCACCAGTGCCTAAGGCCCAATTTTTCAGCCCCTGTTTAACAGGGGCGTGTAATTACAATTTTTGATGCAATACTTTGCAGCAGAGCTTATTCCTGCGCTCCTACTAGATTATCTGTGAGGGGTTGCAGTGTTGTGGTACCAGCACCTAAGGCCCAATTTTTCAGCCCCTGTTTAACAGGGGCATGTAATTAAAATTTTTGACGCAGGGGGGGCGTGTCTGGACGGGATCCGAGAGGGACGTGTTTGAGCTGAGCTCCACCAAACCAAGGAGAATCTAGTGCCATCCTTGCTGGATTCACCTTTCCGAGGCACCGTTTTGGCTGCAATAACGCCTAAATCCCCTCTGTTGCAGCCTTGGCGAGGTTTCAGTGCAAGTTAGTAGACTAGCCCTGTCTTAGGCCTGCTGTTCGGGCCGAACCACGGACACCCGTCGCCATCTTGCGGCCTTTGGCTTACACAGGGACCTTAGCTTCTTACCTCCGGAGTCAGAGCATCCTACACCAGCTTGTCAGGGGCGAAGATCCCGGGAGAGGGGGACCCTCTGTGATGCTGGAGGGTCGTCCGGAGCTCTGTAATACCGGCCTCATTCCCCCGCGGCCTGACGCCACATTGCAGCCTGCGGATCCGGCCTGTCTAATCCTCTGGACGCAGTGAGTAGCTGGGCAGCTGCCTGCCTCTCCCATCCTGACTACCCCCTAGCTGTGACTGTACCTCGCTATACCGCCGGGGGCCGTTTCCTGCTTCACAGAACCTTTCTAGGCCTACACAGTGAGGTGATCACACGGCCGGCTAGCTCAGGAAAGTCCGCGGCTTCGGCCTACAGTGGAGGCCGGCGGCCATCTTGCTGCTCCCAGTACACCCTATCTGGCTCTATCCAGCTCCACTTGTCACACAGCTGGCCTACTCCTGAAGGACGGCGGCCATCTTGATACTCCAAGTACTCCCCATACCAATCTGCCTCACACTGATCACACAGCCCCTGTTCCTCTAAGCCTGGTGCAAACTGAGTCTTCTATTTCTTTGTCACAACTGCTAATGAAACCTCCTTCATAATTGCATAAGATTCTTAATGATTAATAACTGTGATATGAGGGGCGTGGCCTAGTGATGGCTACATGAAGATGCATTTATAAGGAGCTCCTGGCTTCCCCCCCTATTCCTCATGACCAGAAGACACTTACTCATTAATACAAATGCGACATGAACAACCCAAATCGCTATAGAACCAGATCGACGACCAGTGGGAACCCCTCTCGCACCTTACAAACTGATATCCAGAGCTTTCTCAGAAGCCCGATACAGGCCCCAACGGGGGCCATTACAGGATCCCCACGTGTACCTCCTATGGCGGTCAGTGTGCCTGCACAGCCTCCCTCCCCTGTCTCACTCATAGAACCGGAAAACCTTTCAGAGACTCCAGCAGCCTTTAGATCGGACATGGCTGGCCCCTCACAAATCCCGGGGCGCTTGGAGGAAGACCTTCGCAACATGCTACAGGCTCTCCCCACGAAGGCTGACATTGAAGCCCTGATTCTCCACATCGAGGAGGCACACAGCAGGGATATCACTGAGGTGAGGTCAGACCTGAATTCCCTTACAGAACGGGTGGACACGGAAGAGGCTGCAATCTCCGCTTTGGAACTCAGAGTGTCAGCTCTGGAACACTCACAAACCTCACAAGCTACCTTGGCCGGGGAGATGCAGCTACACCTGGAGGAAATGGAGGACCGCAGTCGTCAAAACAACCTACGGTTGCGGGGACTTCCAGAAGCGACAGGGACGGAGGATTTGGCGGCCACGGTTACTGCTATATTTCACATCATTCTGGAGGCCCCCTCACCGACGCTTGAAATAGATAGGGTGCACAGAGCACTGGGACCCAAGTCTACAGATCCTGACAAGCCCCGAGACGTGCTATGCAGACTGCACAGATACTCACAAAAGGACATTATCCTTCGCAAATCCTGGGATCATGGCCCGATTGAATTAGACGGTGCTTCTATACAAATCCTCCCTGATATGTCGAGAGCGACACTGCAGAGAAGAGCCCTTTTGAAGCCGGTATTGGAAACAGCGAGAAGAAATGGCTTCACCTACAGATGGGGGTATCCCCTGGCAGTAACTTTCCGAAAGGCACAGATGTCGTTCACACTCCGCTCTCCTGCTGATCTGCCGGCACTCTTCACATTTATGAATGCTGAACCTGTCCAGGTACAAAATTGGCTGCAGATCTTGCATCGATCAGCTGGCCGAACGGGTCCTCCGTCAATGAACCGCCAATCGCAGCCTGCCCGCTCTCAGGGATACAGGAGGCATTCGCGAGACCCGTCGAGAGAACAAGCACGTGAGTCTTAATCATCCCTCATCCACTGAGCACAGACTTCCAACCCTCTGTTGATTGGTACCTAACCTCCCTGCTTCTTTCTCCCTTACACAACACCGTTTATTATACTACACCCAGTGCCCTTGCTTGCTGCCACCCGCCGCAGTACTTATGACCATCCAGACACTCTGATGCCAACGCCGAATCCAAAAGGTACCTATACCCCCCTGATTAGAGAAGTGACTTTCTCCATCCCTCTGGGGGTGTTGCCCTCCCCCCCCCACAGTTTGTATTGGAAGGAACTTTATGGCACTTGCAGAGCAACATCGAGAGTTCAGATAATGTCAGGAACTTCAGTGACCCTTCCTCCTTGGGAACAGGACTAGAAAAAGCTTACTCCATGAAGACATAACGGACATAAGGGAAAACGGAGACTATACCTCTGAGACAGGCAGAATGGGTGACGCTGCATATAAACATTAGATGAATATTACATTCAATGTTCTCTAACTAATGCTGCATTCCTTTTCAGATTAGCGTTGATACGGATAATATCCCCTTATTGACAACATATCAAGGTGTCTTAGTGCCCTAATTTTTTCTCTCTCTGTGCTGGCATATCCCGGGGGAGGGGGTATATTGCCCTTTAAGTTTAGGGGGGGGGAATCCAGCGGTTGCAGTTAGGGGGGCTGATGACCCCAGTCCCCCTCCAGGAGGGAGTGGATCTTGGGAAACCCATCTATACGCACATCTTCTCCAGCAGATGAATGTGAAGCTTTAAAGCCTCTATGGGTCTGCTGTGGATTGATACGGGGGGTGACGGTGGGCTAGTGGGCATTGTTTCCTCACCCCCCAGGGACTAGTCTCTTCCGGGGTGGGGGAAAAACAGAAGCGGAAGTAACAAATGTTTGTGGTAATGAGACAACAGGGACCGGTAATATACATTCCTTCGGAGGGGGAAGTAACTGGTGAGAGGGTGATTGGGTTAAGGACTTCGCATTGATTTTTCCTTCCAATCAATATGTATGGTTTATGTACTCAGGGAAATATTTGCATCCTATGATCGCATGCTACTGATTATTGATTAATGTATAGATGTTAACATTGTTTGTTCCTTTACACATGTACCATCGGAAGATGTGCAGTCTAACATTGCTAGCTTAAGTTCACATGCTCTGGATAAATATATGAAGGCTAGCCTAAGTTGCTCAGGTTTACATGTTCTAGATTGGTATTTGCAGGTTAGCAAGGATTGATTAGGCTTAGATGATATAGACAAAACAGATAGGGGGACAAAGGTTGTTCATATACTCCTATGGTAGATGATCTCATAAAGGTTAGCATTGTTTGCTCATGATTAGATAAATACGTGAGACTTGGCACTGTTTGCCCACATTTATTTTGTTCATGCCCGCAAGAGATTTACCTATTCTGGTCGGGGGTCGGGGGGGGGGGGCGGCTAGCTGCCTTCCGGCTCCCGCTAAGCGCACTCCCAAATAGGTTAACGCTTTCCCCCAGTTTGTAACTGGGAAGCGTTTAAGCAGTTTTTTTTACTGCATTTAGTTTTACCCCTTTTTATTTTTTTTTCCCAGAGGCAGGGGTGCCTAGTTTTTTAAGGCAACTGCCGCCTTTCAGCACTCTCTACACGAGGTGCTCCTTTTTTTTTTTTTTTGTTTTTTTGTTTAGTTTAGTTTTTTCTCCTTTCTCTTTTCTCCTACTTACTTCCTTCCCCTCCCCATTTCCCCTACTTTCCTCCCCCCCACCACATCCTCTCCCATGGAGGTCCTGAATGTGACCTCGCTTAACGCCAAGGGCCTTAACACACCCGAGAAAAGACGGATGCTTTTACATGATTTGTATCGTCATAAATCCGATGTGGCCTTTATACAAGAGACACACTTTAGGGATGACAAATTGCCCATCCTTAAAAACAAGTCATTCCCGCTGGTATATCATTCTACCAACCAGACAGCTAAATCAAGGGGGGTTTCTATTCTCCTCTCCGGAAGAGTGCCATGGTTGCTTATAGATTCCATTACGGATCCAGGAGGTCGCTTCCTGTTTGTGAAGGGCTTGATCGGAAATATCAAAGTCACATTTGCAAATTTATACGCCCCAAATGAACAACAAGAAACTTTTCTAGGTAGGACTCTAGCGAAGCTGACCAATTTCTCGGAGGGCCAGCTAATTGTAGGAGGTGACCTAAACGTCCCACTAATTCCAACAGAAGACACATCCTCGGGTCTCTCATCTATCTCCCAAGGTTCTCGTAAACGTATTACCCATTCACTTCATAGTAGCCAACTAATTGATGTATGGCGTCTCCTACACCCCACAGAGAGGGATTTCACCTTCTACTCCTCCCCTCACAAGACGTATTCACGCATTGACTACTTCCTCATCCCCCATGCTCAGCTACATGCAGTTCGCACCTCCTCCATAGGCTCCATCACCTGGTCCGATCACGCTCCTATTTTGCTGTCCTATGCGCTTCAAGACTCCATGGCCACCAAAACTAACCAATGGAGACTAAATGAAAGTCTCTTGCAAGACAAGGACGTTTTGGAAGACGTCACTAAAGAACTGAACTACTACTTTACCACTAATGATACCCCAGATTGCGATCCAGGCATTATATGGGAGGCACACAAAGCGGTTATTCGCGGTGTGTTGATTAAGCACGGGGCTAGGATCAAATGGAAACGTACTGAACAACTTAATTCCCTACTTACAGATCTTGCCATCCTGGAACTCCGTCATAAAAGAACACAAACCCCATCTTTAGAGAGGGAACTCCGTGTTAAACGGACACAAATTACGGATATCTTACAATTCAAAGCCAAGGCAGCGCTGCAGGTTTGTAGGAGATTCTCATATGAGTCCGGGAATAAATGTGGGAGGTTGTTAGCCAAAACTTTGCGAGATCAGAGACTGGTGACATATATCCCACATTTAATACCCCCCAATAAACCAAAGGTTACTAAACCACAAGAGATTACAAGAGAATTCCGGGAATTCTATAACACATTATACAATCTACCGACCAAAAATCCTTCTCGAGACCAGATAGCCTCATATCTAACATCATCTCATATGCCTCAATTATCAGAAGCAGACATTGACATCCTTGAAGACCCCATCACCATAGAGGAACTCCAGGGGGCGGTCAGGGCCACTAAACAGGGGAAGGCACCGGGGCCAGATGGCCTTACAGCCCAATACTACAAAACCCTTCTTCCTTCTCTTGCCCCATACATGGTCAAGTTGTTCAATGCAGTGGGCTCGACTGCAACATTCGCTGCCGATACCTTACTCGCACACATCTCGGTGATCCCTAAAGAAGGGAAAGATCCAACGGCCTGTGGAAGTTACCGACCGATCTCACTCCTCAATCTGGATCTCAAACTCTTTACTAAGATACTTGCAAATAGGATTCAACACCTCATCCCAAGGCTGATACACTTAGACCAGGTCGGTTTTGTCCCTACCCGAGAGGCTAGGGATAACACCACAAAGGTACTGAATCTGCTCCAGGCAGTAAACAATTCACAGACACAATGTGTATTTCTTGGCACCGATGCGGAGAGGGCCTTTGACAGGGTGAACTGGAATTTCATGCTTGCTGTCTTACGACATGCTGGCTTCGGCACCAAAATGATGCAATGGATTTCAGCGATCTATTCCCGACCAGCAGCAAGAGTTCGGGCCAATGGTGTTTTATCAGACACCCTTGGAATCAACAACGGGACATGCCAGGGGTGCCCATTGTCGCCCCTCCTTTTCGCCCTGTCATTGGAACCATTTCTCTGCATGGTCCGAAATAACCCAGATATTGAGGGAGTTAGAGTAGGGGATTCCCAGCACAAGATTTCGGCATATGCCGATGACATGTTATTCTCCCTTACAAAACCACTGATTTCGCTCCCTAACCTGATGAAGGAGTTTGAGAGATACGGAAACCTCTCAAATCTTCAGATTAACTTTTCCAAGTCTGAGGCAATGGGAGTTAATTTCCCACAAAAGTCGATTGTACAGCTACAAAACAACTTTAAATTTAAATGGACGGATAAAGCACTTACGTATCTAGGAACACTGATCCCCGCCAATTTAGCAAAAATCTTTGAGCTAAACTTCCCACCACTACTTCGGAGCGTCAAACAACTCCTAGACAAGTGGACCACCGGTTTTCATTCTTGGATAGGACGTTGTAACATTATTAAAATGAGCATCCTCCCCAAGTTTCTATATCTCCTACAAGCACTCCCAACCCGTATCCCGGCTAGTTATTTCAAACAAATTCAATCGTTATTCTTTGATTTCATCTGGGCACATCGACGCCCACGATTACAGCGTAAGCAGTTAATGTTACCTAAGCGATATGGGGGTTTAGCAGTGCCAGACATACGCAAGTATCACCAAGCCATACATCTGAGCAGGATGGTAGATTGGAACAGACATGCAGATTATAAGTTATGGGTTCGTATTGAACAGGCCCAATCAGATGTTCCTCTTGGTGGGGCTTCATGGTGTTACACCTCCCTCTCACAGAAGATGAAAAACCACCCCTTAATAGGCAATACAGCTAAAATATGTTCAGTTCTGCTTTCATCCCCCAGTATCTCGTCAAGTACATCACCCCTATACCCAATTATGGGGAACCCCCTTTTCCCTCCGGGAAGTGGTGGTCCCAATTTTCGAAACCTAAGGGACTTGGGCCTTACACAGGCTTCCACGTTTGTACAGGAGAGGGCGTGGCAGACGATCCCGAAGCTGGTGGACCGGTCAGGTCCCTTCCGGCTGGATTTTTGGGGTGCCCTTCAGCTCTCCCACTTTCTCAGAACTCTCCCGGCTCCGGGGTTGTTTGCCAGGCCCCTTACCACCTTTGAGGAAAGCTGCTCTGAGACGGGGCCAATGCCCCACATACTTTCAGCTAACTACGAGTTGCTAACTACCCCTGCGGAACCGCACGTGTTGAACTGCATACAAAATTGGGAGCGGGACCTAGGTAAAAATTTCAGCACAACACAGCAACAACATATCATCAGGTTTACATACAAATCCTCTATTTGCGCAAAAACACAGGAAACCAATTACAAGATCCTAACCAGGTGGTACAGAACCCCGGTGAAGCTGAAAAAAATCTTTCCAGACGCTTCTGATCTGTGCTGGAGATGCAAGGAGGACAAAGGCACCATCCTGCATATTTTCTGGTCCTGCCCTAAATTACAACACTTTTGGACGGGTGTCCAACACTGCCTCCAAAAACTCACAGAACGCGAAATACCCAATGACCCAGCATTCTTTCTCCTACACGCCACCAATATACCAGGGAAAGTCTACAAAAGATCTATTATCCGGCACCTTCTTGATGCTGCTAAAGCATGCATCCCCCTTAAATGGAAATCATCGCACCCCCCAACAGTAGGGATGTGGCTCCGAAAGGTTGAGGAAATAGGCAGATTGGAAGATCTTGTTCTAACTGCACGAAACCAGCAGGAGCGAGACTTGGGCACCATGGCACGTCTTTATCTTCTCGGATGAGGGAAGAGACCTCCTGGACAGCGACTCGAATGACTAAATGACACCATACTAACTAATTAACTGACTAACTAAATATTGATCTCACCAGCTTCAGAAGATTTGGGTGTTTTATCGGATTACCCCCGCGGCAGGCGGGCTTACACAAAGATATCCTCCAGATTACCTCCCCACTCCTCTTCCCTACCTCCCCCCCTACCCCTCTCTCCCCCCCTCATACCCCTCTTCCCTATGTTTTTTTTTTTTTTTCCCGGTTAGGTAGTCCCGAATTTTTGGGACCTAAAATTTTCTAGTATATAAATTAAAAAAAAAAAAGAACTGGAGCCGGTCGGAGACTGGACGAAGGGTAACACGTATGCACCATTAATATTGCTATCTAATGTACACCCAGAGGAAGGACGCCGCCTATAGCAACTGTCACAGAATTTGACAGGGACGTATCAGATAACAAAATGTCATATTGTCCTTAACAGTTCATGAAAAACTATAGTGTATAACATATTTGTGCAATGTGATGTAAGATAACACACTGTGATTGCTCAGATGTCTGTGTTCGACTGCGTTCCTTGAATAAATAAAATAATTGTAAAAAAAAAAATACTTTGCAGCAGGGCTCGTTTCTGCGCTCCAACTAGAGTATCTGTAAGGGGTTGCAGTGTAGTGGCACCAGCACCAGTGCCTAAGGCCCAATTTTTCAGCTCCTGTTTACCAGGGGAGTGTAATTACATTTTTTGATGCAATACTTTGCAGCAGGGCTCGTTCCTGCGCTCCAACTAGAGTATCTGTGAGGGGCTGCAGTGTTGTGGCACCAGTGCCTAAGGCCCAATTTTTCAGCCCCTGTTTAACAGGGGCATGTAATTACAATTTTTGATGCAATATTTTGCAGGAGGGCTCATTCCTGCGCTCCAACTAGAGTATCTGTGAGGGGTTGCAGTGTTGTGGCACCAGTGCCTAAGGCCCAATTTTTCTGCCCCTATTCAACAGGGACATGTAATTACAATTCTGGATCTAATATTTCACAGCAGGGCCAGTTTCTGCGCCCACCAAGAGTAACTGTGAGGACTTACAGTGTTGTAGCACCACCACCACCAAAGGCCCATTTTTTCTGCCCCTGTTCAACAGGTGCGTGTAATTACAATTCCTGATTTAATATTGCACAGCAGGGCCCATTCCAGCTCCCACCAAGAGTAACTGTGAGGACTTACAGTGTTGTGGCAACACCACCACCACCAAAGGCCCAATTTTTCAGCCCCTGTTCAACAGGTGAATGTAATTACAATTCTTGATCTAATATTTCACAGCAGGGCTCGTTTCTGCGCCCACCAAGAGTAACTGTGAGGACTTACAGTGTTGTGGCACCAGCACCACCACCACCAAAGGCCCATTTTTTCTGACCCTGTTCAACAGGGGCATGTAATTACAATACTTGATCTAATATTTCACAGCAGAGCCCGTTCCTGCGCCCACCAAAAGTAACTGTGAGGGCTTACAGTGTTGTGGCAACACCAACACCTAAGGCCGCAATTTCTGCAGAGTATATAGGGCAGAGTATATAGGGCAGGCCCCTACTTTGAAACATCCAACTTACAAACGACTCCTACTTGCAAACGGAAGGAGACAACAGGAGACAACTCTCCTGTAAGAGTTAATATGGGAAAAAACGTGTCTCCTCTCCACTGATGCTTTATCACCAATCCTTGTTTCACTAAAAACCCCAAATTGTCAAAAAACATTTGTCATTGGGACAGAAAGCGAGGTGAAATCTTCTGAAGAGGTGCACAGACAGCAAAACAAATGTCAAAGGGGTGATAACCCTTCCCTATGTTTTCCAAAAAGCTTAAAGAATAGATTTTTTGGCTGGAGCTACACTTTAAAAATGTTCCAGTTCAAATTTACAAACAGATTCTACTTAACAACAAACCTACAGTCCCTGTCTTGTTTGCACCGCCTGTATACTGCTGTTCAGAGGGCCTGGGCCCCCACGCCTTTCCTTTTTTTAATTTGGGTGTGGGGTTTCCCTTAATATCCATACAGGACCCAAAGGGCCTGGTAATGGACTGGGGGGGTACCCATGCCATTTGTCTCTCTGATTTTCATCCATATTACCGGGACCAGACATTACATTAAAGCCGTAAGCAGTTTTAAATGACTTTCATTACATTAAAAATGTAATTTTGTGCAGGGACTGTTCTAAGCACGGGAAAAACGCCCCACTTTACAGGCATACTATAGACACCCCCCAGGTATGATATTTAAAGAAATATTTCACTTTTTTTTCACTTTAAGCATCAGTGCTCCCAAAAAAACGGCCGTTTTTAAAACTTTTTTTGCATTGATACACGTCCCCTGGGGCAGGACCCGGCGGGTCCCCAAACCCTTTTTAGGACAATACCATGCAAATTAGCCTTTAAATTTAGCACTTTTGATTTGGAACGTTCGATTCCCATAGACTTCAATGGGGTTCTAAAGTTCGCACAAATTTTTGGTCCGTTCGCAGGTTCTGGTGCAAACCGAACCAGGGGGGTGTTCGACTCATCCCTAGTCTTGGCAATCTTCTTATAGCCTAGGCCATCTTTATGTGGAGCCAGAATTCTTTTTTTCAGATCCTCAGAGAGTTCTTTGCCATGAGGTACCATGTTGAATTTCCAGTGAGCAGGATGAGAAAGTGAGAACGATAACACCAAATTTAACACACCTGCTTCCCATTTACACCCAAGACCTTCTAACACTAACAAGTCACATGAAACCAGGGAGAGAAAATTGGGCCCAATATTGGTAATTTCACTTAGGGGTGTACTCACTTTTTTTGCCAGCGGTTTAGACATTAATGTGTGTTGAGTTATTTTGAGGGGACAGCAAATTTGCACTGTTATACAAGCTGTACACTCACTACTTTACATTGTAGCAAAGTGTAATTTCTTCAGTGTTGTCACATGAAAAGATATAATAAAATATTTACAAAAATGTGAGGGGTGTTCTCACTTTTGTGAGATACTGTAAATGTGCTCAAATAATGTACTCAAATTCTCGATGTAACAAGTTCCTTTACCTTCAAGATTCCCTTTGCTCTAAAATGCTTTGAAAAGATAGACATTTTTGGACTTTGTTTTCTTTTTCTCCTCTCAGTAAGAGCAGCATAGACTTGATTATAATTGTTCATGTATCACATATCCCTGTAGTTTATTCAGAATGGAGTGGCAGATGTTTTGTAATGTTATATCATAAAATGTGTATAGACCAACAGCTAATAATATGGCATTTTTACAAAATGTTTAAACTTTTAATTTAATTTATATAACAGGCAGCTGGTTAATGCTTTCCAACCAATTAATTAAGAGAAAGTAAAACTATTTTCTTGATTATTTCTTCATTGAATCCCATTTGGTTATTAAGGAAACACCATTGAATTGAATTGATAGAGACTATTATCGCACACTAGATTAGAACAATTACCTTGGTTATAATAAATACACAGATAATGTTTCATGGGTAAATCTAACAAGCATTAACACTGCAATTACAGCTACCGAGAAAAGCACAGGCAGGCAAATGACCAGAGCTGCTATTGAAGCTTGGAATGTAGAAAACTTTCACTTAATCCAACCGTTCCAACATGAAGGGTAATAAAACTGGTAATAGCATAAGCAATATACATGACAGAAAATCAAATAAAAAAAAAGAAAAAAGCAGAGTATACAGTTTCACACCTTGTGTTCTCATTAGAACAGCTGAAAAAATTCTATTATGTGTTAAAAAATAAAACGTACAGAGCATAATAGAACAAGTATTTAAATTATGGAGGAAGTGTGAACTTTCGTAGTTCTGTTTTATTTATAAAGCATTTTATCCAACAAATTAACGCGGAAACATTATTCAGGTAAAAATGGGCTGTGTGTGTAATGGTACTATGTTCACATTCCTGTTTGCATCCATTTTACTTTGAGATATGACTGTTTTTATGAAATTATTCTTGCCAATTATTACCGGAGGGCCCCATGGCAACCAATTCACTCTGCTGAATTCAGGACACAAGGGGTTTTGTTATGTTGCCAAAGGTTACTACACCTAAGAATATAAAAAAAAGAACACTTTATTGAGTATAATATACTAGCCTTCCCTGAAGACGTGCGTTGGTACAAAACACATAGGGGTGAGGCTATACGCTGACGTCATGCTGCCATCTCCGATTTTGGATTTGGCAGCTTTTTACGTGCCTGGCTCCATGTGGTGAGCACTTTCTTCCCATACAGTGGTATAGTTGCATTCACACTCCCCCTAGCGGTGCAGAGTTGCAGCTTCAGTGAGAAGACCAAAAGTGGATACATGGATGGATGGAGCCTGGCCAGATAAGGATGCTGATCTGTGTTGTTTAAAAACGTGCTATTTACTGCACTGTCAGCTTTTGGAGTTGGTGAGTAAGGTCATTTTTAGTCACAAATGGTGGTCTTCTTTTCTCTCTGGTTTGGGAAAGTCACACTGGGACAGGCAAGATTCTTATTAGGACTTTTGTATTTTTTCCCACTTACTTTATACTTTATAGACTTTTTATTTTTGAAAGTAATGTCTTATCTTTAATGTATTAAGGTATTTTGTTGTATTGAATTTATTGAATATAAGGCCAAAGTTGTTACCTTGAATAGTGCAGTAGGTAAGTAAACCCAGGTATTTTTTTAAACTTTTGCAGTACAGAATAAAGCAGGAGTCTTAGTTCCTTTATTTTTCTTTTAAATTATGCTATGTGATTTTTTTTTAAGTCTAAGCAGCAGGTATGGTTTCAAATATGTCTAAAGCCAAAACTTTTTTTTTAAATTTCTGATACAGCAGGGAAGGGATACTCCTGTTGCTGGCTTTTTGCCATCTATGACCAGTGGTGAGAATTATCTTCACTTCCTGTCCCAAAGACACAACGTGAAGTGAGAGGAAATTTCTCTTAACCAGTTGCAGACTCTGGGAGTGCTAGAAACACCCAAAAAATGTTGTCAGTGTACACAAGGCATGCATAGTACGTCCAGTCCTTCTGCCCTGCTAACGGGAGCCCTCTGTCTCAGTACACAGCAGTTCAGCTCTACTTAATCATAGCTGCATTGCTGAGTACACAGAAAAGGTTGGGGCAGCTAGAGCTGTCAAAAAAGAACAGTCTAAGGGCTCTTTCACACGGGGCGGATCAGTGATGATCCGCCCCGTGAACACCCGCTTGCTCAGCGGGGATCGCTCCGCCGATCCCCGCTGAGCAGGAAGATGACAGGTCTGTCTGTGCACACTGTGCAGCGACGGACCTGTCAGATCGCCGCTCTCCCCTATGGGGGATCGGATGATGACGGACCGTAGTGTCTGTCGTCACCCGATCCGAAAACAGATGGAAAAGTAGGGTTTTCCTCCGTTACACTTTTCGGATCGGAGCGGGTCGGATGTCAGTGGGCATGTTACCGCTGACATCCAACGCTCCACAGGGATACATGTATGTCCGTTTTTCATCCGAAAACGGAAGGATGAAAAACGGACATACGGATCCTCCGTGTGAAAGAGCCCTAACAATGTTTCTCAATGACATTGCTCAGCTGTGAATACAGAAAGATAACATTGTTTCATTTGCATGTTTCTGTTCATTTATCTACAGATCAAAGGGATAAAATACAATCTGCAGATGAAGTCAGTTAAGGCAATATGACAAGTAAAACATTTTTTTTAAATTAAACGTTCCTCTGTTTAACCCCTTATTAACCTTTAGTTTAGTTTACTCTAATCAGCCCTAATTAACTCCTTATTCTCCTTCCCCATTCAATTATAATTTTCCTGCTGATTTTTTTTTTAAATATTTTAACTAACAATATTTAAACTTTTTTCTGTTTTTCTTTTCTTTGCTCGTTAATATTTTTACACCTTTTTCATATATTTACATGTATATTTACATTTACATGTATTTATATAGATTTTCACATTAAAAAAAGCACAAAAGTGAAAAAACTACTTTACTTCATTTGTAAATAACTTTGCAATACCTTGTACCAGAATCATAATTTTAGTGTTGTTTTAAACAGGACAAATTGCTAAACAAAATGCACACATTTATGTTCAGCAACCCTATTTTATTTTAAACTAACCCTGCTCAAAATAGAAAAAGCTTTTTTTGTGTAGTTTTCTTATGCTTAACCACTTCCCGCCTGGCCTATAGCAGATTGACGGCCGGGCGGTGGTTCTGTTTTCCTGGCCAGCCTCACGTCAGCACACAATGGGTTAACCTCTCTCTCCAGTCTCTCAGGACCATCTTCTCCTAGCTGATAAAAAGGGAGCCCTTGGTTGGACTTTAGGCCACCATGCTCGTGGAATAGACTACGCCCCCTCTACCGAACCTACCCGCCCAGGTTAAAGCCTCTCCTGGGTTGGAAGGTCCAAAACAATAGAGGTAGATCATTTTATCACACTGGACGCTCTAGGTGCCAGAGCAATGCGGGCAGACTAAAGGCTTAAAGAGCTTACCACTAAGGCTGTGGTGTTGCTGGAAGATCGTGCACTCTTTTCCTGCTACCTAGGAGCCGCACTGGCCAACTCCCCTGTGCTTTCTGTCAGTTGGGGTCGGCGATGACATCACGGGGGGTGGGGCTGTGGGGGTGGAGGTGACAGGCGTCGCCTAGCAATGCTCACCATAAAGCCCGGAGGGCCAGGATGCTCCAGGCTGTTTGCCACAGCTAGTGAGGGAAATATTCTGGTGAGTTTCTTGAGGAGGGGGGGTGGCTGGGCTGTGTCAGTGTTTACTAGGCTGTGACCACTGAATATCCTTAATGCATAACCCATGTGTTTACAGCTTTCAGATATTTTCTAAATCTGCTGCCACCCCGAGTGACTCCACATCCTGTATTAAGGTAAAGTTATTTCCTTTAAATGCTAGAGTTAAAAAAAAAAGGGAGAGGATAGAATAGGAGTTTTTTTCTTACTTTAAAATCCTGTCTTTTTATTGCTGCAGTATGAGCTCACCACAGCCCCAAAGTGCACGAAGATCGTCGGAAAGGTAGGAGGGGTCTACGGGGAAAAAAAGACATTTGCGGAGGAAAAAGTCCCGCCACCGCTCAAAATCTCCGCAGGCTAAGGATAAAGGAATATATTCATGAGGCAGTGACTGAGAGTTGGTCTTAGGCACAAGTACTTCTGAGGCTAAGGCTAGAGTCAAGAGCGCATCTAAGCAGAAGCGAGACTCACCACCAATGCTGAAAATATCTTCAGGAGACTCATCGGACTCTGATGAACCATCAGAATATTTATTCAACTTCCAGCTCATAGAGCCTTACTTTGTAGCAGTGAAGGAGGTCATAGACTGGGAACAAGACATCCAACCACCGGAAAAGGTTAAGAGATATTTCCCTAACCTGAAGAAGCAGGGGGCAACCTTCCCGTTCATGATGGAGATTCGCAAATTATTCAAGCAGAAATGGGAAAAACCAGAAAGGAAGGTAAACGTACAAAATCGCTTTTTTGAATTATACCCATTTAAGACCCCAGAGGCTGTCTTTTGGGAATCAGCTCCAGGGGTGGATGCAGCTTTGCAGCTCCTAGCAAGGCAGGTGTCCCTGCCTTTGCAGGATTTTACAACCTTCAGAGACCCAAAGGACAGGCACACAGACACAGATCTAAAGAAGATCTATTCGACGGCTGGCGCAGCCTGCCGCCCGGCCATGGCCCTAGCCTCAATCTCCAGGGCTCTAAAGGTCTGGGTCACAAATGTGGAGACGGCCCTGAAGTCTGACGCAGAGAGGGCCAGAATCATTACGGCGATGGAGGAACTTCATCTCTCAGCCGCCTTTTTGGCAGAAGCCTCTATAGACCTAGTAAAACTGCTCGCAAGGCTTATGACTTTTTCAGTAATGGCGAAAAGGGCCTTATGGTTGCGCCATTGGGTGGCGGACAGTACCTCGAAACAGGCACTTTGTAACATTCCATACAATGGCAGGATGCTATTCGGGGATACCCTGGAGGAAGCTATCAAACGAACTACTGGAGGGAAGTCGGGTCTGCTACCACAGAGGCCCAAAAGGAGACAGCAAACCGCTCGGTCAGGCCAATCAGAGTTCAGAAGGGTGCAGGAGGCCAGGTCATATAGACCAGGCCGAGAATATATAAGACCCCAATGGAGAGGCTCACAAAGTTCCTTTCTTCGGAACGTGAAGTCTAAGGCCGCTCAGAACGCTAAGAAACCAGAGAAGTCCTTTTGACGGGTTGACAACCCATCCCCCCAGGTGGGTGCCAGGTTAGCATCCTTTTGGAAGGTATGGGCGGAGAAAGTCAAGGACCAATGGGTCCAGAAAACACTCAAGCGAGGGTACAAGCTAATGTTCAGAGAAAAACCACCGGACATCTTTGTCCAGACAGAATAGCCACAAGACCAGAAGAAACTAAGATGCTTGCAAGAATATGTGACCGAGTTACTTCAAAAAGAAGCAATCTTGCCAGTGCCTCTAAAGCAGCAGGGAACAGGAGTTTACTCCCCAATTTTTCTGGTGCCCAAAGCATCTGGAGATTTATGGACCTGACTGTATACAATTTTATCAATTCTGCAACCAGGGGACTTAATATCAGTCGATTTAGCAGATGCCTACCTTAATGTCCCAATCAACAGGCATCACAAAAGATACCTAAGATTTATGGTAAGGGAGGATCATTTCCAGTTCAAATGTCTGTCTTTTGGAATCAGCACAGCACATCAAGTCTTTTCCAAGATCTTGCTAGCTACCATCGCTGTTATACATCTAAGGGGCATAAAAATTTTCCACTACTTAGACGACATCTTGGTAGTGGCCCACGCAAACGAGGAGTTAACGGCACAACGCGAGAAGGTGCTGAAGATTCTATCTGAATTTGGCTGGATTATCAACAAGCAGAAGAGCCAGTTGATTCCCTCCCAAGAGATGGAGTACCTAGGGCTTGTTTTCAACACAAGCAAAGGGCCGGTCTGGTTACCACATCGCAAAATAGCCGAGCTAGTAGCCTGCGTAAATTTGCCTTGGACCTGTCTGCCGAGGCCGTGAGCGCCCCAGCCCCAGAGACTGGCATCCAAGGCTATTTGGATCCAATCTCCAGGGCTATGAGGCACACTCCGCGACAGAGTCCCTGGCGCTATTCACCACGTCAAGCCCTGACGGATCCGTCTTGGTATGAAGATCTTTTTGTGGAGTGATACGCCATCCCACTGGTTCAGGAAGGACATTTGGAATGATCTTGTATGGAATCTTGCCCAGGGAACAGCTGAGGTTGCTGCGGTGAACATTCACAGAGGTGTCATACAGTCCCTCTCTGACAGCGATGAGGACTCCATCATCAGTAAATAGCGTGATGGGGTCCTCATCGCTGTCAGAGATGAGGGATGTGGGGTGTGGGATGGCGTATCACTCCACAAAAAGATCTTCATACCAAGACGGATCCGTCAGGGCTTGACGTGGTGAATAGCGCCAGGGACTCTGTCGCGGAGTGTGCCTCATAGCCCTGGAGATTGGATCCAAATAGCCTTGGATGCCAGTCTCTGGGGCTGGGGCGCTCACGGCCTCGGCAGACAGGTCCAAGGCAAATGGAGCAGGATGGAGACCAGACACTCTAACCTTTTGGAGTTACAAGCAGCATACCTAGCCCCACTGGCATTCGAGAATCTGATTCAGGGAGCTCAGGTCAAGCTTATGTTGGACAACCGGACGGTGGTTGCATACATAGCCAAACAGGGAGGAACCAAGAGCTTGCCGCTGCTGCATTTGGCAACCAAGATATTCGTCTGGGCCGAGGCACATGTGGAAGCCTTGACGGCAGCCTGCAATCAAAACTACATAGGAGACCATCTGAGTCTGGATTTTCCCGACAAAAACGAGTGGGCACTCAACAAGGACTATCTGAAAACCATCTTTTACAGGTGGGGTACACCCTCGGTGGATTTGATGGCAACCCCATGGAATACGCAAGTACCCCAGTTCATGTCAAGATTCCACTTCAACAAAGCGCTAGCTCAAGACGCCTTCTCAATTCTGTGGGAATTTCCCCTAGTCTACCTTTTCCCACCGGTACCTCTGATAATGAAAACCCTATTAAAAATTGGGAGGGAGAACATCCATGCAATTGCAATCCTACCCTTCTGGCCATGAAGGCCATGGTTCCCACTGCTCCTGCAGCTGGCGGCAGTTTCCCCAATATGGCTGCCGCTGAAGAGGGACCTTCTACAGCAGGACCAGTGGTATCACCCCAACCTAGGCAGATTGCAACTGACAGCATGGCTGTTGAATCAGCCAGACTGCAGTCTCAGGGCAGCTCAGAAGAAGTAATCTCGACACTATTGAAGTCAAGAAGGGTCACAACTAATGCCACATACACCAGAATTTGGAGGAAGTTTACAGCATTTACAACTTTACAACAGAATTTCTCCCCATTGTCCGCAAACATTGCGCGGTGTGCTGGAATTTTTACAGTCAGCTCTAATGCAGTGTACACACGGTCGGACTTTTCGGCTACAAAAGTCCGACAGACGCCGACGGACCAAGTCCGGCGGACAATCCGATCGTGTGTGGGCTTCCCCAGACTTTCAGCGGACTTTTCCAGCCACAAATCTGACGGACTTTAGATTTGGAACATGCTTCAAATCTTTACGTCGTAACTCCGCCGGACCCAGAAATCAGCTCGTCTGTATGCTAGTCCGACGGACAAAAACCGACGCTAGGGCAGCTATTGGATACTGGCAATAAACTTCCTTAATTTAGTCCGGTGTGCGTCATCACGTACGAATCGGTCTGACTTTTGTGTGATCGTGTGTAGGCAAGTCCGGTCGTTAGAAAGTCTGTTGAAAGTCCGCCAAAAGTCGAAAGTCTGTCGGACGGGCTGTCGGACTTTTGTAGCTGAAAAGTCCGACCGTGTGTACGCGGCATAAGTATGGGCTCAGCATTAAACACCATAAAGGTACAGGTGTCAGCCTTGTCTTGCTTCACAGGCCACAAGTGGGCAGATGAGCCGCTAATAAAGCAATTTCTTAGAGCGGCCATAAGAATAAGACCACCAAGGAAGTCCCTGTTCCCAGCCTGGGACTTGGGCACAGTGCTAAAAGCTTTGCTCCAACATCCATTCGTGCCTGCGGAGACATAACCACTATGGTTCCTGACAGTCAAGTTGATTTTCCTCACAGCCATAATGTCAGCAAGGAGAGTTTCAGAGCTGGCAGCTCTATCTAGCAAAGATCTATTTTGCATCATACTCCCGGATAAAGTGATTCTTAGGCCCTCGCCAGCCTTAACCCCCAAAGGTGGTTTCCAAGTTCCATGTAAATTGGGTGACGGTCCTATCCAGCTTCACACAACCACGGAGACAAGAGGAGGAACTAGATCTCAGACCATTGGACATGGTCAAATAATTTTCAACTTACTTACACTGCTCTCTGCAGTTGCGCAAAACTGATACCTTGTTCATTCTGCCCTCAGGACCTAGAAGAGGAGAAGCGGCATCAGCTAGAACAGTGGTTCTCAACTCCAGTCCTCAGGACCCACCAACAGGCCAGGTTTGCAAGATAGCTGAAATACATCACAGGTGATATCACTTGCTGCTCAGTGATTGCAGTATTCTAGTCTGCAACTCCCCAAGGTAATACTTAAAATCTGGCCTGTTGGTGGGTCCCGAGGACTGGAGTTGAGAACCACTGAGCTAGAATCATAGCTACCTGGATCACCAAAGTGATAAGCATCACGTACGAGAAACAGGGGCTGACACCTCCACAAGTTATTAGAGCTCATTCAACAAGAGGGGTGACAGTCTCATGGGCAGCTTCTGCTAAAATATCGGTTGAAGACATATGCAGGACCGATAGTTGGAGCTCCTGCAAAACCTTCACCAAACATTACAGTTTGGATGTCACAGCGACTAGTGCAGCAAATTTTGGAAATGCAGTGGTGTCAACACCCTTCCAAGCAAAATAAAATATTCACTAAAGCAGCGTTACTAGTTGTTTTTCGAGTCTTTTTATTATACCACCCTATATCAGCTAAATCAAATCCCATTGTGTGCTGGCCAGGAAAACGGAAAATTGTTACCAATACTTACTGTAATTTTCCTTTCCTGGCCTGTCCTCACGTCAGTACAATCTTTTTTTCCCTCCCTACAAGCCTGTAGTCTGCTAGTTAGTTGAACAAGGGCGGGGGAGGAAGGGCTCCCTTTTTATCAGCTAGGAGAAAGTGGTCCTGAGAGACTGGAGAGAGGGGTTAACCCATTGTGTGCTGACGTGAGGACAGGCCAGGAAAGGAAAATTACAGTAAGTATTGGTAAAAAATTTCCGTTATCCTGACTGGGCGTCATATGATGTCCAGCAGGATAACATGCCGGCGCTCACCTACGGGGTGCAGCGATCGCTAGTGCGGCGCGTCAGTCTGACACACCGCATCTACGATTATGGTAGGGAGCCTCTGACAGAGCCTTCTTACCACGTGATCAGCTGTGACCAATCACAGCTGATCATTACGTGAACCAGGATGTTTCGGTAAACAGTATTCCTCAGTTCATGCTGACAGGGAGAGGCGATCGGCAGCTCTCTCTGTCAGAGGGGGGGTCTGTGCTGATAATCAGCACATTGATTATCAGCACAGCCCCCATCAGATGTGCCCATCAGCTGTCAATCAGTGCCCAACAGCTGCCAGCAGTGCCCCAATAATAAAGTCTGCCACTGACCATGGAGCCTATAAGTATGATTGTTAGTTCCTCGCAGCGCTATCATTGAGTGAATGTCCAAGACACAAATAGTTTTTTCCTTTCCTTTGATATATGTAGTTTGATAGACGGTGTACTCTGATTCACCACTAGATGGTGTAGGTGGTGTATTGGTTGTAGTAAACACGTATATCTATTTTATTTTAGGCTTTGATTTTACTTCATTTCAATTTTCTAATACACTAGTCCTGAGAAACTATGAGATCTGACCGATTGTGTATGAATTACTTTAAAGAAAAAACTGTCCATCATCAAGATTATCCACCGAGCGTGCTTAATATGAACGGAGGTTCGGATTCATTGTTTGTTTGGGTCGTTGCTAAGACAGCGGCGATGATATAAACTGGCTGCTAGGCACCGGACTCCTCATCCCTTTGAGAAAGTCACGTGGTGTGACGCAATGCGTCAGGGTAGGAGGAGCCAGGTGCCGACGCTTCCTGGGTACGGCCGAACCCGGAAGCCTTCTGTTTCCACACTGCTTGCTGTGTATTAGAATGTAAGTTGCTACGTTTGTTGTAATAAACTTTACTTGAAATATTACACTATGGAGGCTATTCTTTTCTCCCTCACCATCACCCTGGGACCATTGTGAGTGGCAGTGATTTTTGCAGAGAGCCAGATCCACGGACACCCTCCCAGGAAGTGGGATCGCCTTAGGAGATTCATTCTCTCCACAGAGCACCATCCATCTGTGCATTATCGCTTGATTCGGCCCACTGGGGGCCGCCACTGCAGGTGAGAGGCTGGGGGAAACAATTGTTCCACATCAGAACAGAAGTGGAAGAACTTATCATGAGTCACCTTTATTTGCACTTTTTAATAGACTTTCTTTTGCGGACATTACGAGTCACATTGCATGAAACAGCGTTTTTGTGGACTGTATTGCACAACTGTCACCTTATATGTACTATATTACCTATATGTGAATGCGGAGCTTTTAGTCGCATCTTCAGTCGCACATATGCATTTATGATAATTTTGCACATTGTGTCACTTTGTATTTTGGTTTTATTAATTGCAACAGGAGTTGCATTTTGCAAGAAGCACTTTAAGATATTTTGTATGTTTATGAGCACGAGAAACCATACTATAATATTTTGATATATCACATTTTGTTGGATATATTTTTTGTGGATTTATGGCTAACTAATGAATTATTGAATTCATAGTTGCATCTTCAGTCGCACGTATGCACTTTATGGTAATTTTGCACATTGTGTCACTTTTTAATTTTTGCTTTAATAATTGCAACAGGAGTTGCATTGTGCACGGAGCACAATATTTATTTATTATATTTTGAATGTTTATGAGCACGAGGAATCATAATAGTATATGTTGATACACTGGTCATCATAGGGTATTGTCATCATATGACAGTGCTCCATATTACTGCCGCCTATTGGTGCCCATCAGTGCTGCATATTAGTGCCGCCTATCAGTGCACATCCATTCTACATATCAGTGCCTCCTCATCAGTGCCCTTCAGTGCCACTTTATCAGTGCCAACTCATCAGTGCCCATCAGTGCCGCCTCATCAGTGCCCGACAGTGAAGGAGAAAACAACATTTCATGACAGAAACTAAGAAAAGCTTTTTTTTTTTAATTTCTTTTCTTTTTTTCATTGTTTAGCAAAAAATAAAAACCCCAGAGGTGATCAAATACCACCAAAAG
Source organism: Lithobates septentrionalis (assembly GCA_037952835.1). NCBI lineage: Eukaryota > Metazoa > Chordata > Amphibia > Anura > Ranidae > Lithobates > Lithobates septentrionalis. The sequence continues at coordinate 1,153,689 of JBBDGP010000948.1, read as the reverse complement.
AAAGCTCTATTTGTGGGAAGAAAATTATCAAAAATTTAGTTTGGGTACAGTGTTGCATGGCCGCCTAATTGTCATTCAAAGTGCGACAGTGCTGAAAGCTGAAAATTGTCCTGGGCAGGAAGGAGCGAAAGTGTCTGGTATTGACATGGTTAATTGTTTAAGGATTGCAAAAAAAGCCTGGCTTGTCCTTAAAAAAAAAAAAAAACAATATTTGTATGATGGTGTTTTCCTAAGTAATGGCAAAGTTATTACAGAATAAACAGGCCCATAGCAGAAATATAAAAAGCTGCTCGGGTCTATAACGGGTAAACAGGTGTGAGAGGCGAAGTGGTTAATAAGGGATATTCTCTCTTAGACAGTTGTCATAGGAACAAGTGATTCCATTAGACCTGTATTTTTGTTTCTGTGATAACTCAAACTTTAGATATTTCTATCTCTTTCAGTTCTGCAAACAAAGAACACTAGGACAATTAAAGAGGGTGAAACCTCCAAGTAGCTACAACAATAGGGTACTAATCCTTCCTCATCGTATCCAAACAAAAAATATTGGCTTTAGATTTACTGTAATTTTGCTCTCCCTGAAAACATAATATTACACTGCTTTTGGTGAAGTTGCAGGGGGTATTTTCTTTGTCTTTCAATGCTAAGTGGAGCGGCAGGTAGAGAAGGAAAAGTAAATATATACTGAGATTGGGTAAGGAATCGAAATAGGTAAAGTACAGGTTTGCTTTATGTTAATATGTACTGTAAACAAAATATGATTTCATTATAAAAAGTTGCCCATTTTTGATAACTTTCTTTAACTACTTGCTTACTGGGCACTTAAACCTCCTCCCTGCCCAGACCAATTTTCAGCTTTCAGAGCTGTCACAATTTGAATGACAATTGCACAGTCATACAACATTGTACCCAAATGACATTTTTTAAAAAAAAATTCCCACAAATAAAGCTTTCTTTTGGTGGTATTTATTTAATGCTTTGTTTTTAATTTTTTGTTAAAAAACAAAAAAAGACAGAACATTTTGAAAAAACAAAACAGATTTCTATTTTGTTATAACAATTTGCAAACTGGTAATTTTTTTCCTTCATTGATGTACGCTGATTAAGCTGCACTGATGGACACTGATAGGCTGCACTGATGGGCACTGATAGGCTGCACTGATGGGCACTGAGAAGACAAGACTGGTGGACACTGATGAGGCGGCACTGGTGGACACTAATGAGGCGGCACTGGTGGGCACTGATAGGTGGGACTGGTGTGCACTGAGAGGTGGCACTAAGAGGTGCACTGATGGGTGGCACTGATAGGCACTGATGGGTGGCACTGAAGGGCATTGATAGGTGACACTGAAGGGCACTGATAGATGGCACTGATAGGTGGCACTAATGGGTGGCAGCGATGGGCACTGATGGGTGGCAGTGATGGGCACTGATGGGCACTGGAAGGTGACACTGATAGGCAGCACTGCTAGGTGGCACTGATTGGCACTGATTGGCACCACTGGTGGATATTGATATGTGGCATGGTGGGCATTGACAGGTGGCACTGATATGCATGCACTAGTGGGCACTGATTGGTGGCACTGATATGCCCTGGTGGGCACTGGCAGGTGGCATTGGCAGGCAGCACTGGTGGACACAGATGATGTGGCTGTGCCTCTTCCTCTTCGGGACCGATGTCTCTTTCACAGAAGCTGGTGATCGGCTTTTCTTTTCTCCTCATGCTGCCAGCGTGTGGAGAAAGAAGAAACGATTACCGATCTTGTTTACATCACGTGATCAGCTGTCATTGGCTGACAGCTAATCCCGTGGTAAAGGGCTGGGATCGGCCCCTTTCTCCGATCTGTGATCAGCCGAAGCTCATTGACTCTGTAATCACAGAATGCACTGTCTGCGACCCACAGGGCGTGTGCGGCATGCATGCAAAGGGGAGGAGGTCATATGATGGCCTCCCGGCAAAGTAGGTCTGCGCTGTAGTCATCATTTGGCTATATGGCAGACACAAAGGAGTTAAGGTAATATTATAGATAAGAAAGAAGGTGAAATTATATTCCGTTGTAATTATATGACATTTTCCCCTTAGGGACCATTTATATCTATGCGTTTCAGGAATGCATGCCTTTCTGCAATGTACTGCAGTAATAATTACATGCATTGCTGCATTGCTGGCACCCCAACGTAATAAGGCAACATGCTCTGAAATGTGTGGCAACGTACTGTTTAATTTTTGGGACTGGCACTGTTCAGTTTTTGACACTGCATAAATGTAAACGGGCCTTTAAATGAACATGAGTTTAAAGATTATCACTAGAACACAATTGTAGCAAAATGATCAATAAAAATGTTATTCCCCACTGCATATTGCGTGCAATGTTTCAAATGACTAGGCTTTTGGCAATGAACCAGCACTGGATAGAGACTAGAGCAGCCTTTCTATTCTTTAGTTTTTGATTTCAGATTATTAAATTAGCTTTAGGTTAAGCTTTGAATAAAGGTATGCTTTAAATGGGTATCATGGTAGTACAATTACATAATATGCATCTGCAAAAACAATGTGAAATAAAGAATTCTTTGCAGAGTCTTAAAAAATCCTCTGAACATAACACAAGTGCCATTTATGATAGATCTGTAAAGGTGCAATGCTGTAATCATTTTATTCTGACAAGCCCAGAACCTCTCAATATAAGTGAAGAGTTGCCTTTATACCTGAATCCACTGCACACACAAGTTGGATTTATTCTTTAACATCTTTATGCTAATAGCATAATTTGAATTAAATTATAACTATTTGCCCTAGCATTTGAATGTTTGCATTTTAAAGAATACCCTATGCCGAACTCAGAAAATTAATACGTGCACTGTAATATTGTTACCGTAAAAAGCTCTTTGAGTAGAAATATTAATAAAAAAAAGTAGCGAGAAAAATGTATAGTTATTCAAAATATACACTACATAAGGTAATTAATTGTGAATGCATTATTACAAACAAGCTAAAGAAACATTTTTTTTTCATAAAAAAATATTTTCAGAACAATGAATTCTATCTTGAATGTTAAGCTATTCAGAGAAGAACTGAATTATTGAACTCAACAAAAGTAAGCATTATTCGGAATGATTTGTGCCTATTTCTGTGTTATTTCTCAGAAAAAAATTGTGGATCATGCTTATGCAACACAAATATGTTGCTACATGATGTAGCAACATCAGGAAGACAGAAACATAACTTTAAAAACAAGAGTGAGCTAAACATTCTTACTTTGTATAACTGAGAATACCTATGATACTTTAGTAGTATAGAGAAAGAGATATTCCATCATTTTTTTTCAAAACCTTATGGCAGATAACGTATTATTTGCCATGCATTTATAAAATACTGAGTCAAAGGGGATAGAGAAGAATCATTTATAAAGCCAAAGGAGTAAAATGTAAAATTACTTTTTACTAAGGATTTTTTGACCAGGCAGTGTGTAAAGCAAATAGAATACTAGGATGCATCACTAGAGGGATCACCAGCAGGAGGAAGAAGGTCCTGATTCTCCTATGTATATATTTAGTGAGACCTCATTTTGAATACTGTGTCCAGTTCTGGAGACCTCACTTACAAAAAGATATTGATAGGATAGAACTAGTGCAGAGATGGCTAACAAAAATGGAGAAAGATCTGGGGGATAAAACATATCAACTGCGACTTCAGGAAAGTAATATGTACAGTCTGGAGGGAAGAAGGGACAGTGGAGACATGATTGAAACCTTTAAATACATCAAGGGGATGAATAAGGTTCAGGAAGGCAGTCTTTTCAATATGAAACCAAAATCAAGAACACGACATGACCTCAAACTAACTGGAGGAAAGTTCAAAACAAATGTTAGAAAGTATTATTTTACTGAAAGGGTAGTTGATGATTGGAATAAACTACCAGCAGAGGTAGAAAGACAGTCAACAGTAAATGGCTTCAAACATGCTTGGGATAAACATAGATCTATAGTCAGACAACAAGGCTAGTGAAAAACAAAAAAAAAACAAAAAAAACAAACAAAAAACAAACAAACAAAAAAAAAATGGGCAGACTCAATGGACTACTCAGTCTTTTTTTTGCTGCCAACATTCCTCTCCAATAACATGTTTGGGTTCTTTTACTAAAGACAAAAATGCTGTTAACTTTACAAGAGAAATTACACTTTGTAAGGGAATTTTAACCTTAGCTTAATGAATGTAGTGAAATTTCTATTTGCAAACAATACCCAATCCTGCTAGTACATGATTGGATGATGGATGTCAGCCGACATTCATTAAAGTGAGAGTAAACTCCCATAGATGGTTTTTACCTATAGGTAAGCCTATGATAGGGCATACCTATAGGTACAGTAAATATCTCCTAAACATGCCCGGTTTAGGAGATTTTTACTTGTGAAGCCGCCAGTGACATCACCGCGGGTTGCATGTGCAGGAGTGACATTGTCACGGGTCGTCCAATCAAGGGACCGGAGCCAACACGGATGGAAGACTGGGTGAAGATGAAAGCCCTGTCAGCGGTGACAGTGCGCCGCTTGAGGGCTTCATTTTAAGGTAAGTTTCACATAATGTGCTAGTATGCGATGAATACTAGCACATTATAACTTTGCCTTGCAGGTTAAAAAAAAAAACAATGGTTTACTACCGCTTTAAGCTTTGAGAAAAATTCTGTTGCTAAGTGCAATTTTCCGTGCAAAGGGAACACCATATTTGCCTTTATTAAGTCAACCCCTGTTGCTTTGGTCAAGACAAACATACATGTATCTTTACAGCAAACATGAGCTATATTTGATGCCCAGCAAAAAAAGTGTGAGTTGAAAATTAGTTGCATAACACCACAATAATTTTACTTATTTTTGCTGGGAACTAATATGCATGGAATACAATAGTCATTTTATTAGAAGTAGACAAATATTTGAAATTCAAGTAATCAAAACTTTTTAGACCAGATCAAACTTTGAAGTTAGCATGCACTGGTCACTTTTAAACTGCTTTGCATATTGATTTTCACACTTTTGTTTTAACACATATAAAGCCATCATTTCGTTGTTTTTTAAAAATACTCTGAATGTTTTTTATATTTTAATAAGCAAAGATATCAACAAAAATGTAATTTGGTCTGTTTAATGTATAACATATTATGTATAACAATACTATTTTGACTAAATAATTTTTTCCTTTTTAGTCTAAGCACAGGCACTTTAAACATCCACACGTTTTATTGCATACATCAAGTAGAATTAGTAGAAAACAAGTGGAAATATGTTAGGTATTTCTAATTAACAGGGCTTTTTCTAAGAGACCACTGATACTGGTAGCTTATGAAGATTGGGGACAGAGAGTCCCCGATCTGCTGTTTACCTGACCACTGCCAGCATTTTGACATCTCTGAGTCCAGCCAGAAGTGCTCAGAACTGAACACTTCTGGGTTCATTTTATACGGAAGAGATTTGTGAACAGGAGTTTTGTTTTCATCCTATAATCTTCCACCTTAACAGAGCTATGATAGTGACAATAAAAGAGTCAGTTATTCCCATCTTTTAATATGTAACCGCTCACAGTGGTTACTGATTAATTCTCTGGAGAAAGAACTTTCAATAATATCCTCCCAGCACGAAGAGCTGGCCAGGGGATGTTAATTTACATTGGAGGGTAGGAAGAGGTTAGATTCTGCTGCATGCTTGTGAGAAATAGAGTAAATTCATCAAGCAGGGATAGCAAACCAACATGGCCAAGCAATTGTGATGTAGAAGCCACTTTAGTACACCTTAAGTGATACTTCAGATAGATGAATAAGAGATACTCTCCTCCAATTTGCTGAGTAGAAGTTAGTGAATAGCAGACCTTTCAAATAAATTGAAAATGACTGTTAGTTGCTGTATGTTGAATCAGTTTGGTGGAATGTGATTTGATTTTAAACCAGGACAGATCATCATTTTTTAATTAAAATGTTCATTCATAGATCTAAAAAAATGTATTTTGCAATCACTTTCTGAATTATACACTACTGACCTTTGACGTACTAAGGATGATAAGGTGGAAGCTCTGAGCAGTATAGACATGGTTTATTCCTTGAGGCTGGCCAGCATGTTCCCCCCACAAAGGATTATGTCTGATTGGTCTGTAGACAGGGTATGACAGGATATGAACATACAGGGGATGCTGGAAGAAGGCACCTGCCAAGATTTAAACCATGTATGGGCAGGCTGAATGTACCCAAGTTGATCAATCAATCAACTTGGGTACAACCAGCCTTTTAGATTTGAACCCGCTGTTATAGCTGTCAGCAATAATCACTGTGTTCTCCCAGCCAGGACAGCTCCCCCCCACCGGCTAAACACTATGGCTCGGCTGGATGGATTCCACCCATGGTTGCAGAAAACAAAATTGCTCCATCTATGGCCGACTTTAGACCACATAGGAGACAATGCCACTACTCCACAGTCAGGATTTCATTATAAGCAACCACATGAATAACCACACTATTCACGTTTCTCCACATAGGGCAAACTGACCTGATCAGGTCAAATTTTCATAGGTTCAGCTTCAATTATACATTTTAAGATAAGCTGTATGAAATAGCTTATCTTTTCTAATTCTACTTTAATCAGTGCCACATAACCAATTCCAAGGTGTAGGGATATTTTTACTGCAGATTTTCTTTCTAAATTTTTTTTTTTACCCTAAATTCCAATATAAGAAAATAGACAATATAAAGCCAACATTCTCTAGCAGATATAGATTAACGAGAGGAAATTAATCTGTCATTTTGCAGGAGCCAAGACCAATATGAATATACTTATGTGATTATCACAGTAAATATCTCTTTTGTTTTCTCTAATTGCCAGTTTGAATGTATGAAACTCGTCAATGGGATTAAGGCTAATAGATGTTTGGTCACGCATAACATGCAGGGGAGGAATCTGATACACATGGAGAAAGAAAAAACTGCACTTAATGAGCTTTGCAAATGTTTGCCATATTTTTAATGAACCCTGGAGTTTTCATTTAGAAATGCATAGCAACTGGTTTTCCATTTAAAAAAAAAAAAAAACTTAAGGGTATAAACACTATGCAAATTATATGTATCAACACCACTATAAGGATGCTAAGGCCAGATTGGTGGGAGGCTCTTATCAGTTTTTTGTGTCCTTTGTATTTCTCATCAAACAGTATTGTATAATAGATGTATAAAACCTTTGGAGTATGCAATTAAAAAATTGCTATCAATTGGGTCTGAAACATTAACCACTTGCCGACCAGCCACCGTCCTAATACTGCGGCAGGTCGGCACGATCCGGCGAGCCATCATAGCTATACATCGGCTTGCGGGTTCGGGATAGCAGGCACACGCGCAAAATATGCAGAAGAATACATATCGGCCTAAACTGAGAAAAAGTTTGCTTTTTTTTAAAAAAAATGGGGATATTTATTATAGCAAAAAATACAAAATATTGTGTTTTTTTCAAAATTGTCACTATTTGTTTGTTTATAGCGCAAAAAATAAAACCCACAGAGGTGATCAAATACCACCAAAAGAAAGCTCTATTTGTGGGGAAAAAAAACGTCAATTTTGTTTGGGTGCAGCATCGCACGACCGTACAATTGTCAGTTAAAGCGACGCAGTGCCGAAAAAATGGCCGGTCATTCAGCAGCCAAATCTTCCAGGACTGAAGTGGTTAAAATACCAATATGTTTAAATACAGATGCATGCACTTTCTGTGACATTCTGCTGGAGTCTTTGGCTCTCTTTCCAACTAATACCAAACTGACTAAAATATATGGAGATCAACATTTGGAGGTGGCGCATTGGTTCCTTATTCTTTATTTTGCTCAATTAGTTTTATATGATTTTGATCATATGTCTGGGGCCTGTATTACCAGAAGGCAATACTTCTTACCATTGGTTGTGCTCACTAATGTCAGTCTTCCATTTCTGTCATCTGTCAGATGTACCTCTTGAAAACTTGTAAACTCGGGGTGGGGGGGGCAACCGCTTTGCAAGATGGACGCTTAACTTCTCAGCTCCAGCTCCATCTGGACCGATCTCTAGCATTACCGCCATTCGGACTCACTACAGCAACAAAATACCACACAGGGACCTTCCCACAAGCCTCCGCCATGTCACAACAGAACCGCAAGCGGAAATAATACAGGCCACTAGGGATGAGCCGAACACCCCCCTGTTCGGTTCGCACCAGAACATGCGAACAGGAAAAAAGTTCGTTCGAACACGCGAACACCGTTAAAGTCTATGGGACACGAACATGAATAATCAAAAGTGCTAATTTTAAAGGCTTATAGGCAAGTTATTGTCATAAAAAGTGTTTGGGGACCTGGGTCCTGCCCCAGGGGACATGGATCAATGCAAAAAAAAGTTTTAAAAATGGCTGTTTTTTCAGGAGCAGTGATTTTAATAATGCTTAAAGTCAAACAATAAAAGTGTTATAACCCTTTAAATTTCGTAGCTGGGGGGTGTCTATAGTATGCCTGTAAAGGGGCGCATGTTTCCCGTGTTTAGAACAGTCTGACAGCAAAACGACATTTCGAAGGAAAAAACCCATTTAAAACTACCCGCGGCTATTGCATTGCCGACAATACACATAGAAGTTCATTGATAAAAACGGCATGGGAATTCCCCACAGGGAAACCCCAAACCAAAATAAAAAAAAATAAATAACGTGGGAGTCCCCCTAAATTCCATACCAGGCCCTTCAGGTCTGGTATGGATATTAAGGGGAACCCCGGTCAAAATTAAAAAAAAAAAATGACGTGGGGTTCCCCCTAAATTCCATACCAGACCCTTCAGGTCTGGTATGGATTTTAAGGGGAACCCCGCGCCAAAAAAAAACGGCATGGGGTCCCCCCAAAAATCCATACCAGACCCTTATCCGAGCACGCAACCTGGCAGGTCGCAGGAAAAGAGGGGGGGACGAGAGTGTGGCCCCCCCCTCCTAAACCGTACCAGGCCACATGCCCTCAACATTGGGAGGGTGCTCTTTTCTTCTCTTCTTCTCTTCTTCATTTTCTTCTCCGGGCCGCTCCGGACCCATGCTGGCATGGAGGGAGGCTCCCGCTGTGTGACGGCGTCTCCTCGTCTGACGGTTCTTAAATAAGGGGGGGCGTGGCCACCTGGTGACCCCACCCCCCTCTGACGCACGGTGACTTGACGTGACTTTCCTGTGACGTCACGGGGAATGCCACAGGGAAGTCCCGTAATGTCCCGTGTGTCAGAGGGGGGCGGGGTCACCGGGTGGCCCTGCCCCCCGTTATTTAAGAACCGTCAGATGAGGACACGCCGTCACACAGCGGGAGCCTCCCTCCATGCCAGCATGGATGCGGAGTGGCCCGGAGAAGAAAATGAAGAAGAGAAGAAGAGAAAAAAAGAAGAAGGAAGAAGAGAAGAAGAAGAAGATGAAGAGAAGAGCGGGAGCCTCCCCCCATGCCAGTGGTGCGGAGCGGCCCGAGGAGAAGAAGATAGAAGATGCCGCAGAAGAGATGCTGGACAAGAACGCCGGAGGAAGAACCAGAAGAACCAGAAGATGAAGGAAGATAGAAGAAAGAAGAAGCATTTAAATAAAGGAATTGTCAAAAACTGTCTCTTGTCATTTTTAACATTTTTGACAGTTTTTTAGTGAAATGGTAGGGGTAAGTACCCCCTTACCATTTCACACAGTGGGGGGCCGGGATCTGGGAGTCCCCTTGTTAAAGGGGGCTTCCAGATTCCGATAAGCCCCCCGCCCGCAGACCCCCACAACCACCGGCCAGGGTTGCGGGGATGAGGCCCTTGTCCTCATCAACATGGGGACAAGGTGTTTTAGGGGGCTACCCCAAAGCACCCTCCCAATGTTGAGGGCATGTGGCCTGGTACGGTTCAGGAGGGGGGGCCGCACTCTCGTCCCCCCCTCTTTTCCTGCGGCCTGCTAGGTTGCGTGCTCGGATAAGGGTCTGGTATGGATTTTTGGGGGGACCCCACGCCGTTTTTTTTTTTGGCGCGGGGTTCCCCTTAAAATCCATACCAGACCTGAAGGGTCTGGTATGGAATTTAGGGGGAACCCCACGTCATTTTTTTTTTAAATTTTGGCCGGGGTTCCCTTTAATATCCATTTTTTTTTTTAATTTTGGTTCAGGGTTTCCCTGTGGGGAATTCCCATGCCGTTTTTATCAATGAACTTCTATGTGTATTGTCGGCAATGCAATAGCCGCGGGTAGTTTTAAATGGGTTTTTTCCTTCGAAATGTCATTTTGCTGTCAGACTGTTCTAAACACAGGAAACATGCGCCCCTTTACAGGCATACTATAGACACCCCCCAGGTACGAAATTTAAAGGGATATTACACTTTTATTGTTTGACTTTAGGCATTATTAAAATCACTGCTGCTGAAAAAACGGCCGTTTTTAAAACTTTTTTTGCATTGATACATGTCCTCTGGGGCAGGACCCAGGTCCCCAAACACTTTTTATGACAATAACTTGCATATAAGCCTTTAAAATTAGCACTTTTGATTTCTCCCATAGACTTTTAAAGGGTGTTCCACGGCATTCGAATTTGCCGCGAACACCCCAAATTGTTCGCTGTTCGGCGAACTTGCGAGCAGCCAATGTTCGAGTCGAACATGAGTTCGACTCGAACTCGAAGCTCATCCCTACAGGCCACCGAAGAAACTAACGGATTTCTTCACACAGCCATCAGACATTGAATCCCAAGATGGCGCCCACAGCCCTGTACATGGAGTGTCCTCATCTTATACTGACCTTCCTGATGCAGATGGAACAGAAATATCACCTCAACAACAATCCTTGGACCCATCACACAGTACAACTCGATATGTACTGGAAACAGTCCCACAAAATCGAGGATGCGTCTGGATTCTAAAGGCGCAAACACAGAGGTGAGCCCTGTATATTCCCTCACATCATCACATTCATCCACCATAGCGGCGTTCCCCACATCTAATCAACCTGTGATGGACACCACAATGAAAGAGATGCTCATCATATTACAGGATTCACTACATAATGATATAGCATCCATGTTTACAAAATTCTCAGATCACATGCAATTGGTGGGTCAGATAGTGCTTCACATTGAAAACCGTATAGGCACGATGGCTGAAACGGTTAACGACCTAGTTGAAGCACAAGACCACACACATGAGGAACAACAATGGTTGAAAGCCAAAATGGCGGACCTCGAGGACAGGTCCCACCGTAATGAAGTTAAAATTAGAGGTATACCTGAAACCATGCCACATTTTGCCATATCTGGCGCCGATAGAAACCATAATTGACCGCATTCACCGCATCCCCAAACCACCACATCTCCCTGCAGATGTTCCCAGGGATGTTCTAATGAGGGTCCATTTTTTCCATGCAAAGGACCAGCTTCTTTTCAAAACAAGACACCTGGGAAAACTCCCAGCACCTTATAGTTACCTGCAACTGTATGCTGACCTCTCACAATACACCCGTCAACTGCGCAGACAGCTAAATACCATAACAAAACCGCTTAGTAATCATAAAATCCCATATCAGTGGTGGTTCCCCACCAAAATTGTGGTTACCAAAAATGGAGTCAGGCACAACATATCCACGGTTCAAGAAGGAATCAAACTTCTCAACCTTTGGGGAATTATCCCTGAGCCACCTGACACAGCCACCTCCACGCACAAAGGGCCCGTCCACCCAACTCATGATATCTCAACAGCTGCGAAACACTGAAAGGATCCTGAATGGCGGGTAATCAATTGAAACCAGTATGACATTTGTCCGGTCGGACACCTTGCTTGTTGCAAAGTTTACCACAAAATTTCACCCCGCAAATTTTAATACAGCCTGGTTGTGATTGGCTGTCAAAAGTTGTAGTTCTAATAAGACCTTCACTCTGAACTGCTAGTTTTATAAGCATATTATTGACTTGTCTCTTACTTTCCCCCCTTCCTCCTCATTGTCCTCCCTTACCCCGAGAGCACCTGATTGAAGCACGCCCGGAGTCACCACGCATTGAATTGTACAGAACAACTCACCAGATCCATCAAACTGTAAGTACTTTCATTCCTTATTGCACACCATAATACAACAAACAGGCTGCCTAAATTCCTAACGCTCATCCTGCAAAACAATCTTCTATGTGGTGCACTGCCAAAGAGTCCAATTATGACGTCCTCTGCCTACAAGAGACGCACTTTAAAAAATCAGCAGAACCTAAATGCACTAATCGTCAATTCGCACACATTTTCCAAGCCTCAGGACCCAGTAAAAGAAATGGAGTTCTGATAGCAATTAAAAACTCGCTTGCCTTTACGCTACACAACAGCCTAATTGATGAAGAAGGACGATATCTAGCTCTAGACTGCACCATAGACAAAACCAGATATACCATCGTCAAAATATACTCACCCAATACAGGATAACTCAGGTTCCTAGCTAAGCTGATGAAAAGACTCACCAAATTCCGCCAAGGATGCCTCATATTATGTGGCGACTTTATCATGGTACCAGACAACTATATAGATGCATCTCTCCGCAATTCCAGAACATCCTCGCCTATGGGTTCCTTCATAAGAAAGAACGACCTATATGACATGTGGAGATGTCACCACACCACCGAACCTGATTACACCTTTTTCTCTCACAGACACAATTCATACACCCGGATAGACTATTTCCTTGTAGACAAATAGACACTACCCAAAATATCAAACTCCTCTATAGGAACAATCACCTGGTCAGTATCAATCGATGTTGTAGAATGGTCACACCCTGCACGGAACAAGATTTGGAGAGCCAATGCAGCAATAATTCAATCTCCTGAACATTCAGCTTACATACGTAAACATCTTGAGGAATATTTTGAGATGAATGCTGGATCAGTATCTAACAATACTATCCTCTGGAATGCCCACAAAGCATTCATCAGAGGAATTATTATTCAACTTAGTGCTAGAGAGAAGTGGAATCGATCACAGCGCCTAGACACTCTTACATCCACTAATAAAACGTTAGACGAACAAAACCAAACTAACCCTGGTCCCAAAACAAGAGATAAATGAACTCTTCTTTGGCAAGAATTAAGATATTTACTTTTGGAATCCCATAACAAAACTCATATAAGATTTAAAGCCACTCACTATTCAACAGGGAACAAAGCAGGGAAAGCACTAGCACTTAAAATAAAATTACATCATATTAAAACTAAGATCCCACACCTTTTTCACCCTACCACAAACCAAAAACTCATAGACCCCCAAGCTATCTCAGACGCATTCAGCCATTATTACCAATCACTATACAATCTGAAAGACGACCTCAATACCACCCAACCATCCATAGAAGATATTGATGCCTTTTTACAAGAAATTCAACTACCCAAACTTTCCCAGCAACAACTAACAGAACTGAATAAACCATTTATCCCCTCAGAAATCCTTAATATAACTTCAGGTGAATATTACAAACAGTTCAGAAATACCCTAGCACCTTATCTAACACAATTGTGCAATGACACTGCCTCCTCCTCTTTTCTCCCCAATAAAATGCTTAATGCTTTGATAATCACGTTACTGAAGCCAGGGAAAGAACCTACAACTCCTCAAAAATTTCAGCCCGATCTCACTCCTAAACATAGATTTCTGCTAAACTCATAGCGTCCAGATTAGTAAAAATGATGCCCACATTAATTAATCCAGACAAACCTGGTTTTACAAAAGGGAGACAAATATATGATGCAACACGGAGACTCATAAATATCATCCACAATGCTGAGAGCAACCAAACGCCTTCTCTGCTCCTCTCACTGGATGCAGAGAAGGCGTTCAATAGAGTCCACTGGTCATATTTGAAGGAAACACTCCATAAATTTGCCTTCCAAGGAAATTTTCTGTCAGCCATAATGGCCCTATACTCGTCCCCTTCAGCCAAAGTCTATACTGAAGAAATGGTTTCTAAACCCTTTCCAATCACCAATGGAACCCGTCAGGGATGCCCACTATCGCCACTTTTTTTTAATCCCCTAATGGAACCTCTAGCAGAACACATCAGATCGCATAAAAACATAACAGGATTCAAAATTGGACAGCTTGAACACAAAATTAGTCTATTTGCTGATGACGTAATTATGATGATGGCATCACACTTACTAAATCAGTAAAGGGACTATTCAGCAGCAACTACGTCGAAACCAAACAAATGCTAGCCATGGAAACGGCCAAATTGTCTAAACACGAACTTACCTGGACAGGCAGATTAGCTGCCTTCAAAATGCTCATTCTCCCCAAAGTGCTATACACATTCCGCACTTTTCCTATCCCTCTAAGTAACGCATATCTTAAATCTCTCCAAACTATTATTCTGCAATACATATGGCAAGGTAAAAAAACCAAGAAGCAGTCACTCTAAACTCATTAAACACAAAACAGTGGGAGGAATGGGACTCACTGACATCAAAGACTACTACATGGCCATTATCCTCTCCCAACTAAAAGAATGGATGAGTACTTAACAAAACACACTATGGGGGAACATTGAGAAATTCACAACACCAGGTCCTAATCTAAAAAAATGGTTGTTTAGTACTTCATCCTATACCCCTAATCTCCATCTATACTCACCGACCATACGAGCAGCGGTTACAGCTTGGAAAATAGTACACAGCGCCAAGTGGTCATGACTCGCCACTACACCTTTACAGATACCCTTACATACTCTCCAACTATTATCGCCTGATCTAAACATTCCTAATTGGCTGATACAACACGCATCAACAACTGAAGAACTCAGAAATAAGATAACCAGTAAACCATTCTCATCAGTTCAACTAACTTACGAGGCACCTACCTCAGATTATCTTACCTACCACCGCATTCAATCATGTCTCAATGCTCACAAACAATTAGAGGGATCACTACCCACCAAATTATGAAACTTCTACTTCTCACAAGAGGCTGACACAAAAGGCATCACTATTATCTACAATACACTACAGGAAAAATTAGTATTCTATAAATCTAAACCATTTATATATTGGGAAAAGGACACTCAGATGCAATTCTCTGAACACCAATGGCAACAAGGCACCAAGATCAATATATAGAGCCACTTGCTGCACATCCTTATGGGAATTAACAAACAAAATTTCACTAATATGGTACCTAACACCTCTCAGATTGGCTAAGCTCCAAACCTCTACCTCACCCCATTGCTGGAGAAACTGTAACCAAACAGGAAATCGAATCCACATTCTGTGGTCCTGCCCATTGTTGACAAATTTATGGAAAGAAATAGAACTTTTTATCCAAGAAATAGGCCACTACAACATAACCCTTATCCACAATTAGCTGTCCTCAATATGATACCAGACACAATACCGCCAACATTTAGAACAGTTCTCACACACATACTTCTGGCAACTAGACTTCTCATCACCAGATGCTGAAAAACACCAAATGTCCCATCTTTGATGGATGTGATCACTTTGGTTGCTCTTCAGTGCGTGCAGCGAGTACCATTGACTTGTCATTGTGTTCTTGTTCGTTCGTTACTGTTTTTCAGGTCGCTCTTCACAGGCCTTGCTGTTCTTCAGTGCGTTCTGTTACTTCGTTCTGAGCAGCCGACTTTTTTGCTGTGCGGGGGCTTGGTGTTGGGGTCCTGACTTTGACACAAGTCCAGTCCATGAACAGGGTGGGGAGGAGTTCATGGACCAAGAATTGGTTGCTTCAGCGTGACCAGTTCTGTCATATGCCTTTGCTCTGTGAGATCCGTGAGAATAATCCTGATGATTTCAGGAACTTTCTCCGGATGACGGACCCCGTATTTCACCGTTTGTTGGCTTTGCTGACCCCCTATATCAGCAGGAAGGATACCTGCATGAGGCAAGCCATCACTCCGGAGCAGAGGCTCGTCGCCACCCTGCGGTACTTGGCGACGGGGAGAAGCCTGCAGGACCTCAAGTTCTCGACAGGCATCTCCCCCCAGGCTCTGGGGGTCATTATCCCAGAGACCTGTTCTGCCATCATCCAGGTCCTGCAGAAGGAGTATATTAAGGTAAGATTTTTATCCTTTAATATCACATTTTATTGTATTTAATGTTTGTTAATATATTGTATTTCTTTCCTCATTCCCTAATTACCATGATTGTAATATGCTGTGAATGTCCCCTTTGTCCTCATGCATGCTGGATTTTTATGTAATTATTTTTGTTGTCCTTCATACATATTTGCCTTCACTTACCTCCCCAGCATGCTGTCCTCGCCCTATATTCACCTCATGTAGTCACTTTACAATGTATTTTATCAGCTCCATAGTAGTGCTTTACCCCAAACACCCCTAAAATGTATTGAAATGTGATTGGTGCTTTAAATTCTGGCAGAGTGTCAGAGGCTTTTTTTTGGGGGTCCCCAAGTCATTTGGAACCCTCCTTCCCCCCAACTGCTAAGTCAGCTGATACCAATTCTCTATCTATCCTCAATCATCTATCTGCTGACTTTGCCAGACCCATACACACTATACCCATCTCTTTTGTGGTAATATTTATGGATGAATTCCCCAAAGCATGTAGTGCAAGGGCCTGCCTGAATACTTTCAAATGGTACAGTTTCAAGTTTTTGTATACGATTATTTTCTTGATAGGTAATAGCAGAATGTCCAAATGTGCTAAAATGTGTACAGTGTGTATTTATATCTTTGTATTATGACACTTCTTACCTGTCCAGTGGGCTGCCAATAGTGTAACTAAGGAGGGGCTGTTCAAAGTAATACCCATTATTTAGGCATTCATCTCTCAATGAAGTGGAGAGGGTTACCTGTCCCAGAGTCCCCCCCCCTATAATGTTAGAAATGGCCCAGGGGAGGGGGGAGGGGGAATCTGATAGTTGGACCTTATACTTTGGTTTCAAGAAATTTCCTCTAATAAATGTTATCTTGATGTTGGCCAACAATGTTTGTGTCTAATCTGCTTTCCCTGTTTATGTGCACAAAGACTAAATTTTTTTTTTTGGTTTTGACTCCACAGTTTCCTTCCACGCCACAGGAATGGCAGACTGTGGCCTCCCACTTTGCCCAGCGGTGGGACTTTCCTAACTGCGGAGGGGCAATTGATGGGAAACACGTCCACATCATCCCACTACCCAACTCGGAGTCGTACTATTATAATTATAAGGGGTTCAATAGTATTGTGATGTTGGCGGTGGTGTCAGCTACTTATGAATTTCTGTATGTGGACGTGGGGAAGAATGGCCGGATGTCCGATGGTGGAGTCATCACCCAGACCGAGTTCTACAGGCGTCTCCAGAATGGTAGCTTGGACTTGCCACCTCCAGAAGACAATGTGGAAGGACTCCCATTCATCTTTGTTGCGGATGAAGCTTTTGCGCTGGGGGACCATCTTATGCGGCCATTCCCTATGAGGACCCTCACCCGGACCAGAGGGTTTTTAATTACCGGCTGGCCAGAGCCAGAAGAGTGGTGGAGAACACGTTTGGAATCATGGCCAGCTGGTTCCGCCAATTTCTTACACCCATACATATGGCGGAGTACAAACTGAATCACATCATCCTGGCGTGCTAAATCACCATTCTGCCAACTATGCTGGCTCAGTTGGGCCTGAGGCCGGAATTCAACATGACGCCTTGAAGAATACCTTGAATTCTTTGCGGGTAGGGGGCTATCAATATGCCAGACAATGTGTAAAACATTTTGAAAATTAAAAAAAAAAAATAACTCAAATCTTTGGTGACATTTTTACTGCTTGTGTTTTTTTGAGCTGACCCTGACAGAAATGTGGTGAGTCCTGAAAATGGCATGATTGTGTAACATTACAAAGCACTGTTGGGTGTTATTTACTAAAGGCAAAGGCACTTTGTACTACAAGTGCACTTGAAACTGCACTGAAACTGCACTTGAAGTGCAAAGTGTATTTTCTCTTAGGAAATAACCCCCATTGTCACAGAAAACACCAATTAGAGCACCACAAAAGTGTTGGAGCGTTGAGACAATAATCCACACAATCTTGATTAAGAATCTTTTTAATAACAGCACAATCACATGTGCATTTCCAAAAGGTTTTTAAAACAAACCAACATGTTTGTTGTTTAACAATTTTTGGGGTCACATTAGAAAAAGTAGAAATGTCCATTTAAGATAAAACAGGCATGTGTAAAACCAACAAGAAATACACAATTTTAGAACTTACAAAGTTCACATTTGGTAGAACTTGAAGGCAATATCAGACATGAGTATTTACAAACTGTGTTTGATATTGCGTTCAGAAGGGGTGAAGTCACCCCAGGAAAAGCCAAATTTGGAAGTTGCACACAAATTTCCGAATGTCAACATGTGCTAGCTGCCATCACGGGGGATCAAGGGACGTGTTTTTGGGGGTGCAACCCCTTCCTCACAGCTACTTTATTATTGAGGAAGGGGTTGCACCCCCAAAATGCGGCCATTGATCTCCCGTGATGGCAGATAGCACATGTTGACACACTGTGTGCCTCTTCCAAATTTGGCTTTGCTCCAAATTGACATAAAAAATACAAAAAAATTTGGTACAACAAAAACCCAAGGCATTTTGAGGGGTTTTAAACTCTCCTTAAAACATCAATGATGTTCTTCATTTTTTGTTGAACATCATTGATGCTTTTCACAATGTTTTCCAAGTCCCTATTACACCCCATGATCTCCCCGATCAGGATCTGGGCACTTTCACTGGTGAAAGGATCTGAATCCACAACATTACGATCCCCTAAAAAGATAGAAAAAACACCATGTATTATAAATATGGCGGCATCCATCTCTTACCTGAGCCTGTGGTCGCAGAAACTCACCTGTTGTGGTGACTAGTTCCACCACGTCTTCCTCCTCCTGCTCTGCTGGCCTTCGGTGGATTTCCCCTTCTTCCAGAGGTGGGGGGTCTCTGGTCTCCTCGGATGAGGGGTGTCCTCCGAGTCTTTTCTCCCCTATGTAAAAAAAAATAGGTATACTTAGCACACAGATTTTTGATGGCAGAAATAGGAATATGAAACATTGTTTGGAAGTGGGGTAGAATTGTCTGTTTTGGCAGAGTTCCAAGATGTGGCATTTTTCTTGTCCTTTGTCAAGCTTGAATACTTACCTGTCTTGTACAAGCTTCACAGATGGAGACACCCCTATAGTATACACTGGAGCACCTGTGTGGCACCCCTAATAAAAAGGGTGTTCTTGTGTCCCACACTAGTGCTCCAGCGTCCAGATGTGAAAACTGCTGCTGAGTGTCCTCTCCTTACACAGAATGTAGTTGGCATTTCATTCTAGTAACAAACCCATCTACACAACCCAATGCTTTTCATACAAGTAGGCCCTTAAAAATGCTGGCAAATACATATGGCCAAACAAACTATGTTTGATACGAAAGAATAATGTGCCCATGAACATGAAAGTTGCCTTTTGAAACTGCATAACAGTTAATAAAAGCACATGGAGCAGCACGAGCGTAATAAACATAAAGAATAGGAACACAGCACAACTACTTACATTTTTGCAGCACTCTCCGGAGCTTTCTGTACTGCTCATGCTCTCTTAATTTGAGGTCCGACCACCGCTACCTGAGCTGACCTTTCGACCGTCGTACCCCGAAATTCCGGTGCAGACTCTTGACCACTTTCGCCATGATCTTGGCCTTTCGGACATTGGGGTTGGGGTAAGGTCCATACTTCCCATCATAGTCGGCCTTCTTCAGGATGTCGACCATCTCCAACATCTCCCCAACCATCTCCCCATATGTCTCCCCAAAGGACATATGATGCCTTAAATCGTCTCTTCCGGGATCGGGACGTTTCAGGCTCGGGGCTTTCCTCCTCCTCCTCCTAGTTGCTGTAATTAGTACGCACCTGTTCTGACTCCACCATGTGCTCTTCCCCACTGCGCAGAATGAGAAGGGGCGGGGAATAGACTAGAAATAACGTCAGGGGCGGGCGGAGTTACACGCATGCGCAGTGTGTATAAAGCGTAACACGCGTGCATAGTACGTACGATCTGTGAGCGGAGGAAGGAGTATCGGAGGCGTCGATCGTGAAAACAAAGCTAAGATCTAAACTTGGGCCTATACTGCTTCTAAATTGAGGCCTATATTGTAACTATATTAGGAGAGTTTCGCCTGACATTAGTGTTTGTCTTGTGTTGTGTCTTGCAGAGAAAATGGATGGCATCAATGATCACATTTTCCTCCCCCTGTTCTTAGACAAATACAGGGAGCTTCCCTGTCTGTGGCAGGTGAGACATCCACATTAAAATAATAAACAAAAGAGGCAGGCAGCGCTGGAGAAACTGCTGGAGTTGGTGACGCCGGTGGTCCCCAGGGCACCCATCCCATATTTAAAAAACAAAATTGGTGGCCTGGGGGGCACTTATGTTAGGGAGCACAAGAAGGTCACGGATTCCCAGAGATCCAGAGCAGGAGCAGATGACATTTATGTCCCCAGGCTGTGGTACTATGAGAGACTACGATTTCTGTCAGACCACACTGGAGTCAGGGAATCCCTCTCAACCCTTCCTTCCACTCTTCCTTCCACCCCAGCTGAGGCTTCCGATGTCCAACCTGGGACTTCCAGCCAGGAAGAAGTGGAGGAGCCCAGATGGAGTCAGGTATAGCATTCTTCTACAGATTTAGGGCCAATAAATAAATGATGTTTACTAGATGTTATTATTGATCACTAATTGCTGAGTTAATAAAGTGTTTTACATATCAATAGACAGTAGTGGGCACCAAAAATTCTGACAAGAATGAAAAATGCTGGGCTCGGAATGATAGTCTGTTATATTTGTTAACATTCAATTTGCAACAATCATGAGGTGAAAATTGTATGTTATTGATGAATAAAAAACTAAAACAATGTCCCTTTTTCATACACAGGAAGACCTCAGCCAGGAGGAGGCTGTGGAATGTGGCACACAGGAGGAGGCTGTGGAATGTGGCAGCCAGGAGGAGGCGGGGGTTAGTGGCAGCCAGGAGAAGCCTGGGACCAGTCGCAGCCTGACAGAATCGCAGGTTCCGCCCCTCGGCCTTCCATACAAAAGACCCAGGAAGGGGACTCACATGCAGGATTCAGCACTCAGGCTCATTCAGGAGGCTTCTGCGTCCCTCAGAGCCTTACCCAAAGAAGAAGGCCTTTGCCTGCATGGCTGCCACCAAACTGAAGGGCATGCAGGAGGGTCAACGCCTCATGTGTGAGAAACTTTTTTATAAAGTCTTAACTAAGGGAGTGAGTGGCAAAATCACACCCAATACTGACGTGATTGAGTTGGAACATCCTCCTCCTCCTCCTGCCACAAGTCCACCACCACAGCCACAGCATGGAAGGAAGCGTGGAAGGAAGACCAGAGAGTGATGACCCTGGATTCAGTCTGGTCTGGTCAAAGATGCAGTCTCTTGTATGACCACAGCCTGGGGACACAGATGTCATCTGCTGCTTTCTGGATCTCTGGGACTTCTGGACCAGACTGCACTCCCTTAGATAAGGACTCCTCAGACCACCAATTTTGCTTGAAAATAGTTGATGTCTGCCCTGGGGGCCAAAGGCTTCACCAATTTCAGCTGTTTCTCCAGCGTTGCCTCCCTCTTTGTTTAGTTGTGAGCCCTTAATAAAGGAATTTTTGTTTCAATTATACTCGCCTATGTGTGTTTTCCTTCAAAAAGGACAGTTAGTTTGTGAGGAGGCAGGTACATTTCAAAAATACAATGTGAAATTAACAAGAGACACCAACACCAAGCAACCTCCTTGAGATTAAATAATACAATATATCAATGTGTGTTGTGGTAAATTGACACACAAAACACACACAAAAATATTATGGAGTAAAAAAAAAAAAAAAAAAAATACATCAGCCTTGGAAAAAATAAAAAAACACAAAAAATAAAAAAAATGCCTTGACCAAAAAAAATAAAGAAATATTTAAAAACCAACAAAAAAAAATTTGGTCAGATGTGACAAATCATAATATATTGAGGGAATCACAATAAATAATAAAGAAAGAAGTTTGTGAGAAGTCTGTGTGAATATGAGCAGCAAAACTACTTCATTCTTCTCACATTATAAAGAAGAAGAGAGTGCGCTGTATTAAATAATTTTTTACATTGCAGCGTGACGAAAGTGCTGTATTCATTGCGAACGCTAATTTTACCAGACCGAGCTGTTCCGTTTCGAATTTCTTCTGAGCATGTGTGGCACTTTGTGCGTTGGAACTGGCCACACACGGTCGGAATTGACGGGATTTTGTTGTCGGAAAATTTTATAGCCTGCTCTCAAACTTTGTGTGTCGGAAAATACAATGGAAAATGTCCGATGGAGCCCACACAAGGTCGGAATGTCCGACAACGCGCTCCAATCGGACATTTTCCATCGGAAAACTAGACCGTGTGTACGGAGCATAAGTCTACGTATACTTTATTAACGAATGCTTACATTATTATTGTTGTAATAAAGTACTAGTTTTCATGTCAGAATCTATGTAACATTGCTAACAATCATATATTCTTCTATGTACCAATTTTATATATATTGGTTTTGCAATTTTTATCAATGTACACTGTAATAATTCAATAAAAATCAAATTTGAAAAAAAGAAATGCTAAAAAAAAAAAAAAAACTTGTAAACTTCTTGAATAATCACCTAATAAATAAAAAATAATAATAATAATAATTGTGGCCATCCCAATAGAAAATAGTCTGTTTGCATTTTGTAACCTTCTCTCTCAAATTTAGTAAACAGTCTGGGGGATTGGTTTTGTGATAATGTTTTACCTTCTAGTGGATCCACCAGGACCTGCTAGAGCAGTGGTCATCAACCCTGTCCTCGGGGGCCCACTAATGCTTATTGACATTTTTTTACCAAAGACATGTGGCCGAATACATTTTGGCCTAAATGTATGACTAAATTGAGTTCATTGCATGTTTTTATAACAAAAAGTAGAAAATATCATTTTTTTTCAAAATTTTCGGGTTTTTCCGTTTATAGCGCAAAAAATAAAAAAGGCAGAGGTGATTAAATACCATCAAAAGAAAGCTCTATTTGTGGGAAGAAAAGGGCGCAAATTTCGTTTGGGTACAGCATTGCATTACCGTGCAATTAGCAGTTAAAGCGACGCAGTGCCGAATTGTAAAAAGTGCTCTGGTAAGGAAGGGGGTAAATCCTTCCGGGGCTGAAGTGGTTAAAAACACCATTGTTTTTGTTAACAGACATTTGTCTAATTTCAGGAGCAGAATTTCTTACATGTAAAATTAAAGCAATTCCTTGTGTCAAAAGGGAGCTGGTCCTACATTCCTCATCTCACAAAACTCTTCCATGGATCCGATTCCCAACCTTGCGCAGTTTGAGTACATGCAAAGAAAGCCAAAGAGTGCGGTCCATACTGCTTACTATTAGGTTGCGGTTGATAAAAACAGATGTATAAAGTAGACAGTTATTAAGCTTCCTCTCCAGGCAGGGCAATTCTAAATGATGTAGACAGGGGTGATGATTTGATTCCATTAGAGCAACTTTCTGTTTCAGTACACTGTAAATGAGAGAGTTTGGGGTAATGCCATTTTTCACTCACAGAATGTTCTCGGTCTTCTGGGGGACACTGGGTATCATTCTATTGAACCGGCCAATGTGGCCCGACATTCAGCCAGTGTGTACTAGGCTTTAGTATATGCAGCACCATCTTATGAAATTGCTAAGAAAATTGGTTAATTGTGATTCCCAGCAAGGCTAGAGAAGGGTTGGGAGTCGTTAGAATGCCTGTGGTGGATGATATTAGTATAAACACTGCTTTACAGAAACTAATAGACATACAATGCCATAGTGCATGGATTAAATTACCCTTTTGACCACATTTACGCCAGCAGTCAGATGACATTTGCAGAAACATTAAAGACAGCCTATGGTGGGCAAGGTACTACATATGAGCTATTTTTAGAGAGTATTCCCAATGGGAAACACAGTGAGTTACTGAGTATATATGTGTAAAAGCTACCTCCCATTCCTTATACGAGAAGGTTTGTCCCAGTTCGCTTTCCCATTGTAACATGGACATGGATTTTGCATGTTGGCTGTGGTATTGTAGATATGAATAGAACCAGGAGATCCCCCCTTTAAGGGCTACATGGTTACTATAATATTTAATATTGCGATGGGCAGATTCAAGAATCCTCTTTGAAGATGATTAATTTGAAATATTTTGTAGGCATCCCTCTGCTGTATGTTATCTGGCATACATTACTTTAGTGTACCCTCTGTCTGTTCAAGTTTTCATAAACTCAGTCATAGATACAGTCATATTCCCCTTTTGTATTTTGAGCAAGTGCTTCCATGCTGTCAACATGGCAGCAATAAATGTATGGTCCAGGAGCACAGTGTTTATTTTGAATGCTGCATATGATTGTTTGTGTTCCAAGGGCAGTATCTAGTCATATAATTTCTTAGTAGGTATGCTTGTGAAGGTAATTTGTGTGCCCTGAGTCTCTGGTAACAGGGAAGATGTGGAACCAGAGACCAAAAAATGATATCCATGCACTTTTTTTATATATTTATAGTAGTTTGCAGATACAATTAAATTCCTCATTTATTATCTGCCCAAAACTGACTCAAGAATTTCTTTTTCAAAAGAAGAAAGGGGTTCCCCTAAGCGGATTTTTCTGTCACTTGCACACCAAAATATATATATAGTGGAAAGGTACAAACTAATATAGAGAGTAAAAACAGTATTTTATTTAAAGATTCTCATGTAATAAAAACATTAGAAGTATTACAAGCAACGAAAACATTATATATTGTACACAACTCAGAAGAGTTTTTTTAAAAGGAGTGTGTTCCAATAGAAGATGACACTTGTAGGATGGGACTCTATTCAAGCCCAACGCGTTTCGGAATACCTTATATGTCAGTCCTTCATCAGGGGCATAGTTGAAAAGAGGAACTCATCTAAATTAATTGAAAAGCATAAACAATAAATTGCCTTATAGGTCTATATGTGAGTATACCATTAGTAGGTTAAATGATCGATTTATCACCTACCTTTTGTGTTATCGTTGCTTTCTTTAGAATAACAGGTAAAAACCAAGAGGGAGAAGCAAAGGTTGCTTGGGAATAGAATGGCAGTTGGGTATAATTTGTATATGCGAAATGCTGTTCTCTAGATACTCTACCACTGTATAGTATTTCCCCAACTGGGGGTATCTGACATTTCACCTACCCTGCCCGTCCCGGATGCGTACTGGCCGAGACGGTATACTGGAGCGAAGGAGGACAGTCCTATAAATGGAATAAAAATCATTTGTGTATGTGAGACTTCTATTAGGTATTAATCAAATTTACATAGATAATTAATAAATGGAATATTGTAATGAGAAAACCCATAATGTGCATGACTGATTGTATTAATAAATTCTATTCTAGAGTCTACTTATTTATATTTTCATTTGTTTAATATTCCATTGTAAATAGACATGCATAAGATAAGTTATTTCGGAGTTATATACAAGTGTTGCAGCCTCCCATGGTGTAAGTAGATATGAAAATATTTTTAATATTTTTAACATAATGAGAGTGGCAGTATAATGCTGTCATGTGTTGGACTTACACACCAAAATATATGTAGTGTTATATAGTAGTAGGAGGTGCAGGTAAATAGTCCTAGATATGTTATCAGATTAACTTTGATATTGTGTTCATGATATGAAGCTGTGTTAGATTTGCAGACCTAGATATTATTGGGAGCAGCAAAAGTATAGCAGAAAACACAAGTATGCTTACATGGGTAATAATGAGTTTGGGAAACATTAAAGTTTCAGTTTTTTTAAAATTTAAAATAAACAAAGGGGATAAGTAAATAGATGAGTTTCAGAAACATTGAAGTTTAGGTTTTAAAAGGAATAAGAGTGAATTACACAAGTAAATCAGTACCTTCAAATAGAGAGTAGTTGTGTTTGTCCGGCCACGCATCCCAGCATCCGGCGGGTATGATGCTTGAGCTGGGAATGAGTGAAGCCGGTGTATATGTAGGATGAGCTTCAATCAGCTGGCGTAATCATTACGCACAGCTGAATTGTGAAGCCCATCAGCTGGAGAGTTCCGGTATCGCTCCCCGAGACGGGGAAGCGCGGCGCCGCCCCTACCGCGCATGCGCGAGCGCAGTTACGTTGGGACGGCGTCACACACACCCATCCCACCGGCACGGAGTGCCTCACTGGCAGACTGCGCATGTCTGCCGGAGTGGCAATGTGGAGGTGAGGGGCGTAGATGTAGTGTCGCCCTGGTAACCTCCTATGGCGCCGCCCAGAAAGAAACTCTAAGCGGCTTTCCGTGCCGGGCAACCGCCAAAGTCAGACGCACCCAGGACAGGCCAGGAAGGGACAACTGAAGGGGAGAGGTTATTACTATGGAAATGTTTACAAGTGGTAATACAATATTAAATAAGCAACACTGTTTGAAATAGAGGTTGTATATAGAGTAAGCAAGAGACAGCAAAAATATCGCATATAATTAAAGATCATTGCAAATTCAAGTATGTTTGATTGGTTTTTACATGGGCAAAAGACTGGTTCATTGAATATTTTTTCACAGACTCATTGAATATTTTTTCAGGAACTATGGGACAACATATATCACATAAACTTGTTACAGATATATTATGGTATTACTTATCGGCAATATTTGTGGTTTTCTACATTTCACAGCTGCACTTAGATCTGTTCATTACATCAAGTCATTAGAAGCCATATTCATATTTATGCTGACACATCTAGAATCAAAGATTAACATAGATGCAGACTAGTAACAATTCTGAGTTGCCATCTTGTATGATAAATATTAGTAAGCAATAAAATAGTACCATATTTGTATATATTAACTGTAATAGTACAACCTAGTATACATCCATTAGGAGTCTGACAGGTTACAAAATATTTACTCTTGAGATGTTTGAATGGGTACATACATGTTTCCATATTGTTATTGTATTATTTTAGAGGAGGGGGGCGAACGAGAAATGATCTTTAATGGGATATGTCAAAAATCTTAAATTAGTGTTGGTCATGGATATTATAAAGGTCTAGCCCTAGTATGTTTGGGGCGATTTAATATTTCAAGAGTCGTGTATGTATTAAATCAGACATCTCAAGAGTTTACATTATATATAGTGAGTAGATATTGTTACATGGTATTGACATATGGTTAAACATAAGAGACGAAAACAAATAAAGGTCATATATTAGTTTTTTCAAAAATCTTTACTGGACGAGATCTCACTATTTTATTTCTCCATTCCACCGGAGTTAAAACCTTCGAGGAATGGTTCAAAGCATATAGCCTCATTAAGGCCTGGGGGTGATGTGGCCTTTAGTAAATAAATCCATTTCAGTTCTCTCTGGAGTAAGACTATTCCAGTCACCCCCTCTAGGACTCGGGTGCACCCGATCCAGAATTAGAAACTTAATTCTGGGGAATTTGCCCCCATGTACCAAAGAGACATGGCGACCCAGAGGGAGGTCAGGGTCAGATGTTTGCATAGAAACAATATGTCTGTAAGCTCTTTTCCAAAATTCTAGTTTAGTTTTCCCTATATAAAAGCAACCGCAGTTGCACTGGAGCAGATAAACTACTCCAGTGGTTCTGCAGTTAGCAAAATGTTTTGGGTAGAATTTTTTTCCATTTGGAAGGATGGGATTCTTTTGTGTCAACATATATGTACAGTAGCGACAAGAGCCACACGCAAATGTTCCTTTGTATTTGCAGTATACCTTTACTGATTCGTTTTGGAATTCACTGTTTATTATTTTGTCACCAATGGATGTGGCTCTCCTGAACGTGAATTGAGGTTTGCTTGGCACTAAGTGGCCTAGAGATGAATCGAGGGTCAGTAGGTGCCAATATTTTTCAATTATTTTTCTAATTTGACAGTGTTGTTGGTTGTACGTTGTTATGATACGAGGTAAATTGGTATCTTTCTGTCCAGGGGTCTGAAAGAGTGTACTCCTAGGCTTATTCACTACTTTTTTAAAAGCTTTTTTTAGGGACTTGTGTGTATATCCTTGTGCCAACAGTCTATCACGTAAATTAGCTGCTTCTTTTAGGAATATATCATTGTCTGTACAATTACGTTTGATTCGAAGGTATTGTGAATACGGTATAGAGTCAATGAGAGGTTGCGGGTGGAAGCTTGCAGAGTGCAGTATGGTGTTCCCTGCGGTGGTTTTTCTAAATAACTTGCTAGACAGTTTGCCTTGTTTTTCTTTGTAGATTTCTATGTCCAAAAATGTTATCCGATTTTTATCGGAGGACATTGTAAATGTTAAATTGAAATCATTTTTATTCATCCTTAGTAGGCACTGCTCGAGCACATCCAGGGGGCCATCCCAAATGACCAAAATGTTGTCTATATATCAATACCAACCCACAATGTGGTTGGTATATTGGGTAGGGCCATCATCCGAAAGAAAAGTTTTCTCCCACTCCCCCAGGTACAGGTTGGCATATGATGGGGCAAAGCATGTCCCCATCGCAACCCCCTGCACCTGGAGGTAGTGGGAGCCATTAAAGGTGAAAACATTGTGAGTAAGGATGTGCTCGAGCAGTGCAACGACAAATTCATTGTATGTCGGGTCTAAGTGTGGATTTTGTTGAAGTATGTGTTTAATTGCTGCTAGTCCACGTTCATGTGGAATCGAGTTGTAAAGCGTCTCCACGTCGATTGTCACTAGAAGGGCTTGATCTGGTACATACAGCTGATCTAAGATTTGTAGCAGGTGGCTAGTGTCCCTTACATATGATGTTAGTGAAACTACAAAGGGTCTTAAGTATTCGTCAACTAATTTGCTTGTGTTGTCACTGATTGAGCCAATGCCTGAAATAATTGGCCTGCCTGGTGGATCTGTCAGGCTTTTGTGTATTTTTGACAGTATATAAAATGTCGGAATCCTAGGAAAATTATTTCTTATAAAGGTCCATGTGGATTTGCTAATAGTGTTGTTCAAAAATGCTGAATCCACGAGCATATAAAATTCTTTATTGTATTTTTCAACAATGGAAGTTGGCATGCGACGATACCAGTTCATGTTATTAAGAATTTTCTTGCAAATGTTGATGTAGTGGTCATTGTTTAGGACAACTATGTTTCCTCCCTTGTCTGATGGTTTTATGGTTATTTTGTTGTTATTAGCTAGGGAGGTTAATGCATCTGATTCTTGTGGGCTTAAATTAGAGGGTCCTTTCATTTGTATTTTCAGTTTGTCAAAATCATTATTTACGAGTTTCAAAAAGGCTGCTGCATTTGGACATGTGCTAGGTGGCGGGCACAGGTCAGACTTTTTCTTTAATTTTGATGATGTTAGATGAGTCCGATCATTTAACCTACTAATGGTATACTCACATATAGACCTATAAGGCAATTTATCGTTTATGCTTTTCAATTAATTTAGATGAGTTCCTCTTTTCAACTATGCCCCTGATGAAGGACTGACATATAAGGTATTCCGAAACGCGTTGGGCTTGAATAGAGTCCCATCCTACAAGTGTCATCTTCTATTGGAACACACTCCTTTTAAAAAAAAAACTCTTCTGAATTGTGTACAGTATATAATGTTTTCGTTGCTTGTAATACTTCTAATGTTTTTAATACATGAGAATCTTTAAATAAAATACTGTTTTTACTCTCTATATGAGTTTGTACCTTTCCACTATATATATTTTGGTGTGCAAGTGCCGGAAAAATCCGCTTAGGGGAACCCCTTTCTTCTTTTGAATCAATTTTTTGGATGTGGCACGGCCCTTTGTTGTGAACCTAGGAGAGCTAGTTACTCTCTTATACAAGAATTTCTTTTTATACAAAGTTATTTTTGGATGATACTGCAAATCTATCATTCTTCCAACCATCTATATATTTCAACAAAAAGAGACACAAAGTGCAACCCTGTCCAAATGTTTGTTTTTTTTGTTTCCGGATAGTGAGAAAGACCTATGAACTATGTTTTTTTGCTGTATACATTTTCCCTGAGGAGATAAATCCTCATTTTCTATCCAAGTGACAACTGGGCACTAAGATAGTAAGGGGAAATATTCAGATAGGACACAGATAGCAATTATAAAAATTGGGAAAGGGTGAAGACCACCATCAGAGATATTCCTTCATATTCTGTCCTGGTGACAACTGGTAGGAAATGAAGAGAAATGCCAATTTTGACTATTTAAAATGACAAAAACTCTAAGGGGCCTATTTAGAAACGTGTTCACAAAAGAATGTTATAAACAGACCTCTAAGTGCAAGCACATAAACAAATATAAATAAATCAATTAAAAATATATGCCACATGTGACCCAATACATTACATTTATGAGAACCATAGTACTGACATTATAAAGAAAAAGTACTAATTAATAGTAATCACTAGAGTACCAGAACCCCTGCTTTTTGTGTGAAAGCAATAATGTTTCTGCAGAAGTCTGACATGCTCCCATCAGAGATGTTGAGCTCTATGGCTCAACAATCACCAAAGCTCAGGCTTCCTGCTGATTGGAGGGCTTCAGCTCTGACTTAGCAGGGGTCATGATGAACATCTGCAGAGAAACCATTGGCTCTACACAGAAAACGAGTCTCCTTCTCTGCAGTGTGTAGTTGGGAGGCGTTAAAAACAGATGGTTGAGCCATGTTTTTACAGACCCCCCCCCCAGGCTGCAAAGGCAACCATATGGGGTTGCACAAATGTTGTGGCAAAAATTATACTCAACTGCAGTGTGGTGGTGTGGCATTTTCAGGGTTGATTGATGAGGTGAGATATTGCCTCCTCACTGCCTATCAAATGTCCCTGAAAAGTGAAATATTGTGGGGGTGGCAAAGGCTCTTGCGTGTTGAAACTTAGCCTAAGGGCTCTTTCACACAGGTATTAATGCAGTACAATGGTACCATTTTTATCAGTGGAGTCTTGCTTGCTATTATCCCAAAAACCCAAAAGCCCCCCCCCCCGATATGTTTATCATAACACAAATATAAGCAAAAATATATGTCAAAACACTTATAGTCTCCGTGTCAATGAAGGTCTTCATTTGGACTTTTTGGGCTCTGGAAGCTCTGGGTTGTTGTGAGACTGCAGCAAGGTCCTTGTTATAATTGTCCCTCTATGATTTCCATCATTTTTCGATAGATTTGACTAGAAAAAAATGTAGAAATAGGGTACATGTTTCTCTTGGTGTCTAGAGGCATATTGTATTTCTTTTTATAAATTTTCAGAACCCTTGTGGTAACCCTCTCCACCCTGTTTTGATACTTTGGGACCAAAATTTTAAAATCCAAATTCTTACATCAACAAATTGTCTCCAAAATATTTGCAAAGGAGGGTAAGTTAGGGAGGATATTGGGCTAATTTTATCCCACTGAGAGTTGTTCTGAAGAAGCAGCCAAATAAATTTAGGTTGATTAATGGTGATTAGTTGTACCCCAAGTGTATGTCGATTAACAGTGTCATTAGTCAGGAATTATGTTTAGTACCTTACATCTCTTTTGACACAACAGTAGCTTGGGTTCAGCATTATGGCCAGGGGTCAATGATGGCCAAAATGGATATCGAGGTAGTATTTCATCTTCTGCGAGTTCATCCAAATAGTCAACACCTGTTGATTTGTCATTGGGAGGAGTGCTATTTTATGGACCATTGGTTGCTCCATCTCCTGTCTGTCATACACTATTTAGATTATCTTTGCATGCATGGGTCCACCGGGTTTCTCACTCTCCTTAGTTTTGTTATGCACTTTGGAATAGATCACCAGGGCCTATGGAATTACGCTTGCATGGGACAAAATAGAGGGCCCAAAAAATTCAATTCAATTCCTGGGTATCATTATTCTTAATTCTCAAAAATTGAGGATTTGAAACTATCAGTAGGTGAAGCTAGGAGATCAAAAGGGGTGTGTCTTATACAGATGGGGTGCCTTTTCAACTTTCATCTTAGAGCTGATATGTCTGGGATCATCATAAACACAAGTTAAATTGGGAGCAGATAGCAGATTTAGAAGTTTGGGAGGAGTTCTTTGCTCAGAATAATGGCAGGTTATTGTGGATTGCTCCTATGCTGTTAGCATTCAACATTGTGTAGCAAACAGATGCAGCAAATAGTACAGGCTTTGCACATACTGCTATAGCACATGTTGGGTGGAAGAATAGCTAATAGAATGGCAAGATGCAGATTTCCTATAGTAATAGTAATTTGGCACTTTTGGAGTTGCTTCCCATTGTAGTCACAATGGAAATTTGGAGTGCTCTCTATAGCAATTACTGCATACTGTTTAACTGTGATTATTATGGAAGTGGTGGAAGGAGTAAGTGAGTTGTCAGGCTTGTTCCCTCTGGAAGTAAAACATTCGGTGTTGACATTTTGCATCTCAACTATTTCATATAAGCAGTGCATATTCCTGGGGTACAGAATTGTATGACTGATGTGTTGTGTTGTTTCCCCAGTCGGACAAGCTCCAGAAGCTGGCAAGGAAAGAAGAGCAACAGAGGTTCCATGTGCTAAGCATCTCTGGAAAGTGGCATTGGGATCTTAATACAGTTACATTGAAGAAGGCTCTGATGAAGAAGGGTAACCTTCGAAATGCGTTAGCCAGCAGTAGTCCGTACGCCTCCTTCTGGGACCTGGAAAACTGCTACCACTGGACTATTTGCCTCTGTGCCATATACAATGCGATTTTTTCTTCGACCTTTGTGAGTAGTTTTTATCTTGTTTTTAATTAATAAATCTGTCAAGGATAATGCACTAGGCTGGTGCGCTCTTTTTCTTTCTTTTCATTTAACACTAGGACAATCCCATCCTTAAGTGCAGCAAGGCCGAAATCCACAGTCCTTCCTGAACCCTTGGGACCTTTTAGCTAATACACCTGTGCGCAAGAGTATTTTTGCATCTTTTCATACAACATCCAGGGACTTAGTCTGGGTTATTTAGTTTGACTACTTTGCTTCCGCAGGGAATTCCCAGGAGGGGCAATGATCTGGTCTGACATAGTAGTCAGGTGGGTTAACTTAATAAGAAAGTTGGCAAATTTGTAGCCAAAATCGGGGAACTGGTACTCAGGCACACTAAGCTGAAAGATCAAACCGTATGGTAATGGAGAGATGATGCCATTCATCTAAATGTAGTAGGTATGGACATTTGGTTCTTGAATTTTGAAGAAGGAATACAAGAGGCTTTGAGAAAAATGTCACTCATACTTGCTTGGCTGGTTAGGGAGTCTGTGAAGAGATGAGATGGTTACAAAGTAGAGGCCCATCTTGTGGTATGGTGCTCCGCTATTGGTGTTAGCTGTTTTAATGGGGAGCTTCGTCACTTGGGATGCTGGAGGTGGTCAATTCTGTAGCTGCACGAGCTGGTGGGTGTGCTGCAGGGTGGATGTTAAAACTTTTTGAGTAGCAGACACCAAAACTCCCTACTGATAACCAACAGTCGTTATGTTATTTATTAGTATGTTTTATTTGGTAAATGTTAATTTGAGCTGTTAATTATTTTATGAACAAATGAAGGGCTGCTATGGCAACTTAAATCCATAAAGTACAGTCAGTGTTTTTATTGGTAACTTCAACAAGAGGATGGAAATGACCAAATCAACCAATCATGTGTTTATAATTATTCCAAAATACTTTCTTTGGTTGCTATTTGATTAATTTACAGATTTGACCATACAGAACATTTGCATGTCAGAAAGCTTAGTCTGATGCTTGCATTCACCAATTGATAAGGATTACTTCCTCCTTGACCAGTAAGAATATGTGTAAAGGGGATGGGTATGTTTTACCACTCCAAGGAAGTACTAGAGAGCTCCTCCTTTAGAGAGTCTGGCTTTTAGCAGTCTGGCCTTTAGTAGCTCTCTTTAGAGCCTTAATTTTGGAGGTATGTGTCAGGGACTAACCCGCAGGAGAACTGACATCTATGGCCAGCAGAATCCTGTATCAACTAACACAAATTCTCCAGTGCTAATGCGCATGCGCACACGCGCACACGCGTGTGGGCAAGAGCTGCCAGGACAGTGTATTCTTCTGTGTGCACGCCCACCAAAGTGCACACGTCCGCGCCAAAGTGCACGCAATACGTGAGAGACTCCAGGCACCAGTACACTATTTAAAGCATGCTGCAGCAGTCACCAACTGCTGCATGATCTTCAGCTCCTTGTATATTCCTGAGTTCCTGTTCCTATTGTCTTGGATTACCTACTAACGACCCGGCTTGCCTTGACCTATCCGATCTGCATTGACCCCGGCTTGACCCCTGGCTTGTTCCTGTTACTCCGCTTTGATCTGCTGCCCTGTGTATGACCCCTGGCTTGTTCCACTGACTTTGCTACTGCTTGATGTCCTGTGTATGAACCCCGGCCTGACTCCTGACACTGCTCCTGGTATTCCCTGCTGCACGATCCCATCTAGTACGTCCGAGGTACCCTGCCTAGCAGTCTACCCTGCTCGTCAGCTGCCCACCAGTGGACTTCTGTTCTTCATCTCAGCTTGCCGCAGCCAGCAACCCCTGCTGCTTTGAGTATAGCTCCCCCTGTGCCACATTCAGGGGCGCTCTGCACTTAGTCGCAAGGGAAGCCCTCCCAGCATTTCAGCCTTAGATCAGGTACGTGATAGTATGTTTATAGTTGGAAAGTATTAAATGACTATAGTTGTGTAGGCATTGCAAGACGGGATACATAGCATGAGGCTAGGAAAAAAGCCCATTGTGACTGCATTTTCTGACTGGATGATGTGGAGAGGAAGTAATGTATCTAGCTCCACCTTTCCATTGCCTTGTACTGTAATACAACTATGGTAGACTATAATACAAAAACTTTGATAAGGTAGATTTATGGTAGAATCATTTTAAGATTTTTATTCATGTCAGTCAGTGGGATAAATAGAACACATACATAGCTTTACTTCACCCTTTGAGAAAGTTGTCACATCGACGAAACATGTTAGGGCAGATCTATCCTACATGTGTGTGTGTGTGTGTTTGGCAGGGATGAGCAGTGAGGAGCAGTGAGAGTCTGTGCAGACATCAGTTTATAAACATCAAGAGGTACTCTAATGCCCCGTACACACGGTCGGATTTTCCGACGGAAACTGTGTGATAGGACCTTGTTGTCGGAAATTCCGACCGTGTGTAGGCTCTATCACACATTTTCCATCGGATTTTCCGGCACACAAAGTTTGAGAGCAGGCTATAAAATTTTCCGTCAACAAAATCCGTTGTCGGAATTTCCGATCGTGTGTACACAAATCCGATGCACAAAGTGCCATGCATGCTCAGAATAAATAAAGAGATGAAAACTATTGGCTACTGCCCCGTTTATAGTCCCGACGTACGTGTTTTACGTCACCGCGTTCAGAATGATTGGATTTTCCGACAACTTTGTGTGACCGTGTGTATGCAAGACAAGTTTGAGCCAACATCCGTCGGAAAAAATCCTAGAATTTTGTTGTCGGAATGTCCGATCAATGTCCGACCGTGTGTACGGGGCATAAGTGCTACCAAGGAGAGTGAGATACTGCACATTTCTTGTTCAATGCATGCTTTTATGGATTTTATGTGAGTGCATAGGTTTTAATTTTAATAAAAAATTACATTGTTTTTATTGTATCACACTTTATGGTCCTTATTGTTTTCTGGCATCCACACTTGTCATCATCTTGATTGTTCTGTGTAAAAGCTGGGAAAGAAAAAGCTAGAGGTGCTGCAATCCATCTGTCCTCCTGATGCATCTTGCTGTTGGAGCCCAACTTGTAATCCCTGGCCTGGGCAATTGTATGTCCAATTTTAGGTGGCGGGCCTCACTTGGGTGATTGTATCACAGCTGGTTGTTAAGAAGCTCCATACAATATGCTAAAAAGTTGTTAAAGGGAGAAATGCTCAAAGTTTGAAGCAACGACTCTAAAATTGGAATTTGGGAAGTTTCTAACAGCTTAACCACCTGCTAAAATTCTACTCTTTATAGAATATAAGGGGAAAGGGATGTGATTTCAGTACATCTGTTGTGAAAGTTGCAGATGGATTTCTCCACAATACCTAAAGTTACAGCTTCTTCAGAATATTCAAATAATTTATTGTACATGGTCTTGGCACAGGTTCACTTTGAGTGTTAAGATTATATTTTAGGGGTTAAGTCTTATGCCCCGTA
This sequence comes from Lithobates septentrionalis, assembly GCA_037952835.1. NCBI lineage: Eukaryota > Metazoa > Chordata > Amphibia > Anura > Ranidae > Lithobates > Lithobates septentrionalis. The sequence continues at coordinate 1,117,535 of JBBDGP010000948.1, read as the reverse complement.
CACACGGTCGGATTTTCCGATGGAAAATGTCCGATCGGAGCGTGTTGTCGGAAATTCCGACCGTGTGTGGGCTCCATCGGACATTTTCCATCGGATTTTCCGACACACAAAGTTGGAGAGCAGGAGATAAAATTTTCCGACAACAAAATCCGTTGTCGGAAATTCCGATCGTGTGTACACAAATCCGACGGACAAAGTGCCACGCATGCTCAGAATAAATAAAGAGATGAAAGCTATTGGCCACTGCCCCGTTTATAGTCCCGACGTACGTGTTTTACGTCACCGCGTTCAGAATGATCGGATTTTCCGACAACTTTGTGCGACCGTGTGTAGACAAAACAAGTTTGAGCCAACATTCGTCGGAAAAAATCCTAGGATTTTGTTGTCGGAATGTCCGAACAAAGTCCGACCGTGTGTACGCCCCATTAGAGGTTTGAAAAAGGGGATGTATAGATAAAAGGGGTCATTAGTGTTAGATGTTTGCTTTTTGAAAGTATGAGATATTTATGGTTATTTAATTTAGTTTTCAGTACTAAAGTTACGCTACCAGGAAGTAAAAGGGATGGACAGTGAGCAATAAAAATGAATGTATCACTTGTATACAAAAACAAATATTCCAAGACCAGGTATTATATTATTTTGCCAGGCAGCCAGCCTTATTTTATTTTGATTTTGTTTTTCCAGCAATGAAGGTCTTTTAACTTTTATTTAATAGCTCATGGAAAACACCATTGTACAATTAAATTCAAATTGTTTAAATTACTAAGGGCTTATTGAATTGAGCTGAAGTGCTTCTGTTTTGGTAAAAACATAATTTAATATCTGTTATATGATTATTACAATGATACAAACATGAAACATTTTGAGCATAGTAAATATATGTACTTGTGCAACACCATCGTAGAATAAATTTGTGATCTAAATATATAAAAATGAACCTTATAGCTCCTGGATAAATGAGATTAGTTATCCAATAAAATACCTCATGTGCGCTATACCCCATTCCTTTTAATATTTTTTCTCATCACTCTGATACTTTAAATATAAGTCAGATAAGCCACAAATAAAGTATGCGCTCTTTGAAAAATGCTCTTTTTTCCCCTTGGACTTTTTTACATTATAGAGCTGTACAAATCAGTCAGATTAATGCTGCTGCATTGGTCAGCATATAAAATAACATGTCAGCAGAGGACATGATGTACAATGTATCACTATAATTTGGAATTCATAGCACTTTAACACCTGTTTCCATAGTTACTGTGTTATCCAGACACTGGAGAGGATGGTTTACTTTTCACAAGTCTTTCATTTCAGGAAATAAATTAAAAATGCTGGTGACATGTCCAGTATAAAATATAAAAAAAGTATGACATTTCCTTTAAAATGTTTTGGACAAATTGCACCAACTTTTGAAGAGATTAATAAAATGTGAAAATCAAGTTACTGAAATCTTGATTAAAAATTATTTGAAAAATTTTACAATAGGATATATTTTTAGTTCAACAGTTTTAATAAAAAGCATTTTCTGTGCAGTTCTGTTTTGAGCAGTTATAATGTTTATAACTGCCATTTTAAAATAAAATCAAATAAATTTGCATAAATGAAATAAATTTGCTAACTTCTCCAAAGCAATTTTTACAACATGAAAATAGTTAACTGTAAATGGATTGCATATAAAATAATCTGAAAGAAATCACTCGTTAAATAGAATACCCCATGTTTATACGACTAAGTCCAACACTTTGGGGAATTAGAATGATCTTGTAATAAAATTCTGGAGCCAGGTGACACAAAGGATTGTTCTGAGCATGATTTGGTCATGCTGCAGTGGTTGCTTGCAATTTCATTGTTTTAAATAAACATTATCTTGCATTATGCAAACATGTTCGGAATAAACCTAAATTTGTACTCTCTATACAAAAAGGTTAACCAAACAAAAAAAACTTGATCTTTTGCCTGCCATCACTTTTCTATATTTCCATGTTTATTGTGTTTACTTTAATGAGCCTCCACTTATGTGCTTTTGATCCACAAATTAGTTTTGAACCCTTTAGCACTCCTCCAATATAAATACCTCAGCATGCAGAAGTTGTCATTATAAGAGGACAAAAAAGTCCTCCAGTTACCACCATGTAATGGTGTTGCATTATAGACCACTGACCACCAGTGAAAACCTCTGAATATTCCAGAAAGCTTTCTGCAATGAGAGGTGAGCCTGGAGGGACAAAGAATTTGTTATGAGACTCTATGATTTTCAGCTATGCCCCAAGCATAGGGATGAAACTTATGATTGTTACAGGTGGTGTGTTGGGACATTAGTAAAAGTAATGTGCCCATTTGATCCAATTGGGTGACCAAAGGTCCCCTTGAAGAAAGAGAGACTTTCAGGTAGGGGGGTAGATTAGTACACCTAAGGTGCATCTAAAGCCAAAAACAAAGATATAAGAAAGTGCAGCTTACTTTCAGCTTTACTGCTTGATACGTGCTCTAGCCAGAGGATACTTACTACAAGAGCAGGCTCCCTTATTTAATAGGGAGGTGTTTGAAATAGTTTGTGCTGTGAGTTATAGTGAAAGCCATGATCTTGTTTTTTTTTTTCAACTGGGGATCTGAGTGGCTTTAAAGCTGCCGCATCACTTTTACAGTGCTTGGAAGACCCCCCCCCCACACCTACCACTGCCATTCCCTGGCTCTCCCATTGCAGGACTGCTGTAACATGCATTCCCTGATCTCTTCTGTGTTATTGAAGGATTTCAGGAGGATTGGGTTGTATTTCCCTAGCTGGAAAAGCCAGGGAAGCATCTGATCAAGCCGATCTCTGTTGATCAGATGCTCTGAAGGGCAAGGGAGGCATTAGGGGTTTAATAGGACCCCTGTTAGCTCAGTAAAGATTACCCATCACCTGCCCAAAGCTATCATAAGGGGCTTGTTCACCCTCTGTGATTAGAAATAAGGTTAAATGAAAAAAGTGCAAAAAATAAATAAAAAGAATGAAAAAAAAAAAAAAAGCACTCTCATCACCCTGTGCTTTCACACAAATATAAACTTGCACATAGGTCTGGCACTCATATGTAAATGGGTATTACACCACACACACAAGGTATCACCATGAACTTCGGAGTGAGGGCAATAATTCTAGCACCAGAGCTCACAGTTAATTCTAAACTGAAGCACAAGCGTTTTTCCGCACCAGGTTGTATCCAAACCAGGTATAAACTGAATGTTGCTCTCCAGAGTTGAAAAGCCCCAGGTGCTGGCTAATGCTAATCCATGTTGTGAAAGAGTGAAAAGAGTGAAAGATGTTTACCAAGCAACAAAACAAAGTGTTGTACAAAATTCCACTTATCGATAGCTGCATGATGGAATGCGTAATTTTAAGAATCTTGGCATGTTTATTTACTTGACACAACATCATTGTTTATATTTTTTACTAGAAAAATGGGCATTATATTGTGGTTGGGTATATTAAAATTCATTTAGGTGTATTTTTTCCAGAAAAAAAATTATGTTTGACATAATGGAACAGCCACAATTGCAACAGCCACTTTATTTTACAGGGCCTTTTCTTTCAAATTTTTTTTTTTTTTGGTGGGGAGGGGGCTCTAGGTATTTTCCTAGCAAAAACAATTGCTGATTTTAATATGTATGTGAAAACATTTACAAATTGCCCCAGTAGGCAAGTGGTTAGTGAGTATCTAATTGATCATAGAGTAAAGACACCGTGGGATATACTACATATATGGATTTTTGGTGTGATTGTATAGATAGGATAGGAGGTGTAAATTGCTGCATATGTATCTTTTGCTAAATGCCCTGTTATTTTCATATCCATGACATATGAGCAATGTTGGTACAAGGTCATCCAGTGCCAAGAACAAAGATTGAAAACTGCACCCCTTACCCCAGGTGGCAAAGGGGGCACATTGAAGAGTTTAATAGCTGTGCACATACTGTTAGCCCCATATTTTACTGTGAGAAAGTATGTGCACAGCTGTGAAACTCTTCAATTTGCTGCAGTGTGTCACAATCATTACCACTATTTTAGAGCATGCAGTAACCATTGCATATATTTTAGTGTGGTGTGCTTCTCCTCCTGCCCCACCTGTATTAGCTTATCTTTCTCAGAAAGCTATATTTGGCATTTGTGCCAGCTGGATGAAGGAGGGGAGGGAAGATGGGAGGATGGTGGGGGTCTGTGAGGTGAATTTAACTAAGGAGTCCTGTGTGGCTCTAAGGGGGGGAGGGGGTTGAAGGTCTCTGAGGTGTGAAAGGTGGCTATGAGGCTCTTTGGGGCTTTGAGGGGAGAGGGGAGTTCTAGGACTGAGCTTCTCCCCCTATATTCCTTATACTCACAGACAGCTCAGACCTTCAAAGCTGATGACCGACTGGGAATGAAAGCCGTCTCTTCTTCTCAGTTATGTCAGATGCCCCAAAAGGAGCCCGTACTGAGAAAGAGGTCTATTTTCAGCATCTATTCCACCACAGTAGGCTGTTATTGGAAGGAGGAAACAAAAGAATTCCACCTTGAGCAGCTATCATGGTCCCTGCTTTGCCTGACAGGAGAATTGCTGCCATCACTCCAGTCAAGTACCTGGAGAATGGTTCTACTGATAATTTACAGACCACCCACTGCATAATAGCACTGCACCTGGGGCAGCAGCCCTTCCTGCATTTTAGATGCTGGGTCCTGAATCATCAGGGGGAATGGTATACTGATTGAACTGCAGTCTCCACCAGAAAGGAGCACTGCAGTGGGCCATGTGATGGCAGATCAGAGAGGTAAAAAAAAATTGTGGAAGATAAGTGGGAGAGAGAATAGAGGAGGAAAGGGAACGGGGGGGGGGGGGGGTGTAGGGTGTAAAATGGGTGTAGGGTGTAAAATGTAAATGTTAACTATATATAGTATTCTTATTTTGTCATCTATTGGGGAACTAGATATCTGATATCAATGATGGTAGCATATTGTACTACTGCTGGTAGTGTTAAGCTTACAACATTGACACTTATACAGTACTGAAACATGATGGCACAATAAACATAAATCAGGACTTTTTACCACATCCTTCTTTGAGGAAGCCGCATGTATGTGGTAAACATGTTGAGAGACATGCATGGCAGTCCAATAGTGATTTTCACTTTTCCAGAGTTTATGGATTGTTTTTCACTCAGGGGTTCCATGGACCAAATAGTAACCTTTACTTGATTTACACTGTTTAAACAGCAGATGGCTCACAGCATGGATATAGTTTATTTAGCAATTAAAGACTACTGAAATGCTTTTTGGTTCCATATCCTGTTTACATATACTGTACTAAGTATACTGGGACACATTTGGATCCCTGAAATTAGAAGATAGTAAGATTGGTAAACTTTTTGCATAATACTTAAGTGGTTTTTGGAATTGGGCAGCCTACTGTATGTGCAATGGACTTTGAGGATATGATTGATGGATGGCCTTCTCTCTATACTAGGAAGATCCTTTATAGTTACAATATATACTATATATTCTGCAGCTGGGAGATATGTGACTATTTAAATTATTTACCATATAAGGAGAAAATTCTTAGACTATGTTTGGCTAATTTCCAAGTGAACATTGATATATCGAGAACACATAAACTGTTTGTGATTGCAGTAGCTGTTAATTGCATATACATCGGAGCAGATGGCTGGTTACATAAATTCTGGCATATGCATAAGGGTACTAAACAAAAGGACTGCAAAGGATAATTATATTATTTTACAATATGAATGTGAGTGATACGTAGAAAAGTATTGATTATTGACTGCACAAACAAGACCTTCAACAAGCAAATAATAACAGCGTCAAAAGGTGGATCCTGCATGATTGATTTATACTTAAAATAGATGTCTTTCTTATTTCTGTTATTTGTATGGAAATTAATAAAATATTATTTAAAGTTAAAAAAAAGGGGGATCCTGCATAGACATCATCCTATTGTGTTTTCATTAGTGTCCTTGTTAAAAATATGTTTTAACGTGGAGTTTTTATAGCCTAAGTATAAACAATTATGGGTATAGATAATTTTTATGTAGTAGGTTTAATTATGTTTTTGTAATTATTTGCATGATGATAAAGACAATTATTATTGTTTGTTCTCATTACTTAGTAAGGTAGGTTTACATAATGTTGGTCTATTTACCTATGGCAAGATAAGAGGTAAACATTAATGGCAGTTTTAAAAATGGATAAAATATACAGCAACTCTACTTTTCTCCATCTACATGTTGAAACATCACATGAACATTAATTATATTGTACAGCAAAGCATACAGTATTTTCCATAGCTTCTGAAGTCAAGACCCTAATGATAGTTTGGAGAATGCAAAGTACATTTTCTGCACTTACTAGATGTCAGAGGTGTCATCTGAAAGAGCACACACATGCAGGATAAGGTTTATGCCTTATTAGCCACGTTTTCAAAACCGTGGTACACACATCATTGAAAGTAAAGAGCTTGACTTAGAATCCACATGAGACAACCATGTATATTGCTTTTTCATTTCCTACAAATTAAACCCAGAGCATGAAGATCAAATGGACATGTATGTTCAAAAGGCATTTGCCATTGTAGGTTTGCTTGGGCCCTAATATTGGCCAATTAAAAATGCAGAATTTGGAGGTATCTAAACACTTCTGAGTTTGGTAGCTGGTATCATTCCTGCAAAGATGCAAAGGGGAGAACAGAGGAGGCTGTAACAAGTGACCCAAGCGATGAAGGCCAAGTGATTTCTAAACATGAAAGGAAGTCAAGATGGCCCGAGCAGGGTAGAACATGTTTCCATAAAACGTATGCAGGTATACGCCGGTGATGCCTACATAAGCCAAGAGGGAAGCCCTGCGCACATTGTCGGCTGCTTACCGATGAAGGATAAAAGCCACTGGGTCCTTTTTTATTGAAGGAGCCAATAACAGGGTTCAGACTAAAGGTGAGAATTTTTGCCAGTAGTTTAATGTCAAGGTTGAGTAAGGATATTGGTCTATAGTTTGACCAAGCGGAATTGTCGCTGTGTGGTTAGGATATCATAGCAATAATAGTCTCTGAACTAAACTAATGTTGTTTAAGTTGGGCTTTATATGAGTTGGTAAGGAGTGGGGCTAAGAAGTCTCCAAACTTCTTGTAATAAGAGGCAATCAGTCTGTTTGGGCCCCAGGCATTTATTAGCTTTCAAGTTCTTGATTGCCAGAAGAACCTCTTCAATGGAGATTGTGATGCACAATCTCTAGTGATGCACGGTGTTTTGAATTTATTGTGGGAAGATAAAGGACCGCTAGCACTGAATCTGCATACCCTGTAACTGTGAAAGACAAGCCTTAAATTCTTTCAAGACTTTTGGTCACTGATATATGTATCCTCGTCTATTTTCAAGTGGACAGTCCTCCTTTTGTTTTCAATTTTCTCTTTATTAGATTTAAAAAATAAATAAACATTAACATCTCTACATCATATCACTTTCAAAAATACATATAATGATATCTTCATATACATAACCGTAGATAAATAAACGATCTTAATCACTATCCCTCTTCTTCTCAATTTCTACATTCCTACCCTCACCTCTTCCACTATTCCATACACAATACATTCATACAACTTACACACCAAAAAAAAAAAAAAATCCACCCCATTATCTGTTCTCTCCCCTTATAAAAATTCTAACATTCCTTTTGAGAACAGAAACTCATCCCATTTTGCCATATTTCTGGCATTTGGTTTATTATGTACCCTTCATCTCTTATCTGTTTTTCCATATACTGAATTTCGTTCATTTCACAGATCCATTCCGATATTGTTGGACACTTTGTTTTTTCCAATTTCTTGCTATTATTGTTCTAGCTGCGGATTTCATGTGGTGGAGGATATCTGTCTTAATTGCTTTTATTGAGTTTGATGTCAGAGAGAATAACGAGATTTTCATATTTGGGATCACTTCTACTCCTGACATTTTATGATAGATCCCAAATATCTTATTCCAGAATCCCCTCACCCCCTGACATCCGTACCATACATGGTCCATCGTCCCTCTCTCTGTCTTACATCTCCAACAAAACTCTGCATTTCCTTTATTAATTAAATTTAACGCTACTGGGCTCCTATACCATCTCATTGCAATCTTGTAGTTTCTCTCTTGATATTTATTTGCTATAGTTGTTTTATGTATGATTTCAAAGATTTTTTCCCATTCTTCCTCTAATAAAGGATTTCCCATTTCTACTTCCCATTTCTTTATTCCAGTTATCTCTCTGAGGGGGTCGGTAGGGAGTAATACATCATATATCTTTGATAGTTTTTTAGTTAGAACTTGTTCTTCAACTGCTATTTTTTCAAATTTCATTAAAGGTCGGATTATCTTGGGTATTTTCGCCTCCATGAATGTCCTTAATTGTTGGTATTGCAACCATTTATTTTTGTTTTCAAATCCCATATCCTGCAACTTTGGTAGTTTCACGTCCATAAGGACCTGTACCATTCTTACGTACTCAATTCTATTCCATTTTAGTAATTTGTGACTTAGAGAGTTGGGGGAAATTCGGGATTGAAAAACAAAGGTGTCATGGGTCCGATCATTGTAGAAAGACTCCCCCCTTTTATTATGTATGGAAGAACCTTTAGTTGTGGTCCTATTATTTCTTCTTCTAGGCTAACCCATTGTTTAGTTTCTTTATTATGATAGCAATCGATGATACTAGTCAATGATGCTGTTTGTAAGTATTTTACAAATTCTGGTAGTGCTAGTCCTCCATTTCTTTTTTTTTCTAGTTAAGTTTTCTCTTTTTACTCGGGGGATTTTATGGGCCCAAATAAAACTTACTACAGCTTTTCTTAATTCCAGCATCAGTTTTTTAGGAGGATCTAATGGTATTGTTTGAAAAATATATAATATTTTTGGCAATATATCCATTTTTATTATGTTAATTCTTCCCATCCATGAATATGTTATTTTATCATATTTCTGTAATAATTTGATCACTTTTTGGATTGTCACATCATAATTCAGCTTCTGCAGTTGTTTCAAATCCTTCGGTATAAAAATTCCTAAATATTTGATTGCTTTTTGTTTCAATTTAAATGGAAAATCTTTTTGCAAAAGTGTATATTTTTTTCTGATAACGTTATGTTTAGCATCTCTGATTTGTCATAATTAACTTTAAAGTAACTTAATTCCCCAAATCTTTTAAATTCTTTCATTAAATTTGGAATTGTTATAATAGGATTAGTTATATATATATATTAACAAATTGTCTGCATATACAGCAGTCTTATATTCTTTATCTTTTACCTTTATCCCTTTAATATCTTTATTTTTTCTTATTGCTGTGATTAGATGTTCCATTACTAGTATAAATAACAAGGGGGAAGGGGGACATCCCTGACGGGTTCCATTTCATATTTTTATATCTTCTGATAATATTCCATTTGTTCTCACTTTAGCTCTTGAGTTGGAGTACAATGCGACAATCCTACTAAGCATTCTTGGACCCATACCTAACTGTATTTGTGTTTCTTCCAAGAACGGCCATCCCACCCGATCAAATGCTTTTTCTGCATCGACGGCCAAAAGACATGTCTGGATGGCGGTTCTTTGAGCATATTCCACCAGTGTGCAAGTCTTTATAATATTATCTTTAGTTTCTCTTCCTTTCGTAAACCCTGTTTGATCTAACTTTATATGATTAGGTAAGATTGGTGTTAGTCTATTCGAGGTGATTTTAGAATATAGTCTTATATCTATATTAGTTAAGGAAATTGGTCGATAATTTTTACATAGTGTATGATCCTTCTCTGGCTTTGGAATTAAGATGATGTGAACTTCTGTGCTTTGTGGTACAAAACTTTGTGTATTAGATATAGAATTATATGTTTTCTTAAGAATGGGAGTAATTATATCCTATATCCTATATGTATGAAATTCTTTAGATATTTCTATTGGATCATATGTCAAATCCCCATTTGTTTTTAAAATTTTTACTATGGAGGGTGAGGATTGTTGGTCTTTCAATGCTTTAGCCAGTATTTTCCCAGTCTTATTTTCATATTGATACCACTGTGTTCTATTTTTATCCCTTAACCTAAGGGATTACTCATCAAGCAGGGCTTGTAATTCCATTCTTTTGCTTTTTAAATTTATTTTATCTAGCGAGTTAAAACTGTTTGTGTTTTTTATCCAACTTCTCAATTTCCATTATCAATTGAGATTTCTTTTGTTCCTTTTTTTTTTTTTAATCTTGAGCCATGCTTGATGAATATCCCCCGTAGCACACACTTTAGTGCTTCCCACTGCATGGGAATTGATGTTACGTCGTTTTCATGAATTAACAAAAATTCCCGTATTGTTTTACGTATATCCTCTTCACATTCTTTATCTTTGATTAAGTTATCATTCAATCTCCAAACCCCCCTTGTTTTTTCAGTCCTCCTTTTAACATCCAATTGGCCAAGACATAAAGCCAGGAGAGTATCCAACTTGTTCGCTTTCATGTAGCAAATAGCGTAAGACCATCTAACGGACATCTCGGCTGCCTCTGCCAGTACTAAGTCTAGCTCCACTTGAGTTTTTTCAAGTTTGAGCTTGTTGGAAGGAATAGGGTTCCTCTGAAATGCCAAGAAGTGGGCCTGGAAGGCTCACTCCAAGTTTTGCTGTTGAGAAAGCTTGTCTGGTTTAATTTGGATAGCCATCTTAATACATGTCATAAAAAAATAACAAGCAGTGCGCTTAGGTTAGGTAACAGTAGCTGCCAGCACAAAAAGTTTGGATACATAAACTTTAAAGACCTTATATAATAATGAGGCGCACCACTAAAAAAACCCTAAATATCATATACAACAAATATATGTGTACATATAGTGACACAACATAAGTGATTAAAAAAGTGCCATGAGAAAACATAAATTAGAAGTGAAAATAATTGAAACTAAACCCACAACAGTAAAATCAGTGTGTATATGCAGTAAAGCATGCTTGTTATACTCACTGTGGAACCTAAGGGGTTAATCCTCTGCATTAAGGGCTGTGTGATCATGTCTCTCTGATCCTCCTCTTCTTCCACTGACTCCAATCTATCTCCTGATAGAACAGAGCATTAAGGGAGAAGCTGCACATGCTCAGTTTGGTGTGTATTGCTAGAGAGTTTTTTTTATTTCTTGGGAGAGTGCATGTGATCAGCACAGGGCCAATCAGCACTGTCCAGATAGAGGGCCAGGGGTATTGCAGCCTTATAGGACAATTAGAGGAAAATGAAAACTCCTCCAACAAGCTTTAACCAGACACTGAGACAAGTCACAAGACTGCTCTAACTGCTAATGAAAAAAAAGTATTTAGCAGTTTATATTTACTAAAACTATTGCATTTCCATGTTCTGTGTACTGTGTGAGGCCAGATATAGTGAATGCAGGGACCTGGGTTTAGTAACATTTTAAGTCCAAGTTCTCATTAGGTAATAAAGCATGCCAGGAGAATTGACAAGCTTTAACATTTTCCTTATTCACCATCATGTGCTTAAAAAGCTCTGTTACATACACTGCTACACTGCTCCTCCTTACCAGATTGCAACCCAATGTTTCGGATATATAAAGCGCTGTTAGACCTATCTGTCTTGCACAGAGGTCATTGAAATCTGGTAAAGAGTAGCATATTGGTTGGAATCTTCTAACACATGAGCTTTCTAAACACATGATGGTGTTTTACTTGAAGGAATAAGAAGATTTTCAAGCTTGTCAATTCTCCTGGCATGCTCTATTACCTAATGAGAACTTAAAGCAGAACTCCACTCAAAAGGGGAAGTTCTGCTTATTTGCATCCCCCCCTCCACTGCCATATTTGGCACTTTTTTGGGGGGAGCGGGTACCTGGTTTTGACAGGTACCAGCTCCCACTTCCGGTTCAGATTGCTATTATTGTATAAGATCTTAATACATATTGATAAAGGGCTTATGGGCCTCCCAAAGAGTTATCAGGGGCACATTCGGAGTGGCCTTGTGAAGAAGGTATTTCCCGAAGGGCTGTTTATCGAAAATAAAGGATTTATTGGTCATGTGGGATTCATTTAGGGTCCAAGTCGTATCTGTAGATTTTGAGATTAAGGAAGACAGTGTAGTTTTAACTGCTAAATGGTCTGACCAAAGAATGGGCTTGATTAAGAAGCAGAGGAGTGGAGGCGACCAGGAGATGGATATGGTTGATTTGTGCAAAGGAGTTATGGGGTTGAGAATAATATGTATAATTGCGCCACACAGGGTTACATTCCTGCCAACTGTCGGCGAGGAACACGAGTTGAAGCAGAGCATGGAAAGAGACCAATGGATCATAGGAGGCAGAGATACAGGGGGATTTGTCAAGATGAAGATGGATCCTTTGGTTAGAGTCCCCACATAGAATTAACATACCCTTCTGGTGGGCATGAATTACCTGCAATAGATGGGAGAAAAATGGGTCAGGATTAGAATTAAGGGCATAGTATGAAACAAGTGCAACATCAATGCCCTGCAGGAAGCCCGCTAGGATGATATAACGACCACCAGGGTCTTTAATTTCACTGAGAACAAAGAGATCTATATGGTGGAAAAACAAAAGGATGCCATGTTGCCTGGTTTGAGAACAGGCCAAGTAGACCTGCGGGTAGGCTGGACCAAAGTGCTATGGTCCATAGGATGCTATGGACCATGTAATGAGTCTCCTGTAGGGCCACTATGTCAGCTTTAGGGAGGCAAAGCATTGAAAGGCTTAACGCATTTAGGTGGCATATTAAGACCTTTTATGTTAAGGGACAATACATTTCAGGAAGCCATGGTGAGCCAAGGTGTGTAAATATTAACCAAGTGGCTACACAAGGTCGATCAAGGAAGGCCCCGGCAGGGGGGGAGGGGACGTGGAGGTAAACACAAAAGTTGGAGAAGGAAGGAGGGAAAAATAAACAGGAGTAAGAAACTGAGAGATAATAGCATAAAGAATCAAAAAGGTTATTGTATACGCCTTGGAATAATCACCCAGATGAACCATTTCATCTCTGATGCTATTTGTTAGACCCAAGAGAGAGAAACAGTTGGGGGTGCAGTGACAACTTCCCAGGGGAACAGAGGCATATATAAAACAACTTATACAATAATCTAATCAATGCCTGGTGGCCTACTGTGACAACATGGGACAAACTTTTATCAGTAGATAAAAATAACATTTGTGGTGGTTAACTGAGAAGAGATAAAAGGGGAAAGAGCAGGGGAGGGGGATGAAGAGGGGAAGAGTGGGAAGGAAGGGAGGGAATGAAAGTAGGAGAAGAGCAAGGAGGGATAGGGTGGAAGCTGGAAGAAAGGGGGAAGGAAGAGGCAGACCATGGAGGAAGGGAACCATCTAGAGCTGATAACCAATAGAATAAACATATCAGAAGTAAGTAGGTTATACTATACTCGCCAAAAGCGGAGGACTTTTAAGACTTATAAATACAGTCAGCTTGAAATTGTGTGAAACGGGCCACACGTGGGCAGTATGGAAGGGAATGCCAGTTTCCACAAGAGCTATGAAGGCTACATGAGCCTAAAAGTCCCAAACATGTAGTCAAACATTAATAACAAACAGAGTTGAGAGTCTAGTGAAGTCAAGTGAAGTGATAAAATGCTCATTGCTTCCAGTTTCTTAGACCATAGGGATGATTGGAGCGGTTCCGGTCTCTGATCAGCTCTATGGTCAGCCAGTGGCAAGCCTGAGAAAACCGTGGAAGGCGGCAGGAGGGGGAGGGACATCCCCTCTCACTGCTTGTAAAAGCAATCCAGCAGCTAATAAGCCTCTAGGATTGCTTTTACAAGAATGCCGACCGACCGCTGGCTGAAAAAAACAATACCATGACGATGCCTGCAGCTGCAGGCATCATCCTGGTATAACCCAGTATAACTACTCAAAGTCCTTGTTGGGCATATACTGAATGTAATGTTATTTTTTCATGCAGATTGTGGCCTGAACAAAAAAAGACAATTTAACAGATTCCTTCATTCACATCAATCGATGTGGATGAAGAAATCTCTGTCAGAAAAAGTATGGGTATGCCGACTTTTGGGGGTTGATTTACTAAAGGCAAAAAGACTGTGCACTTTGGAAAGTGCAGTTGCACACTGCAAGAGCAGTTGCTCCAGAGCTTAGTAAATAAGCAGAAGCTCTGCTGACTTTTATCAACCAATCATGTGCAAGCAAAAATGCTGTTTTTTTTATTTTCCTTGCACGTGATTGGGTATTCTTTGCAAAGTGAAGCTTTACCTCATTTACTAAGCTCTGGAGCAGCTGCACTTGCAGAGTGCAATTGCACTTTCCAAGGTGCACAGTCTATTGGCCTTTAGTAAATCAACCCCTTAGAGTCTACTGCCCTGCATCTACCCACTTCTAATGTTGGGTATACATGCAATGTTCCTTTTTTTATTCAGCCCTCGATGTGGATGAAGAAATCTCAGCCAGAAAAAAAAGTGAAAAATGATATGCCGAAGCATAGGAGTGATCCATTCTGTGACCAACCCAGGCTCCTCATGCTTGGGCATACAAGTTTTTTTATAACTGCAGATCAGAAACCTGCTCCCGAAGTGCTGCAGGCACTGACTTATGCATTCTCAGAGCACCAAGCTGCTGCTGTCAGAATAACCAGATCAGTGCTGCAGCTGATTGGTGTCCCTGCAAAGCAAACAACAACAGTTAACAATAACACACAATAACAATATAACATTAACTCAATAAAACAACAATCCTTTTTTTACGGAAACCTGTGCCAAAAAAAGTGAAAGAAATATATGCAGAAGCATAGGAGCGATCTTCCCACTGACCACCCTAGGCCCCCAATGCTTGGGCATTAGGGATGAGCAGAACACTCCCTGGTTCGGTTCGCACCAGAACCTGCGAACGGACCAAAACTTCACACGAACGTTAGAACCCTATTGAAGTCTATGGGACTCGAAAGCTCGAAATCAAAAGTGCTAATTTTAAGTGCTAATTTGCATGATATTGTCCTAAAAAGGGTTTGGGGACCCGGGTCCTGCATTGTTACATCAATGCAAAAAAAAGTTTTAAAAACAGCCATTTTTCAGGAGCAGTGATTTTAATAATGCTTAAAGTGAAACAATAAAAGTGTAATATTCCTTTAAATTTCATACCTGGGGGGTGTCTATAGTATGCCTGTAAAGGGATGCATGTTTCCCATGTTTAGAACAGTCTGACAGCAAAATGACATTTCAAAGGAAAAAAAAATGGAAAATTGTATACTCACCTTTCCGTAATTTTCCTTTCCTGTCGCATCTTCATGGCAGCATACACTTTGGGTTGTGACTCCACCCCCACAACCTGATAGGACCACATAGCTATAAATTGACGAGAAGGCACCCACCCCAGTATTCTCTGTATATATACACATCACTTCAGAAGGGTGGGCGATTGTATGCTGCCATGAAGATGCGACAGGAAAGGAAAATTACGAAAAGGTGAGTATACAATTTTCCGTTTTCCTGTCGCATCATGGCAGCATACACTTTGGGGAATAACTCGCCAAACTGGGTGGGAATGCAAAATAAGTTTATTAACAAGGAATAGAAGAGTTGGCCTGGATAGCAGTTTTCCCGAATCCACTGTTGATAGGCGCGCTGCATCCACCTTATAATGGGATATAAAGGTGTTTCTGGAAGACCAGGTGGCCGCTCTACAAATGGTTTCCGCCTAGACTCTACAGTAGGCTGCCCACGAAGTAGCCACTGTCCTGGTAGAGTGCGCCCTCAAGCCCTCCGGAATTTGTAAGGTGCTCAGCGAGTAGGCCTTTTTGATAGTCTTTACCAGCCATGAGGCGATGGTACAGGCTGACGCCACCTGGCCTCTTTTAAAGCCGCGTGGGATGATTAGGAGGTTTTCCGATTTCCTAAAAGGCTTGGTTGCCGATAGATATTGCAAAATGTTGCCCTTGACATCCAGTGGATGAGGGTCGTCCTGATCCGTGACAAGGGCCGGAAGATCGATCTCCTGATTAAAGTGGAAGGAAGAGGAAACTTTTGGGATAAAACGATCCAAAGGTTTCAAGACTAGCCTGTCCAAAAAGATGATCTGATATGGCTCTTTGGCTAGCAGGGCTTGCATCTCTGAGACTCTCTTTGCTGATGTTATGGCAATTAAGAAGGAGACCTTTAGCATCAGGTCCCAGAGGGAGATGCTTTTGAGTGGGAAGAAAGGCTCTTTGGATAAGGCTTCCAAGACAATTGAGAGGTCCCAGACCGGGAATGAAGGCTTCCTGGGGGGCCTTCGTTTTAGGCAGGCCTTTTAAAATTGTATAACAAGGGGATTGAGAGCCCACTTGACTCCTGTCAAGGCGGAGATGGCTGATACTTGCACCTTTAGGGTGCTGGACCCAAGGCCTTTCTCCAGGCCTGATTGGAGGAACTCCAGAACTTGTGACACTGATGGAGAAGATGAGTCCCAACCTTGCTCATGAGTGAAGGCAACATACTTTTCCCAGATCCTCCTGTAGGTGTTGTTAGTGGTAGACTTTCTAGCCTGGAGTAAAGTATCCACTACTTTCTGAGAGCAGCCTTGGTCTAGGAATCTAGTCCTCTCAGGGTCCAGGCCGTCTCCGGGTTCAGGTGAAGCAGCTGGCCCTGAGACAGTAAGTCTGCCGATACCGGGAGAGGGAGTGGGTCTGCCGTGTTCAACTGTAGGAGGGTAGTGAACCAAGGCCTCCTCGGCCAAAAGGGAATCACAGCCACCACCAGTGCTGCAGAATGTTTGAGCCTCAGAAGGAACCTCGCTATGAGGGTGGAAAGATGTAGCCGAGGCGAAAGTTCCAGGGGTGTTGGAGACAATCCGTTCCCTCCACTGAAGGAAAGGGAATCCTGGACAAAAATGTCCGGCACTTTGTGTTTGCTGGTGTAGCTACAAGGTCTATGTCCGGAGGACCCCAGGTCTGAGTTATGAGGGTGAACGCTTGGGGACTCAGAGACCACTCGTTGTTGGAAATAAAGGTTCTGCTGAGTGAATCGGCTAGGAGATTCTGAACGCCCGGAATGTAAGCCGCCCTCAGATCCAGGAGGTTCAGTTGTGCCCATTGCATCACCGGGTGGACCTCCTGCATCATGGAGATGCTCCTGGTGCCCCCCTGCCTGTTGATGTAGGCTACTGCCACTTTGTTGTCCATCTTTAGGAGAACTTGTTTCCCCTTCAAATGAGTGCTGAAGGCCAAGAGGGCCTTAAAGGCTGCCTTCATTTCCAGCAATTTTGAGACAGAGTCCTGGGTTCTGAAAGGCCAGAGGCCTTGAGCCACGTAATGTTGATAGTGCGCCCCCCAACCTTCCAGGCTGGCATCTGAAGTCACTACTTCCTGATGGGGGGTGACTATTTGTTTGCACCTCCTGAGGTTGCAAGGACGCGTCCACCACTGTAGTGATAGTCTCGCCTCCTCAGAGATATCAATCGGTTGGGACATGGACAAACCGTCCCACTGGCGCAGGAAAGAGGTTTGAAGGGGTCTCGAATTCCATTGCGCCCAGCGGATCATTGGGATAGTCGCTGACAGAGAGCCTAGAAGACTAAGGCATGCTCTGGCTGGTAAGGATGCTGGAGAGATTGACTTTTTCACTCTCTGGATCAATGGAGGTATCTTCTCTAGTGGCAGCTCTACTGTATTTGCTCGGGTATCCAGTTCGGCCCCTAGAAAGACCATCCTTTGGGTGGGCTTGATGTTGCTCTTTTCCCACTTTATTAGCCATCCCAAGCTCTTTAGCGTGGCAACTAGGATTTCCCGGTGTTGTACGAGGGACTCCTGGCTGTTTGAGAGGAGGAGGATGTCGTCCAGGTAGTGGTGGACCCTTAGACCTCTTTCTCTCAAGGAGGCTATCACTGGCAATAAGACCTTTGTAAACGTTCTGGGGGCAGTCGAGATCCAGAACGGGAGAAATTGGAAGTGCCCGTGATTTACTGAGAATCGCAGGAATCTTTGGAAAGCAGTATGAATCGGGATATGCAGGTAGGTGTCCTGGAGGTCTATGGAAAGCATCCAGTCTCCCAGATTTATGGCCTGGAGGATTGACTGCAAGCTTTCCATTTTGAATGACTCCACCCAGATGGATCGATTGAGATTCTTTAGATCTAGAATCGGACGCAGACCCCCTGATTTTTTCTTGACGAGGAATAGCGGGGAATAAACCCCCTTGCCCCTCTGTGCTGGCGGAACTTCCACTATCGCCCGCTTTCAGGGAAGGTCCTGAACATAATTGATTAGCGACATCTTTTTTTCCTGCTATGAAGGAAGATGGGTTAGGCAAAACTGATCCTTTGGGGGTCGACTTTTGAACGACCACCTGTGTCCGAATCGGACGGTGGCCACTGTCCAAGGATCCTTTATAATTTCCGCCCAGACCAGTTTGAATCTTTAGAGTCTGGCTCCCACCACTGCTGGCTGGAAGGACGCACCTTCAAAAGGATTTCTGGTCACTGGAAACGGGAGTCTTGGGCTTTTGAAATTTCCTGAAGGACGTCTGAGGATTTTTCCAGCTCCTTCTGTATTCCTTCCCAGGCCTGTAAGCTTTTGCATCTCTATACCTCTCCGGAAGATTCCGTTTAAAGGGAGGAGGTCTCTGTTGCTTCGGTCTTCTATCCGAAGGGATAAGTCCGGACTTACCGCCAGTCACCTTTGAGATGGCTGAGTCCAAACAGGATGCGGCAGTTGGATTTGGAGGCAGGGTCCGCCGTCCAGGGCTTTAGCCATAGTGCCCTTCTGGCCATTACAGAGGCCAGCATAGACTTAGATGCAGACCTGATTGTATCGACAGAGGCCTCTGCCACAAAGTCCCCCGCGAGGCTTAGTTCTTGCAGAGCTTTTATTATCTTCTCCTAGTCTGCGCCCTCCGATACGAGTTTCTCTGTGTTTGCGGACCAGCTGGAAATGGCTCTACCCACTACTGCAAGCGCTATTGCCGGCCTGCAATCGCCTCCTGCCGATAGGTAGGCCCTTTTAAGGTCTGTATCGATCTTTCTATCGAGCACGTCACTGAACATTACCGTGTCCTCTATAGGGAGTGTAACATGCCTGGCTAGGCGCATCAAGGATGCATCCACCACAGGAGGGGAAACCAGGGGGTTTACTTTAGGCTCCTTGAGCGGGTACAGCTTGGTAAGTCTATTATTTAGACTGGATTTTTCTCGGGTCTTTGCCATTCCTCCTTGATTAGCTCGTCCAGCTCCTCGATGAATGGGAAAGTTTCTGGGTCTCTTTTAAGATTCTGGAAATATTTCCTTTGTTTCTGTTGGACCTCCTGGGGTTCCTCCCAGTTTATTGCCTCCTTAACTGACTTGACAAAAGGCTCTATTAGAGAGAAGTCGAAGCCAGCCGATACTTCCAATCCCTCGTTATCAGACAGGGAGTCCTGCTTTCTTGATGTACTGGCAGGAGCAGGAGAGGCACTGTGGATTGAAAACTCAGTTTCCGGAATCAAGGCCTGTGGGGCTGAAACTCCAGTGGATTCTCTGGTATCCGGAACTCTTTCTTTGGTGGCCTCCTCAAGGCACCTGTGACAGGCCAGTTTGTCTGGGAGGGCAACCGAACCGCATATCCAGCAGGCGTTCCTGGAGGGACGGGAGTGGCGCACTGGAGACCGGGGTCTGCGCAAAGGGGATCTTCTATGGTGGGAGCAGCTGTGTCTTGAATATGATCTGGACTGGCTCCTTCTGCGACTCCCACTGTGGCCCGAGCGGCTTCTCCTGCGGTTTGAGCGGCTCCGTCTGTGTCCGGAGCGGCTTCTTCTGTGTGAGGTATCTCTGTGTCTTGAACCAGATGTTCTTGAGGACCTTATAGGGCTGACCAATTTAGGCAGCTTTAGTAGTATCCTGCTCTCTTTTTCAGTCTTCACTACTTACCATGTCTTCCCCCCCTTACCTTATTAGGCTGGCGGTGATCTGCTGGGGCAGCGGTCTCCATAGAGAAGGAGTGGTGAAGTCTGTAGATACATAAATGTTGAGACATGCAGAAAACAGCAGGGTAGAAGAGGAGTAGGACAGAGGATAGCCACTTACCTCTGTAGGGAGATTTTGACTAGCAAAAATCAATTCCTAGCAGAAATACAGCAGAGGCAGTGAAATCTGTCTCTGGGGCTTTTTAAATTTGCCACCATGACCGCCGAGCGTTCGCGCATGCGCAGTAACACCGTGCGACACTTCGCGCCATCTTGGAAACTGGCACAGGCAGAGAACGCCCTGCCACAGCGCACTGCGCATGCGCGAAAGTGCCGAGGACGCTCAGCGCGCATAGGGGAGCTGGCAGAGGGACAACAGAGCCCAGAAGCATCGGAGAAAGGTGAAGGAAAAGGGGGAGATCTCTGCACACAACTAAGCCTGTTTAAGGCTTATATTCTTAAGACCAAAGTGTATTTCTTAAGGCCATTCCACTGCTAAGCCTGTGTAATGTTATATTTAGGGTTGCTGATGAAAGTAAAACCTGTTTAAGGCTTATATTACGGTCAGTAAAGAAAAAGAAAATGCCCCTGAGATTACCAGAGTGGGGCTCCTTCCATTTAGCTCGTTTAGAGGCTGTACAAGAAAGGACTTCCACCCAGGAGAGGCTAGAACCTGGCTGGGGCGAAGCGGTAAGGGGGTGCAGATCCGTGCAGTCCTCACAGGTGAGGCAAAATAAGAAAATAAGAATACCTTCTCATCAATTTATAGCTATGTGGTCCTATCAGGTTGTGGGGGCGGAGTCACAACCCAAAGTGTATGCTGCCATGATGCGACAGGAAAGTCATTTAAAACTACTCGCAGCTATTAATGAATTGCTAAAGCTATAGTCCCTTCCCTGAGGGAAGCATCATCATGTATCAACTGATGCATTTCATCCTAATCAAGGGACTTTCTCAGAGGAGGCATATTTCCCCTGCAGATGAAGCAACAACTGGAATTTAAAACGTATGCACCAGGAAGATACACCTGTAGTCAAGGTTTTGTGAATGTCACATTCACTTCTTTATAAGTATACCCCTAATAGGCTCAAAGAGAGTAATTGAATGAAAATTGATATGCAGAATCCTTTATCCTTTTTCAGTATTGTATTTCTGTTCCAATTATACTGTTTTCATTGTAAACATTTTGTGGAGTTTCTACTATATAGTTTCTCATTAACCACTTAAAGACTGGAAGGATTTGCCCCCTTAATGACCAGGCCATTTGCGATACGGCACTGCGTTGCTTTAAATGACAATTGCGCAGTCGTGCGATGCTGTACCCAAATAAAATCAACGTCCTTTTTTTCCCACAAATAGAGCTTTCTTTTGGTGGTTTATTGATCACCTCTGGGGTTTTTATTGTTTGTGCTATAAATAAAAAAAAGAGCGACAATTTAAAAAAAATATTTTTTACTTTTTGCTATAATACATATCCAAAATAAAATTAAAAAAAACTATTTTTTTCATCAGTTTAGGCCAATTATGTATTCTTCTACATATTTTTGTTACAAAAAATCACAATAATTATATATTGATTGGTTTGCACAAAAGTTATAGAGTCTACAAAACAGGAGATATATTTATGGCATTTTTATTAATAATTTTTATTTTACTAGTAATGGTGGCGATCAGCATTTTTTAGCAGGACTGCGACATTGCGGTGGACAAATCGGACACTTTTGACACTTTTTTGGGACCATTGACATTTATACAGAGATCAAAGCTAAAAATAGCCACTGATTACTGTATAAATGTCACTGGCAGGGAAAGGGGTTGACACTAAGGGGTGATCAAGGGGTTAAGTGCGTTCCCTAGGAGGTGTTTGTAACTGTATGGGGGATGGGCTGCCTGGGAGTAGAGAGAGATCACTGTTCCTAATCACTCTCTACTCCCCTGACAGAGTGAAGATCTGTCTGTTTACATTGACAGATCCCTGTTCTGTCTCTCTGTGGAGCGATCGCGGGTGGCCGGCGGACATCGCGCCTCCCGGCCCACGCACAGTCTCCGGCATCATGCCGCTAGCACGTGCACACACCTCCTATTCTATTTAAACCGGCCGACGTAAAAAAACAGCAATTAGCGCAGGGGAGCCAACCTGCCGCAGTACAACTGTGTCCGCTGGTTAAATTAAGTTCAAGTCTTATAAAATAAAAAAATATTTGTTTTTAGTAAACGTCCACCCACCAAAAAAAAAAAAAAAAAAAACACATATACCGGTAAATGCATTAGAGGTCTGGTAACATTTCTCATAAAAGGATGTTTTATATACAATTTACCACATATCTGATGTATTAAATTGATGGTAAGAATACCATATTCCAACTAACTATATTGCATAATTCTTTCCTAAAGGTGTAGCAACAATCACTTCTTCAAGAGAGTGTAAGTGCATGGTAAAACCAGCCCAAATGTTAAAAAACATTATCACATGTAGCTTGCTCTGCAGATACTGCCAACCAGAGGCCACAAGACATATTGCTCAATACCCTTGGTATTATACAGAATCGAATTATTTTATACCACCCTTATAGGTTTTTATCTCTTGAATGTGAACTGTCTCTGTATCTGGATTTTCAGATTTTGCATCTATATAGATATGTCTGTAGAAGGTTAGGTGAATTGGATTTATGATTTGATGTTGGTGTCATACTATTTTTCTTAGGCCACTGACGGTGTTGTAACTTCCAAAAGTTGGATTATCCTGTAAAAGTAGAAAAAGTTCTATACATCTTGTGACCTATTGTCCAAGAATATTATTTGTATGAGGTGTCCTCACCTCACTGGCAAGTGAGGAGTTTTTCAGTTACTAGTCTGTGACATTTGCTAAATGATCTGACAAAAGTCAAGAAATAAATGCCAGATAGCAATTTAAAAGGAGAACTTCAGTTCCAACTAATGAATCAAGTTCATATATATCCATTTCAAAGAAGTCAAATGAATCATCTTTTCCCTTCAGGGTGTATAAAATGTATTATGGTTGCAACCAAATGATTCCACTAATTTTGGTCTTGTCCACTAATAAAAAAAAAAACATTTTTAAATAGAGATTTATCTTTTTGCATGGTAGGGTTAAAATTTGATAAAGAACCTTGTCTATTTGGATTTGTTTTGTTCCAACTTACAAAATTGGCTCTATAATGGGCCAGTTCACTAAAATTAGCCGGTTCACAACTGTCCATTTCAATAACGTAAAATGCATGCACGAATTTCAAATCACACGCATTAATTCTTAAATGGCTAGTTTACATCTTACATTTCAGGCATGTAGCATTTTTGTGCATTTAGGCATTATGCAGGCGTGGTGGTAAATGCAATTTACATAAATTATAAGTAAATTATAAATTAAATTGTATTTTTTTTACAAAAAGTTGTCAATTGATAAGATATTTCTAACGCATAGCATGTACATAGCAAAAATTACACCCCAAAATACATTCTGCTACTCCTCTTGAGTATGGCAATACCACATGTGTGAGACTTTTACACAGCCTGGCCACATACAGAGGCCCAACATGCAGGGAGCACCATCAGGTGTTCTAGGGACATAAGTTACACATCTCATTTCCTGACAACCTATTGCACTTTTGAAGGTCCTGGAGCACCAGGACAATGGAAACGCCCACAAAATGACCCCATTTTGAAAAGAAAACACCCCAACGTATATTCTATGAGGAATGGGCTGCATATAGGTACTCTGTTACTCTGATGGGCTGCAGATTGGTATTAGGGTACTCTGATAGCAATATTTTTTACTTTTTGCTATTATAAATATCCCCCCAAAAAATATAAAAAAACTAATTTCTTCCTCAGTTTAGGCCGACATGTATTCGTCTACATATTTTTGGTAAAGAAAACGCAATAAGCGTATATTGATTGGCTTGAAAAAAGTTATAGCGTCTACAAAATAGGGGATATATTTATGGCATTTTTATTATACATTTTTTTTACTAGTAATGGCAGCAATCTCCTGTTTTTATTGGTGACTGCGACATTGACAGATTGGACACTTTTGACACATTTTTGGGACCACTGCCATTTATACAGCGATCAGAGCTAAAAATAGCCACTGATTACTGTATAAATGTCACTGGCAGGGAAGGGGTTAACACTAGGGGGCAAGCCAGGGGTTAAATATGTGTCCTAGGGAGTGATTGTAACTGTGGGGGGATGGGACTGCCTCAAAGAGGAGACATATCGCTGTTCATACTTAGTATGAGCAACAGATGTGCCTCCTCACCCCTGACAGAACGGAGATATGTCTGTTTAAATTGACAGATCTCCATTCTGTGTCTCTCTGGAGTGATCAAACTGCGAACCACGATATTCATCGGGCACGTGCATCGGTTCCGGCGGCTCTTGCACGTCCCTTAGTGGTCTTAAAGAGGCTGATGTATACCTACGGCGATTTGCCCAGGCGAGCCAACCACAATAACTGCGACAGCTGGTCGTCTAGTGGTTAAAAATAGGAACACGTAACATGTTCCCAAAGGTGGACTTATCCTGTAGGTGAATATATCTTAAGAGAATAGAATATTAAGCAATTTCCTTAAAAAACTTAACACATAGGGGTTGATTTACTAAAGACAAATCCACTCTGCACTACAAGTGCACTTGGAAGTGAAGTCGCTGTAGGTCTGAGGGAAATATGTGAGATGAGAGGAAGCTCTGCTGATTTTATCATCCAATCATGTGCAAGCTAAAATGCTGTTTTTTATTTTCCTTGCATATCCCCCTCAGATCTACAGCAACTGCACTTCCAAGTGCACTTTCAGTGCAAAGTGGAGTTTCCTTTAGTAAATAACCCCAATAGTTCCTTTTCTGATTCCGGATTTATTTATATTCATGTGATTTTGTGATTCCTGTGATTTTGCATGTTTTATAGACATTGTTTTGTAGTTAATCCTTTATGTAAAATTATGTTTGACAAATGAATATATGTCCTGAACATTTTTGCGTGAAGCTTGTCCTTTCTTTTTTCACTGACGTGGTTTATTATCATACTACATGGTTAATTTTCAAGAACATTTTACTTTTGACGTCTTCGGGGCTAATCTATATCCCCTAAAGTGGTCTTAGAGTAAAAACACGACTTTAGGTCCACTTATTCCCCATACTGTGCTCACAATAAAACAGCTTTAGTCCTAAAATTTTCCCTGCCTCCCTGGAATCCCTCTGAGTCTGATTGACCTTCTGCTTCTTTTTTGAGGTGCTGCTTTATATAGAGTCCTCCTATGTGGGCATGCTATGTACATGCTATGCGTTAGAAATATCTTATAAATTGACAACTTTGTGTAAAAAAAATACGTTTTAATTCTCTTTTCATGTTTTCCGAAAACTTGTGGAAAAAAATGACATGTTCAAAAGACTCATAATGTCTCATAGAATATATGTCGGGGGGTTTTGTGGGTGTTTCCATTGTTCTGGTGCTCCAGGGCCTTCAAAAGTGTGATAGGTAGTAGTCAGAAAATTATATGTGTAATTTATGCTCCTAGAACGCTTAGAGGTGCTACTTGAATGTTGGGCCTCTGTATGTGGCCAGGCTGTGTAAAAGTCTCTCACATGTGGTATTGCTATACTCAGGAGGAGTAGAAGAATGTATTTTGGGGTATAATTGCAAGTATGCATATGCTGTGTGAGAGAAATAACTTGTTAATATGACAATTTTGTGTAAAAAAAAAAGTCTTCATTTTCCTAAGAATTGTGAGGAAAAATTACAACTTCAAAAAACTCACCATGCTTCTTACTAAATACCTCGAAATGTTTACTTTCCAAAAAGGGGGCATTTGGGGGGTATTTGTAATGTCCTGGCTTGTTAGTGTCTCAATGGCACCATGGATTGTATACACTATAACTTTCACATAGATTAAATAATATCCACTAATATGGGCTGTTTTTGCCAAAGATATATAGTAGTATAAATTTTGGCCCAAATTTATGAAGAAAATGTACTTATTTGCAAAATTTTAAAATAGAAAATAAAAAAAAGTGTTTTTTTTTTTTTCAAAATTTTCATTCTTTTTTCGCTTATATCGCAAAAAATAAAAAACCCGGCGGTGATTAAATACCACCAAAAGAAAGCTCTATTTATGAGAAAAGAATTATAAAAAATGTATTTTGAGTACAGTGTAGCATGACTGAGTAATTGTCTTTCAAAGTGTGAGAGCACTGAAAGCTGAAAATTGGTCTGGGCAGGAAGGGTGTATGAGTGCCCTGTATTGAAATGGTTAGCTAATTGTCAGAGTTGTCAGTTACATCAGGTACATTTTTATAAGATGTGGTAAATAGAAATATGGGGATTAGGATAGCCAGGGGGTGGAGCATCAGCGTTTATATTTATGTTTTGGTGTGATATGTGGAATATTGTTAAAGTGGTATTAAAAGCCCAAAACAAAAATGTATTATATTGCACCTTCCCAAATCTTATATGCGGTGGCTGCATTGGTCTTCTTTTAAGGTTATATTTTTTTTATTTTCACTTGTAAATCTATTTTTCAACCAAACTGTTCAGCAAAAATGTCAGTTAGAGAGTTGGGAAAAACCACTGGCACTGACATCGGTGCTTACAACAGTCAGCTTTTATTCATTTATGAAAAGAAAAAAAGGTGCCTCTAAGTGCAGAAGTAAAACTTTATATTCCTAAAAGGGTTAAAAACACTTACAAAAGGGTGGGTGGGTAGGAGCACATCATATTAGTAATATGGCAGGTGGTCCAGCGTTCTTGTAGTCCCAAGGAGTGGTAACATATTCTGAAGTGGCCGGCAGATGGAAGCCACAATTCTCCTGGATACTGAGAAGACAGCTAGGCTGTCCAAGACAGCATATAAGTCGAATCCAGGAAGTGACGTGAATGGAAAGGAACCAACAACAAGCGTGGACAGCAAACCGAAAGTGATGTCATCAACATGCGACGCGTTTCGGAACAGTTAATTGATTCCCTCTTCAAGCAAACGTCATGAATGTTAATTCTCCATTACGAATGCTAGTTTACATGACTGACCACTTCTGGCTCGTCCTTGCTTCTGAGCATGTGTGTTTGTACTTTGGAATTTTGTCTGACGGACTTGTGTACAAACAATCGGAAAATCCGACAACAGATATTTGTCCGCGGAAAATTTTTAAGCCTGCCATCCATTTGTCCACGGAAAATCCAACAACAATTGTCTGATGGAGCGTACAAAAGGTCGGATTTTCCCCCAACACTCTGTCATCACACAATTCCCATTGGAAAATCTGACCGTGTGTACGAGGCTTAAGGCTGGCCATACATCGTCAAATTTCGAAATAATTTTCTTTTGAAAATCAGAAATTTAGTGCGTTTTGTGATCCGATGGTGCCAGCATTGATTTCAAAATTTGACCAAGCAAGCCTTCAATTTCACCTCCTGTTGCTACAGAAAATAATTTTCGTGGCTGGGAATCTTCTTTATTTCTGGGAACTTTCTTTTCTTGCACATGCGCATTTCTTTTTCGATTACATTTCTTGTGCGATTCTCCCATCATTTATTGGAAAATCATTAGTTTTACTCAAAATCGGCTGTTGCTGCAGCCCACTAATGGTGCGAAATTTGAACGAAAATTCTTAGATAAGATTTGACCCATGTATGGCCTGTCTAAGTCCCGGATCACACATGCTAATCTGATGTGATTCTGATGTCTTCTAGAATGCAAAGAATTGGCATGTCAAGTTAAAAAAACATTGCTTCCTATGAAGGCTGTTCACATAGATGCAGTTCGATTTGGTGTGGTTCAAAAAAGGGCCTGTGCGAGTTTACTGCGGAGTGGTGCAATTTTAAGCTCTATAGCCTGTGAGAATAGCATTTAAAAAGCACAAATTGCACTGCACTGGCAGTCCAAATCACATGTAAGCCACCACTGTTCCTTTAGTGTCTGTCAAAGCACAGCATGCAGTGGGGGATATGCTACCAGGCACACTTGGAAGTATCAAATACCAGAAATGTCTGTATGTTTTTAGGAAAACAAAAATTTTACTCACCATCCGCCTGGACAATAAGCATTTACAACATTACAGTCTGATTCTGGCTATATCTTTTTTTCATAGTGTCAGGTTGCATTATGGTGACTTCTTTACAGTTTCTATCTCTAAAAAAGATGGTTTGGTAACGCCTATATTTCTTCTTTACAGGTTCAATTTGAATACCATCTTAATCTTTATTTTTTCTTTCTATAAGCATTTAACATATTTTAAACAATTTGGAAGTCCCATGCAGTCTATTGAACACTGCAAACTATTTATCTTCTGGTGGAAGAGTGACCCTGAGCAGTATCTGTATATTGTCTGGTATTTTTGTTATACCATCTTTGTAAAAAAAATATTTTATGGCATTTAGATTAACCTTGTAGGCACTTTCTGAAATGTCTAATGTTAGAATTATGTCCATTTGCAATATTGTTTTATATTATTCAAATAATTTACATATGGAGGCAGCAAGCTACATCCGAAACATTCTAAATGGCCCCAGCTTTATTGCAATCATTTATCTAACCTTTGCATAATGCCTGTGACTTCTCACAATCCTACATTCCCTCTGGAATTCATTCATGGCTGATGACTTAGGCTACTTCTTATGATAAACACATCAAAATACTCTATTGATGCAAATAAAAGAAAATCTTATAACACTGCCTTTATGCATATGCAGTAAGCATGGAATCTACTATTATGACTGTTTAGGTAGTAAGCTGTTCCATTTTTTTGGCAAATAAGTATTTTGGGTGTAGTTTGGAGACCCATATCAGATGTATACATTTTAAAAAGAAATTAACCCTATTTTACATGGTGACTAACAAGTTTTGACAAGCATTAAATGAGCTTTAAAATAAAGCCTTCACTGACCTCTGTAGCTACAGCCACTGCAGAGCAAGTCATCCTTTAATTTTATAAAAGAAGCACTGAAAACACATCTCATCTTCTTTTTTATCATCTTGCAGTGGAGACGTGTCAGATTTCCTGCCTTTCAATATAAACAAATATCGGACGCTATAAGCTGTTCAGAAACTAACTGCTAAGCTGTACTGGGCCTGGGCCTTATTCAGGCAGCAGGGGGGTCCAACAGTCATGTTGAAGGCAAAAACTTATCAGATTGAGATTGATCACTATGGCTGGCAGTGAAGTGGGCAGAAAGGAGAATGGAGTAAGATGAAATCAGGGATCGGGGAGGGTAAGCAAGAAGGGGTACTGACAGGAGGGGATAGGATGGATGAAATAGGACTCTACGGAGTATGGAGCACTACTCCTGTAGGGTCTGCCTATGGGTGGGGAGGGTGGCTTTCAAGTAGGCTGTTAGGGGCCCCATGATTTCTAATGGTGACCATGACTTTATTACTCATAGGCTTCCCACAGGTTCATTTTTAACTTTAATTACTTCCCTATAATATTTATTGTATGGTGGTATTAGGAGCTAGGCTTAGTAAGACTTTAAGTGATAAGCTTTTATTGGCTGGATAAATAGATTTTAGTCTGGTAAAAAATGGTAGAGCGACAACTTTGGTGCTTAGGATCAACATATTTGATTTGGGCTCATCATGTTTAGTGACTTCTAGGTTATGAAGGTTGGTAAAAGTTTTTTAAATGCAGGCATGTCTTGGCACCTGGTTCTGGTTAGTAAACTTGACTGTTTTTGTATAAGCACAGGTTTACTTTAACTACATGTCCTAGTGATCTGCATTGACCCTTGCTTTAACCCTTGTTTCTCATTTTCAGCAACCAGTACAGATCCTATAAAATACCGCATAAGCGGCTTATCCAGCCACAGCAAGGCACAAAGGATATATGTATTAAAAAAAAAAAAAAAAAATTAAAAGTGATTATAAGGTGCAATTTTGGTAAAGTATAAATAATATACTAGATGTATACCATTAGAATAAGAGTAGCGATGATTAAACTACTAACTGTATATATAATAAATGAAAAAATATTTATATAATCTGAAATTTACAGTGTAAAAAATATATATAAATAATATCACAGTGATAAGTGCAAAAAATACAACAAAGTGCCAAGTGCCACACAATGAGTGTGAATATCAAATCCAAGATGTGATACATGGTTATTAACCACTTGAGCCCCGGACCATTATGCTGCCTAAGGACCAGAGGTCTTTTTCCAATTTGGCACTGTGTCGCTTTAACTGCTAATTGCGCGGTCATGCAATGCTGTACCCAAACTAAATTTGCGTCCTTTTCTTCCCACAAACAGAGCTTTCTTTTGATGGTATTTGATCACCTCTGCGGTTTTTATTTTTTGCGCTATAAACGGAAAAGACATTTTTTTTTCTTTTTTTCAATTTTCAAAACCTTGTGACAAAAAATGAGGTCTGCAAAATACTCACTATACCTCTCAGCAAATAGCTTTGGGTGTCTACTTTCCAAAATGGGGTCATTTGGGGGGGTTTTGTGCCACCTGGGCATTCCATGGCCTCCGAAACTGTGATAGGCAGTGAAGAGTGAAATCAAAAATTCACGCACTTAGAAAGCCTGAAGGCGGTGCTTGGTTTTCGGGGTCCCGTACGCGGCTAGGCTCCCAAAAAGTCTCACACATGTGGTGGTTTTGTGCCACCTGGGCATTCCATGGCCTCCGAAACTGTGATAGGCAGTGAAGAGTGAAATCAAAAATTCACGCCCTTAGAAAGCCTGAAGGCGGTGCTTGGTTTTCGGGGTCCCGTACGCGGCTAGGCTCCCAAAAAGTCTCACACATGTGGTATCCCCGTACTCAGGAGAAGCAGCAGAATGTATTTTGGGTGTAATTTTACATATTCCCATGGCATGTTTGAGCAATATATCATTTAGTGACAACTTTGTGCAAAAAAAAAAAAAAAAAATTTGTCTCTTTCCCGCAACTTGTGTCGCAATATAAAATATTTCATGGACTCGACATGCCTCTCAGCAAATAGCTTGGGGTGTCTACATTCCAAAATGGGGTCATTTGGGGGGGTTTTGAACTGTCCTGGCATTTTATGCACAACATTTAGAAGCTTATGTCACACATCAGCCACTCTTCTAACCACTTGAAGACAAAGCCCTTTCTGACACTTGTTTACATGAAAAAGTTATTTTTTTTTGCAAGAAAATTACTTTGAACCCCCAAACATTATATATTTTTTTAAAGCAAATGCCCTACAGATTAAAATGGTGGGTGTTTCATTTTTTTTTTTTCACACAGTATTTGCGCAGTGATTTTTCAAACGCATTTTTTGGGGAAAAAGCACACTTTTTTTAAATTTTAATGCACTAAAACACACTATATTGCCCAAATGTTTGATGAAATAAAAAAGATGATCTTAGGTCGAGTACATGGATACCAAACATGACATGCTTTACAATTGCGCACAAACGTGCAGTGGCAACAAAATAAATACATTTTTAAAAGCCTATGAAAGCCTTTACAGGTTACCACTTTAGATTTGCAGAGGTCTACTGCTAAAATGACTGCCCTCGATCTGACCTTCGCGGTGATACCTCACATGCATGGTGCAATTGCTGTTTACGTTTGACGACAGACCGCCGCTTGCGTTCCCCTGGGCGACAGGGGTGCTTTTTTTTTTTTTCTTTATTATTTTTTTGCTTTTTTATCTTATTTTTAAACTGTTCCTTTCATTTTTTTTTTTTTATCATTTTTATTGTTATCTCGGGGAATGTAAATATCCCCTATGATAGCAATAGGTAGTGACAGGTACTCTTTTTTGAAAAAATTGGGGTCTATTAGACCCTAGATCTCTCCTCTGCCCTCAAAGCATCTGACCACACCAAGATCGGTGTGATAAAATGCTTCCCCAATTTCCCAATGGCGCTATTTACATCCGGCGAAATCTAAGTCATAAAATGCTCGTAGCTTCCGGTTTCTTAGGCCATAGAGATGTTTGGAGCCACTCTGGTCTCTGATCAGCTCTATGGTCAGCTGGCTGAATCACCGGCTGCATTCTCAGGTTCCCTGTTGAGACAGGAGAGCCAGAGAAAAACACGGAAGACAGTGGGGGGGGGGGGCATTCCCTCCCACGGCTTGTAAAAGCAGTCTAGAGGCTAATTAGCCGCTAGGATTGCTTTTACATGAAAGCCGACCGCTGGCTGAAAAGAATGATACCAAGCTGATACCTAAACCTGCAGGCATCATTCTGGTATAACCACTCAAAGTCGTGAATGGCGTACCTGAAGACAAAAAAATGGTTAACAATAAAGCACAGTAAACGGTAAAGTATAAAAAATTGCATACCTGAAAAGCAAACATGATAAAACATAATAACAATAAAACATTGCAGAATAGAATACAGTAAAAAAGAGCAGAGCAATAGAGAGAATAGAGAGAGAGAGAACAATAAAACGACAACTATTTTTTTTTATTTTATATATTTTATTTTTTTTTTACACTTTTTTTGTAACTAACTTTTATAACTGTAACCGGTTCCAGGTTCGGGTCTCTCAAAATGCGATGGCATCTTGGGAGACCCTGTGAAATGGCGCCTAGTCTGTGGAATGCTGTACCCTACGCTAATACTCAACTAGTGCATGGTAGCGTTCAAAACATTCACCAATGCAAAGACCAGGATTGTCAGGACAGGAGGGACAGTAATAGTGGGTGTCACGCCTATATCCGCGCTTGCTGCAGACACAACATCTTTTTTGGGGGGTTTGTTGGGTAGGGGTACTCGGGAGGACATAAAGAAAATGCCTCTCATGCAGCCGACTGCATTTGGTTGGGGATGTGAATGGGGGAAGTACGGGCGCTGCAGAAGTGGTGGGTTCCCAATTAGGATTGGCGAATGCAGCAGGAAGGGCACTATGGGCACGACGGGCCTGTGTTTGTCTTTTTGGTGGCAGCGGGACACTACTTGTGCTTGCCACCTCACCAGCTTGAACTGCACTTATGGGACTCGCCACGTCACCAAGTGTTACTGCAGTGCGGGTTTGACTACGACCGGGGTGTACTAGGCCGCTGGTGCTTGCCAGTTCAATAAAAAGCTACCAAAAAAACTGTTAGCGATCACAGGGATCAGGCCTGACTCTGCGAACGCTGCAGTTATGCGTTAAGTGTTTTGTAAGTGACAGTGATCGATCAATACTGCACTTGGGTGGGCTGGGCTGGGCCGGGCGGAGGGGAAAAATGCAGGTGCTAGCAGGTATCTGGGCTGATCCCACTAACACTGCGTTTTTGGGAACCCTAAACTGCTGGGGACGCTAGTATAGATCTGATCGGATCAGATATTGATCCATTCAGATACTATACCACTAAGGGAGGTGTATGCTGCGTGCGTGGGTGTTAGTGCTACTGGCGCTAACCTGACGCTGCTTGGGGCTGGTGCTTGCCAGTTCACCAAAATACTACCAAAAAAACTGTTAGCGATCGCAGGGATCAGGCCTGACTCTGCGAACGCTGCAGTTATGCATTTAGTGTTTTGTAAGTGTCAGTGATCGATCGATACTGCACTTGGGTGGGCTGGGCCGGGCCAGGCGGAGGGGCAAAACGCAGGTGCTAGCAGGTATCTGGGCTGATCCCACTAACACTGCGTTTTTGGGAACCCTAAACTGCTGGGAACGCTAGTATAGATCTGATCGGATCAGATATTGATCCGATCAGATACTATACCACTAAGGGAGGTGTACGGTGCGTGCGTGGGTGTTAGCGGTACTGGCGCTAACCTGACGCTGCCTGGGGCTGGTGCTTACCAGTTCACCAAAATGCTACCGAAAAAACTGTTAGCGATCGCAGGGATCAGGCCTGACTCTGCGAACGCTGCAGTTATGCGTTTAGTGTTTTGTAAGTGACAGTGATCGATCGATACTGCACTTGGGTGGGCTGGGCGGAGGGACAAAAAGCAGGTGCTAGCAGGTATCTGGGCTGATCCCGCTAACACTGCGTTTTTGGGAACCCTAAACTGCTGGGGATGCCAGTATAGATCTGATCGGATCAGATATTGATCCGTACAGATACTATACCACTAAGGGAGGCGTATGCTGCATGCATGGGTGTTAGCAGTACTGGCGCTAATCTGACGCTGCTTGGGACGACGCATATCACCGCCGGGCGATCAGGGGGCTAAACCTTTATTCGGTAATAAACGGCGGGTGCCCTGACACTATAAAAAATAAACGAACTAACCAGCGTCACCCGTAACAGTTATACGGTGATCAGTGGTGAAAGGGTTAACTAGGGGGCAATCAAGGGGTTAAAACATTTATTAGATAGTATATGGGGGTCCCTGTCGCTATAAAACGCTGACGGTGAACCTAAATATTTATGTCCCTAACTAGCGTCACCAGCGACACTAATACAGCGATCAGAAAAATGATCGCTTAGCGACACTGGTGAGGGGGGGTGATAAAGGGGTTAAAACTTTATTAGGGGGGGTTAGGGGGGTACCCTAGACCTAAAGGGGGCTAACCCTAACTGTCCTAACACTGTAACTTTCACAAACTGACACCAATGCAGTAATCAGAAAAAAAAAAAAAAACCTGCTTGGTGTCAGTTTGTGACAGGGGGGGGTGATTGGGGGGTGATTGGGGGGCGATCGGGGGGGGGGATCGGGGTGTTTTGTGTGCCTGGCATGTTCTACTGTGTGTGTGTGTGTTGTGCACTCACATTTCAGTCTTCTCTCCTTGGCGCCGGAACGGAAAATACCGAGCCGAGGAGAGATGACATCATTTCCTTTGCTGCTGTGTAGCATACAGCAGCAAAGGAATGTTCCCATTGGCCGGCGGCGATCGCGAGGGGGGGCCACAAATGGATGGCCTCCCCCTCACCTCCGATCGCCGGGGGACAA
The DNA here is from genome assembly GCA_037952835.1 of Lithobates septentrionalis. Taxonomy (NCBI): domain Eukaryota; kingdom Metazoa; phylum Chordata; class Amphibia; order Anura; family Ranidae; genus Lithobates; species Lithobates septentrionalis. The sequence continues at coordinate 1,082,808 of JBBDGP010000948.1, read as the reverse complement.
AACAGGACCGCCTCGGGCACCGGGGGGGGGGTCCGATCGGACCCCCCACCCGCGGGAGGCAAATCACGTGCATGTACGTGATTTTTGCCTGCCCGTGCCGCCTTGCCGACGTACATCGGCGTGAGGCGGTCCTTAAGTGGTTAAAGTCCAATTTATGAAAGAAATGCACATAAAGTCCATAAAAACAGTTCATAAAAAATCCAACGTGCGTGCATTAATCTTAGTGCTTAGTGCTCAGAATTCCATGCTCAAGTGCCATCCAGTGACCCCCCGGGGATAGCAGCTCACCTCAGAGCGTGCGACTCAGCTGTGGGACTGAATCTAAACACGCTTATGAGCCATCCCACGGCTCAGTGATGGAATCCAGATACACAGTTTTCAGCAGCAGCTCCACAGTTAGGAATAAGGCTAGGTTCACACTGCTGCAAATTTTATTGCGAATTTGAGCCGCTGCGATCGCTCAAATTCGCAAGTCATTTTAATAACATTGTTTTCCATGAGTGCCGTTCACATCAATGCATTGCGAATCTAACCTGCGTAAAAAAAGGGCCCTGTCCGAGTTTGATCCGTGTGCGATGCGAATTCAGCTCCATAGATTGCAAAATTTGCAGTAGAATCGCAAGAACACACAAAGAATTTGCAATGCAAATTCGCAACGCAATCAGGTCAAAATCGCGCTAAATTCGCACTGCAGCAGTGTGAACCTAGCCTCAAGGAAAAGAAAAACTGGATAGTGTGATATCGTTTATAAATGTTTATTGGAATGAAAGCTCCCCACATTCGGGTACTCACATTTGCAAGGTGCGTGAGTGCACCAATCTGATAACAGTCTCCAAAGTTTGCCTCAAAGTTTGCCTGTCAGGAGGGATAAGCTGTGCATCTCATCTCAGTGGAGTGAAAGGCTCCGTGCTCCGTCCTGGCCCCTCCCCTACGCGTGTTCGACACAGGGTCACGTGTCTTCATCAGGGGGATGTGATTGGACGGGCGCTCTGCAGCCTAAATATAGTCATTGCGGCTACTTTGTCGTGAATTTACAGACACTCTAGTGCCAGGCTCCATGTGTTATTGCTCAGTGTATTGAACTACGCCGCAGAAAGCAACAAGCATCTGCAAAACTAGGATTGTTTCGCAGATGCTTGTTGGCCGCAATGACTATATTTAGGCTGCAGAGCCTAATAGAGATATACATATATCCTTTGTGCCTTGCTGTGGCTGGATGAGCCGCTTATGCGGTATTTTCAGTATACCTCGTATGCATTAATGATCTCCAGATTGACATTTTCACCTTATCTTTTGTATAAATTGTATCGCACGGCATATGAAACGTGTTTTGCGCAGGCAGCTAGGTGATTTCCACATTTGAGGCAATATACCATTGTGGCTCGCAATATCCCCTTTTATCTACCCATTAAACATGGTGTTTTCCTAAAGAGACTGTGAGTTTGTCCCTGCCTTGAGTCAAATCCCCTACAATATATATACTGTTTAATGAACATACCATTACTAATTGGATTTTTTTAGATTTGATACAAAATTGTGCACATGTAATTTTTTTTTTAAATTTCATTATACTGTATTAATACATAAGCGTGTTGATACTTTTAGCAAAACTTTTATTATTATAACTTTTTCCCATAAACAACACAGAGCGGTTGACAGGGATGAAAGGGGTCGTACGTGAAAAGATAATTAGGCTCTTTAGAGAGTGTCAAGAGTCAATAGCTCAGCACTGTCAGCACTGTGGAGTTTTACAGACTATAATTATATGGCTTGGAGGTGTAGGGATTTCTTTGGCAGTTTGTATTTTGCATCATCTTCACAGAGGAAAACAGCACAACGCTTTTCAGATAGCAAAAGACAGCACGAATATTACATTCTTTTTTGTGTCACTACTGTATGTCCAATTTATTATTCAAAGGTTCAATCTGCCACATCAAGAATAAAATTGGAAGGACAAGTGTAATAATGTAAATCACAAATAAAACTACAAACGGAGTAATATACAAATAGCCTCCTATTACTTGCTTTTAAAACTGGGAAATAAACACTGTATATGTACAGTGGGGACAGAAAGTATTCAGACCCCCTTAAATTTTTCACTCTTTGTTATATTGCAGCCATTTGCTAAAATCATTTAGGTTCATTTTTTTTCCTCATTAATGTACACACAGCACCCCATATTGACAGAAAAACACAGAATTGTTGACATTTTTGCAGTTTTATTAAAAAAGAAAAACTGAAATATCACATACTCCTAAGTATTCAGACCCTTTGCTGTGACACTCATATATTTAACTCAGGTGCTGTCCATTTCTTCTGATCATCCTTGAGATGGTTCTACACCTTCATTTGAGTCCAGCTGTGTTTTATTATACTGACTGGACTTGATTAGGAAAGCCACACACCTGTCTATATAAGCCCTTACAGCTCACAGTGCATGTCAGAGCAAATGAGAATCATGAGGTCAAAGGAACTGCCTGAAGAGATCAGAGACAGAATTGTGGCAAGGCACAAATCTGGCCAAGGTTACAAAAATATTTCTGCTGCATTTAAGGTTCCTAAGAGCACAGTGGCCTCCATAATCCTTAAATGGAAGATGTTTGAGATGACCAGAACCCTTCCCAGAGCTGGCCGTCTGGCCAAACTGAGCTATCAGGGGAGAAGAGCCTTGGTGAGAGAGGTAAAGAAGAACCCAAAGATCACTGTGGCTGAGCTCCAGAGATGCAATCGGGAGATGGGAGAAAGTTGTAGAAAGTCAACCATCACTGCAGCTCTCCACCAGTCGGAGCTTTATGGCAGAGTGGCCCGACAGAAGCATCTCCTCAGTGCAAGACACATGAAAGCCCGAATGGAGTTTGTTAAAAAACACCTGAAGGACTCCAAGATGGTGAGAAATAAGATTCTCTGGTCTGATGAGACCAAGATAGAACTTTTTGGCCTTAATTCTAAGCGGTATGTGTGGAGAAAACCAGGCACTGCTCATCACCTGTCCAATACAGTCCCAACAGAGAAGCATGGTGGTGGCAGCATCATGCTGTGGGGGTGTTTTTCAGCTGCAGGGACAGGACGACTGATTGCAATTGAGAGAAAGATGAATGCGGCCAAGTACAGGGATATCTTGGACGAAAACCTTTTCCAGAGTGCTCAGGACCTCAAACTGGGCCAAAGGTTTACCTTCCAACAAGACAATGACCCTAAGCACACAGCTAAAATAATGAAGGAGTGGCTTCACAACAACTCCGTGACTGTTCTTGAATGGCTCAGCCAGAGCCCTGAATTAAACCCAATTGAGCATCTCTGGGGAGACATAAAAATGGCTGTCCACCAACGTTTACCATCCAACCTGACAGAACTGAAGAGGATCTGCAAGGAGGAATGGCAGAGGATCCCCAAATCCAGGTGTGAAAAACTTGTTGCATCTTACCCAAAAAGACTCATGGCTGTATTAGATCAAAAGGGTGCTTCTACTAAATACAGAGCAAAGGATCTGAACACTTAGGACCATGTGATATTTCAGTTTTTCTTTTTTAATAAATCTGCAAAAAATGTCAACAATTCTGTGTTTTTCTGTCAATATGGGGTGCTGTGTGTACATTAATGAGGAAAAAAATGAACTTAAATGATTTTAGCAAATGTCTGCAATATAACAAAGAGTGAAAAATGTATGGGGGTCTGAATACTTTCTGTCCCCACTGTATGTTAGTGGTTTTATTTAACTGCTTATATGTAAAAAAACAAGACATTACTGTTTTTGTAATATTACCTATGTTTTGTATTGCTTTAAAAAAACGTACTATATGTTTATAAGCAACTAAATTTACAGCCTGTAAAATGGTTTGACCTCCCAAACAATCCTGTGCCTATTTCTTTTAATAGCACTCTGGTCTTCCTTCTTCTGAATCCATTCTCCTCAAGGCCGTTCCAACTATAAACATAATATTGGCCCTCCCCTTTAAATGATTCTCTTTACAACATATTTTTTCTTGTGTACCCTAAAAATGAAGTCTCCTAACTTCCTTTTTATTTCAAATACTACACCAGGTTTGTTGTTCAGAACCCTGATCTACCTGCCCTTCTAATCTTCCAGCGCCCTCCTTCATTTAAAGGGTCGAATTCTCCCCTAAGAATTTTCCTTTTACCAGATACAGGAATTTTTTGTGTTTATGAGTTCACTGGTTTTACAACTGTAAGGTAAATAATCACGTTTAACGTAATCATGCCATTCCTTTTGTTATCCCTTTTTACAGTGCCTTTGCATAGAGGCTATTTTAAGTTTTTTTATTGATCCATGTTACAGATTTTTATCAATTTCAAGATAGCAGCAGCTGTTAAAAAAAAAACCTCAAAAAAATATTTTTATTCCTTTTAACTCTACCTTTCTTCATTCTTTATTGTCTATCGGTTGTACCTTTTTTCTTTTATTTCAGTAGCTGACCTTAGAAAAATATATTTCTAGCGATTACGGAAAAGACGGATGATGTCATTGTATCCAGGTACACTGAACACAGGCAGAGACTGTATAGCAGACTTAAAGTGTTCCTAAAGTCATAATATTTTTACCTTAATGCATTCCCTGCATTAAGGTAAAAAATGGCTCAGTAGCAGTATGCCCCCCCCCCCCCCCAAACAGACTTACCTCACTTAACCCAGCACTGTGCCTGTTTGTAGAGGCTCTCTTCTCTCTCCCTGCATTCACAGGACATAAAGCCAGCCAATGGCTCATGCTGCTGTCAGTCAAATCCTGTGAGTGCGGGGCGGGGCCAAGCCATGCTGTGGTTGTGTGTCTATGGATGTACACAGCCTGGCTTGGAAGCAAGCCTGCATTTCTGCCCCTAAAGCAAGTGGCTTGCTATGGGGGCATACATAGAAGAGGAGGAGCAGGGAGCACCAGTGGGGAACCCCAGAGGAGGAGGTTTGTTGCTTCTCTGTACAATACTATTAAACAGAGCAGGTAAGTATACCATATTTATTATTTTAGGTTAAAAACCCATCTTTTAGAACCACTTTAAACTATAACTAAGGGCATTTTTTTGTTTTGTATAGAGTGGAGAGGATTTAAAGCACCTGGCAAGTTTTAATTGCTGTGTGTTCCTCCAATAGGGAGATTCACCCTCTCTATCTGTCCTGTTTACTGTTATCAAGGAAGGTGAAAATAACAGAAAATCACAAATTTTGGGTAGTCCTCAGAATGGTAATAGGGAGGAAACTTTTCAATTAGGACTCTAGTTATGGTGACCCTGGTGACCACCAGAGATTCCCTCATTTTAGAGGGATTAACTCTCACTTCCTGCTTTGGTAATGGGATAGGAAGTGAAAGGAAATCTCCCCAGTGGGACACAAATTGCGACAATTCTGACAGAAGTAAATACCCTCCCTTACTCTATCAAAAATGAAAAAAATAAAATAAAAAGGATTACCGTCTTCTTTAACCGCCTACTGTCCTGCCACAGTATATATACAGCCCCGTACATCCTCCTACATTGGCCACTCATGCACGCTCTCTACAGCGTGCAGCAGCAGGATCTGTGACTACATTGACCACTATTTCCATGAATCATATGGTACCAGGGTCAAACACAGTGGCCCTGTACCACGTAATAGCTGTGACCAATCACAGTATCACACTAGTAAACAAGATTTCATGAAATAAACCTTTAAACAGTTTTACGATTTGTTTATTACATTGATCATCAATGTAATAGGCAATCACGGTGTAAAAAAAAAATCCTGATCACCCCCCCCAGAGCACTACTGTGGTAACACTGCTCTGCTCTGGTTACTATGTTACTTGTTACTAGTATGTAACAAAAAAGGAAAACAAAAAATGTTATAAAAAAATTGTAAAAAATAAAATAAAAACATATTTATTCATTTTAACATATTATCACCAATCAGTGTCCCTAATCACTGCCACACCAGTCATATTGTCCCTAATCACAGCCACATCAGTTGTAGTGTCCATGATCACTGCCACACAAGTTACAGTGTCTCTGATCACCGCCACACCAGTCCCAGTGTCCCTGATCACTTCCATGCCAGTTACAATGTCCCCGATCTCTGCAAAAAACAGTTATAGTGCTCTGGTCACCTCCACACCAGTGCTGCGGCGGATTCGCTGCGAGATCACTTTTATCGGTGGCGGGAGAGGGGCCCCCCTCCCGCTGCGCTCCACTGCCCACCACCGCTTACCAGAGCTGCCGACAGCAGCGGAGGCGATCATATCCTTCTCCGTGTGTGGTATGGAGCTGAGTGAGGGGAAGATGGCCCCCACCTAGCTTCATACCATTGCAGGGTGGAAGCAACGGCAAACCGTCACTTCCGCCCATAGCTCTTAAAGGGACATTTTTTTAAATTTGTTTTTCAAATTACATTTTTTTTATTGCATTTTAGTGTAAATGTGAGATCTGAGGTCTTTTTGACCCCAGACCTCATATTTAAGAGGTACTGTCATGCTTTTTTCCTATTTCAAGGGATGTTTACATTCCTTGTAATAGGAATAAAAGTGACACTTTTTTATATAGAACAGCATAAAAATAAAAAATAAAAAGTAGAATAAATAAGAAAAAATACATTTTTTAACGCGCCCCAATCCGTCGAGCTTGTGCACAGAAGCAAACACATATGTGAGTAGCTCCTGCATATGTAAACGATGTTAAAACCACACATGTGAAGTATCACCACGATCGTTAGAGTGAGAGCAATAATTCTAGCCCTAGACCCCCTCTGTAACTCAAAATATGCAACCTGTAGAATTTTTTAAACATCGCCTACGGAGATTTTTAAGGATAAATTTTTTTTTGCCATTCCACGAGTGGGCACAATTTTAAAGTGTGACATGTTGGGTATCAATTTACTTGGTGTAACATTATCTTTCACAATATAAAAAAAATTGGGCTAACTTTACTGTTGTCTTTTTTTTTAAATTCAAATAGTGTATTTTTTCCAAAAAAAGTGCGTTTGTAAGACCTCTGCACAAATACGGTGTGATATAAAGTCTTGCAATGACCACCATTTTATTCTCTAGGGTGTTAGAAAAAATATATAATGTTTGGGGGTTCAAAGTAATTTTCTAGCAAAAAAAAAAACTATTTTAAACCAGTAAACACCAAATCTCAAAACGAGGCTCTGTCGTTTATGTGGTTAAAAACCTTGGGTTGCCTATTTTTCAAAAGGGGGTAATTTGGGGGTATTTGTACTGTCCTGGCATTTTAGGGCCTCAAGAAATGAGATAGGCAGTCATTACGTCATGACTGATCAATGTTCAAATATATATACCATAGTTTGTAGAGCCTATAACTTTCACACAGACTAAATAACCACTTGACGACCGCCTCACGCCGATGTACGTCGGCAAAGTGGCACGGACAGGCAAAATCACGTACATGGTACGTGATTTGCCTTCCGCGGGTGGGGGGTCCGATCGGACCCCCCCCCGGTGCCCGAGGCGGTCGTCGTTTGTCCAGCGGCGATCGGTGGTGAGGGGGAGACCATCCGTTTGTGGCCCCCCCCTCGCGATCGCCGCCGGCCAATCGAATCATTCCTTTGCTGCTGTATGCTAAACAGCAGCAAAGGAAATGATGTCATCTCTCCTCGGCTCGGTAATTTCCGTTCCGGCCCGAGGAGAGAAGACATCAATGTGAGTGCACCAACACACACACACACAGTAGAACATGCCAGGCACACAAAACACCCCGATCCCCCCCCGATCGCCCCCCGATCCCCCCCCAATCACCCCCCCCCCCTTTCACAAACTGACACCAGCAGTTTTTTTTTTTTTTTTTTTTTCTGATTACTGCATAGTGTCAGTTTGTGACAGTTACAGTGTTGGGACAGTTACTGTTACCCCCCTTTAGGTCTAGGGTACCCCCCTAACCCCCCCTAATAAAGTTTTAACCCCTTGATCACCCCCTGTCACCAGTGTCACTAAGCGATCATTTTTCTGATCGCTGTATTAGTGTCGCTGGTGACGCTAGTTAGGGACATAAATATTTAGGTTTGCCGTCAGCGTTTTATAGCGTCAGGGACCCCCATATACTACCGAATAAATGTTTTAACCCCTTGATTGCCCCCTAGTTAACCCTTTCACCACTGATCACCGTATAACCGTTACGGTTGACGCTGGTTAGTTTGTTTATTTTTTATAGTGTCAGGGCACCCGCCGTTTATTACCGAATAAAGGTTTAGCCCCCTGATCGCCCGGCGGTGACATGCGTCGCCCCAGGCAGCGTCAGATTAGCGCCAGTACCGCTAACACCCACGCACGCAGCATACACCTCCCTTAGTGGTATAGTATCTGAACGCATCAATATCTGATCCGATCAGATCTATACTAGCGTCCCCAGCAGTTTAGGGTTCCCAAAAACGCAGTGTTAGCGGGATCAGCCCAGATACCTGCTAGCACCTGCATTTTGCCCCTCCGCCCGGCCCAGCCCAGCCCACCCAAGTGCAGTATCGATCGATCACTGTCACTTACAAAAGACTAAACGCATAACTGCAGCGTTCGCAGAGTCAGGCCTGATCCCTGCGATCGCTAACAGTTTTTTTGGTAGTATTTTGGTGAACTGGCAAGCACCAGCCCCAGGCAGGGTCAGGTTAGCGCCAGTACCGCTAACACCCACGCACGCAGCATACGCCTCCCTTAGTGGTATAGTATCTGAACGGATCAATATCTGATCCGATCAGATCTATACTAGTGTCCCCAGCAGTTTAGGGTTCCCAAAAACGCAGTGTTAGCGGAATCAGCCCAGATACCTGCTAGCACCTGCGTTTTGCCCCTCCGCCCGGCCCAGCCCACCCAAGTGCAGTATCGATCGATCACTGACACTTACAAAACACTAAATGCATAACTGCAGCGTTCGCAGAGTCAGGCCTGATCCCTGCGATCGCTAACAGTTTTTTTGGTAGTATTTTGGTGAACTGGCAAGCACCAGCCCCAGGCAGCGTCAGGTTAGCGCCAGTACCGCTAACACCCACGCACGCACTGTACACCACCCTTAGTGGTATAGTATCTGAACGGATCAATATCTGATCCGATCAGATCTATACTAGCATCCCCAGCAGTTTAGGGTTCTCACAAACGCAGTGTTAGCGGGATCAGCCCAGATACCTGCTAGCACCTGCGTTTTGACCCTCCGCCCGGCCCAGCCCAGCCCACCCAAGTGCAGTATCGATCGATCACTGTCACTTACAAAAGACTAAAACGCATAACTGCAGCGTTCGCAGAGTCAGGCCTGATCCCTGCGATCGCCAACAGATTTTTTGGTAGCGTTTTGGTGAACTGGCAAGCGCCAGCGGCCTAGTACACCCCGGTCGTAGTCAAACCAGCACTGCAGTAACACTTGGTGACGTGGCGAGTCCCATAAGTGCAGTTCAAGCTGGTGAGGTGGCAAGCACAAGTAGTGTCCCGCTGCCACCAAAAAGACAAACACAGGCCCGTCGTGCCCATAGTGCCCTTCCTACTGCATTCGCCAATCCTAATTGGGAACCCACCGCTTCTGCAGCGCCCGTACTTCCCCCATTCACATCCCCAACCAAATGCAGTCGGCTGCATGAGAGGCATTTTCTTTATGTCCTCCCGAGTACCCCTACCCAGCGAACGCCCCCAAAAAAGATATTGTGTCTGCAGCTAGCGCGGATATAGGCGTGACACCCGCTATTATTGTCCCTCCTGTCCTGACAATCCTGGTCTTTGCATTGGTGAATGTTTTGAACGCTACCATGCACTAGTTGAGTATTAGCGTAGGGTACAGCATTGCACAGACTAGGCACACTTTCACAAGGTCTCCCAAGATGCCATTGCATTTTGAGAGACCCGAACCTGGAACCGGTTACAGTTATAAAAGTTAGTTACAAAAAAAGTGTAAAAAAAAAAAAAATATATATATAAAATAAAAAAAAATAGTTGTCGTTTTATTGTTCTCTCTCTCTCTATTCTCTCTATTGTTCTGCTCTTTTTTTACTGTATTCTATTCTGCAATGTTTTATTGTTATTATGTTTTATCATGTTTGCTTTTCAGGTATGCAATTTTTTATACTTTACCGTTTACTGTGCTTTATTGTTAACCATTTTTTTGTCTTCAGGTACGCCATTCACAACTTTGAGTGGTTATACCAGAATGATGCCTGCAGGTTTAGGTATCATCTTGGTATCATTCTTTTCAGCCAGCGGTCGGCTTTCATGTAAAAGCAATCCTAGCAGCTAATTAGCCTCTAGACTGCTTTTACAAGCCGTGGGAGGGAATGCCCCCCCCCCACCGTCTTCCGTGTTTTTCTCTGGCTCTCCTGTCTCAACAGGGAACCTGAAAAAGCAGCCGGTGATTCAGCCAGCTGACCATAGAGCTGATCAGAGACCAGAGTGGCTCCAAACATCTCTATGGCCTAAGAAACCGGAAGCTACGAGCATTTCATGACTTAGATTTCGCCGGATGTAAACAGCGCCATTGGGAAATTGGGGAAGCATTTTATCACACCGATCTTGGTGTGGTCAGATGCTTTGAGGGCAGAGGAGAGATCTAGGGTCTAATAGACCCCAATTTTTTCAAAAAAGAGTACCTGTCACTACCTATTGCTATCATAGGGGATATTTACATTCCCCGAGATAACAATAAAAATGATTAAAAAAAAATAAAAATGAAAGGAACAGTTTAAAAATAAGATAAAAAAGCAAAAAAATAATAAAGAAAAAAAAAAAAAAAAAAAAAAAAAGCACCCCTGTCGCCCCCTGCTCTCGCACTAAGGCGAACGCAAGCGGCGGTCTGTCGTCAAACGTAAACAGCAATTGCACCATGCATGTGAGGTATCACCGCGAAGGTTAGATCGAGGGCAGTAATTTTTGCAGTAGACCTCCTCTGTAAATCTAAAGTGGTAACCTGTAAAGGCTTTTAAAGGCTTTTAAAAATGTATTTATTTTGTTGCCACTGCACGTTTGTGCGCAATTGTAAAGCATGTCATGTTTGGTATCCATGTACTCGGCCTAAGATCATCTTTTTTATTTCATCAAACATTTGGGCAATATAGTGTGTTTTAGTGCATTAAAATTTAAAAAAGTGTGTTTATTCCCCAAAAAATGCGTTTGAAAAATCGCTGCGCAAATACTGTGTGAAAAAAAAAATGAAACACCCACCATTTTAATCTGTAGGGCATTTGCTTTAAAAAAATATATAATGTTTGGGGGTTCAAAGTAATTTTCTTGCAAAAAAAAAAACTTTTTCATGTAAACAATAAGTGTCAGAAAGGGCTTTGTCTTCAAGTGGTTAGAAGAGTGGGTGATGTGTGACATAAGCTTCTAAATGTTGTGCATAAAATGCCAGGACAGTTCAAAACCCCCCCAAATGACCCCATTTTGGAAAGTAGACACCCCAAGCTATTTGCTGAGAGGCATGTCGAGTCCATGGAATATTTTATATTGCGACACAAGTTGCGGGAAAGAGACAATTTTTTTTTTTTTTGCACAAAATTGTCACTAAATGATATATTGCTCAAACATGCCATGGGAATATGTGAAATTACACCCCAAAATACATTCTGCTGCTTCTCCTGAGTACGGGGATACCACATGTGTGAGACTTTTTGGGAGCCTAGCTGCGTACGGAACCCCGAAAACCAAGCACCGCCTTCAGGCTTTCTAAGGGCGTGAATTTTTGATTTCTCTCTTGACTGCTTATCACAGTTTCGGAGACCATGGAATGCCCAGGTGGCACAAACCCCCCCAAATGACCCCATTTTGGAAAGTAGACACCCCAAGCTATTTGATGAGAGGTATAGTGAGTATTTTGCAGACCTCACTTTTTGTCACAAAGTTTTGAAAATTGAAAAAAGAAAAAAAAAAAAGTTTTTTCTTGACTTTCTTCATTTTCAAAAACAAATGAGAGCTGCAAAATACTCACCATGCCTCTCAGCAAATAGCTTGGGGTGTCTACTTTCCAAAATGGGGTCATTTGGGGGGGTTTTGTGCCACCTGGGCATTCCATGGCCTCCGAAACTGTGATAGGCAGTGAAGAGTGAAATCAAAAATTTTCACCCTTAGAAATCCTGAAGGCGGTGATTGGTTTTCGGGGTCCCGTACACGGCTAGGCTCCCAAAAAGTCCCACACATGTGGTATCCCCGTACTCAGGAGAAGTAGCTAAATGTATTTTGGGGTGCAATTCCACATATGCCCATGGCCTGTGTGAGCAATATATCATTTAGTGACAACTTTGTGCAAAAAAAAAAATAAAATAAAAAATGTGTCACTTTCCCGCAACTTGTGTCAAAATATAAAATATTCCATGGACTCAATATGCCTCTCTGGAAATAGCTTGGGGTGTCTACTTTCCAAAATGGGGTCATTTGGGGGGGTTTTGTGCCACCTGGGCATTCCATGGCCTCCGAAACTGTGATAGGCAGTAAAGAGTGAAATCATAAATTTACGCCCTTAGAAATCCTGAAGGCGGTGATTGGATTTCGGGGCCCCGTACGCGGCTAGGCTCCCAAAAAGTCCCACACATGTGGTATCCCCATATTCAGGAGAAGCAGCAGAATGTATTTTGGGGTGCAATTCCACATAGGCCCATGGCCTGTGTGAGCAATATATCATTTAGTGACAACTTTTTGTAAATATTTTTTTTTTTTTTTTGTCATTATTCAATCACTTGGGACAAAAAAAATAAATATTCAATGGGTTCAACATGCCTCTCAGCAATTTCCTTGGGGTGTCTACTTTCCAAAATGGGGTCATTTGGGGGGGTTTTGTACTGCCCTGCCATTTTAGCACCTCAAGAAATGACATAGGCAGTCATAAACTAAAAGCTGTGTAAATTACAGAAAATGTACCCTAGTTTGTAGACGCTATAACTTTTGCGCAAACCAATAAATATACGCTTATTGACATTTTTTTTACCAAAAACATGTGGCCGAATACATTTTGGCCTAAATGTATGACTAAAATTGAGTTTATTGGATTTTTTTTATAACAAAAAGTAGAAAATATCATTTTTTTTCAAAATTTTCGGTCTTTTTCCATTTATAGCGCAAAAAATAAAAACCGCAGAGGTGATCAAATACCATCAAAAGAAAGCTCTATTTGTGGGAAGAAAAGGACGCAAATTTCGTTTGGGTACAGCATTGCATGACCGCGCAATTAGCAGTTAAAGCGACGCAGTGCCAAATTGGAAAAAGACCTCTGGTCCTTAGGCAGCATAATGGTCCGGGGCTCAAGTGGATAATATACACCAGTTTGGGTTATTTTTACCAAACAAATATATCAGAAGAATTTTGACCTAAATTTTTGAAAAAAATATTTTTTATTTGCAACATTTTATGATAAAAACTAGGAAAACATTTTTTTCCTCATTTGTTTTATATAGCAAAAAATAAAAAAAAGTGGTGAGTAAATGCCTTAAAAAAAAGATAAACATTTAATTTGGGTACAGTGTTGACTGACTGAGCATTGACAGTGCTGAAAGCTGAAAAATGGCATAATTTCAGGATTTAATTAGGTACTGGCTTCCTTGTTTCACACTGCCGCTCCATTAAAATCACTCAGAATCTCTTTCCAGACTTATAAGTTTTGCTTCATTTGGACATAAGGCCATATTTGATCAGTGATGGCAATGCTATGCCTGCCCTTATGTTTACATGGCTGAGGATTCCTGGCAAGTAAATGAATGGGGCCGTGTGAAGTCACTGGTTGCTAAGGGCACAGCGGATGCTGACACTTGCTGCTTTCTTAACAACCATTCACAGGAAGCTGTCATGAATACTATACTTGACATCACCTGAGAGACCCTGTCCCTTTGTTTATATTTAGTGGCTGGGACTGGTGACTATAGCACTGGGACCAGATGTGTCTGCCAATCAGAAGATTTTTTTCTTTTGGCAATCAGCAGGTGTTGTTTATCATGATTGGCATGCACCTACATCACTGGGCAACATGATTGATGATGGATTTCCATCATGGGACTTTTTAAAGTTTTTTTATTTTTTAATAAGGGACTTGTCAAAACATGTGCTCTTTTTTTTACACGTTTCACTCTTTTTGTGTGAATAAATATGGGTGCAATGCACCCCTTATTCATGCAAGGGAAGGTAATATCTGGGGACCCCTAATTGTTAATAGGAGCTCCCACAATCTGACAAGCCCCCCACCTGCAGACCCCCACAACCACCAGGCAAGGGTTGTTGGGAAGAGGCTCTTTGTCTTCATAAACATAGGGACAAAGTGCTTTGCCAGGGTGTACCCCCTGGCATGGTACCCCCCTGTGTTGAGGGCATGTGGCCTGATATGTTTTAGGAGAGGGACTGCACGCTCATTGCCTCCTTTTCTAGTCTACCAGGCTGTATGCTTGGATAAGACTCTGTATATATTTTGGGGGGCTTTAACCTTTTGTTAAGACAGACAGTGATCAAATCTAGTATAACTGATAAGATAACATCTGCCTACATAGTACAGAAAGGGCTAATTATGGCAAAGACAGCTTCCTGTCTCTTTTATAAAAAATAACTAAGCAGAATTTTTGCTTGCTGGAAATTCCAGAAAAGAACATTTAAAAAGGTAAGCTGCTAGTAAGTTATGCGAATGTGAATTTAACAAATATAATGTAGGTATTTTGCCAATTTGGGTACAAAAGTGAAAATGCACTTTAAGTACCTGCTGAGACTTCATGTTTTGACATCTTTTTGCGAAGCAAAAATCTTTCATTTCCTACTGATATTCTATTGTTAATCTCTTCTTTAATGTTATCCTTTCTAACCACATAACAGAAAGAGCGACCAACTCGCCAAGGAAAGAGGAAAAAGCCGTGCCACATCCAATAGTCAATAACATAAAACAGCGGGTTCCCCTGGGTGGACTTTCCCGGCACTTGCACAAAAGTAGAGAGTATAGAGGTATAGACTGGTATGAAATATAAAAAAAATATATTTTTATTTAATAAAGAAATACATTTGTTAAAAACAATGTGGATATCCTAGGTAGCATAGTAGTGATACATGATAAACATAGTAAACATCATACAGTAAGCAATGATGGGGTATACAGAGAGACTCTTTTCAAGCCCGACGCGTTTCGGGGTACTTATTGTTTTTTCAGTCCTTCTTCAGGGGCATGTTTGAAAAGAGGGGTTCATCTGGATTGATTGAAAAAAGTGGTGCATAGATCAGATGATGTAAAAAACTACCACTGGATATCTGTTTGAAGGTTTAAATGATCAATTGATCACCTACCTGAGAGAGTTTCATTGGTTACTTCTGGAAAGGAGATTTTTTAAAAAGACCACATGAAAAGGCAAGGTGGGATGGTGGGCAGTTGTAATGTAGAGGGTACGGGTGCTGTTCTTAGGCGGTAAGAGCTAGTTGTTAATAAGCAGCAATTTCCACAGGGGGATGTAGCAGTTCACCTATCCTGCCCGGCCCGGGCACGCATAAGCCAAAGCGATATACTGGGGTCGAGAGAGGCACCCCTAAAATTAAAAGATTAAGGTACCATGAGTATACAAAGGATCCGTTAATAATACCTTAGAAAAAAGTTAGGGGACAAGCTGATGTAAAGGGAACTTAAAGAATTTAAAGAATGGGGTATGTGTTCAAAGTACTTAATGTACAAGCAATATTTTTAAAGGCTCATTGCAAAGAAACTATACTTGATATAAGCCAATGAGTATAAATTTTGTACGGCTTGTAATGCTCGGAGTATTTAATATATAAACAATGTTATAATGTTATTAACTGCCCACCATCCCACCTTGCCTTTTCATGTGGTCTTTTTAAAAAATCTCCTTTCCAGAAGTAACCAATGAAACTCTCTCAGGTAGGTGATCAATTGATCATTTAAACCTTCAAACAGATATCCAGTGGTAGTTTTTTACATCATCTGATCTATGCACCACTTTTTTCAATCAATCCAGATGAACCCCTCTTTTCAAACATGCCCCTGAAGAAGGACTGAAAAAACAATAAGTACCCCGAAACGCATCGGGCTTGAAAAGAGTCTCTCTGTATACCCCATCATTGCTTACTGTATGATGTTTACTATGTTTATCATGTATCATTACTATGCTACCTAGGATATCCACATTGTTTTTAACAAATGTATTTCTTTATTAAATAAAACTATATTTTTTTTATATTTCATACCAGTCTATACCTCTATACTCTCTACTTTTGTGCAAGTGCCGGGAAAGTCCACCCAGGGGAACCCGTTGTTTTATGTCCTTTCTAACCACAGATCCAAAGTACTTAATGCTCTGACAGCATTCAAATTTCACTCAGATGAACAGTTTCACCATCCTGTCTTTTCCTAAATATACATGCATATTTGGTTTTTGTGCAGTTCACCTTCAGGTCCATTTCTGTTGCACCCTGTTCATGTCTTATAGAGCCTTCCCCTTTTTTTCAACTGGTAAAATAGCATACTAACATCATCAAAATATGCAAGGTACTGTGTTATCTGACTTAATAACATGCTGTCAAGGTTGTCATCTACCTCTGTCATGACTTTTTCTAGGACAGCAAACTTGACAGTTTCAATCCCTGGCAGATTTCAGAATCCGTTGATAGTTCTCCTTAAATTTTGACTATTTTCTTCAGGTTCTTTTGAACTAGTAGTGAGCCTAGCTGGACCTTCTAGCTCTTTTATAGCAGAATATAACTTTTTCACACGTAATGCTGTCATTGGCTTGTTTAAAATAATGAAAAGTTGAAGTATATTGATTTTATATTTAATGCTTCTTTCTGTGATCTGTTCTGTCTCAGCATTAAAATATGGCTTGTAGTAAACCTATTAGATCTGAGGCTTCATTGAGAGCCCCTTTTACATATTCCACCCATAATGCTAGTCTTGTGCATATAACCTTGAAAAATATTTTGCAAATTTCATATATATCTTAAGTCAAAACATATTTTATGGATAGAGGTTTTGGACAGAGTAGGGAAAGGTTAGAACCCCTGTAGCATTTTTGGGGTTGTAAAGGCAGAAGGTTTTTTTAATCTTGATGCATTATATGCATTAGGATAAAACGCCTTCTGTGTGCAGCAGCCCCCCCCCCTCAGCCCCTCTAATACTTACCTGAGGTCCCTCTAGATCAAGTGATGTTGCAGGATTGTCTCGGCTACCCGGGACTCCGTTCTTTTTTGGCTGAGACAGTCAAAGTCAATCAAAGTCAGTCAGCCAATGAGGAAAGAAAGTGGCGGGCCCAGGCCATGGCTTCATGTCTGAATGGACACAGGGAGCTTTAACTTGGCTCGGGTACCCCCATAGCAAGCTGCTTGCTGTGGGGGCACTTAACAGGATGGAGGGACCCAAGAAGAGGAGGATCTGGGCTGCTCTGTGCAAAACCATTGTACAGGGCAGGTAAGTATAACCTGTTATTTTTAACTTAAAAAAACAAGACTTTACAATTACTTTAAGCTGTCATAGATGGATTAAAATTCGGCCGCTTCAACAGGGACTGGCCAATTCTGGATCCTGCTCAACGGAAGTCAATCTACCAGGTGTGTTGGAAATGGGCTTTATTGAAAATTTCTCTCTTTTCAGCATGTCTGCATTTTATCTCAGGTCACTGCACTACGCCTCTGAGTTGCATTGCAGTGTGAACAGGGCACACAGAAAAACAATTGTGCCCTAGTGGTGACTGGCATTCTTCCAGTGGAGAAAAACATTTGTCACCACACTGTGTGTCAACAGGACTGAAAAGACAAATGAAAACATGTGAATCCAGCCTAAACACTCTGGTTACTTCTGCCACTTATTATTAAAGGGCAGAAAAAAGTGAATGACTACACTGTATACAAGTATATTGTACCCATGGAAGAAATAAAAATGGAAAACTTTAGTGACAAAGTTTCAAAATACCCCTGATGATGAAAATGTTTTCCTTAATATGTTTTTATTGAAACTTTCATCATAAAAATTTATAGAAATTTACATAAAAAAAAAAAAAAAAGCACGGTTAGCATCATAGAAATGTACGATATTGTGTCCTAAGTATATTTAGAGGTCTACCCATATAAATTTAACATGGGTTACCATGTAAGGTAGTAAGAATATTAAGAAAGAAAGTAGAGGAAAAAAAAGACATAAAAAGGGGGCGACTTGGGCCTGTTGACAGAACGTCCAATAATATGTAAAGAAAAATAGGTTTTATGGCCACGTAGGAGAGTTTTAAGATAATAAGGTTGCAAAATCTCTTTTTTCCATAGAAGATATCCAAGGGAGCCATACGTCTTGAAAATGAGAATTCTGGCAATGCTATTTGGGGAGTTTGGGGCACTGTCTCTGAGGCAAAAGCGCTGTATATTTTAAAAACGCTGTCCAAAAATGGATGCAGGGCAGGGCGGGGCAAGTTCCTTTATGGATATAAATGGGGTCAGATAAAATACCATTGAACCCTAGCCAGGGGTGAGTCATATAGGGCCATAATTTTAGTTAGTAGGCTAGGGGGGAACACCAATTTGTGTAAGACAAGCAAAAATGAAGTGCCAGGATATGCAGTCAAACGCCTTCACGGCGTCTACTGCTAAGAGGCAAAGAGGGAGATGTTTTTTCTTTGCGTAGTCCAAGAGGGTAATCATTTTGATGGTGTTATCCCTCGCTTCTCTGCTAGGGACAAACCCTACTTGGTCCATTTGGACCAGTAAGGGAATATAAAATTGAAGTCTATGGGCTATCATTTTTGCATACTGTATATTTTTAAATCAACGTTATTAAGAGAGATCGGTCGATAGCTACTACATGATGTTGGGTCTTTATTAGGTCTCCGTATAAGGCCTCATTCACATGAGGCGGACTCCACTTCCACGGAGTCCGCCTCGGTCCGCCGGCTCAGCGGGAGATCTCTCCGTTGATCTCTCTCCGTTGCTCACTGAGTGTAAAGGGGCTTGTCAGGCGCCGCTGCTGCCTATGGAGGGATTGGATGAAAACGGACAACATGTCCGTTTTCATCAGATCTCACCCGATCCGATCCGCCAGTGACGGATCCGGACGTAGGGCCATCCGTCTGCTTTCAGCAAATCGGACCGGGTCGGATGTCAGCGGACATGTCTCCGCTGACATCTGTCGCTCCATAGGCTAAAATGGAGCGCCCGTTTAGGTCTGCTGTCAAAACTGACAGGCGGACCTGAACGGTCCGATCATGTGAAAGGGGCCTTACAGTTATGAAAGCTTGTTGTGATTATCTTGGGGAGGGACAAGTTTGAGAAATAGAGTTGAAAGCCTCTCTCATAAGTGGACATATAGAGTCTAGAAATTGGGAATAAAAACGAAGAGTATAGTCTCCTGGGCCAGGACTTTCCCTGACTGGGGATGACTTAACATGCACTGTAATTTCTTCCATCGTAAATGAAACAGAGTTTTTCAATATCAGCTCGTGGAAGAGTCGGGAGGGCATTTGTTTGTATGTATTGCTTTAATTGCCTTGTGTGCGATCGTTCGTGTGCACCTGTTAGAGCAATTGGAATATTATATAGCGATGAGTAATATAATTGAAAGGCCTTAGCTATAGCTTATGATGTGTGTACCAGTCCCTGAGTGGGACATAATATTTTGGGAACATATGTCTAAACTTGATGAGTTTTTATTGATTGAGCTAATATTTTACCACTTTTATTAACAAGCTTGTGTATGCGACATTGGGCTAACTCTCTATGATGTAAATACGATTGATCAAGTAATCTGCTAAGTTGTTTTTTTAGAGAGAAATGTTTGTATTTTAGTTGCATTAGGTGTTTTTTTTTATGTGCTGCTTCTAAAATTTGTATATCTCCAAGTAAGGTTTCTATTTTGAGTGATTCGGCCTTCTTAATCCTAGTACCATATTTTATAAATAAACCTCTCAAAACACATTTTAAGACCTCCCACTGAAAAGGTTTAGGGGTAGGATCTTGTAGATGGACCTCTTGAAATTTGCCTATGGCTGCCACTATTTCTGCCTGAACTACTGGGTCTCTTAATAGTGTCTCATTCAAACGCAATGTTGCACGATGCTTGATAGTATTTGGGATCAGACAAGATGTACAAGCAGGAAAGTGGTCAGACCATATGCGAGGCTCTATATTTGCCAAAGGAGACCAGCTTAAGGCGACATGGGAAACATAAATGTAGTCTATGCGACTATTGGATGAATGAACAGGTGAATAAAAGGTATAATCTTTAGCAGAAAGATTAAGGGTACGCCACACATCAACAAGTTGTAAGCTATTAGGCTTACGATTGATAGACTGAATGGCAGGAAAGGGAGCTCTGTTCTTTCCGGAGGAAGAATTCAAGAATAAAGTTAAAATCTCCTCCCAAAATTATACATCCTTCTGCAAATTGTTCTAGTTTTGTCAAAATATTGAGTAAAGCATGTTTTTGACCAGTATTAGCGAGATATATATTTGCAAGTGTAAAAAGTTGATTGTAAAGTGTACATTTAAGAAATAAGTAATGACCTGAGGGATCTGAAAAAGTGTTTCTAGCAGTGGCTGGTACAGAGACATGGAGTCCAGTAGCTACACCCTATGTTTTTTTTTATCTGGGCAGTTACTGAAAACCAATGTTTATAATAGCGAGGTGACATTTTAGGAAGGGCAGGTCCTTTAAAATGAGTTTCCTGCAAGAAAAGCACTTGTATTTTTCACGTGTGCATATAGTGCAAAATTTGAGACTTATTTTGTGGGCTATTAAAGTGATTGTAAACTCTGGAAAAAAAAACAAAACAACAACCTGCAAGACAAAGGCATAATAAGCTAGTATATATCGCATACTAGCTCATTATTTAATACTTACCTAGAGCCGTGATGACGTGACTCCCACGCATGCACAGGGAGCAACCGGTCACGGCACAACAGCTGAAGAAACGAGCCGTTTCTTCAGTGCCCATGTGCCGATGATGTCGTCATATGCAGATATAGTGAATATCTCCTAAACTCTGCAAGTTTAGGAGAAATTCACGGTACCTACAGGTAAGCAGGTAAGCCTTATTATAGGCTTACCTGTAGGGAAAAGTGGTTATAAAGGTTTACAACCACTTTAAAACCCTGTATATTCAGGGTACCTACTGTAACTCTAGCTATTTAACCACTTCAGCCCCGGAAGGATTTACCCCCTTCCTGACCAGAGCACTTTTTGCGATACGGCACTGCGTCACTTTAACTGACAATTGCGCAGCTGTGTGACGTTGCACCCAAACATAATTGATATCCTTTTTTTGCCACAAATAGAGCTTTCTTTTGGTGGTATTTGATCACCCCTGCGGTTTTTATTTTTTGCGCTATAAACAAAAAAAGAGAGACAATTTTGAAAAAAAAAAGCAATATTTTTTTTTACTTTTTGCTATAATAAATATCCCCAAAAAATATCTAAAAACTAATTTTTTTCTCAGTTTAGGTCGATATGTATTCTTCTACATATCTTTGGTAAAAAAAAAATCGCAATAAGCGTAAATTGATTGGTTTGCGCAAAAGTTATAGCAGCTACAAAATAGGGGATAGATTTATAGAATTTTTATTGTTCATTTTTTTTTATTAGTAATGGTGGCGATCTGCGATTTTTTTTTTTTATCGTGACTGCGACATTATGGAGGACACAACAGACACTTTTGACACCATTTTGGGACCATTGTCATTTATACAGTGATCAGTGCTATAAAAATGCACTGATTACTGTGTAAATGACAATGGCAGGGAAGGGGTTAAACACTAGGGGGCGATCAAGGGGTTAAGTGTGTCCTAAGGAGGTGTTCTAACTGTAGGGGAATGGGCTTCCACTGACATGACAGCTATTACTGCTCTCGATAACAGGGAGCAGTAGATCCCTGTCATGTCACTAGGCAGAAATACCTTGTTTACAAAGGCATCTCGCCGTTCTTCCGCTCCGTGACACGTTAGCAGGCCCCCGGCGGACATCGAGTCCACAGGACCCGCAGGCACTGTAACGGAGCACCTGGCGGGCGCGCGCACACCCACAATGCCGCGGTATAAAGGGGACGTACCTGTATGCCCATTTGCCCAGCCGTGCCATTGCACCGACATACATCGTCGTGCGCTGGTCGGCTAGTGGTTAAAACCCCAAAAAAGGTTTGAGAAAAGTCAACATAGTTAAGAAAATGAAAAGGTTTTGCAAAAATTGCAGAAGAGTCAAGCCGGTGTATAAGGATACAGATCCAAAAAAAATAAGAAACTACAAACTGGGCAAACTCCCTTATGTAATTCTGAATGCATAGTTTGCATCAGTAAAACACATGTATTGGGGAGGGTCATATGTCGGGCGCCAGCAGCAGCCCAGGGTAGTTAGTAATAGTCAAATAAGTAATAGATATTAAAATCTTAGCTTAAGGTGTATAGTCCACTTCATCAAGAATGTAGGTGCAAACTTCATATGTTTTGGGCTAAAGTAGAGAGACAAAGAAAGGGAGGAAGTAGGAGAGAAAAATAAAAAGGGAAAGGGGAGGAGGGAGGGGATGTGAAGTATTGATTAAAGAGGAAGTAAACTTCCTCTGCTGACATGTAACTATAGGTAAGCCTATAATAAGGCTTACCTACAGTGCCTTGCGAAAGTATTCGGCCCCCTTGAACTTTTCAACCTTTTGCCACATTTCAGGCTTCAAACATAAAGATATAAAATTTTTATTTTTTGTAAAGAATCACCAACAAGTGGGACACAATTGTGAAGTGGAACGAAATCTATTGGATTATTGAAACTTTTTTAACTACTAAAAAAATGAAAAGTGGGGCGTGCAAAATTATTCGGCCCCTTTGCGTTAATACTTTGTAGAGCCACCTTTTGCTGCGATTACAGCTGCAAGTCGCTTGGGGTATGTCTCTATCAGTTTTGCACATCGAGAGACTGAAATTCTTGCCCATTCTTCCTTGCAAAACAGCTCGAGCTCAGTGAGGTTGGATGGAGAGCGTTTGTGAACAGAAGTTTTCAGCTCTTTCCACAGATTCTCGATTGGATTCAGGTCTGGACTTTGACTTGGCCATTCTAACACCTGGATACGTTTATTTGTGAACCATTCCTTTGTAGATTTTGCTGTATGTTTGGGATCATTGTCTTGTTGGAAGATAAATCTCCGTCCCAGTTTCAGGTCTTTTGCAGACTCCAACAGGTTTTCATCCAGAATGGTCCTGTATTTGGCTGCATCCATCTTCCCCTCAATTGTAACCATCTTCCCTGTCCCTGCTGAAGAAAAGCAGGCCCAAACCATGATGCTGCCACCACCATGTTTGACAGTGGGGATGGTGTGTTGAGGGTGATGAGCTGTGTTGCTTTTACGCCAAACATATCGTTTTGCATTGTGGCCAAAAAGTTCGATTTTGGTTTCATCGGACCAGAGCACCTTCTTCCACATGTTTGGTGTGTCTCCCAGGTGGCTTGTGGCAAACTTTAGACGAGACTTTTTATGGATATCTTTGAGAAATGGCTTTCTTCTTGCCACTCTTCCATAAAGGCCAGATTTGTGCAGTGTACGACTGATTGTTGTCCTATGGACAGACTCTCCCACCTCAGCTGTAGTTCTCTGCAGTTCATCCAGAGTGATCATGGGCCTCTTGGCTGCATCTCTGATCAGTCTTCTCCTTGTCTGAGCTGAAAGTTTAGAGGGACAGCCAGGTCTTGGTAGATTTGCAGTGGTCTGATACTCCTTCCATTTCAAAATGATCGCTTGCACAGTGCTCCTTGGGATGTTTAAAGCTTGGGAAATCTTTTTGTATCCAAATCCGGCTTTAAACTTCTCCACAACAGTATTACGGACCTGCCTGGTGTGTTCCTTGGTCTTCATGATGCTCTCTGCACTTTCAACAGAACCCTGAGACTATTACAGAGCAGGTGCATTTATACAGAGACTTGATTACACACAGGTGGATTCTATTTATCACCATCAGTCATTTAGGACAACATTGGATCATTCAGAGATCCTCGCTGAACTTCTGGAGTGAGTTTTCTGCACTGAAAGTAAAGGGGCCGAATAATTTTGCACGCACCACTTTTCAGTTTTTTATTTGCTAAAAAAGTTTAAAATATCCAATAGATTTCGTTCCACTTCACAATTGTGTCCCACTTGTTGGTGATTCTTCACAAAAAATTAAAATTTTATATCTTTATGTTTGAAGCCTGAAATGTGGCAAAAGGTTGAAAAGTTCAAGGGGGCCGAATACTTTTGCAAGGCACTGTATAGGTATTGAAAATAACCCCTAAACGTGCACAGTTTAGGAGATATTTACATTATATGCAGCCAGTGACATCACTAGCGCATGCGCTCTGAAGGAACGGCCACGGGTACCGTTCCTTCCGAGCCCTGTGCCGTGAATGGCGGGAGTGACGTAATCGCGTCTCCGGACAATCACAGTGCTGAAGCCCATGAACCTGGAAGAAACTCTGGGGAAAATGTCAGCCGTCTCAGTGTGGGCACCGCTGGAACAGCTTTGTTTTAAGGTAAATATTTCATAATGAGCTAGTATGCGATTTACAACTGTTTGTGCATCTTCTTGTGTGGTTACAAATGCTTCTGTCCATCTTGAGAACATATCTACTAGGGATGAACTGAACACCCCCCCGGTTCGGTTCGCACCAGAACCTGCGAACGGACCGAAAATTCGCACGAACGTTAGAACCCCATTGACGTCTGTGGGACTCGAACGTTCGAAATCAAAAGTGCTCATTTTAAAGGCTAATTTGCATGGTATTGTCCTAAAAAGGGTTTGGGGACCCGGGTCCTGCCCCAGGGGACATGTATCAATGCAAAAAAAAGTTTTAAAAACGGCCGTTTTTTCGGGAGCAGTGATTTTAATGATGCTTAAAGTAAAAAAAAAAAAGTGAAATATTCCTTTAAATATCGTACCTGGGGGGTGTCCATAGTATGCCTGTAAAGTGGCGCGTGTTTCCCATGCTTAGAACAGTCCCTGCACAAAATGTCATTTTTAAAGGAAAAAAGTCATTTAAAACTGCTTGTGGCTTTAATGTAATGTCGGGTCCTGGCAATATGGATGAAAATCAGTGAGACAAACGGCATGGGTACCCCCAAGTCCATTACCAGGCCCTTTGGGTCTTGTATGGATATTAAGGGTAACCCCGCACCCAAATTAAAAAAGGAAAGGTGTGGGGCCCCTAGACCCTATATACTCTGAACAGCATATACAGGCGGTGCAAACAAGACAGGGACTGTAGGTTTGTTGTTAAGTAGAATCTGTTTGTAATTTTGAACTGGTACATTTTTAATGTGTTTAGCTCCAGCCAAAAAGCTTAAAATCCAAAAATTTTAAGGTTTTTGGAAAACCTAGGGAAGGGTTATCACCCCTGTGACATTTGTTTTGCTGTCTGTGCTCCTCTTCAGAAGATTTCACCTCACTTTTTGTCCCAATGACAAATGTTTTTTGAAAATTTGGGTTTTTTTGTGAAACAAGGATTTGGTGATAAAGCATCAGTGAAAAGTAGAAAAGTTTTTCCCATATTAACTCTTACAGGAGAGAATTTCCCTTCCTAGGGGTAGATTTCATCTCACTTTCTGTTGTCTCCTTCCGTTTGCAAGTAGGAGTCGTTTGTAAGTTGGATGTTTGAAAGTAGGGGCCTGCCCTATATACTCAGCAGAAATTTGGGCCTTAGGTGTTGTTGTGGCCACAACACTGTAAGCCCTCACAGGGCCCTGCTGTGAAATATTAGATCAAGAATTGTAATTACATGCCCCTGTTGAACAGTGGCAGAAAAATTGGGCCTTTGGTGGTGGTGGTGGTGCTGGTGCCACAACACTGTAAGTCCTTACAGATACTCTTGGTGGGCGCAGAAACTGGCCCTGCTGTGAAATATTAGATCAAGAATTGTAATTACATGCCCCTGTTGAACAGAGGCAGAAAAATTGGGCCTTTGGTGGTGGTGGTGGTGCTGGTGCCACAACACTGTAAGTCCTCACAGATACTCTTGGTGGGTGCAGAAACGGGCCCTGCTGTGAAATATTAGATCAAGAATTGTAATTACGAGTGAATGACCCTTTAAAAAGGACCATGATCTCCTCTGGTTTGCGCAAATTCCATCCAGCCATTATTGGGCTTCAGGAGACTCACCTCCTGGGGGACAATGTGGGATGTTTGCAATATGCCTGGGTGGGCAAGTCGTATCATTCCACTCACTCCGCCTATTCACGTGGGGTGAGTGTACTGATACACAAAGCATTGGTATACCAGGAACTGGACTCGCTGGTGGATGCTTCTGGCAGATTTGTATTCATTTACTGTAAACTGTATACCTTAACATTTCTGATAGCTTTTATATATATCCCACCCCCGTTTTCACGGGAAGTGTTACAGTTGTTGCTGACGTACCTGGCAGGCAAACCTGACGTCCCACTGCTGATTATAGGTGATTTCAACTGCTATCTAGATACCAAATTGGATAGGCACCCCCCAGTCCCTTCCCCAAGGGTGGCAGGGGTACAGCGCTCAGCCGCCTAATTGCGGATCTGGGTTGGACAGACATATGGCACATACGTAATCCTGATGTGAAGCAGTTTTCATGCTTCTCCAAGACCCACGGTTCCCTGTCCCGTATCGACCTTAGTATAGGTACACCTAATATACTTGATTACACATCTAGGATAGAGTACTTTCCGCGTGGAGTGTCTAATCATTCGCCAGTAGCCCTGTGGTTGATTACCCAAGCCCCTACATCGCTAGCTAAGGCGCCATGGAAGCTTAATGCTTTCTGGCTAAAACTGTTTAACTCCCCAGAGCGAATTGCAACCCAAATAGAAAGATTCTTCCACTCTCATAAACATTTTACAGATAAAATTCAAAAATGGGAAGCCTTCAAGGCTTACCTTAGGGGGGTGTTTATTGCTGAGATAGCTGCAGTCAAAAGAAACTCCTCAGCCCTACTGGAACAGGTTGGGGATCAGGTGCATCAGCTGGAACTAACTTATGTTACAGATCCTACAGATTCTGCAAGGGAGGCATGGATTTCGGCCCAGGACTCCCTGGACCGCCTGAGATCCTCCGCTGCAGAACGCAAGAGGTTTTTCAATAAACTGGCATTTTATGAGGAAGTGGAAAAAACGGGACGCCTGTTGGCAAAGATAGCCAGGTCGCAGCAACAGTCCCCGGCAGTTGGGGCGATCCGCACAACTAATGGTAAGGTGGTCAATGACCCTGAACACGTTATATCTAAGCTGGCATCCTTCTACAAGGATCTCTACGGTGCGAGGGATGACTACTCAGATAATGAGCTAGAGGTCTAGCTGTCGGGGATTGAGCTGCCTTCTCTGTCGGAGGAGGCCAGACAATCGCTGGAGGCTCCCCTGACATCGGAAGAGTTACAAAATGAGGCATGCTCCTTTCCCACATGCAAGGCACCGGGAGAGGATGGCATCCAATGGAAGTCTTTGTCCAGTATGGCGAGTGGATAATGCCGCACTTGCTAGAAGTGTTTAATGCCTCTCTCAAGGAGGGCAGTCTGCCATCCACAATGACTAGAGCTAACATAATTTTATTACTGGAACCTGGGAAAGATCCGGTTGACCCAGGCTCTTGCAGGCCTATATCTCTTCTTCAAAGTGATGTTAAAATCCTGGCTAAGGTCTTGGCGCTACGGGTCAACCGGATCATTACTTCCATAATACACAAGCAAATGTGAGAGATGACATCACTGAGGGAGCTAGAGAGGAGGTGGAATCCTTATGGGTAGAGCTCCAAAGGGATGAAGCTAAGGGGAAAATAATATTGGGAGTATGCTATAGGCCCCCTAACCTGAAGGAGGAAGTGGAGACGGATCTCCTATCACAAATTGGATTAGCAGCAAGGATGGGAAGTGTTATCATAATGGGGGATTTTAATTATCCAGACATAGACTGGGCGGAGGGAACCGCACATTCATTTAAGGCTCGCCAGTTCCTTAAGGTCTTGCAGGACAATTTTATGGGTCAGATGGTAGACGCACCAACTAGAAATAAAACAATACTGGATCTACTGATTACCAACAATACAGACCTGATCACAGATGTGGAAATACGGGGCAGTTTGGGTAACAGCGATCACAGGTCAATTAGTTTCAGTATAAATCACACAAATAGGAAACATAAAGGGAATACAAAGACACTGAATTTCAAAAGAGCCAACTTCCCTAAACTACAAACCTTGCTAAAAGGCATAAATTGGGATAAAATATTAGGAACAAAGAATACGGAGGAGAGATGGGTTTGCTTTAAGAGCATATTAAATAAGGGCATTAGCCAATGTATCCCATTGGGTAATAAATTTAAAAGAGCGAACAAAAATCCTGGATGGCTTAACTCCAATGTAAAAATGCATATAAAAGCAAAGGAGAAGGCCTTCAAAAAATACAAGGTTGAGGGATCATCCTCAGCATTCAGACTTTATAAAGAATGCAATAAGAATTGTAAGGGTGCAATTAGGACGGCTAAGATAGAACATGAAAGACACATAGTGGAGGAGAGCAAAAAAAATCCCAAGAAATTCTTTAAGTATGTAAACAGTAAAAAAGGGAGGACAGACCATATTGGCCCCATAAAGAATGAGGAAGGACATCTGGTTACAAAGGATGGGGAGATGGCAAAGGTATTGAATTTATTCTTCTCCTCAGTCTTCACGAGTGAATCGGGGGGCTTCAGTAACCAAAACTGCAGTGTTTATCCTCATGACACAACACAGGAAGCACCTCCATGGTTAACAGAGGTGGGAATTAAAATTAGACTTGAGAAACTTAACATTAATAAATCACCGGGACCAGATGGCTTGCATCCGAGGGTACTTAGGGAACTCAGTCAGGTGATTGCCAGACCGTTGTTCCTAATTTTTACAGACAGTCTATTGACTGGAATGGTACCAGCTGATTGGAGAAAAGCCAATGTAGCACCAATATTTAAAAAGGGCCCAAAAAATATCCCTGGGAATTACAGACCAGTTAGCCTAACATCAATAGTATGTCAAATCTTGGAGGGGATGATAAGGGACTATATACAAGATTTTAGTAATAAGAACGATATCATTAGCAGTAATCAGCATGGATTCATGAAGAATCGTTCTTGCCAAACCAATCTATTAACCTTCTATGAGGAGGTGAGTTGCCATCTAGATAAAGGAAGGCCCGTAGACGTGGTGTATCTGGATTTTGCAAAAGCATTTGACACAGTTCCCCATAAACGTTTACTGTACAAAATAAGGTGCGTTGGCATGGACCATAGGGTGAGTACCTGGATTGAAAACTGGCTACAAGGGCGTGTTCAGAGGGTGGTGTTAAATGGGGAGTACTCAGAATGGTCAGGGGGGGGTAGTGGGGTTCCCCAGGGTTCTGTGCTGGGACCAATCCTATTTAATTTGTTTATAAACGATCTGGAGGATGGGATAAACAGTTCAATCTCTGTATTTGCAGACGATACTAAGCTAAGCAGGGCAATAACTTCTCCGCAGGATGTGGAAACCTTGCAAAAAGACCTGAACAAATTAATGGGGTGGGCGACTACATGGCAAATGAGGTTCAATGTAGAAAAATGTAAAATAATGCATTTGGGTGGCAAAAATATGAATGCAATCTATACACTGGGGGGAGAACCTCTGGGGAAATCTAGGATGGAAAAGGACCTGGGGGTCCTAGTAGATGATAGGCTCAGCAATGGCATGCAATGCCAAGCTGCTGCTAATAAGGCAAACAGAATATTGGCATGTATTAAAAGGGAGATCAACTCCAGAGATAAAGCGATAATTCTCCCGCTCTACAAGACTCTGGCCCGGCCGCACCTGGAGTATGCTGTCCAGTTCTGGGCACCAGTCCTCAGGAAGGATGTACTGGAAATGGAGCGAGTACAAAGAAGGGCAACAAAGCTAATAAAGGGTCTGGAGGATCTTAGTTATGAGGAAAGGTTGCGAGCGTTGAACTTATTCTCTCTGGAGAAGAGACGCTTGAGAGGGGATATGATTTCAATTTACAAATACTGTACTGGTGACCCCACAATAGGGATAAAACTTTTTCGCAGAAGAGAGTTTAATAAGACTCGGGGTCACTCATTACAATTAGAAGAAAAGAGGTTTAACCTTAAACTACGTAGAGGGTTCTTTACTGTAAGAGCGGTAAGGATGTGGAATTCCCTTCCACAGGCGGTGGTCTCAGCGGGGAGCATTGATAGCTTCAAGAAACTATTAGATAAGCACCTGAACGACCGCAACATACAGGGATATGTAAGGTAATACTGACACATAATCACACACATAGGTTGGACTTGATGGACTTGTGTCTTTTTTCAACCTCACCTACTATGTAATACACCCTGATCAGGCAGGTTTTATGCCGCAAAAATCCACGGCCACCAACCTCAGGCGCCTATTTCTAAACATGCAGTTACAGTCTGACAACAAGGGTAACAGGGCTCTGCTATCCCTAGACGCCAACAAGGTTGACAGCGTGGGCTGGAGATATCTCTGGGCGGTACTGTCTCGGTTAGGGTTTGAAGACCGATTCATAGCCTGGGTTAAATTGCTGTATGCCTCCCCGCAGGCGACCATCAGGATGTCTGGTAGGATGTCTCATGCGTTTGCTCTGAGCAGGGGTACAAGGCAGGGATGTCCCCTGTCCCCCCTGCTCTTTGCCATCGCTATTGAGCCACTGGCGGCTGTAGTAAGGGCTAGTCAGGGGATCACAGGATTCAAGTATGGGGGCCTCCACGAAAAGATTATGTTGTACACTGACAACATGATGCTTTTCCTGGGAGACACCACAACATCTCTGGCTGAGGTGATCACCATTATCTCAGGCTTCGGCCACTTCTCTGGCCTGACAATTAACTGGTCTAAGTCGGCTCTGATGATGTTGGAGGAGGGAGTGGTGAATCTGCCGGATTCCTGCTCGGTCCCGGTGACGTCCTCATTCAAATACTTGGGCATACAAATCTCACCTAAACTTGCGGAATACTGTCATTTAAATATACATCCCTTACTGTCCAGATTTAGAGACAAAAATAACACATGGAACAGGCTCAAACTCTCACTGACAGGTAAGGCCAATTTAATAAAAATGATATTAATGCCGCAGCTACTCTATTTCCTACACAACTCACCGGTTGTGATACACTTAAAGATTTTTAGGGTGGTTAGCACCCTTTTTAGAAGACTACAGTGGAATGCGGGCACCCCTCGAATTAAATTGGAACAATTACAAAACCCTAAGGACAGCGGAGGGCTGGCAGTACCCAACCCTTGGCTGTACTATATAGCAGCTCAGTTGCAGCATCTAGTTGGCTCCATGGCCCGGGATCCGACCGGCTCATCGGCGCAGTTGATGCTGATTGGGGCTGGGGCAGAGACTATTCCGATGGGTCTTGAGGCCCAGTTGTTTCACAAATCCAATAAACAGGCACCCACTCTCACTCTGATCCAGAAAATTTGGAACAAGGGAAGGCAGCTGCAAGAGGTGACAGGTTTCACGGAATATAGCCCGATATGGGGGAATCTCTCCTATGTCGAGCTAGCAAAACTGCAACAGGGTCCCAAATGGCGCTCTTTTGGCGTTATTTTATTATCCCACATATTTCGGAGTGGCAGGCTGATGCCGTTTTCGGAACTACAAGCCAAGTATAATCTACCAAATACTATGTACTACTCATATCTCCTGCTTAAACATGCGGTGGACGCGCAGGGAGAAGCTACTCCCTGGACCAGGTCAACTACCCCCATTTTTCATTTGCTGCAGTCCAGCACAGAAACTAAAGGATTTATATCATACTGTTATCAAATGTTACTGATGCAACTTTTAAAAGCTCACCCAACTAAGGCACCGTCCCTATGGGAGAAGGATGTAGGCCCACTTATGGGAAATCAATGGGAGGAAGTTCTGCAATCTATTAATATATGCTCTCTCAATGTGGCCCAAAAGGTCTCCCAACTATATATAGTACTTAGAGTGCATTACACCCCACTTAAATTATATAACATGGGTAGAAGGCCAGACTTCTTGTGTAGTAGATGTGAGCGACATCAAGGTGATCTCATTCACTTACTCTGGAGATGCCCAAAACTCCATAGGTACTGGAGCAAGGTACTGGGGACACTTAACCAAGTGTTCCAGACTAACATTCCCTTAGATCCAATTCATTGTATATTAGGAGTCCTAGAGGACATTGTCCCGGAAGAGATGACTAGAATAGCACTCACTAGGGCTCTGTTCCAGGAACGCAAACTTATACTAATTGGCTGGAAATCGGTCTCACCACCCTCAGTGACCTCCTAGATAACACATATGGGTAACACCTTGACTATGGAAAAATGTATTTACCAACATAGGGGTAGCTCTAATAGATTTGAGAGAATCTGGGCACCATGGTTGGACACCCCAGGACTAAGTCACAGGGAACTGGTAATGTCCAGATTGCTACAGTGTCCTGGGGGGGGGGGGTCCATGAAGTTTACTAAAGATTACTGATCAGAGGTTTGATGAGCATTGGGACACTGTATACATCTTTGGCTTACAGACGAGACTTTGGTAATAGATGATGAATAGACTGTACCGTTTGCATGAAAGTGTATTAATGTATGTTGCTTGTACAATGGAAGCTATGTAAACTTGTTCAATAAACACCTTTTTTATTTAAAAAAAAAGAATTGTAATTACATGCCCCTGTTGAACAGGGGCTGAAAAATTGGGCCTTTGGTGGTGGTGCCACAACACTGGAACCCCTCACAGATGCTCTAGTTGGAGCGCAGGAACTAGCCCTGCTGCAAAGAATTGCATCAAAAATTGTAATTACACGCCCCTGTTAAACAGGGGCTGAAAAATTGGGCCTTAGGCACTGGTGCTGGTGCCACAACACTGCAACACCTCACAGATACTCTAGTTGGAGCGCAGGAACTAGCCCTGCTGCAAAGAATTGAATGAAAAATTGCAATTACATGCCCCTGTTAAACAGGGACTGAAAAATTGGGCCTTAGGCACTGGTGGCGGGACTGGCGGTGCCCAGAACCAAAAATGTTCTTACAAGCTATCATCATGATCATTGAGGAGGAAGAGGATAATTACTCAGTATAACAGGATAGTCACTCAGCATCAGCATAGGCAGTCTTTGAAGGGATCTGAGATTTCAAAAAAAATTATTCGGTTACATCAGCATCAGGTGCTTGGTAGCTGTTGGTGATCCAAGACCGATTCATTTTTATAAAGGTCAGTCGATCGACCGAGTCGGTGGACAGATGCACCCTGTGATCGGTTACAAAGCCTCCAGCAGCACTGAATGTGCGTTCTCAAAGAACGCTGGATGCAGGACAGGCCAGTAGCTCAATTGCATACTGTGCAAGCTCTGGCCAGTGATCCATCCTCAAGACCCAGTAACCCAGAGGATTTTCGGTGGGAAAGGTGTCCAAGTCAGATCTTGCCCCTAGGTATTCCTGCACCATGTAAAACAGACGCTGGCGATGGTTGCTGGAACCGATCATACCTTGGGGCTGCGGACTAAAAAATTGTCTGAACGCATCGGTCAGACGGCCACCTTCTCCACCGCTCCTTCTTTGACTGACCGAAGCCTCAGCAACACGTTGTCCAGAAACAGGAGTTTGTAACCTCCCAGTCTCTGGGAACGCGTTGCACAGACTTTTCTGCAAGGCCTCCTGAAGATGTTTTATCTTCTACTCCCTCTGCGACAGCAAGATAAACTCCGCAACCTTACCCTTGTAACGTGGATCAAGGAGGGTTGCCAGCCATTATTGTTCCTTCTCCTTGATACCACGAATAGGAGGATCCTTCCGCAGGCTTTGCAGGATCAGGGAGGCCATGCAGTGTAGGTTTGATGAGGCATTCGGTCCGGAGTCCTCTGGGTCACTAAGGACGACATGATCCGCAGCCACCTCCTCCCAGCCACGTACAAGTCCATGTGTTTCTTGGGACTGTAAATGATCCCTTAAAGACTGCTGCTGATGCTGAGTGCCAGGCTCCACCTCCATACTGACACAATCCTCCTCCTCCTCGTCCTCTTCCTGTGTGATCAGCAGGCACGCAGGAACCCTGTCTGGTTAAAGGGGGCCTTGAGAGCTAAGGAAGTCCTCCTCTTCCTGCCTCTGTTCTGCCTCAAGTGCCCTGTCCATTATTCCATGCAACGTGTGCTCCAACAGGTGGACAAGGGGGACAGTGTCACTGATGCATGCACTGTCACTGCTCATCCTCGTGGCCTCCTCAAATGGTGACAGGACAGTGCATGCATCCCTGATCATGGCCCACTGGTGTGGGGAAAAAAAAACAAGCTCCCCTGACCCTGTCCTGGTGCCATAGTCACACAGGTACTCATTGATGGCCCTCTGCTGCATGTGCATCCGCTGCAGCATGGTCAACGTTGAGTTCCACCTGGTGGGCATGTCACAGATTAGGTGGTTCTTGGGCAGGTTAAATTCCTTTTGGAGGTCTGCCAGCCGAGCACTGGCATTATATGACTGGCGAAAATGCACACAGACTTTCCTGGCCTACTTTAGGACATCCTGTAAGCCCGGGTACCTGCCCAAGAACCACTGCACCACCAAGTTAAGGATGTGAGCCAAACAGGGCACATGGGTCAGTTGTCCCTGTCGGAGGGTGGAGAGGAGGTTGGTGCCATTGTCACAAACCACCATTCCTGCCTTAAGTTGGTGTGGCGTCAACCACCTCTGAACCTGCCCCTGCAGAGCTGACAGAACCTCTGCCCCAGTGTGGCTCCTGTCCCCCAAGCACACCAGCTCAAGCACCGCATGGCATCGTTTGGCCTGCATAATTGCGTAGCCCCTTGAACGCCTACGGAGCACCGCTGGTTCCGAGGACAAAGCACAGGAAGAGGCCATGGAGGAAGAAGAAGAGGAGGGGGTGGAGGAGGGAGGTGTGTCAGAATAATTAGTAGTGGCATTTTGGAGGTGTGGTGGCAGAACAACCTCCAACACTACTGCACCTTGTCCTGCATCCTTCCCAGCTGCCAGCAGAGTCACTCAATGCGCTGTGAAACTTTGGTAACGTCCCTGTTCATGCCTGCTGGACCATGAGTCATCGGTAATATGCACCTTGCAGCTGACCGCCCTGTCCAGCGAGGCATGGACATTGCCTTCCACATGCCGGTAGAGAGCCAGAATCTCCTTCCGTGAGAAAAAGTGGCGTTTGGGTACCTGCCACTTAGGAACCGCACATTCCACAAACTCACGGAAGGGGGCAGAGTCTACCAACTGAAAAGGTAGCATTTAAAGTGCTAGCAATTTAGCCAAGCTAGCATTCAACCGCTGGGCATGTGGATGGCTGGGAGCGAACTTCATTCGGCGGTGCAGCAGCTGGGGCAGGGAAATTTGCCTGGTACAATCTGACGTCGGTGTACCGAAAGCAGATTGCCCACAAGTACTTGGCTGTGACACACCTAATTCTACACCTTCATTCCTCTCAGTGCAGGTCTCAGAGAGGACTGAAAGTATAGTGGGGTTGGAGATCTCAGCTGATGAGGAGCAAGGAGAGGTCCTTTTTGTTCTTTGGTGTGGGTCTTTTAGATACGCTTACCAATGAACTGCATGGCAGGTCAACATATGTCTGGTCAAGCATGTGGTACCCAAGCGGGAGATGTTTTGGCCACGCGAGATACGCTTGAGACATATGTTGCAAATAGCAGCGGTGCGATCTGATGCACTCGTCTCAAAAAAGGCACACACCAAAGAACTTTTGGAATAACGCGCAGAGACAGCAGCGCCCTGCACATGCGGAGCTTTGCGGTGTGATGCAGTCAGTGTGCTGCCCTTAGGCTGGCCCCTGGAAGGCATCTTGCCTCGTTGGTGATGTGCCTCCTCCTCCTCCTCCTCCCTCCTACCAGGCACCCACGTTGAGTCAGTGACCTCATCATCCCCTCCCTCCTCATCACTGGAGCAAATCTGGCAGTATGCTGCAGCAAGGGGAGCATGACTGCCATATTGCTGTCCTTCTTGGGCACCCCCTCTGTCCGTGCTCACGTTACTGGCCTCATCTAGCTCAGTATCATCATCAGAGCCTTCTAAACGTTGGGCATCCTCCTGGAGCATGTACCCAACACTGTGGTCAAACAGTTCAAGGGACTCCTCAGGAGGACATGGTGGAGCTAGGGAAGGAGTCACTGATGCCATTGAGCTGAGGGAAGAGGCCGTGTTGGCAGCTGCTTTGCCAGACAAAGTACCCTGAGTATGGGTGAGAGAGGATGAGGAGGATGAGGACGGCTTGGTCATCCACTCGACCAAGTCTTCCGCATGTTGCGGCTCAACACGGCCAGCTGCCGAAAAAAAGGCCAAGCGTGTCCTACGGCCACCTGCTGATGAGGATGCACTGTATCCACGACCAGCACTGTTGCCTCTAGACACAGACCCCGCTTGCCCTCTTTTATTGGCTTGTGACTGTCTGCCTCTCCTTCTTGGCCTTCCAGACATACTAATGGCCTGCAGTGAGATGTAGCTGCACTAAGCTGGGATATATATATATATATATATATACACTGATACTGCATCTAGCAAAATCAACTGCCTGCCTGTAGTATGAGAACACCACCAATCTTCTACAGGTAGCTTTAGCTGAACACTGTGCAGAGGACGCACTACACCAACGTTAAAATAATGTAGCTGCCTGCGGTAGTGATAGGATCAGGAAAACACCACCAACCTTCTACAGATAGCTTTAGCTGAACACTGTGAAGAGGACGCACTACACTAACGTTAAAATAATGTAGCTGCCTGCGGTAGTGATAGGATCAGGAAAACACCACCAACCTTCTACAGATAGCTTTAGCTGAACACTGTAAAGAGGACACACTACACTAACGTTAAAATAATGTAGCTGCCTGCAGTAGTGATAGGATCAGGAAAACACCACCAACCTTCTACAGATAGCTTTAGTTGAACGCTGTGCAGAGGACGCACTACACCAATGTTAAAATAATGTAGCTGCCTGCGGTAGTGATAGGATCAGGAAAACACCACCAACCTTCTACAGATAACTTTAGCTGAACACTGTGCAGAGGTCGCATTACACTAACTTGTAGCTTTAGCTGAACACTGTGAGGAGGACGCACTACACTAACTTGTAGCTTTAGCTGAACACTGTGAGGAGGACGCACTACACTAACTTGTAGCTTTAGCTGAACACTGTGCACTACACTAACTTGTAGCTTTAGATGAACACTGTTCAGAGGACGCACTACACTAACTTGTAGCTTTAGCTGAACACTGTTCAGAGGATGCACTACACTAACTTGTAGCTTTAGCTGAACACTGTGCAGAGGTCGCACTACACTTATGCCCCGTACACACGATCGGACATTCCGACAACAAATCCATGGATTTTTTCCGACGGATGTTGGCTCAAAATTGTCTTGCATACACACGGTCACACAAAGTTATCGGAAAATCCGATCGTTCTGAACTCGGTGACATAAAACACGTACGTCGGGACTATAAATGGGGCAATAGCCAATAGCTTTCTTCTCTTAATTTATTCTGAGCAAGCGTGGTACTTTGTCCATCGGATTTGTTTACACATGATCGGAATTTCCGACAACGGATTTTGTTGTCGGAAAATTTTATAGCATGCTCTCAAACTTTGTGTGTCGGAAATTCAGATAGAAAAAGTCTGATGGAGCCCACACACGGTTGTAATTTCCGACAACACGCTCCGATCGCACATTTTCCGTTGGAAAATCCGACCGTGTGTACGGGGCATAACTTGTAGCTTTAGCTGAACACTTTGAGGAGGATGCACTACACTAACTTGTAGCTTTAGCTGAACACTGTGCAGAGGTCACACTACACTAACTTATAGCTTTACCTGAACACTGTGAGGAGGACGCACTACCCTAACTTGTAGCTTTAGCTGAACACTGTGCACTACACTAACTTGTAGTTTTAGCTGAACACTGTGCTGAGGTCTCACTACACTAACTTGTAGTTTTAGCTGAACACTGTGCAGAGGTCGCACCACACTAACTTGTAGTTTTAGCTAAACACTGTGAGCAGGATGCACTACACTAACTTGTAGCTTTAACTGAACACTGTGCAGAGGTCTCACTACATTAACTTCTAGTTTTAGCTGAACACTGTGAGCAGGACGCACTACACTAACTGTAAATAGTCTAGCTGCCTGACTGTGGTACTAATAGGATCAAAAGAATACCAGCAATTTTCTTCAGGTAGCTGTAAATACTGTAACAAGACAAGCCTGCCTGTCAGTAAGAAGATAACAGGAACGGATCTAGCTAAACTGAATACAGTGTATATATATATATGCAACACCTGGGATGCATATATATACACAATACACTGTAAGTGCAGCTAACTCACTGATTGTCCTGCCTAATCTAGCTAACTCAAATGAAATGACACTGTCTCTCTGTCTATCTATCTCTCTCTCAACGCCGGAACACACAACACAGGGCCGCCGTGCAGGCGGCCTTATATAGTGTGGGGCGTGTTCTAAACTCCCTGAGCCATAATTGGCCAAAGCCACCCTGGCTTTGGCCAATTACAGCTCTCTCTACCGACGGCGCTGTGATTGGCCAAGCATGCAGGTCATAGTGCATGCTTGGCCAATCATCAGCCAGCAATGCACTGCGATTCCGCAGTGAATTATGGGCTGTGACGCGCCACACGAATTTGGCACGAACGGCCCATAATGTTCGGAATTCGGCGAACGACCGAACAGCCAATGTTCGAGTCGAACATGGGTTTGACTCGAACACGAAGCTCAGCCCTACATGTAATATATATGAGGAAAGTCCCTGAACATACCAGGAGAAAATAGTGGCTTTTGAGCTGGGCTTTTACCAGGAGGAGCAGGTGCCTTGTGGTCCATACCAGTATTCCATAAATCTACATAGGATAAAGGAAACAAAGGAGGACCGCTGCAAGCTATTGCTATCAAATTACAGGCTTATTTTTTAAGCCCTTAAGGTGAGGGTACACCTGGTGGGGGTCGTGTGTACACCGCATGAAAACACAATTATCACATGTCAAATATTATTTGGACTTTTGCTGATTAATTCAATACATCATTAAGGATTGAGTGTGACTCACGGAGCACCAGCACTTTATATATATATAGCTATATATATATTTCTATATATATATATATATATATATAGATATATATATATATATATATATATAGAATGTCACATTTTATATATTGATGCTCTATGTATGCAGGTTTTATGCATTTGTTTATTTTATTAGCGCTGCATATTGTGTTATATAAATTGTTGTTATCACATTTTGGGGAAGTGTGGAAAGTGTGCGCAGCTGATTATAGTTTTATATATGCCCCCATCAAAACTGCCCTCATCACATTGCCCTCATCACATTGCCCTCATCACACTGCCCCCATCACATTGCCCCATCACACTGCCCCCATTACATTGCCCCCATCACATTGCCCCATCACACTGCCACCATGAAACTGCCCCCGTCACATTGACCCCATCACATTGCCCCCATAACGCTGCCCCATCACATCACACACTGCCATTACACTGTCCCCATCACACTGCCACCATCACGCTGCCCTCATCACATTGCCCCATCATACTGCCATTACACTGCCCCATCACACTGCCACCATCACGCTGTTCTCATAACATTTCCCCATGACACTGCGCCCATCACACTGCTCTTTTATAAATTAGTTACACATGCTGTGGCGTCCCCCTGGTTCTGCAAACATGCTTATCGCTCTCAATTGGATTATATTGATGCTGTCCTGCTTATCCTCAACACATATCCACCGTATCCACCGTATCCACCGATGTCGATCTCTTTGTTTTGAAAGCTAGGGTAACAATGGCAACAAAAGCCTAGTTACCCTCTTTAAAAATGGTGCCGCCGCCTTGCATCCCATCATTTCCGGTTTTGAAATAACGCGATGACCTGGCCCAAAGATGCCTATTGCCTCCTGGGATTGATGACAAACATCTCCCAGGAGACATTGCAAACCAGAAATGGCGTGCTGGGCCACGGCCAACAGGAGAAAGTAAAAAATGAATACACTAATAATACAGTAAGTGTTTTTAAAAAATGCCAAATCGTTTTAAGCATACAGAGTAGTGAGGGATGCTGAGGACTTGGGTGGAACTCCGCTTTAACATTGAAGTCTATGCCCCTCATGTTGCATGAAAGTCAGACCAAAGTAGTGAACAAACTACTTTGAAGTTGCTGTGACTTTAAGTCGCACGTATATGAATGGTTATCATTGGAAAACATGGGGTACGACTTGTCATGCGACTTTAATGTCCAAAGTTGCATTGCAAGTCACACAAGGCCAGACTGCTGGTTGGAAGCTAAACAGTGGCAACCTTGAGTGGAGAGTGTGAACAAGTTTTACTTTTAACTGCTGGTGATTGCTGGGTTGCATTTTTAGGTTCTTTTTGGGGCTTTTCCTTGCAGATTTTTAACACGTTTTTCTGTCACTTTTTAAACAGCCTTTTTTTCTTTGCTTCCTTCAGCTAATTAAGGGGAGTGGTTAATTGGACACAGGTGCTTGAGGGCTATATAACTTTCTGTAGAACTCATTGTGAGCCTGCTCATCTTTGAGCTTGCTGGAACTTAGACTGAGTGGAACTGGACTTAGTGGTGAGTTAGAGTGCAAAAAAGGAAGTTATAACAGGAGTCAAAGTACCTGTCTAGGGTGAGTGAGTGGATCCAAAAACAATCTGCGCTATCCCCACAATTCAGTGATGATATGTGACAAAATAATTTATATGTGCATTGATACAAAGTGCTGCAACCAAAAAACTCGAATGTCTAGTTTTGGTAAGTATAACATATAACTTCTGGTGCGCTACTAACATCAAAAATTAAATCAATAAATCAATAAATGAATAAATGTGAAAGTATATTCAAATACTGCACAACCCTGGTGATTGAATAAAGTCCTGAAAAAAAGTCACTCAATCCTGAAAAAACAATCAATCAGTGCAAATTTCTATGTAAGAAGTCCTTCTTTCAATGGATAAAAACCTCTCCTTGATCAAGCCAATAACGACAGAAAGGAGGGGGCGCTTACCGGATACGTTGGACCCCGATTACGGGGGTCTTACGAGCCCACAAATGCCGGATCAGGCAAGCAGGAACAGCTGGTCTTGTTAGCGGATTGCGGTCCGTCTCAGGTCCCTCCCAGGCAGTCGGAGTACGATGGAAAAGACAGTGCTTCCACGGGATCATCATTATGTAGGAGAGATCAAACGAACAGGAGATCCTCCATGGTATAGTACTTTAAGGTTCTTTATTAAAAGATATATTGGGTTGCTGGCATCACAGGTTGAGCAGAAAGTTAGGCAAACAAACAGGACGGCCGCGGTGAGGCCAGCCAGATGATTGTGTGGTGACGTCAGGTCTCGTGACTCCGTCCCGTCCCGGGAGGGACCCGAGACAGACCGCAATCTGCTAACAAGACCAGCTGTTCCTGCTTGCCTGATCCGGCATCTGTGGGCTCGTAAGACCCCCGTAATAGGGGTCCAACGTATCCGGTAAGCGCCCCTTCCTTTCTGTCGTTATTGGCTTGATCAAGGAGAGGTTTTTATCCATTGAAAGAAGGACTTCTTACATAGAAATTTGCACTGATTGATTGTTTTTTCATGATTGAGTGACTTTTTTTCAGGACTTTATTCAATCACCAGGGTTGTGCAGTATTTGAATATAGTTTCACATTTATTGATTTATTTATTTAATTTTTGATGTTAGTAGCACACCAGAAGTTATATGTTATAGGGTGAGTGAGTACCTGTGTATTGTAAGTACATGAGTGCTGTGTGGGACATGGGCTGTATTGAGTATTAGTGTCAGGTAATACCTGTGTATTGTGAGTACCTGAGTGTTGTCTGAGTAGTGTGTGTGGATCGTTAGTACTTGTGTATTGTGTGTGTGTGTGTGTGCACGTGGGTCTATGAGTGCACGTGGGTCTGCAAGTACTGTCTTGTTGAGTACCTGTGTATTGTCTTGTTGCGTATTAGTGTCAGGAAGCTAGTTGTTAGGTAATTTGGACAGGGTATAATCCCCTATCCTCATTAAATTAATAGTTACGATGCCTGGCGGGTGTGGAGATGCGACTCTCTCTCCTGCTAAAGATGCATAATGTGTCAGTCTAATTGGGAAATGAGGCAAATAAAAGTTTACATTTTTTAATGTATCGTAAAGTCAATGTTCAAAAAGGGATTTTTATAACCAATCAGAAAATATTCTTGAAGATTTTATGTTTGCATTCCTTGATCATCGATCAAGGGCGAATACTGCTGTGCAAAATGTAAGCACATTGTTTCCCTGGAAGCCCAGGTTCTATATCTGGGGAAGCAACTGTCAGCACTGAGAAGACCCTCCATACTAAAAAAGAGCCAGGTACGTACATGGCAGGTACCAGCAGGGGCCAGCACAGAGGCGGGTGGAGACAAAGAGGTGCAGGCACTAGGAAATAGTAGATGGGTGACAGTCAGGAAGGGTAGAGGGGAAAGTGCCGGGGAGGCCGATCCAGGGCTGGAGCATCCCAATAAGTACTCTCCATTGAGTGACATTGGTGAAGCCAGTCAGGGACCCGCACTGCTGGAGCTGAGGGACTAGAGGGACCTAGAGTATGCTGTCCAGTTCTGGGCACCAGTCCTCAGGAAGGATGTACTGGAAATGGAGAGAGTTCAAAGAAGGGCAACAAAGCTAATAAAGCGTCTGTCTGGAGGATATTAGTTATGAGGAAAGGTTGCGAGCACTGAACTTATTCTCCCTGGAGAAGAGACACTTGAGAGGGGATATGATTTCAATTTATAAATACCATACTGGTGACTAGGGATGAGCTTCGAGTTCGAGTCGAACTCATGTTCGACTCAAACATTGGCTGTTCGCAAGTTCGCCGAACAGCAAACAATTTGGGGCGTTCGCGGCAAATTCGAATGCCGCAGAACACCCTTTAAAAGT
This sequence comes from Lithobates septentrionalis, assembly GCA_037952835.1. Classification (NCBI taxonomy): domain Eukaryota; kingdom Metazoa; phylum Chordata; class Amphibia; order Anura; family Ranidae; genus Lithobates; species Lithobates septentrionalis. The sequence continues at coordinate 1,039,970 of JBBDGP010000948.1, read as the reverse complement.
CTATGGGAGAAATCAAAAGTGCTAATTTTTAAGGCTTATATGCAAGTTATTGTCATAAAAAGTATTTGGGGACCCGGGTCCTGCCCCAGGGGACATGGATCAATGCAAAAAAAAGCTTTAAAAACGGCCGTTTTTTCAGGAGTAGTGATTTTAATAATGCTTAAAGTCAAACAATAAAAGTGTAATATCCCTTTAAATTTCGTACCTGGGGGGTGTCTATAGTATGCCTGTAAATGGGCGCATGTTTCCCGTGTTTAGAACAGTCTGACAGCAAAATGACATTTCGAAGAAAAATTCCATTTAAAACTACCCGCGGCTATTGCATTGCCGACAATACACATAGAAGTTCATTGATAAAATCGGCATGGGAATTCAACACAGGGAAACCCCGAACCAAAATTTAAAAAAAAAAATTACGTGGGAGTCCCCCTAAATTCCATACCAGGCCCTTCAGGTCTGGTATGGATATTAAGGGGAATCCCGGCCAAAATTAAAAAAAAAAACGACGTGGGGTTCCCCCTAAATTCCATACCAGACCCTTCAGGTCTGGTATGGATTTTAAGGGGAACCCCGCCCCCCCCCAAAAAAACGGCATGGGGTCCCCCCAAAAATCCATACCAGACCCTTATCCGAGCACGCAACCTGGCAGGCCGCAGGAAAAGAGGGGGGGATGAGAGTGCGCCCCCCCCTCCTGAACCGTACCAGGCCACATGCCCTCAACATTGGGAGGGTCTTTGGGGTAGCCCCCAAAACATCTTGTCCCCATGTTAATAAGGACAAGGGCCTCCTCCCCACAACCCTGGCCGGTGGTTGTGGGGGTCTGCTGGTGGGGGGCTTATCGGAATATGGAAGCCCCCTTTAACAAGGGAACCCCCAGATCCCGCCCCCCCCCGTGTGAAATGGTAAGGGGGTACTTACCCCTACCATTTCACTAAAAAAACTGTCAAAAATGTTAAAAATGACAAGAGACAGTTTTTGACAATTCCTTTATTTAAATGCTTCTTCTTTCTTCTATCTTCCTTCATCTTCTTCTGGTTCTTCTGGCTCTTCTGGTTCTTCCTCCGGCGTTCTCGTCCAGCATCTCTTCCGCTGCGTCTTCTATCTTCTTCTCCCCGGGCCGCTCCGCACCCATGGCATGGGGGGAGGCTCCCGCTCTTCTCTTCATCTTCTTCTTCATCCTCTTCTCTTCTTCATTCTTCTCTTCTTCTCTTCTTCATTTTCTTCTCCGGGCCGCTCCACATCCATGCTGGCATGGAGGGAGGCTCCCGCTGTGTGACGGAGTCTCCTCGTCTGACTGTTCTTAAATAATGGGGGCGGGGCCACCTGGTGACCCCGCCCCCTCTGACGCACGGGACATGACGGGACTTCCCTGTGGCATTCCCCTTGACGTCACAGGGAAGTCCTGTTAAGTCACCGTGCGTCAGAGGGGGGCGGGGTCACTGGGTGGCCCCGTTATTTAAGAACCGTCAGACGAGGAGACTCCGTCACACAGCGGGAGCCTCCCTCCATGCCAGCATGGATGCGGAGCGGCCCGGAGAAGAAAATGAAGAAGAGAAGAAGAGAAGAAGGAAGAAGAGAAGAGGATGAAGAAGAAGATGAAGAGAAGAGCGGGAGCCTCCCCCCATGCCATGGGTGCGGAGCGGCCCGAGGAGAAGAAGATAAAAGAAGCCGCGGAGGAGATGCTGGACGAGAACGCCGGAGGAAGAACCAGAAGAGCCAGAAGAACCAGAAGAAGAAGAAGATGAAGGAAGATAGAAGAAAGAAGAAGCATTTAAATAAAGGAATTGTCAAAAACTGTCTCTTGTCATTTTTAACATTTTTGACAGTTTTTTAGTGAAATGGTAGGGGTAAGTACCCCCTTACCATTTCACACGGGGGGGCGGGATCTGGGGGTCCCCTTGTTAAAGGGGGCTTCCAGATTCCGATAAGCCCCCCGCCCGCAGACCCCCACAACCACCGGCCAGGGTTGTGGGGATGAGGCCCTTGTCCTCATCAACATGGGGACAGGGTATTTTGGGGGGCTACCCCAAAGCATCCTCCCAATGTTGAGGGCATGTGGCCTGGTAAGGTTCAGGAGGGGGGGCGCACTCTCGTCCCCCCCTCTTTTCCTGCGGCCTGCCAGGTTGTGTGCTCAGATAAGGGTCTGGTATGGATTTTTGGGGGGACCCCACGCCGTTTTTTTTTTTTTGGCGCGGGGTTCCATTTAAAATCCATACCAGACCTGAAGGGTCTGGTATGGAATTTAGGGGGAACCCCACGTCATTTTTTTTTACTTTGGTTCGGGGTTTCCCTGTGTTGAATTCCCATGCCGTTTTTATCAATGAACTTCTATGTGTATTGTCGGCAATGCAATAGCCTTTTACTTTGGTTCGGGGTTTCCCTGTGTTGAATTCCCATGCCGTTTTTATCAATGAACTTCTATGTGTATTGTCGGCAATGCAATAGCCACGGGTAGTTTTGAATGGAATTTTTCCTTCGAAATGTCATTTTGCTGTCAGACTGTTCTAAACATGGGAAACATGCGCCCCTTTACAGGCATACTATAGACACCCCCCAGGTACGAAATTTAAAGGGATATTACACTTTTATTGTTTGACTTTAAGCATTATTAAAATCACTGCTCCTGAAAAAACGGCCGTTTTTAAAACTTTTTTTGCATTGATCCATGTCCCCTGGGGCAGGACCCGGGTCCCCAAACACTTTTTATGACAATAACTTGCATATAAGCCTTTAAAATTAGCACTTTTGATTATTCATGTTCGTGTCCCATAGACTTTAACGGTGTTCGCGTGTTCGAGCAAACTTTTTTCCTGTTCGCATGTTCTGGTGCGAACCGAACAGGGGGGTGTTCGGCTCATCCCTACTGGTGACTAGGGATGAGCCGAACACCCCCTGTTTGGTTCGCACCAGAACTTGCGAACAGGCAAGAAATTTGCTCGAACACCGTTAAAGTCTATGGGACATGAACATGAGTAATCAAAAGTGCTCATTTTAAAGGCTTGTATGCAAGTTATTGTCATAAAAAGTGTTTGGGGACCTGGGTCCTGCCCCAAGGGACATGGATCAATGCAAAAAAAGTTTTAAAAACGGCCGTTTTTTCGGGAGCAGTGATTTTTATAATGCTTAAAGTGAAACAATAAAAGTGTAATATTCCTTTAAATTTCGTACCTGGGGGTGTCTATAGTATGCCTGTAAAGGGGCGCATGTTTCCCATGTTTAGAACAGTCTGACAGCAAAATGACATTTCATAGGAAAAAAAGTCGTTTAAAACTACTCGCGGCTATTAATGAATTGCCGGTCCGACAATACACATAAAAGTTCATTGATAAAAACGGCATGGGAATTCCCCACAGGGGAACCCCGAACCAAAATTTAAAAAAAAATGACGTGGGGGTCCCCCTAAATTCCATACCAGGCCCTTCAGGTCTGGTATGGATATTAAGGGGAACCCTGGCCAAAATGAAAAAAAAAAATTGTGTGGGGTCCCCCTCAAAATCTATACCAGACCCTTCAGGTCTGGTATGGATTTTAAGGGGAACCCAGCGCCACAATTTAAAAAAAAATTGGCGTGGGGTCCCCCCAAAAATCCATACCAGACCCTTATCCGAGCACGCAACCTGGCAGGCCGCAGGAAAAGAGGGGGGGACGAGAGAGCGCACCCCCCCCCCCTCCTGAACCGTACCAGGCCACATGCCCTCAACATTGGGAGCGTGCTTTGGGGTAGCCCCCCCAAAACACCTTGTCCCCATGTTGATGGGGACAAGGGCCTCATCCCCACAACCCTTGCCCGGTGGTTGTGGGGGTCTGCGGGTGGGGAGCTTATCGGAAACTGGAAGCCCCTTTTAACAAGGGGACCCCCAGATCCCGGCCCTCCCCCCTGTGTGAAATGGCAAGGGGGTACAAGAGTACCCCTACCATTTCACAAAAAAAGTGTCAAAAATGTTAAAAATGACAAGAGACAGTTTTTGACAATTCCTTTATTTAAATGCTTCTTCTTTCTTCTTTCTTCTATCCTCTATCTTCCTTCGGTTTCTTCCTTCATCTTCTTCTGGTTCTTCCTCCGGTGTTCTCGTCCGGCATCTCCTCCGCGGCGTCTTCTTCTCTTCATCTTCTTCTCCGGGCCGCTCTGCATCCATAATGGCATGATGGGAGGCTCCCGCTGTGTGACGCTTCTCCTCTTCTGACGGTTCTTAAATAATGGAGGGCGGGGCCACCTGGTGACCCCGCCCCCTCTGACGCATGGGGACATGACGGGGACCTCCCTGTGGCATTCCCTGTGATGTCAGAGGGGGCGGGGTCACCGGGTGGCCCCGCCCTCCGTTATTTAAGAACCGTCAGAAGAGGAGAAGCGTCACACAGCGGGAGCCTCCCTCCATGCCATCATGGATGCAGAGTGGCCCGGAGATGAAGATGAAGAGAAGAAGACGCTGCGGAGGAGATGCCGGACGAGAACACCGGAGGAAGAACCAGAAGAACCAGAAGAACCAGCAGAAGAGGAAGATGGAGGAAGAAACCGAAGGAAGATATAAGATAAAAGAAAGAAAAAGCATTTAAATAAAGGAATTGTCAAAAGTTGTCTCTTGTCATTTTTAACATTTTTGACAGTTTTTTGGTGAAATGGTAGGGGTACCCCTTACCATTTCACACAGGGGGGAGGACCGGGATCTGGGGGTCCCCTTGTTAAAGGGGGCTTCCAGATTCCGATAAGCCCCCCACCCGCAGACCCCCACAACCACCGGGCAAGGGTTGTGGGGATGAGGCCCTTGTCCCCATCAACATGGGGACAAGGTGTTTTGGGGGGCTACCCCAAAGCACCCTCCCAATGTTGAGGGCATGTGGCCTGTAACTGTTCAGGAAGGGGGGGGGGCGCTCTCTAGTCCTCCTCTCTTTTCCTGCGGCTTGCCAGGTTGTGTGCTCGGATAAGGGTCTGGTATGGATTTTTGGGGGTACCCCACGCCAGTTTTTTTTTAAATTTTGGCGTGGGGTTCCCCTTAAAATCCATACCAGACCTGAAGGGTCTGGTATAGATTTTGAGGGGGACCACACACCATTTTTTTTTAAATTTTGGCTGGGGTTCCCCTTAATATCCATGCCAGACCTGAAGGGTGGTTAAACACCCCTCCCCCCATTTTTTGACACTCGAGTTAAGATACGAGCTGTGGGATGGTTTTGGTTGAATTTTGCATCTTTTATAATATTCCTATTGTTATTGTTTCTACTGTATAAGTATTGTGTTATATTGTTTACAGGACGAGCCAGTGTATATGTATAGGTGATGATTGGACTATCTCCACGTGATTACACGTAATTATTTTTGAACAGGAGAGATCGGATAAAACCATCTGTTATTCTCTCCTGTTCTCATTAATCTACCACAATACTAGACACTTCAATGTGCCCCTTTTGGTGCACTTAAAGTGTTTACAACACACTGGCGAGTACTTTCATTCTGTTGAAATGACAATCCCAACAACCTGGACTATTACATTCATATCTTTTGTAAATTCAATGGAGGCAGCTCATGGCTGCCTCGAATGCATCCCAACCGCCCACAGCTTTCTAGACCTTTGTATACTAGAACGTGATCTATAGGTTGTTACAATCTCTTACACACATTGTTTGCATTATGCCTTTCTTCCGCTTTCCCCTCCTTCCGGAACCGGATGTGGATTCCATGGTCCGTTGACCCGTCTTGGGGTCAGGGGCTTTGTCGCTGTGTCTCTTCCTGGCAGGAAAAGAGGGGGGGCACAGGGCCTGTGCCTCTTTTCTGCACTCTTGGGTGTATTACTTCCTGCCAGCGGCGTTCCGGATCACATCCGGACGCCGTGGCGTTGCGGGCGCACGATGCCGCGTGCGTGCACGTGACATCATGGCGTCACGCAATTACGGCGGATGTGACGGCCGTGTCGGACATCCATCTTCCTGAACGCTGGGGGAGCCACATGTGGAGTGCCAACAGGTGGCACTATCCCTGCTGGAGGAGGGGGGGTGGGGGCAGCCTGTATGCACCTGCAGCCCAATTAGGCATCCAATCAGTGGCCAGCACTCTATACATAATGATGAAGCAGATTGGGGGATCTTTATTTAGTCCCTACCATTCCATCAGATTGACCAACTGACCTAAATTCTGGAGACAGGTAATCACTAGTATTTGAACATATTGATGAGTTGGATCTGACGCGATATACCCTGTATTGTGGGTCTCTTTCACGCCATTTCTTTTTACTGTGTCCTTTCGGACAATTCATTTTACCCACCCATAATACATGTTTTACCATTGTGACACCTCATTTTTGTGTTCTTTCCTTGTCTCACCCCTGTCCCATCTCTCTCCCTTTTTGACCTCTCATCACCCCTTTCCAGCACTCATACATCCTCGCCATTACACCATCACACACTTCCATCTTTCACTCAGCCACGGTTCGATTGTTTTCTTTGTTGATGTTTTTGCTTTCATTGTATTCTGTTTGTTTCATTTTGGCCCCTTGCACTGCACCTACCTATCTCCCCACCCATATGCCTCCCTTCCACTCACATTCATCACCCCACCCCACTCACATCCATCACCCTAGGATCTTTTCCTCTTGGCTCCTTTCCTTCACTTCCTATTCCTTTTTCCTATTCCCCCTTTACCCATCCCCCCCTCCTTCCCGTTTATTCTTTCCAACCCCCTCCCTTCCCCCTTTTTTTTTTTTTTTGTCCTTTCCCTTTTATCCCCACTAGTCAGTCCGTTCCCTTTTTTCCTCACATGTTCTCCTCACATTCGCCTCTTTCTCTACACTCTTACATCCCCACTCTACTTTGCCACTTATTTCACGGCAATTATATAAATACCACCATTTACCGTATATACTCGAGTATAAGTCGAATTTCTCAGCACATTTTTTTGTGCTGAAAGTGCCCCCCTCGACTTATACTCGAGTCAAGCACTTTTCTGCAGCAAAAAATTTCATTTTCCGAACCGATTTTGGGGCCCCGTATCTCAGGGCCACTTGGTACTAGGAACCCCAAATTTGGTGTGCAAACCCAGTGGAACTGGTACAACAACATATCCAAAGCTGGGGTTCCTAGCACCAAGTGGCCCTGAGATAGGGGGCCCCAAAATCGGTTCGGAAAATGTCATTCTCTGCTGCAGAAAAGTGCTTGACATTTTCTGAACTGATTTTTGTGGCCCTGTATCTCGGGGCCACTTGGTGCTAGAAACCCCAGCTTTGAAAATTCCATGGTGCTAGTTCCACTGGGTTTGCACACCAAATTTGGGGTTCTTAGCACTACGTGGCCCCGAGATACGGGGCCCCAAATTCGGTCATCTGTGTCTATCTGCAGCAACGTCATTTCGGGACCCTTTGGGTTCAGAGACCCCAAATTTTGGCTGCAGCTAGGGGGCATCTAGGAACCCTTAACTACCGAGTTTGAAGTTCAGGGGACCTATGGCTGCAAATGGGCACAGTGAGGCATGCAAATGGGCACAGTGATGCTGCAAATGGGCATTGTTGACCCTCTTTTCCACTTACAGTAGCTGTGCATTTCTCACCCTCGTCTTATACTCGGGTCAATAAGTTTTTCCCATTTTTTTGTGGTAAATTAGGGCCTCGACTTATACTCGGAACGACTTATACTCGAGTATATACGGTACTTATTACTTACTCTGACATCTACATGTAGTCATATCTACCTTTCTTGAATCCTCTTTTTTTACCATCACCACTATGGGAATATCCACGCATTGCTGACCCCAATAAGTACAGACAACATTAAACAAATTATAAACAGAGTTATTTTTAAAAAAATAAAAAAAAGGCATGCAAATGGGCACAGTGATGCTGCAAATGGGCATTGTTGACCCTCTTTTCCACTTACAGTAGCTGTGCATTTCTCACCCTCGTCTTATACTCGGGTCAATAAGTTTTTCCCATTTTTTTGTGGTAAATTAGGGCCTCGACTTATACTCGGAACGACTTATACTCGAGTATATACGGTACTTATTACTTACTCTGACATCTACATGTAGTCATATCTACCTTTCTTGAATCCCCTTTTTTTACCATCACCACTATGGGAATATCCACACATTGCTGACCCCAATAAGTACAGACAACATTAAACAAATTATAAACACCACTCCCCCCAGAGTTATTTTTAAAAAAATAAAAAAAATGATAATGATACACATATTTCTATGTGCTAAATATAATGCACTGATGGTACTGTTGTCTGTTATTTGATGCTTTGACTGCAGGTCCCGCTCGCTTGCCCCCACCCGCCTCCCTGGTCTTGGGAAATATCCACTTGGTGTGACTCCTTGTAAGACACGCATGGGCGATTAGCCCCCCCCTCCCCCTGTTGATGTGGTGGACGGCCTGGGACCCCTGCCGGGACCCGGTGGGGGAGACTTCAGAGAATTGTAGGCTCAGGAGAAGCTGTTCAAACACAATGTGATTGGTAATCATACTGTTAAACATATGTTTATTATATTTTAATTTTTATGGTCATATCCATGAATTTCAATACCTAAATTTTGTTACAGCGCCTGAATCCTCTGAAGATGACCCAACGGGGTCGAAACGCATCAGTATTATTATCCTATTATAGCGCTTGAACATTGTACAATTTTGTGCCAGCTTCATTTGTGTTATCTCCTGTATCACAGCTCTTATTTTAACCATCATGGTCATTCCCTGTGATCATGTTGCCATTAAAGTCCTACTAAATAAAAACCTTTTCAAGTTACAGCTTACCATTTTCATATTTTCTTGCTGCCTAGAAAACCCCACGGGGAATATTTCCTTTTTCTTTTAGACCTGAAGGGTCTTTTTTGGTTCAGAGTTTATTTTGGTTCGGGGTTCCCCTGTGGGGAATTCCCATGCCGTTTTTATCAATGAACTTTTATGTGTATTGTCGGACCGGCAATTCATTAATAGCCACGAGTAGTTTTAAATGACTTTTTTTCCTTTGAAATGTCATTTTGCTGTCAGACTGTTCTAAACATGGAAAACATGCGCCCCTTTACAGGCATACTATAGACACCCCCCAGGTACAAAATTTAAAGGAATATTACACTTTTATTGTTTCACTTTAAGCATTATTAAAATCACTGCTCCCGAAAAAACGGCCGTTTTTAAAACTTTTTTTTGCATTGATCCATGACCCCTGGGGCAGGACCCAGGTCCCCAAATACTTTTCATGACAATACCATGCATATAATCCTTTAAAATTAGCACTTTTGATTTCTCCCATAGATTTTTAAAGGGTGTTCTGCGGCTTTCGAATTTTACCGCGAACACCCCAAATTGTTCGCTGTTCAGCGAACTGGTGAACAGCCGACGTTCGAGTCGAACATGAGTTCAACTCGAACTCGAAGCTCATCCCAACTGGTGACACCACAATAGGGATAAAACTTTTTCGCAGAAGGGAGTTTAACAAGACACGTGGCCACTCATTAAAATGAGAAGAAAAGAGGTTTAACCTTAAACTACGTAGAGGGTTCTTTACTGTAAGAGCAGCAGGGATGTGGAATTCCCTTCCACAGGCGGTGGTCTCAGTGGGGGGCATCGATAATTTCAAAAAACTATTAGATAAGCACCTGAACGACCACAACATACAGGGATATACAATGTAATACTGACATATAATCACACGGGGAGTGATGTGGCTGGTGGGCGTGACCGAAGGTTGAGGGGAAGGGGAGGGCATTGCGGACCCAGACCAAGCTGCTCCTCCTGATGTCCACGCTGGAAGCCTGAACGCCGGAGCGATATTTCCATGTCTGTGACGGCCGGATCCCGGGGAGATAGGGGAGACATCTGATGAGCGGCTTATCCGAGGATCAGACCGGCGCCACTGTGTTTGCCTCTCCGGGGACAGGAGTGTATGCTCCATAGGATCCCTCCTCAGAGCGCTCGCTGAATACAAGCAGGAGGACGTTGCTGAGTAGAACAGCTGACTGAATAGTGGGGTAAGGAAGACCACACAGGTACGCTGTATGTTATGTGCTATATGCCCTGGGAAAGCTTGATTGAAATCCCCCTGGACGAGACTTTTTGGAAAATTCCTCCTGAGGGCACCCCTTGGTGAGCTCCTATTTTTGAAGAGTAGGGAGGAGGATATTGAAGGCTGGAGAGGTGGCTGTGAGGAGGAGAGTAAATACACCGGCTAAACGCTCCACTGTAGGCTACATTCTGCTTTCTGAAAGCGGTGCTCCTGTGGGACTAATAATAGAATTTCAAACCATCTGGGGAGAAAGATATAGCAGGACTGTATAACTTCTCTGTTCTCAAAGTCCCAAGGGGTGAGGGAGGACAGGATGACCAAAAAAAAGGGTCAGAGGAGACCGCAGCACAAGAAGGAGCTGGGGTGCATAATTTGCGCGGCCCCAAGGATAAAGCAAGTCAGGGTGCTGCAGCAAAGCTGGAACGCTTTGCTCACACTCCAAATTGTACACCTAAAAAAGGTAGCCAGATGGGGGGTGCGCAACATCAAGGGGCGCAGGCCAATCACTCTGTGGGAAGGAAAAGTCAAGGCCCAGCCCAAGTTTGTGCACCTACAGTCACCGTACCAGTGTCGCAGACACATTTGGGAAGGGAGAGCGGTCTGGGCAATGAAACAATAGAGGATAAGGGGACACCAGAGCAGGAACAAGAAACACAAAAAGTAAAAGCACTAAAATTTCAATTATTAATCACAATAGTTTTGGGAATAGAGAATTATTTTGAGTCGAGACACAGGAATAGGTGAATGGTAGGCACTAAAATAGATAAGAGGGTAACCTCAGGTAAATTTAATCATATGAAGATATGTTCATGGAATGTGAGGGGGGTGAAAGATGTATGTAAGAAACAAGCAATTTTTTCTATGGCCAGAACAAGGGATGTCAGGATACTCTGTCTCCAGGAGACCCACCTAGATAAGGAAACAGTGAACACTCTGAGGAATAGGAACTATCAAGAGCAGTATCACTCAACTCATACTTCATTTTCAAGGGGAGTGAGTGTGCTGATAAATACTGGGTTGGTTTTCTCCTGCAGGCAGAGTAAACTGGATAAGTATGGTCGATATGTTTTTCTCTACTGTAATATTGAGGGGCGGGACTGTATTCTTGCGAGTGTGTATATTCCTCCACCATTCAAAACAGAGATACTTAGCGAATTGATAGGCTTCATAGCAGACAAACCTGGGGTACCGGTTGTAGTGACAGGGGACTTTAATACGGCCATGGACAACTGCGTAGATAGATTCCCGACAAAGGGGATCCCTGGAGGGTCATCTAAGGGCCCGCTTTTCCAATTTTGTGAGGAAGTGGGATGGGTGGATATCTGGCGGAAGTGGCATCTGAGTGAGAAGCAATATTCATACCACTCGAGGACGCATGCTACTTTATCCAGGATTGATATAGAGCTCTGTAATGAGGAAGCCCTGAGGATAGTGGGAGGGATAGATTACGAGCCAAGGGGGCTCTCAGACCACTCTCCATTGGTCTTTTCAGTTAGAACGGGGCTGAGTGTTGGAGGGGGGGAGTGGAGACTGAACCCCTTTTGGCTTGAAATAATCGAGGATGATGAGGGGATCACTGGTAATTTGGAAGAATTCATAAATATGAATGTAGGATCCGCCCCACTAGGTATAACCTGGGACGCCTTGAAGGCGTTCCTTAGAGGGGTCTTCATTCAGAAAATCTCCTATGCCAAAAAGAAAACACAGGTCAGGGAATATAGAATAAGAGAAAAGGTGAGGGTGGCAGAAGGGAGGTACTTGGAGGAGCCAACTATAGCTAGATATGAGGCTTGGGTAGAAGGCCAGGAAGAATACAGGAAACTAGTACTGGAGAAAGAAGAAAAGAGTAGAATGTTTCAGAAACAGAATTTTTTTTGTGAAGGGGAATTAGTGGGCAGAACTTTGGCACTGATAGCTAATGCAAATGGCCCCTCATCCACTATATCAGTAATATGGGATAAGGACGAGAATACTATTAGAACTACCCCTGGTATAGTGGAAGTGTTTAAAGACTACTATGAAGGTCTGCATAGGGCCCCACAGTCAGATGTAGAGGGGGAGATGTGGGAGTTCTTTGAGAAATTGAAAATAAGCCCGTTATCCAGTGAGGAGAGAGATGCCCTGGAAACTCCGTTGACATTGGTGGAGTTGCAAGGAGTGGTAAAGGAAATGGCGAATCAAAAAGCGCCAGGACCTGACGGCCTGCCCATAGAAACTTATAAGAGATATGGGGATGTCTTGCTCCCAAAACTACTGGAAGTCTTGAATGGAGCCATTGTGGAGGGTAGATTGCCCATGTCTATGACAGAAGCCACTATTGTAATCTTGTTAAAGGAAGGGAAGAACCCGTTAGATGTAGCCTCATACAGACCAATCTCACTTCTATGTACAGATATTAAGATTCTGGCAAAAGCCCTAGCAAACAGGTTAAAAAAGATAATTGCGAAAGTAATCCACTCAGATCAAACCGGCTTCATACCGGATAGATCGGTGAGTACGAATATTAGAAGATTGTACAGTAATATACAAGTACCTACGGCGAAAGAAGGGAATAGAGCTATCCTATCACTAGATGCGGTCAAGGCATTTGATTGCCTTGAGTGGCATTACTTGTGGAAAGTACTGGCAGAGTTCAAATTTGGCCTTAATTTTGTGAACTGGTTGAGTCTTTTATATGACAAACCAAGAGCCAGAGTTAGGGTCAATGGTGAGTGCTCCGAGTGGTTCCAGCTGGGGAGGGGGACGAGACAGGGGTGCCCACTGTCGCCCCCGCTCTTCGCCCTCGCATTGGAGCCTCTGGCGGTTGCCCTAAGAATGTCGCAAGAATTTCAGGGTTTTAAAAGAAGGGGTGTAGGGGAGAAAGTCGCAATGTATGCGGATGATATCCTGTTGTTCCTGGAAGACACACAAGCTTCCTTGCTAGGGGCTATGAAACTGATTAAAGAATTTGGGCGCTTTTCGGGTTTGAGAATTAACTGGGAAAAATCGGCTCTTTTACCAATAGACCCCCTGGTAAACAGGTGACAGGTGAACTCCATAAAAATTGTAAATCAAATGAGGTACTTGGGGGTAAATATAACCAAAGACCCAGGGCAGTACATGACTGGCAATGTAGTACCATTAATGGCAAAGTTAAAACAGAAGAGCCGGGTGTGGGGTGGCCTTCCTCTCTCGGTCGCCAGTAGATGCAATCTTATTAAAATGATATGAATGCCGCAAATTTTGTTTGTGTTACACAATTTTCCTGTCTGGATTCCGAAGCACTGGTTTAGGAGGCTGGATAGTTTGTTTAGGGAATTAATCTGGAAAAACAGAGTGGCAAGAATTAGCCTGAAAGCGCTGCGGCGGCCAAGAGAGGAGGGAGGCTTGGTGCTACCGGACCCCTGGAGTTACTTTTTGGCAGCCCAAATCCAGTTTATGAGAGGCAGTAATCTGGTGGAAGAAAGGGTAGGAAGAAATAGTCTATGGTTGTACAACATCAGTCATGATACAGAGGTGGAGGCAGTGGAGGCTGAACTTTTTGGATATAGCTGCCCAACAACTCAGCTAATGATTAAATGCTGGAAGACGGTAAAGGCTGTATTGGGATATACAGGGTACTCCGAGTTTTCCCCGATATGGAATAACAAAAATCTGAATGAGCTTAGTGCGATGGGGAAAATAGAAGAATGGGACAGGAGGGGTATTCACTGTTTGGTGCAAATGTATAGGGCAGGGAGGTTGAAAACATTTCAAGAGATAAAAGAGGAATTTGCAATGCCCAACAGATTATTTTTCAGCTACTTGCAAGTAAGGCATGCCCTGGAGGTACAATTTAGAGGCAAGGCGATAGAGTGGAGTGAAATGCCCTTGTTAAGGAAACTGGTAAACACCAAGGGGTCTAAAGGGCTGATCTCACAAATGTACAGGAGTATAAATAAGGCAGGGCAAGAAGGGGAGGTGGAGTCCAGGAAGAGAACTAAATGGGAGGAAGAGGTTGGCACAATAACGGAGGAACAATGGAAGTTTATTCTGGCATTAGGGCCAAGGATATCTCTATCACCGTCACAGAGGGTCTCTTATTTATATTTGATTTATAGACTTTATTACACACCAGAGAAATTATTTAGGTTTGGTGAGAGGCAGGATGCGAAGTGTCAGCGGTGCAGAGATGGGAGAGGAGACGTAGTGCATATGTTTTGGCGATGCCCCAAGCTATACAGGTATTGGGAAAAATTAGTGGAGGAAATTAACGCAATATTTGGGTCCTCATTGGAAATGGAGGCCAGAACTTGTCTGTTGAGTTTGCTGGAGGAAAATAATATGCTTAAAAGACACACAGACCGCTATTATAAGATGCTTGTTTCAGGGAAGGAAAATCATAGCACGGAAGTGGCAGGCCAAAGAACCCCCAACAGTAGGAGAATGGAGAAAAGAGGTTAAGGACATGATTACGAAAGAGGAATTCTGGTATAGAAGGAGAGGCAGTTTAAAGAAATATAAGAATATATGGAAGTTATGGCTAGAGTATGAATGGGCTGGATAGGTGTAAGAGTATTAGGTGGAGTGGGTGGTGTGCGTATGGGATAAGAGGATGGTGGAGGTGAACGGAGTGATTGGGGGGGGGTGGTATGAGGGGAAAATGGAGGGTTTAAAGGTTTAAAGGTTTGTGGATATTACTGAAGATTGTACATGTGGTCTCTATATGATCTGCTCACTTGGAGGAAAATTGTGTTTTACTTTTAACTATAATGTCCAGGATTAATAAAGACAAACAGAACATTAGCCACAATGATGTGAAAAAAAAGAGACGGGACAAATTTTGATTTTTAAAGTTGATACGACTTCTCTTAAGATAAATTTCGCTGAAGTGGCAAAAGGAAAAGAAAAGAGAGGAACATATAATCACACACATACTGTAGGTTGGACTTGATGGACTTGTGTCTTTTTTCAACCTCACCTACTATATAAATAGGTAACTATAGTTTAGCATAGATACACGCCAAGGTTCTGATGACCCCATGTGTTTTGTTTTTTTCTAGTTGTTTAGGACACCTTTGGGCACTCCAAAGAGAATAGTAATGCAGCGTGCATAGTGCTCCCTCAACCTCCTGTCAGGCTCTGTTCCCTCGCCTCATTCCTGTCTGAATATTGTGTCTGGGTTTCAGGGAGACTGAAACCCGGACACACGATTCAAAACCTGAACTGTCTGGGGGAATCCTAGACAGATGGCAACCCTAGCCTGAGTGCTGTCACATTACAGAGGCCGTGACATTACAGTTACCCCTAGTACCAGACACAGTTGACACACTGGATTTCTGTGATGACTGCAGGGGAAGCAAGAGCAACTTAGAAACACACTGTCACTTTGCACTGGGCAGTGTCAATCTGCACATTTTTCAATTATTGGTCACTATTTTTGCACAGTAAAAGCATGTTTTACCCCATCTATGAAGGAAGTTGCTGTAGGTGATGCATGACCCTGGAGTAACAGGTAAAAGAACTGCATGTCAACCTTTGGTTCATATTTGCACGTTTGAGCACTTTGGTTAATATTTTTCACAGTAATTGAAAGAATATACAGTATTTGTACTTGATAATGCATGAATACCCATGGAAGCATGTGCAAATGCAAGAATATGTACTAAAATGAATGATTGCTGTCACGTAGCAGTGATCACCGATCTAGCAGAGGTATCAAAGTACTATTTTATCTTTAAGGCCCACCTATCTCTATGCGTTTGAAGGCATGCCAACACATGCATACAGGGTAGCCACTGTTTAAATGGTGCTAGCTCTCATTTGTGTGATAAGTTGTCTATTATTTGATGTATTGTTGCCTGTTATAGGACCTATTATTGGCATGTAAAAAACACACGATGGGCCTACATTGAGGGGTGGACTGATGGCCATTTCAGTGCATCACACAGGTCCATTTTTTTTTATTTTTTATTTGTCAACTTTAATAAGATGTGCACAAAGAGATACTTTGTTAATGTCACTGCACAGCAACATGGTGCATTACGTTGCTGTGTGGTGACATGCGGTGCCTATTTGTGCACTGTGATAAAATGCAGCATGTCTGCATTTCATCACAGTTCACTGCACTGCACCCACCTCCAGACGTTGCATGTTCATGTGCCCTAGCAGTGATTGGCATTCTTCCAGTGTGGAAAAAAGCCAGTCACCACGCTTAAAGGGTAGAAAAAGATGGACGACTACCCTGCATACAAGTATACTGCAACCATGCAAAAAAAAAAAATTAACAATTTTGATGACAGTTACAAAATACCCCTGATCATGAAGATGTTAAAGTAAAAAAAAAGAAAACATTTTTTCTACTACTATTTTCATATTGGAATCCTTAGTGGGTCGTTAATATAACTATAGGAGATAATATAACTGGAGATTGCTGATATAAAAATACTGTATATATTTGGCTGAATGCTATTAAATTAAGAAAAAAAACACAAGTTAATTCTTAGAAAATATAATATGGTGATTTGTAAGACTCAATTAACTGTGATGACGTCTTTATCATCCTAACAAATTTTCAATAATTAGAGAAACATTCAACCTTAACATTTGATTAAAATACAGCAAAAGTAACAGTTCGATTTAAATGTATTGTTTGCTGCTTTTGTGAGCCATAAAACCTACTTTTAGAAACTGTTCATTTGTTCACTTATGGTGATATGCCCTTGATGTTAATACATTCTTGTGTGCAGAGATCCATGTTAGAAATTGCCTAATGCCCCATACACACGGTCGGACATTGATCGGACATTCTGACAACAAAATCCTAGGATTTTTTCCGACGGATGTTGGCTCAAACTTGTTTTGCGTACACACGGTCGCACAAAGTTGTCGGAATTTCCGATCGCCAAGAACGCGGTGACGTACACCACGTACGACGAGACTAGAAAAGGCCATTTCAGAACCAAGCATGGCACCCTTTGGGCTCCTTTTGCTAATCTCGTGTTAGTAAAAGTTTGGTGAGAGACGATTCGCGCTTTTTCAGACTCGTGGTTTTCAGATCGTTTTCTGCTGTTCAGTTTGTGCTTGTGGGTTTGTATCTGCTCTTCAGTGCGTGCAGTCAGTTCGTATTGGAATTTTCTGTGCAATCTTGTCTGCTCGTTGCTGTTTTTCAGGTCGCTCTTCACAGGCCTTGCTGTTCTTCAGTGTGTTCTGTTACTTCGTTCTGAGCAGCCGACCGTTTTCTAGCCATGTTGCGTATACGTACTCCTCGTAGAGTTCGTGCTGTGCGGGGGCTTGGTGTTGGGGTCCTGACCTTGACACAAGTCCAGTCCATGAACAGGGTGGGGAGGAGTACATGGACCAAGAATTGGTTGCTTCAGCGTGACCAGTTCTCTCATATGCCTTTGCTCCGTGAGATCCGTGAGAATAATCCTGATGATTTCAGGAACTTTCTCCGGATGACGGACCCCGTATTTCACCGTTTGTTGGCTTCGCTGACCCCCTATATCAGCAGGTAGGATACTTGCATGAGGCAAGCCATCACTCCGGAGCAGAGGCTCGTCGCTACCCTGCGGTACTTGGCGTCGGGGAGAAGCCTGCAGGACTTGAAGTTCTCGACAGCATCTCCCTCAAGGCTCTGGGTATCATTATCCCAGAGACCTGTTCTGCCATTATCCAGGTCCTGCAGAAGGAGTATATGAAGGTAAGATTTTTATCCTTTAATATCACATTTTATTGTATATTATTATTATACAGGATTTATATAGCGCCAACAGTTTGCGCAGCGCTTTACAACATGGGGGCAGACAGTACACTTATAATACAAATCAATACAGGAGGGATCAGAGGGCCCTGCTCGTTAGAGCTTACAATCTATAATGTTTGCTAATATATTGTATTTCTTTCCTTATTCCCTAATTACCATGATTGTAATATGCTGTGAATGTGCCCTTTGTCCTCATGCATGCTGGAATTTTATGTAATTTTTTTTTGTCCTTCATACAGTACATATTTTCCTTCACTTACCTCCCCAGCATGCTCTCCTGGCCCTATATTCATCTCATGTAGTCACTTAACAATGTATTTTATCAGCTACATAGTAGTGCTTTACCCCAAACACCCCTAAAATGTTTAGAAATGTGATTTGTGCTTTAAATTCAGGCAGAGTGCCAGAGGCTTGTTTTTGTGGTGTCCCCAAATCATTTTTAACCCTCCCTCCCCCCAACTGCTAAGTCAGCTGATAACAATTCTCTATCTATCCTCAATCATCTATCTGCTGACTTTGCCAAACCCATACACACTATACCCATCTCTTTTGTGGTCAGATTTATTGATGAATTCCCCAAAGCATGTAGTGCAAGGGCCTGCCTGAATACTTTAAAATGGTACTGTTTAAAGTTTTTGTATCCTATTATTATCTTGATAGGTAATAGCAGAATGTCCAAATGTGCTCAAATGTGTACAGTGTGTATTTATATCTTTGTATTATGACACTTCTTACCTGTCCAGTGGGCTGCCAATAGTGTAACTAAGGAGTAGGGATGAGCCGAACACCCCCCGGTTCGGTTCACACCAGGACCTGCGAACGGACCGAAAATTCGCACGAACGTTAGAACCCCATTGACGTCTATGGGACTCGAACGTTCGAAATCAAAAGTGCTCATTTTAAAGGCTAATTTGCATGGTATTGTCCTAAAAAGGGTTTGGGGACCCCGGTCCTGCCCCAGGGGACATGTATCAATGCAAAAAAAACTTTTAAAAATGGCCGTTTTTTCAGGAGCAGTGATTTTAATGATGCTTAAAGTAAAAAAAAACAAGTGAAATATTCCTTCAAATATTGTACCTGGGGTGTGTCTATAGTATGCCTGTAAAGTGGCGCGTGTTTCCCGTGTTTAGAACAGTCCCTGCACAAAATGTCATTTTTAAAGGAAAAAATCTCATTTAAAACTGCTTGCGGGTTTAATGTAATGTCGGGTCCTGGCAATATGGATGAAAATCAGTGAGACAAACGGCATGGGTACCCCCCAGTCCATTACTAGGCCCTTTGGGTCTTGTATGGATATTAAGGGGAACCCCGCACCCAAATTAAAATAAGGAAAGGTGTGGGGCCACCAGGCCCTATATACTCTGAACAGCAGTATACAGGCAGTGCAAACAAGACAGGGACTGTAGGTTTGTTGTTAAGTAGAATCTGTTTGTAAATTTGAACGGGTACATTTTTAACGTGTTTAGCTCCAGCCAAAAAATCTTTTTTAAGCTTTTTGGAAAACATAGGGAAGGGTTATCACCCCTGTGACATTTGTTTTGCTGTCTGTCCTCCTCTTCAGAAGATTTCACCTCACTTTTTGTCCCAATGACAAATTTTTTTTGAAAATTTGGGGTTTTTTGTGGAACAAGGATTGGAAAGCATCAGTGGAAAGTGCTGCGTGTGAGTGAAACAGGAAATAGGAAGTGACAAAACAGCTTTTTTGTCACTTCCTATTTCCTGTTTCACTCACACGCAGCAGTTTCACTTCATTCAAGGAAAATACATTGATATGCTGATGAGGCACGGAGGAGTCCATCTCTGAATAAAGCCAGCTGGAAACCCCATACCGAGCCATTGGGATACACCCACGGACAACCGGAGGCAATCAGGAAACATATAGGAACATCCACTCCAGACACCCACTCTATGCTCGCTACCCCTGCAGGGGTGACTGCTTCTGGTGAGTGGGGATTACATTGGGGGGAGCACCTGGAGTCACTAATCTTTTCCTGAAGAACATAGAAGTCACCATTGATACACTCACCTATTATTTTTTTTAAAAAAAGTTTGGACTGCACACAGACTGTGACCCTTTATTTCTGATTAATTGGATTTTGTTCACGGTTTTTTCTCACAGTTTTTTGTCACATATATAAAGTTGCACATGCAGTTCTGATATATGTACATTTTGGTATATGAATTTAAGTAGGTCCCAGCACATACGGTCCTGAGTTATATATAATTTTTTTTCATACTTTGTTCACATGTAGCTTATGTATGGTATAAGTTTTTGAATATATAGGTGTATTAAGTGCTGGCACCTCACAAACATGCCACCTTGAACATTAGTCCTTGTACTGTATGTACTGTATGTACACATTGAGACTCGTCTGAGTTTGCACTGCTAGTGATATCTGTTCTTAATGGGATTTTGTCCCTGGATCCAACATATCATCACACACTAAGGGTGCCTGCCCTGAGGGGCATATTGTCACAGTTTAGACACTGTATGCCAATATTACTCAGTATTATTATTATTATTATTCTTATGCACATTTATGGAACTGCGTACAGTTTGGTAGACACACTGGGATAGTAATATTCTCGTTCACTTTATGGTATAGGTAGCTATTATGAGATACATATAGGGTAGCGCCATTTCCCCATTTACTATATCCAATACCCAAATAGTCCCACTAGGGACTTACTAGGGGAGGCTGCAAACCCTGCCATTCCTAAGTGCGGACTTATCACATATATATGTTGCAAATAGCAGCGGTGCGATCTGATGCACTTGTCTCAAAAAAGGCCCACACCAAAGAACTTTTTGAATAACGTGCAGAGATTGCAGCGCCCTGCACATGTGGAGCTTTGGGGTGTGATGCAGTCAATGTGCTGCCCTTAGGCTGGCCCCTGGAGGGCATCCTGCCTCATTGGTGATGTGCCGCCTCCTCCTCCTCCTCTCTCCTATCAGGCACCCACGTTGTGTCAGTGACCTCATCATCCCCTCCCTCCTCATCACTGGAGCAAACCTGGCAGTATGCTGCAGCAGGGGGAGCATGACTGCCAGATTGCTGTCCTTCTTGGTCACCCCCTCTGTCCGTGCTCATGTTACTGCCTTCATCGAGCTCTGTATCATCATCAGAGCCTTCCAAACGCTGGGCATCCGCCTGGAGCATGTACCCAACACTGTGGTCAAACAGTTCGAGGGACTCCTCAGGAGGACATGGTGGGGCTAGGGAAGGAGTCAGTGATGACATTGAGCCGAGGGAAGAGGCCGCTGCTTTGCCAGACAAAGTACCATGGGCATGGGTGAGAGAGGATGAGGAGGATGAGGACGGCTTGGTCATCCACTCGACCAAGTCTTCCGCATGTTGCGGCTCAACATGGCCAGCTGCCGAAAAAAAGACCAAGCGTGTCCCACGGCCACATGCTGATGAGGATGCACCGTCTCCATGACCAGCACTAGACACACAGCCTGCTTGTCCTCTCTTATTGGCTTGTGACTGTCTGCCTCTCCTTCTTGGCCTTCCAGACATACTAATGGCCTGTAGCTGCACTAAGCTGGGATATATATATATATATATATATATATATATATATATATATATACTGATACTGCAGCTAGCAAAATCAACTGCCTGCCTGTAGTATGAGAACACCACCAACCTTCTACAGGTAGCTTTAGCTGAACACTGTGCAGAGCTCGCAAAAAAATAACTTGTAGCTTTTTTAGCTGCCTGCGGTAGTGATAGGATCAGGAAAACACCACCAACCTTCTACAGGTAGCTTTAGCTGAACACTGTGCAGAGCTTGCAAAAATATAACTTGTAGGTTTAGCTGAACACTGTGAGGAGGACGCACCACACTAACTTGTAGTTTTAGCTGAACAATGTGAGCACGGCGCACTGCACTAACTTGTAGCTTTAGATGAACACTGTGCAGAGGTCTCACTACACTAACTTGTAGTTTTAGCTGAACACTGTGAGCAGGACGCACTGCACTAACTTGTAGTTTTAGCTGAACACTGTGAGCAGGACGCACCACACTAACTTGTAGTTTTAGCTGAACACTGTGAGCAGGACGCACTGCACTAACTTGTAGCTTTAGATGAACACTGTGCAGAGGTCTCACTACACTAACTTGTAGTTTTAGCTGAACACTGTGAGCAGGACGCACCGCACTAACTTGTAGTTTTAGCTGAACACTGTGAGCAGGACGCACCGCACTAACTTGTAGTTTTAGCTGAACACTGTGAGCAGGACGCACCCCACTAACTTGTAGTTTTAGCTGAACACTGTGAGCAGGATGCACCGCACTAACTTGTAGTTTTAGCTGAAAACTGTGAGCAGGATGCACTGCACTAACTTGTAGCTTTAGATGAACACTGTGCAGAGGTCTCACTACACTAACTTGTAGTTTTATCTGAACACTGTGAGCAGGACGCACCGCACTAACTTGTAGTTTTAGCTGAACACTGTGAGCAGGACGCACCCCACTAACTTGTAGTTTTAGCTGAACACTGTGAGCAGGACGCACTGCAATAACTTGTAGCTTTAGATGAACACTGTGCAGAGGTCTCACTACACTAACTTGTAGTTTTATCTGAACACTGTGAGCAGGACGCACCGCACTAACTTGTAGTTTTAGCTGAACACTGTGAGCAGGACGCACCGCACTAACTTGTAGTTTTAGCTGAACACTGTGAGCAGGACGCACCCCACTAGCTTGTAGTTTTAGCTGAACACTGTGAGCAGAACGCACCGCACTAACTTGTATTTTTAGATGAACACTGTGCAGAGGTCTCACCGCACTAACTTGTAGTTTTAGCTGAACACTGTGAGCAGGACGCACTGCACCGCACTAACTTGTAGTTTTAGCTGAACACTGTGAGCAGGATGCACCGCACTAACTTGTAGTTTTAGCTAAACACTGTGAGCAGGACGCACTGCATTAACTTGTAGCTTTAGATGAACACTGTGCAGAGGTCTCACTACACTAACTTGTAGTTTTAGCTGAACACTGTGAGCAGGATGCAGCGCACTAACTTCTAGTTTTAGCTGAACACTGTGAGCAGGACGCACCCCACTAACTTGTAGTTTTAGCTGTACACTGTGAGCAGGACACACCGCACTAACTTGTAGTTTTAGCTGAACACTGTGAGCAGGATGCACCCCACTAACTTGTAGTTTTAGCTGAACACTGTGAGCAGGACGCACCCCACTAGCTTGTAGTTTTAGCTGAACACTGTGAGCAGAACGCACCGCACTAACTTGTATTTTTAGATGAACACTGTGCAGAGGTCTCACCGCACTAACTTGTAGTTTTAGCTGAACACTATGAGCAGGACGCACTGCACCGCACTAACTTGTAGTTTTAGCTGAACACTGTGAGCAGGATGCACCGCACTAACTTGTAGTTTTAGCTAAACACTGTGAGCAGGACGCACTGCATTAACTTGTAGCTTTAGATGAACACTGTGCAGAGGTCTCACTACACTAACTTGTAGTTTTAGCTGAACACTGTGAGCAGGATGCAGCGCACTAACTTCTAGTTTTAGCTGAACACTGTGAGCAGGACGCACCCCACTAACTTGTAGTTTTAGCTGTACACTGTGAGCAGGACACACCGCACTAACTTGTAGTTTTAGCTGAACACTGTGAGCAGGATGCACCCCACTAACTTGTAGTTTTAGCTGAACATTGTGAGCAGGACGCACCGCACTAACTTGTAGTTTTAGCTGAACACTGTGAACAGGACGCACCCCACTAACTTGTAGTTTTAGCGGAACACTGTGAGCAGGACGCACCGCACTAACTTGTAGTTTTAGCTGAACACTGTGAGCAGGACGCACCACACTAACTTGTAGTTTTAGCTGAACACTGTGAGCAGGACGCACCCCACTAACTTGTAGTTTTAGCTGAACACTGTGAGCAGGACGCACCGCACTAACTTGTAGTTTTAGCTGAACACTGTGAGCAGGACGCACTGCACTAACTTGTATCTTTAGATGAACACTGTGCAGAGGTCTCACTACACTAACTTTTAGTTTTAGCTGAACACTGTGAGCAGGACGCACTGCACTAACTTGTAGCTTTAGATGAACACTGTGCAGAGGTCTCACTACACTAACTTGTAGTTTTAGCTGAACACTGTGAGCAGGACGCACTGCACTAACTTGTAGTTTTAGCTGAACACTGTGAGCAGGACACACCGCACTAACTTGTAGTTTTAGCTGAACACTGTGAGCAGGACGCACCACACTAACTTGTAGTTTTAGCTGAACACTGTGAGCAGGATGCACCGCACTAACTTGTAGTTTTAGCTGAACACTGTGAGCAGGACGCACCGCACTAACTTGTAGTTTTAGCTGAACACTGTGAGCAGGACGCACTGCACTAACTTGTAGCTTTAGATGAACACTGTGCAGAGGTCTCACTACACTAACTTGTAGTTTTAGCTGAACACTGTGAGCAGGACGCACTGCACTAATTTGTAGCTTTAGATGAACACTGTGCAGAGGTCTCACTACACTAACTTGTAGTTTTAGCTGAACACTGTGAGCATGACGCACTGCACTAACTTGTAGCTTTAGATGAACACTGTGCAGAGGTCTCACTACACTAACTTGTAGTTTTAGCTGAACACTGTGAGCAGGACGCACCTCACTAACTTGTAGTTTTAGCTGAACACTGTGAGCAGGACGCACCGCACTAACTTGTAGTTTTAGCTGAACACTGTGAGCAGGACGCACCGCACTAACTTGTAGTTTTAGCTGAACACTGTGAGCAGGACGCACCCCACTAACTTGTAGTTTTAGCTGAACACTGTGAGCAGGACGCACCGCACTAACTTGTAGTTTTAGCTGAACACTGTGAGCAGGACGCATTGCTCTAACTGTAAATAGTCTAGCTGCCTGACTGTGGTACTAATAGGATCAAAAGAACACCAGCAATTTTCTTCAGGTAGCTGTAAATACTGTAACAAGACAAGCCTGCCTGTCAGTAAGAAGATAACAGGAACGGATCTAGCTAAACTGAATACAGTGTATATATATATATATATATATATGCAACACCTGGGATGCATATATATACACAATACACTGTAAGTGCAGCTAACTCACTGATTGTCCTGCCTAATCTAGCTAACTCAAATGAAATGACACTGTCTCTTTGTCTATCTATCTCTCTTTCAACGCCGGAACACACACTACACAGGGCCACCGTGCAGGCGGCCTTATATAGTGTGGGGCGTGTTCTAAACCCCCTGAGCCATAATTGGCCAAAGCCACCCTGGCTTTGGCCAATTACAGCTCTCTCTACTGACGGCGCTGTGATTGGCCAAGCATGCGGGTCATAGTGCATGCTTGGCCAATCATCAGCCAGCAATGCACTGCAATGCCGCAGTGCATTATGGGCCGTGACGCGCCACACAAATTTGGGGCGAACGGCCCATATCATTCGCAATTCGACGAGCGGGCAAACAGACGATGTTCGACTCGAACACGAAGCTCATCCCTACTAAGGAGGGGCTGTTCCAAGTAATATCCATTATTTAGGCATTCATCTCTCAATGATGTGGAGAGGGTTACCTGTCCAAGATTGACCCCCCCATAATGTTAGAAATGGCCCATGAGAAGGGGGGAGGGGGAATATGATAGGCGTACCTTATACTTTGGTGTTGTAAAATTCCCCTTAATAAATTTTATGTGGATGTTGGCCAAGAATGTTTGCATCTAATCTGCTTTCCATGTTTATGTGCAAAAATACTATTTTTTTGTTTTCCTCGACAGTTTCCTTCCACGCCACAGGAATGGCAGACTGTGGCCTCTCACTTTGCCCAGCGGTGGGACTTTCCTAACTGCGGAGGGGGAATTGATGGGAAACACGTCCACATCGTCCCACCACCCAACTCGGGGTCATACTATTATAATTACAAGGGGTTCAATTAATATTGTGATGTTGGCGGTGGTGTCGGCTAATTACGAGTTCCTATATGTGGACGTGGGGAAGAATGGCCGGATGTCCGATGGTGGAGTCATCGCCCAGACGGAGTTTTTCATGCATCTCCAGAATGGCAGCTTGGACTTGCCACCTCCAGAAGAGAATGTGGAAGGACTCCCATTCGTCTTCGTTGCGGATGAAGCATTTGCGCTGGGGGACCATCTTATGCGGCCATTCCCGATGAGGACCCTCACCCCGAAACAGAGGGTTTTTAATTACCGCCTATTTCTTACACCCATCCATATGGCGGAGTAGAAACTGAATCATATAATCCTGGCATGCTATGTTCTACATAACTTTTTACGGCAACATTTGGCCAACCATGCTGGCTCAGTTGGGCCTGAGGCCGGAATTATAAATGAAACAACCCTGACGGCGCTTGAAAGTGGCCGTCCTGGCTTTCCCTCCCTGAGTGCCCGTGATGTCTGGTTAAGATACCTTGAGTTCTTTGCGGGTAGGCGGGCCATCAATATGCCAGACAATTTGTGAAACCTTGATCCAATAAAAAAAAAATTATGCAAATCTTTGGTGACATTTACTGCTTGTGTTTGTTTTAGCTGACCCTGACAGAAATGTGGTGAGTCCAGAAAATGGCATGATTGTGTAACCTTATACAAAGCACTGTTGGGTGTTATTTACTAAAGGCAAAGACACTTTGCACTACAGGTGCACTTGAAACTGCACTGAAACTGCACTTCTAGTGCAAAGAGGATTTGCCCTTAGGAAATAACCCCCATTGTCACAGAAAGCAGCAATTACATCACCACAAAAGTGTTGTAGCGTTGAGACAATAATCCACACATTCTTGATTAACAATCTTTTTAATACCTGCAAAATCACATGTGCATTTAGAAAAGATTTTTAAAACAAACCAACATGTTTGTTGTATAACAATTTTTGGGGTGGCATTATCAAAAATATAAATGTGCATTTAAGATAAAACAGGCATGTTTCCAAACAACAAGAAAGACACAAATCTTGAACTTACAAACTTCACATTTGGTAGAACTTGAAGGCAATATCAGACATGAGTATTTAGGAACTGAGTTTGATATTGCGTTCAGATGGGGTGAAGTCACCCCAGGAAAAGCCAAATTTGGAAGATGCACACCAATTTACGAATGTCAACATGTGCTAGCTGCCATCACGGGGGATCAAGGGATGTGTTTTGGGGGAGCAACCCCTTCCTCACAGCTACTTTATTATTGAGGAAGGGGTTGCACCCCCAAAACGCGTCCATTGATCTCCCGTGATGGCAGATAGCATATGTTCACACACTGTGTGCATCCTCCAAATTTGGCTATTCTAAAAAACGCTAAAACATTTTGAACATTGTAGCACACAAAAAAACAAAGGGATTTGGAGGGGTTTTAAACTCTACCCAAAACATCAATGATGTTCTTATTTTTTTGAATAACATCATTGATGTTTTTCTTGAGGTTTTCCAATGCGAAATTACACCCCATGATCTCCCTGATCAGGATCTGTGCACTTTCTGATGTGAAAGGATCTGGATCCACAACATCACGATCACCTAAAAAGAGAGAAACCAAACAAAAACAGGTATAAAAAATATGCCAGTAGAAAATTGTGAACAATTCCGCGCCAAAATGTGTTAATAGATTTAAATAAAATAAAGCAGCTACACCCTAACTGGATGAAAAAATCATCAGTTTCAAATAAAAAATATGCCAGCATCCATCTTTTACCTGAGCCTGTGGTCGCAGACACTCACCTGTTGTGGTGACTAGTTCCACCACGTCTTCCTCCTCCTGCTCTTCTTGTGTTGGGGGTATTTCCCCTTCTTCCAGAGGGGGGGCTCTGGTCTCCTCGGATGAGGGGTGTCCTCCGAGTCTTTTATCCCCTATGTAAAACAAAAATGTTATACTTAGCACACAGATATTTGATGGCAGAACTATAAATAGGAAACATTGCTTGGAAGTGAGGTACAATTGTCTATTTTGTCAGAGTTCCAAAATGTAGAATTTTGAGTGTCCTTTGTCAAGCTGCAATACTTTACCTGTTTGGTACAAGCTTCACAGATGGAGACCCCCTATAGTATACACTGGAGCACCTGTGTGGCCCCCCTAATAAAAATGGTGTTCTGGTGTCCCACACTAGTACTCCAGTGTCCAGATGTGAAAACAGCTGCTCAGTGTCCTCTCCTTACACAGAATCTAGTTTGCATTTCATTCTAGTAACAAACCCATCTACACAACCAAATTAGTTTCATAGAGTAGGGCGTAAAAAATGTGGCCAAATGCATATGGCCAAAACAATGGTGTTTTATAGGCTGAAAGAAAAATGTTTGATACGAACGAATAATGTGCCCATGAACATGAAAGTTGCCATTTCAAAATGTACAACACTTTTAAGAAAAGCACATGGAGCAGCAATTCCGGTGCAGACTTTTGACCACTTTCGCCATGATCTTGGCCTTTCTGACATTGGGGTTGGGGTAAGGTCCATACTTCCCATCATAGTCGGCCTTCTTTAGGATGTCCACCATCACCAACATCTCCCCAAAGGACATATTTGATGCCTTAAATCTTCTCCTTCTGGATCGGGACGTTTCCGGATCCAGGCTTTCCTCCTCCTCGTTGCTGTAATTAGCACGCACCTGCTGTGTCTCCGCCATGCGCTCTTCCCCCACTGCGCCAAACAAAAAGGGGCGGGGAATAGACTAGAAAGAACGTCAGGTGCGGGCGCATGCGCAGTGTGTATAAAGAGTAACACGCGTGTGTATTACGTACGATCTGTGAGCGGAGGAAGGAGCATCGGAGGCGCCGATCGTGATAACGAAGGTAAGATCTAAACTTGGGCCTATACTGCTTCGAAATTTAAGCCTATATTGTAACAAGATTAGGAGAGTTTGGCCTGACCTTAGGGTTTGTCTTGTGTCTTGCAGAGAAAATGAATGGCTTCAAGGACCACAATTTCCTCCCCCTGTTCATAGACAAGTACAGGGAGCTGCCCTGTCTGTGGCAGGTGAGACACCCCCATTACAACAATAAACAAAGAGGCAGGCAGCGCTGGAGAAACTGCTGGAGTTGGCGAAGCCAGTGGTCCCCACAGCAACCATCCCCTATTTAAAAACCAAAATTGGTGGCCTGAGGAGCACTTATCTTAGGGAGCGCAAGAAGGTCACAGATTCCCAGAGATCCGGAGCTGCAGCTGATGACATTTATGTCCCCAGGCTGTGGTACTATAAGAGATTGCGATTTCTGTCAGACCACACTGAAGTCAGGGAATCCCTCTCTACTCTTCCTTCCACTCTTCCTTCCACCCCAGCTGAGGCTTCTGATGTCCAACCTGGGCCTTCCAGCCAGGAAGAAGTGGAGGAGCCCAGCTTGATTCAGGTATAGCATTGTTCTACAGATTTCTGGTCAATAAATAAATGATGTTTACTAGATGTCATTATTGATCACTAATTGCTGATTGCAGAAGGATAGTCTGTTATATTTGTTAACATTCAATTTGCAACAGTCAGGAGGTGAAAATTGTGTGTGATGATGAATAAAAAACTAAAACTATGTCCCTTTTTCATACACAGGAAGACCTCAGCCAGGAGGAGGCTGTGGAATGTGGCAGCCAGGAGGAGGCGGGGCTAAGTTGCAGCCAGGAGGAGGCGGGGCTAAGTGTCAGCCAGGAGAAGCCTGGGACAAGTCGAAGCCTGACAGAATCGCAGGTTCCTCTCCTCCGCCTTCCATACATAAGAGAGAGGAAGGCGATTCACATGCAGGATTCTGCGCTCAGGCTCATTCAGGAGGCTTCTGCGTCCCTCAGAGCCTTACCCACTCCTGAAGAGGCCTTTGCCTGCATGGCTGCCACCAAACTGCAGGGCATGCAGGAGGGTCAACGCAAGCTATGTGAGGACCTTCTGTATAAAGTCCTAAGTAAGGGGGTGAGTGGGGAACTAACACCCAATACCCACCTGAGTGAGTTGGCCCCTCCTCCTCCTGCCCCAACTCCACCACCAGAGCCACAGCGTGGAAGGAAGCGTGGAAGGAAGACCAGAGAGTTATGGCCCTGAGTTCAGTCTGGTCTAAAAAAAGCTGCAGTCTCTTGTATGACCACAGCCTGGGGACACAGATGTCATCTGCTGCTTTCCAGATCTCTGGGACTTCTGGACCAGACTGTACTCCCTTAGATAAGGACTCCTCAGGCCACCAATTTTCCTTGAAAATAGTTGATGTGTGCCCTGGGGGTCCAAGGCTTCACCCATTTCTGCTGTTTCTACAGTGCTGCCTCCCTCTTTGTTTAGTTGTGAGCACTTAATAAATTAGATTTTTTTTCAATAATACTCTCCTATGTGTGTTTTCATTCAAAAAGGACAGTTTGTTGGTGAGGATTCAGGTACATTTATAAAGTACAATGTGAAATTAACAATGGACACCAACACCAAACAATCTCCTTGAGATTAAATAATATAAGATATCAATGGTGTTGTGGTAACTTGACACACAAAACACACACAAAAATATTCTGGAGTAAAACTAAAAATACAATAAAACAAAGATCAGCCTTGAAAAAAATACAAACCCCAAAAAAATAATCTGCCTTAAAACAAAAAAAAAAAAAAAAAATACAACACAAAAATAATGTTGTCAGATGTGACAAATCAAAATATATTGAGGGAATCCCGATAAATAGTAAAGAAAGAAGTCTGTGAGAAGTCTGTGTGAATATGAGCAGCAAAACTACTTCATTCTTTTCACATTATAAAGAAGAGAGTGCGCTGTATTAAACCATTTTTAACATTGCACCGTGACGAAAGTGTTGTATCCATTGCGAACGCTAAGTTTTCCAGACCGAGCTGTTCCGTCTCGGAATTTCTTCTGAGCATGCGTGGCACTTTGTGCGTCGGAACAGGCCACACACGGTCGGAATTGACGCGATCGGATTTTGTTGTCGGAAAATTTTATAGCCTGCTCTCAATCTTTGTGTGTCGGAAAATCCGATGGAAAATGTCCGATGGAGCCCACACACGGTCGGAATTTCCGACAACATGCTCCGATCGGACATTTTCCATCGGAAAATCCAACCGTGTGTACGGGGCATAACACTGGTTGCATGTGCAGGTGTGTAAAATGTTCATCTTTAGGATATCTTAGCAAGCATAAGCTAAGATCAATGCCACACTGAATTTCAACCAAGCGCTAAAAGACATTTTAGAATCCAACTCAATATCAAGCTAAAAATTCTATGGAATAATTAAACTGTGATGGAGAATGCTTATTTTGAAGACATAATTCAAACTGTCAGTAAGAAGTCTATTCAAGTATATCTGTCAACTGAATGTATGTGTAGATGTAGGCCACTGTCAGCTGATCAGTAGGATGGATGAGTTATTGAGTTATTATAATGTCAACATTATATATATATATATATATATATATATATATATATATATATATATATATATATATACACACACAGTATCTCACAAAAGTGAGTACACCCCTCACATGTTTGTAAATATTTTATTATATCTTTTCATGTGACAACATTGAAGAAATGACACTTTGCTACAATGTAAAGTAGTGAGTGTACAGCTTGTATTATGCCCCGTACACACGGTCGGACATTGATCGGACATTCCAACAACAAAATCCTAGGATTTTTTCAGACGGATGTTGGCTCAAACTTGTCTTGCATACACACGGTCACACAAAGTTGTCGGAAAATCCGATCATTCTGAATGCGGTGACGTAAAACACGTACGTCGGGACTATAAACGGGGTAGTAGCCAATAGCTTTTGTCTCTTAATTTATTCTGAGCATGCATGGCACTTTGTCCGTCGGATTTGTGTGCACACGATCGGAATTTCCGACAACGGATTTTGTTGTCGGAAAATTTTATAGCCTGCTCTCAAACTTTGTGTGTCGGAAAATCCGATGGAAAATGTGTGATGGAGCCTACACACGGTCGGAATTTCCGACAACAAGGTCCTATCACACATTTTCTGTCGGAAAATCCAACCGTGTGTACGGGGCATAACAGTGTAAATTTGCTGTCCCCTCAAAATAACTCAACACACAGCCATTACTGTCTAAACCACTGGCAACAAAAGTGAGTACACCACTAATAAAGGAACACCCACCTACTATGCAGAAGACCACGCAAGACTTAGATATCCAAACACATATTGAGGAAAGGGTGTAGGGAGTTCTCTTGTTGAACCTATCAGGCCTATTTGACAGATGTAACTCCAGAGCGTGGGTCCTAAAGGGGGTAATTAGATGAAATAAATCACTGAAACCAATTACCAGGGTGTCAAGCACATTGGACACATAAAATGTCTCCCAACACTTACATTAGATTTAATAATACAGTACTAGCCAAATCAAGCCTTAGTAGAGAAGTTATGTCCAAAGAATCAGGAGAGCACAAACCTCAGAAAAACAGGGAATAAGTGGTTCTGTTATGCCGCGTACACACGAGCGGACTTTACGGCGGACTTTGCCCGGCGGACTTTTCGTCGGACTTTGTTTGCTCCTTGCGCCGGACTTAAAAACGGACGGACTTGGCCACACACGG
Source organism: Lithobates septentrionalis (assembly GCA_037952835.1). Classification (NCBI taxonomy): domain Eukaryota; kingdom Metazoa; phylum Chordata; class Amphibia; order Anura; family Ranidae; genus Lithobates; species Lithobates septentrionalis. The sequence continues at coordinate 1,007,728 of JBBDGP010000948.1, read as the reverse complement.
TCACTGCAAAAGTCCGCTGGTTTTGAACGCGGTGACGTATAGCACGTACGACGGGACTAGAAAAAGGAAGTCCAAGCCCCACTCCGGCACCCTTTGGGCTCCTTCTGCTAATCTCGTGTTTATCTCGTGTTAGTAGAAGTTTGGTTAGAGACGATTCGCGCTTTTCACACTTCAGCTTATTTCGTTCGTTTTCTGTGGTTCAGTTTGTGCTTGTGAGGTTTGTATCTGCTTTTCAGTGCGTGTTGGTCAGTTCGTAACCTGCCTTGCAGGCCGTTCTGCTCCGCTCGTTCCTGATTTTCAGGTCGTTCTTCATAGGCCTTGCTGTTCTTCAGTGCGTTTGTTATAAGTTTGTTTGTTTGAGCAGCCGACCATTTTGAAGCCATGTCGAGTGGACGTTCTCGTTCTCGAGTTCGTGCTGTGTGGGGACTTGGTGTTGGGGTTAATACTTTGACCCGAGTCCAGTCCATGAACAGGGTGAGGAGGAGTTCATGGACCAAGAATTGGTTGCGCCAGCGTGACCAGTTCTGTCATATGCCTTTGCTCCGTGAGCTCCGTGAGAATAATCCTGATGATTTCAGGAATTTTCTCAGGATGACGGACCCCATCTTTGAGCGTCTGCTGGCTATGCTGACCCCCTATATCAGCAGGCAGGATACCTGCATGAGGCAAGCCATCAGTGCGGAGCAGAGGCTAGTTGCCACGTTACGTTACTTGGCGACAGGGAGAAGTCTTCAGGACTTAAAGTTCTCGACAGGCATCTCCCCCCAGGCTCTGGGGATCATAATACCAGAGACCTGTTCTGCTATTATTCAGGTCCTGCAGAAGGAATATATGAAGGTAAGTTTTATCCTTTAACATTACATGATATGTATTAACTGTTTTTGGATGTATTGTAGAACTGTCCTCTTTACCTAATTGCCATGCTTTCAATCTGCTGTGAATGTCCCCTTTATCTTTGTGCATGCCTATTTTAATCATTTATTGCCCTATACATGCATAATTTCTTTCATTAACCTCCCCACCATGCAATGCTGGGTCCATTTTTATCTCTAGCCTATAGTCCATTGAACAATGTATATTGTCTGCTCCATTGTCTTGTTTGTCCCTCCCCACCCCACAAATATTTGAGCCAGTCATGTGTGTTTGTTAACCTAATTAGAACCCCTCCCCCACCCCACAAATGTTTCAGACAGTCATGTGTGTTTGTTAACCTAATTAGAACCCCTCCCCCACCCCACAAATGTTTCAGCCAGTCATGTGTGTTTGTTAACCTAATTAGAACCCCTCCCCCACCCCACAAATGTTTCAGCCAGTCATGTGTGTTTGTTAACCTAATTAGAACCCCTCCCCCACCCCACAAATGTTTCAGCCAGTCATGTGTGTTTGTTAACCTAATTAGAACCCCTCCCCCACCCCACAAATGTTTCAGCCAGTCATGTGTGTTTGTTAACCTAATTAGAACCCCTCCCCCACCCCACAAATGTTTCAGCCAGTCATGTGTGTTTGTTAACCTAATTAGAACCCCTCCCCCACCCCACAAATGTTTCAGCCAGTCATGTGTGTTTGTTAACCTAATTAGAACCCCTCCCCCACCCCACAAATGTTTCAGCCAGTCAGGTGTGTTTGTTAACCTAATTAGAACCCCTCCCCCACCCCACAAATGTTTCAGCCAGTCAGGTGTGTTTGTTAACCTAATTAGAACCCCTCCCCCCACATTCAAATGTATCAATGGGCCATCATAGGGGGTGAGTAATCTTATAAGTGTGCCTTATGTTTTTCAACATTTCAATTACAAACACACATATTCATAATATTTGACTGCTGTTGTTTACTAATGTTTTGGTGTAATCTGATATACAATTTTTGTTATTAAAGTCCTTATCTTATTTTTTTTGCACTCCACAGTTTCCTACAAGTCCACAGGAATGGCAGACTGTGGCCTCCCAGTTCGCTGACCGTTGGGACTTTCCCAACTGTGTAGGGGCGATTGACGGGAAGCACGTCCGGATTGTGCCACCACCGCATTCGGGGTCATATTTCTTTAACTACAAGGGGTTCCATAGTGTAGTTTTGATGGCGGTGGTCTCGGCACATTTGGAGTTTATGTTTGTGGATGTGGGGAAGAACGGCCGGATGTCTGATGGAGGAGTCTTTGCACAGACCGAGCTGTGCTATCGTCTCCAGACCGGTGGCCTGGAATTGCCACCTGATGACGATAATGTGGATGGACTCCCCTCAGTTTTTATTGCTGATGAAGCATTTGCTCTCTGTGAGAACTTGATGAGGCCGTTCCCCCAAAGGACACTCACCCCTGAGAGGAGGGTATTTAATTATCGGCTGGCCAGAGCAAGAAGGGTTGTGGAGAATGCCTTTGGTATTCTGGCCAGCCGGTTCCGTATCTTTCTTACGGCTATTAATTTGGCGGACTATAAAATCAACCACGTCATCCTTGCTTGCTGCATCTTGCATAACTTTTTAAGGAGACATTCAGCTACATATCTATCCTCTGTTGGGCCTGAGCCCAGACTGGAAGAGGCTAGTAGCACTTTCACAGGCCTAGAAATTGGCCGTATTGGCTTGGCCCCCCGAACCGCACGTCAAGTGCGTGACCGTTATGTGAATTATTTTAATGGTCGGGGGGCCATTGCTATTCAGCAACAGCTATAATTTTTTTTCAAAAATAAAAAAGAAAATTTGTTTATCTAAATATCTTGTTTTTATTGTTGTTTACCTTTAAGTTATGTCTGTCTCCTAGTGCACTTGTAGTAGTGTCAAGTGCATTTAGCTTTAGTTAATCAGGCCCACAAAAACAAACCCCAAATGTTGACTTCAAGAAACAGCCACACACATTGTATAGGGTAAAAAATTTTACTTGGTGCACATTGAAAGGTGCATTTTGTATCATATTTTTGTAAATTTTTTGTTCTTTTTATTTTGTAAAAAAATATTTTACGTTGTGTAAAAAAATTATCTTTTACTAAATTATTCAAGCCATTTTTTCAAAAATATATAGACCTTTATCTCAAAACATTTACATACACAACAGTGTTTTTATAAACAAAACTTACAATACATTAACTTACAAAGTTCAATATTTAGAGAACGGTGCATGTAATGTCACCCTTGCAGAAATTGCTCATTTATAAGATGCTCAAAATTGAGCTTTACTAAAGGGTCAAGTCAACATGTGCTATCTCCTATCATGGGAGAGCAATGTACATGTTTTGTGTGTGCAATCCCATTTTTGGTTGCTCTCACCACCCAAGATTTTTCAGGATGAAGGGTTTGCAAACACAAAACAAGTACATTGCTAACCCATGATGGAAGATAGCACATGATGACACACCGTGTGCATCACACAATGTAAATTTGGGTATACCCCAAAACTTGAAAAAACAATTTTTAAAACAAAATAACTTCCCAAGGAAATGAAGAACATGATTGATGTTTTTAGGCCAAACGTGATTATATTCTGCCCAAAACATCAATCATGTTCTTCATTTCCTGTTGCATGGAGTCCAGGCGAAGTTTCATGCTGTTAATTTGGTCACGCATTTGATCTATGTGGCCATTCCACAGCATTATCTGGCCAATTAGTCTTTGCGCACTGTCTGTGGTGAAGTGCTCTGCCGCTTGGCCTTCCACAACCAGAAACTCACCTAAAACGAGTGAATAAAAACAAGGTTTACAATATGCGGGCCAAAATACAGTAACTCAAGCTGGGGTGTCAGTCACTCACTTGGTGGGCTTGAAACCTCGCACACTTCCTCCACCTCTCCTTCCTCAAGGTCGTCGGGTGGGCGTGGTCTTGGGCTGGGGCTTGGGGTATCTTGGGCCTCAGGCTGGTGACTTGGGGGGGTCCTGAGATCCTTGGACTGTTGTCTGAGTCTTTTCTCCCCTATGAGATTAGAAAAAAAGGTAAAGTTAAAACACACTGATCTTTTATGTTTTAATAAATAAAGTAAAATGTTGGTTATGATTTTTTGCCAATTTTGCATCATAATAAATGTTGAAGACAGGATGAACATTACCTCTGAACAACAATTATAAAGAATGCATATTTTTGGGCAAGTTTCACAGATGCTGACACCTCAATGATCTCCTATGTGTATTACCCCTCAAAAATTTAGTTATGGTCACATAGTACACTAGAAAATGCATTTCCTTAGCAAAATGCGTGGGAATGCTGAATAGCTAAATGGCTAAAATGACCGCCATCAAAACTGCCCCATCATATTCCTCTATTATAAATCAGTACATGGTGTGTCTGTCCCCTCCCCCCGGGCTCTGTAATCAGAGCTGAGATGCTCCGGCCACCTCCCCCCCTGTGTATAACAGAAGCTTTGGTAACCATGGCAACAAAACAAACACAGTACACTCTGATTAATGTCTAAAATTACACGAAATGACCTCTAAACAAAAAGCTTTTTCTCCAAAAATTATAAAAATATCAAACTGAAAAGATATAGCCAGATAGATGAATATTTAGTGAACATTGTAAAGTTTGTTTGGTGTCTCTAGGTGAAAGTATGAAGGAGCTGAAACTTTTGGGAGCGGAAGAAGAATTTGAGGATTTCAAGCATGCTCCCATTGAATTCAATGTTTAAAAAAGTGAAAAAAAACTTATTATTTAATAAAGTATAAATGGTAGTAAAAAAGTTGAAAATGACCACACATCAGCTAAAAGAGACGAACATTTTAATAGTTGAATGGTTTTAATAGCCGAAAGTATGCAGAAGTTACGCAGAGCCAAAAAACGTACGGAATAAAATTCCAATTAAATATTTCAAAAAATAAAATCGAAGAACAATAGTGGGACTGCTAAATCATTCCCACTAACTATAGTGCTCGTGAGTCCAGATGTGGAAACAGCTGCTGTGTCCTGTCCCTACATTACACTGAATCATTTTTGATGAAGCATTATATTTTCAAACACATCTACACCACATCAACTCATTGTGGGAATTCGCCAAATTATCAAGCCATAAATGTATGTCCAACCCTGTCCCATCATATTTGGCGAAAAAATAACGTCACTTTATAAAGTATCCGATCTATTCCAAAGAACGGTATTTACGAACGATGCAGAAAAACCGCCAAAAATAAGGATCAGCATGCAAGTTCTGTATCTCAATAGTAAAACACAAGTACTTACTTTTTTTCAGCAGCTTCTTTATTCGCCAATATTGTTCTGGCTCACGACTTTTGATGTCAGACCACCGCTTCCGCAATTGTTCTTTCGAACGTTTTGTACCAAATTTATCTTCCAGAGCGGTGACAACTGAGGACATTATTTTGTCCTTCCTCATATTGGGTCGTGTGTACGGTCCTTTTTTGCCATCGTAGTCCTCCCTTCTTAATATGAACACCATCTCCATCATCTCTTCAAAAGCCATGTTGGTGGCCTTATATCTCCTCCGGGATGTGGATGTTTGGGGCTCCAGGCTTTCCTCCGCGCTACTTCCACTTAATCGCTCCGCCATCTTTTGCTATCTACTCCCACTGCGCAACGAAGAGTGAAGGGGCGGGGCCAAATCGTACTCACGAACGTCAGGGGCGGGCGACGCAGGCGGAGCATGACACATGCGCAGTGTATATAAAGCTAGTACGATGGCCTACGTATGTCCGTGCGGAAGTAGCGAGCGGCACAAACGAAGGTAAGATTAAAGAGTGTGTGTGTGTGTGTGTGTGTGTGTGTGTGTGTGTGTGTTTGTGTGTGTCCCCGTGTGTGTCCCCTAGATTACAACACAAACTAATCCTGAGATTTGGGACTGACATTTAAGTTTTGATCTTGTGTCTTGTCTTGCAGAAATAATGAATCCCTTTAAAGAGGAAGAGTTTTTGATCCATTTTATTGATCTATATGAGCAGAAGAAAAACCTCTGGGAGGTCAAACACCCCCAATATTATAATCGTGATGTTAGGAAGGCAACACTGGCCACACTTTTAGAGTTTGTGAAGACTCGACTCCCCCAGGCAGACCTCAAGTTTGTGGAAAAGAAAATAGGTATCTTGCGTAATATGTATAAGCGGGAACACAGGAAAATCCAGGAGTCGCTGAGATCCGGGGCAGCAGCTGACCAAGTTTATGTACCCAAGTTGTGGTATTACCACAAACTGCGATTCCTGGATGAGCAGACCGAAGCCAGGCAATCCCTTTCCACCCTTCCCCCCACCCTTCCCCCCACCCTTCCCTCCAGCCTTCCCTCCAGCCTTCCATCCACCTCCACCCCAGCTGAGGAGTCCCAGGATGAACTGGGCCTTTTCACCATAGATGAAGTGGATGCGCCCAGCTTCAGCCAGGTATACTTTTTTTGAAGATTTTGGGATTGTGTAAATGTTATTAATGATGTTAAGGTGTTAATTTTGAAAGTGCTTCATCAAAAATCACTTCTGCACAAAGAGTAATATGTAGACATATCACTAGACAGTAGTGGCCAAATATATACGTAACTTCAGATCTTGTTGATCATCTGAAATAATGGTGTGGTCAAATAGATAGCCTTTACTATTTTGTGTAATTATCTTTGAAAGTTAGGAGCTGAAAATTGTGTGTGATTGCATAACATAAAATTACAACTATGTCCCTTTTTTTTACACAGGATGACCTCAGCCAGGAGGAGGCCTTGCCCAGTGAGAGAGAGGAGGAGGCCTTGCCCAGTGGGAGAGAGGAGGAGGCTGTGGCTGGGCCAAGTAGAAGCCGCACGGAGTGCCAGGTGCCTCCCCTCCGCATTCTACACAAAAGGCCCAGGAGGATGACTGCAACAGAGCAGGAATCCCTAGAGCTCATACGGGAAGCAAGCCTGATCCTGAGTAAACCTCCCAATGCAGAGGAGGCGTATGGCACCTATATAGCCTGCAGATTACAGGAGTTGGAAAAGGGCCAACGCCTCCTCTGTGAGGGTCTATTTTTCCAGGCTTACCAGAAGGGCTTGAGAGGGGAGCTTACTGCTAACACATATATAGCAGATGAAGGCACTCCTACTCCTCCTCCTCCTCCTCCTCCTGCCCCAAGTACACCACCAGAGGCACAACCTCCGAGGAAGGCTGCAGAGAAGCGTGGAGGGAAGGCTGCAGAGAAGCGTGGAGGGAAGGCTACACGGAAGAGTCGAAAGTGATTGCCTGGTTTCTGTCTGTTCTGACTGTGCTCCCTGTGCTCCCTATAGTCGCAAGATACCTATTTTCTTGTCCTCAAACTTGATGTGTGTCCTGGGGGACGAAAGGCTTCCCAGATTCTAAAAGTGTGTCCAGTGTTGCCTTCCTAATTTTTTTGTTTATAAAATAAATACTTTTTGGTTTACCTTACATTCTTGCCTATGTCTTTTGATTCAAAAACGCCATTTTGTTTGGGAGTCGGCAGGTACAGGTCGAAAAGACTATGGGGTTGATTTGAGAAAAGCAAATAGTCTGTGCACTTTGCAGAGGGCAGTTGCCCTCTGCAAGTGCAATTGCTCCAGAGCATCAGAAATTATTTAAAAGCTTGACTTTGCAAAGAGTACCCAATCCTGTGCAAGTAAAAGAAAAAAAAAAACATTTTTGCTTGCACATGATTGGATGATGGAAGTCAGCAGAGCTGCTTCACATTTAATAAAGCTTGGGAGCAACTGCTCTTGCAGAGGGCAAATGCAATTTCCAAAATGCACAGGCTTTTTACCTTTAGGAAATCAACCCCTATGTGTGTTTTTGTCAAATAAAAAGAATTTATTTTGATTTTACATGATTTTAGGAATAAATCAGCAGAGCTTCCCCGAATTTAAGCTCTTCCCCTCAGTTTTTCAGCGACTGCACTTCCAACAAGTGCACTTGGTGTGCAATTTCTCAAGTGAACGTTTCACTTGATATTCTTAAATGATTTAAGCCTTTTGTCAAAAACAAGCTTGGGGGAAGCTCTGCTGATTTTTTCCGAAAATCATGTCAAATAAAAATTAATTGTTTTGGTTTGGGCTTCCTTGCATGTGCCCCTCGGATCCACAACGAACACACTTCAAAATGCTCTTTATGTGGAATTATATGTATAATTAGCAATTGGAGTGAAAAATGATTTTGCCTTTGTTAAATACACCCCCCTATGTCTAATGAACAAGGGACAACAACCTCATTAAGGTTCTTTAAAACAACACAAAATATGAATGTTAATTGTGGTAACTTGAAAATACACACCAAAAATGTGGTTAGCATTTAACACACATTGTAAAATAGCTAAAGTGTGGAAATTAAAAAAAAAAAAAAAAATATCTATTTTAAAATTTAAAAGTTATGGAGATCTGGCTGTTACAAAATATTATATTAGTCATGGCAGGAGGATAAATCATGAAGAAAGAAGTTTGTGAGAACTCTGTGTGAATATAAAGCAGAAAAACAACTTCATTCCTCTCGCATTATCAATCCTAAAAAAAGGCTGTATTAAAAGACGACAGAAGAGGAATGTGCTAGCTGCAAGACGAAGGCTAGTTTTACCAGACCGAGCGCTTCCGTCTTGTAATTGCTTCAGAGCATGCGTCAGTTTGAGTTCGTCGGACTAGCACACAGACGATCGGTTTGTCCGCTAGAAAGAAGAGTCCGTTGGATAAATTTTAAACAAGTTTCAAATCTAATTCCGTCCAACTTTTTAGAAAACAAAGTCCGTTGGAGCCCACACACATCGAATTGTCCGACGAAATCCAGTCCGCCGGGCAAAGTCCGCCGTAAAGTCCGCTCGTGTGTACGCGGCATTAGTGCTATAAAAAACCTAAACGTACAACAAAAGACCCCTTATATCACCTAACCACTCAGTAAGCATACCTTGTAACTAAGATATGTAACAACATCACTCTGCACAGGACATCTCCCCTGGGGCGCACATTTTAGAGCCTGAGATGACAATATACAAAAAAATAGATTACTGCTCAAATTGGACATGCCTTTACATGAATCATAAAAAACAAAGAAGAGAGCAGCGCCATCTAAGTGCAGTATGATAAAAAACATTTTAACTCATAAGACAGACGATTTTCAACTCACAAGATTATAGAGATTTACATGAATCATCAATGTCTAATTAGCCTGTCAGACCATACCTCAACATATGGATGTGCCTTGCCACCAAGCTCAGAAAGGTTTTTCCCAAAAAATGCCCTCATCACAGAAGCCTCCTCTTTATACACTCAGAGGATGTAAAAGACTGCCCTGTCTATGGTTTCTTGCTACTGTGTACTAGAAACTATGCTTTTACAGTGTACACAGTATTAAAATAAATTGAAAAAAATATTTAGAGTGAACATTGTAATTTACTTTGTGAAAATCATACATTGGATGTAATCAGATATAACCCTATTATTACAATTACTGGTGGTTCCATGTATATCAACTTGTTTCTTCAAAACCCAGAGGCCAGTTTCTTCCTACAAGGAACTTCAATTTTCTTGCAAAGATTTTTGTATGGCATTCCCATCAGGGATATTTTGCCTAAATGTCTATTTGCCTGTACTATTTATATTGATGTCTTGAAATGATCTTTAACCCCTTAGTGACTGAGGGTGAAACAAATGTTAATGTCTGAACACAATTTTGCAAATTTGACATGTATTAGTAAACCTGTACACATTTGCACAACTACCTATTGTATCCAGGTAAATTATACCTTGTTTTTTCATCACAAATTTGGCCAGTTTCTGCCAAAGTCGCAACCGATCCGCCTCCATGGGAGGCTCCCGCCATTTGACGCTTCTTCGCTTGTGACAGTTCTTATATAACTGAGGGCGGGGCCACACGCTGATGTAACCGGATGACCCCGCCCCCTCTGACGCCACGGGGACTTCCCCATGACTTCCCTGTGGCGTCAGAAGGGGCAGGGTCACCTGTTTACTTAACCGGGTGGACCCTCCCCCTCTGATGCCACAGGGGAGCCATGGGGATGTCCCCATATTGAGGTCTTGAAATGATCTTTAACCCCTTAGTGACTGAGGGTGAAACAAATGTTAATGTCTGAACACAATTTTGCAACTTTGACATGTATTAGTAAACCTGTACACATTTGCACAACTACTTATTGTATCCGGGTAAATTATACCTTGTTTTTTTCATCACAAATTTGGCCAGTTTCTGCCAAACCCGCAACCGATCTGCCTCCATGGGAGGCTCCCGCCATATGATGCTTCTTCACTTATGACAGTTCTTATATAACTGAGGGCGGGGCCACACGCTGACGTAACAGGGACTTCCCCATGGCTTCCCTGTGGTGTCAGAGGGGGGCGGGATCACCTGTTTACTTAACCAGGTGGACCCTCCCCCTCTGATGCCACGGGGAAGCCATGGGGATGTCCCAGTGGTGTCATGGGGGCGGGGTCACCCGGTTACATCACCGGGTGACCCCGCCCTCAGTTATATGAGAACTGTCACAAGCAAGGAAACATGACATGGCGGGAGGCTCCCATGGAGGTGGATCAGTTGCAGCTTTTTTTTTCTTTTTCGGTCCGTCGGCGCGTGATAGAAGAAGATAAATGGACATCATGGGACATTTTTATATTTTTGTTTTTTTAATAAAGGACTTGTCCCAAGCTGTGTCTTGTCTTTTTTAACATTTTGACACTTTTTTTGTGAAATGGTAGGGGGACTTGTACCCCGTTACCAATTCACACGGGGGAGGCCGGGATCTGGGGGTCCCCTTGTTAAAGGGGGTTCCAGATTCTGATTAGCCCCCACCCGCAAACCCCCACAACCACTGGGCAAGGGTTGTGGGGATGAGGCCCTTGTCCCCATCAACGCGGGGACAAGGTGCTTTGGGGGGTTACCCCAAAGCACCCTCCCCATGCTGAGGGCATGAGGCCTGGTACAGTTCAGGAGGGGGGCACTCTCTTGTCCCCTCTCTTTTCCTGCGGCCTGCCAGGTTGCGTGCTCAGATAAGGGTCTGGTATGGATTTTGGGGGGACTCCTATGCCTTTTTTTAAAAAAAATTTGGTTTGGGGTTTCCCTTAATATACATACCAGACCCAAATGGCCTGGTAATGGACTGGGGGGGATCCCATGCTCTTTTTTTCAATGAGTTTTATCTATATTGCCAAGACCCGACAATTCATTACAGCCGCGATCAGTTTTAAATGACAATTTTTCCTTTAGAAATGTCATTTTGCTGTGGTACTGTTCTAAACATGGGAAAAATGCGCCACTTAACAGGCATACTATAGACACCCCCAGGCATAATATTTAAAGGAATATTTCATTTTTATTGTTTCACTTTAAGCGTTAATCGGTTAAAGACCGGCTCATGCCGATATATTTTGGCAGAATGGCACGGCTGGGCAAAGTGACGTATATTTACATCACTTTGAATTCACCGCCGCGCAGGCGCACGCATGCCCCTGCCGCAAGCTCCATGACCATGCCCGCAGGACCCACGGACTCGATGTCTGCCGGTGTCCCGCGATCGGGTCACAGAGCTGCAGAACGGGGAGAGGCCAGTGTAAACAAGGCATCTCCCCATTCTGCCTAGTGATACAGCACTGATCGTCTGCTCCCCCTCATCGGGAGCAGCAATCAGTGATGTGTCACTCGTAGCCACGCCCCCTAACAGTTAGAATCACTCCCTAGGACACACTTAACCACTTCCTAGCCCCCAAGTGGTTAATCCCTTCACTGCCAGTCACATTTATACAGTAATCAGTGCATTTTTATAGCACTGATCGCTGTATAAATGTGAATGGTCCCCAATAGCGTCAAAAGTGTCCGATATGTCCACCATAATGCCGCAGTCATGATAAAAATCGCTGATCACCGACATAACTAGTAAAAAAAAAATATTAATAAAAATGCCATAAAACTATCCCCTATTTTGTAGACGCTATAACTTTTGCGCAAACCAATCAATAAACGCTTATTGCATTTTTTTTTACCAAAGATATGTAGAAGAATATGTATCAGCCTAAACTGAGAAAAAATTTTTTTTTTATATATTTATTACAGCAAAAAGTAAAAAATATTGCTTTTTTTTTTCTTAAATTGTCGCTCTATTTTTGTTTATAGCGCAAAAAATAAAAACTGCAGAGGTGATCAAATACCACCAAAAGAAAGCTCTATTTGTGGGAAAAAAGGACGTCAATTTTGTTTTGGAGCCACTTCGCATGACCGCACAATTGTCAGTTAAAGAGACGCAGTGCCGAATCGCAAAACGTGGCACGGTCATTTGGCAGCCAAATGGTCCGGGGCTGAAGTCGTTAAAAAAAACACTGCTCCTGAAAAAATGGCCCTTTTTCACTAAATTTTTTGCATTGATACATGTCCCCTGGGGCAGGACCCAGGTCCCCAAACACTTTTTATGACAATAACTTCCATATAAGCTTTTAAAATGAGCACTTTTGATTATTCATGTTCGTGTCCCATAGACTTTAATGATGTTCATGTGTTCTGCCAAATTTTTTGCCTGTTCGCATGTTCTGCTGCGAACCGAACAGGATGGTATTCGGCTCATCCCTATAAATAATCAATCATGCAGACATACATGTCACCCTAGGAACAAGAACAAGGGCAGCATCCAACAACAGCCAGATGAGGTAAAAAAATTATTGTTAGAGAGGGGAAGGGTGGGAGACAGCGTGACCACTCTGGTGTAGTAAGTTCTAAAAGGTTTACTTACAAAGAAAAGTTAAAAATAGATACTCACAAAAGTATAAAAACACATATACTGTATATATGGAAGTCCACGGGAGAGTGTATGCCTTGCAGGGTATAATAATGACAATCGTAATAAAGATAGTCAAACAAATACAGGTAGAGGTATTTCACTAAAGAGTGCCTAATGAATGAGGGATGCTGCAGTATAGGGCCTGAACATCAATAGAGGGACCAAGAGACAGTCCTCCGGGATTAAGATGCCTTCTAGCTTCCTAAGTAGGCCTTGGAAGTGGAAGGGTAGGCCTACAACGTGAGGATGTAAATATGCATCTACAAGCCATCTACAACCCTACTCGCCTAGTTTTAGAACCAATTCCAGAGATGATGGATCTCTCTGGAGGTTTTTGTTTGTCTTGGGTAAAGCATAAAAATATGCAACTTTGGGATTGGGCACCTGAATAGCTTAATTTGTCTCTTTGTCAATTATTCCACCAGCCTCTATGATGAGTTTGTCAAAGTCTCTATTAAAGTCTTTAATAACACTATCTGAACTAGGACTGTATCAGTCCTCATTTCGAAGCATGTTAAAGTGGTTGTAAACCTCAGTAATGAAATCTGAGGAAAGCACGTATATCTGCAGTGTTTGCATGTCTATCTCCAAAGCTCTAAGTGTCACTTCTCTCCGGTGCTTCATTTCTCTGTTATCAGCATGAGTAACTTCTGAGAAGTTTTCCCAACAGATGAGATACATTTGTGACAGAAAGGGAGCTCAGATCACAACTTGTCTATAAAGAACACATCTCTGTATCTTTCTTCGTTCCTGTGCCTGTGTGTGAATGGGGTGTGTCCCTTTCCTCCAATCAGCTCTCACACATTGTAAAAGACACATTGTCCACCTCCTCCTCTCTGTTCCTGACAGATGAAGAAGGATTTTATCACAATTGTGCACTTTTGAAGGGATGCAGAGAAGAGAAGACTGCAGATAAACAAGTAAAATGTTTGTAGGAGGATTTGTTTCATCTCTGTTAGGGATGAGCCGAACACCCCCCTGTTTGGTTCGCACCAGAACTTGCGAACAGGCAAAAAATTTGTTCGAACACGCGAACACCATTAAAGTCTATGGGACACGAACATGAATAATCAAAAGTGCTAATTTTGAAGGCTTATATGCAAGTTATTGTCATAAAAAGTGTTTGGGGACCTGGGTCCTGCCCCAGGGGACATGGATCAATGCAAAAAAAAGTTTTAAAAACTATCGTTTTTAGGGAGCAGTGATTTTAATAATGCTTAAAGTGAAACAATAAAAGTGTAATATCCCTTTAAATTTCGTACCTGGGGGTGTCTATAGTATGCCTGTAAAGGGGCGCATGTTTCCCATGTTTAGAACAATCAGTCAGCAAAATGACATTTCAAAGGAAAAAAAGTCATTTAAAACTACTCACAGCTATTAATGAATTGCCGGTCCGACAATACACATAAAAGTTCATTGATAAAAACGGCATGGGAATTCCCCACAGGGGAACCCTGAACCAAAATTTTTAAAAAAATGATGGGGGGGTCCCCCTTAATTCCATACCAGGCCGTTCAGGTCTGGTATGGATATTAAGGGGAACCCTGGCCAAAATTTAAAAAAAAGATGGCGTGTGGTCCCCCTCAAAATCTATAGTCTGGAATGGATTTTAAGGGGAACCCCGCGCCAATTTTTTTAAAAAAATGGCGTGGGGTCCCCCTAAAGATCCATACCAGACCCTTATCCGAGCACACAACCTGGCAGGCCACAGGAAAAGAGGGGAGGATGAGAGAGCGGCCCCCCTCCTGAACCGTACCAGGCCACATGCCCTCAACATTGGGAGGGTGCTTTGGGGTAGCCCCCCAAAACACCTTGTCCCCATGTTGATGAGGACAAGGGCCTCATCCCCACAACCCTGGCCGGTGGTTGTGGGGGTCTGCGGGCGGGAAGCTTATCAGAATCTTCTCTTCATCTTCTTGTCTTCATCTTCTTTTTGGGCTGCTCCGCATCCATGATGGCATGGAGGGAGGCTCCCGCTGTGTGACGCTTCTCCTCTTCTGACGGTTCTTAAATAACGGGGGGCGGGGCCACCCGATGACCCCGCCCCCTCTGACGCACAGTGACTTGACGTCCCGTCAAGTCCCCGTGCGTCAGAGGAGGGCGGGGTCACTGGGAGGCCCCGCCCCCCGTTATTTAAGAACCGTCAGAAGAGGAGAAGCGTCACACAGCGGGAGCCTCCCTCCATGCCATCATGGATGCGGAGTGGCCCGAGGAGAAAAAGGGAAGAAGACGCCGATGCCGCGGAGGAAGATGCCGGAAGAGCCAGAAGAAGATGAAGATGGAGGAAGAAACCAAAGGAAGATAGAAGAATGAAGAAAGAAGAAGCATTTAAATAAAAGAATTGTCAAAAACTGTCTCTTGTCATTTTTAACATTTTTGACACTTTTTTAGTGAAATGGTAGGGGTACAAGTACCTCCTTACTATTTCACACAGGGGGAAGGGCCGGGATCTGGGGGTCCCCTTGTTAAAGGGGGCTTCCAGATTCTGATAAGCTTCCTGCCCGCAGACCCCCACAACCACCGGCCAGGGTTGTGGGGATGAGGCCCTTGTCCTCATCAACATGGGGACAAGGTGTTTTGGGGGGCTACCCCAAAGCACCCTCCCAATGTTGAGGGCATGTGGCCTGGTACGGTTCAGGAGGGGGGGCGCACTCTCGTCCCCCCCTCTTTTCCTGTGGCCTGCCAGGTTGCGTGCTCGGATATGGGTCTGGTATGGATTTTTAGGGGGACCCCACGCCGTTTTTTTTTTAAATTTTGGTGCGGGGTTCCCCTTAAAATCCATACCAGACCTGAAGGCTCTGGTATAGATTTTGAGGGGGACCCCACGCCATTTTTTAAAAAATTTTGCCCGGGTTCCCCTTAATATCCATACCAGACCTGAAGGGCCTGGTATGGAATTTAGGGGGACCCCCCACGTATTTTTTTTAAAAAATTTTGGTTCGGGGTTCTTCTGTGGGGAATTCCCATGCCGTTTTTATCAATGAACTTTTATGTGTATTGTCGGACCGGCAATTCATTAATAGCCGCGAGTAGTTTTAAATTACTTTTTTTCCTTTGAAATGTCATTTTGCTGTCAGACTTTTCTAAACACGGGAAACATGCGCCCCTTTACAGGCATACTATAGACACCCCCCAGGTATGAAATTTAAAGGGATATTACACTTTTATTGTTTCACTTTAAGCATTATTAAAATCACTGCTCCCAAAAAAAGGCTGTTTTTAAAACTTTTTTTTGCATTGATTCATGTCCCCTGGGGCAGGACCCAGATCCCCAAACACTTTTTATGACAATACCATGAATATAAGCCTTTAAAATTAGCACTTTTGATTTCTCCCATAGACTTTTAATTGGTGTTTCGCGGCATTCGAATTTGCCGCGAACACCCCAAATTGTTCGCTGTTCGGCGAACTTGCCAACAGCCGATGTTTGAGTCGAACATGAGTTTGACTCGAACTTGAAGCTCATCCCTAATCTCTGTGTATCATCTCTGTGTATCATCTGAGTCCAGTCACTTCACTGGGTATATGAAGAAGTTTACAACCATTTTAAGGCACATTTGTTTGTATTTGTATTTATCTCTATCCAAAATTACCATTGCTGCTCATTTCTGAGTCTGCTGGAACTCTGTCCAAGTGGAACTGGTCTAAGTGGTGAGTTAAAACCAGATTGGGGACCTTGAGTGGAGAGTGAACAAGTCTTGCTTTTTGATTGCTGGGTTGTATTTTTAGGTTCTTTTGGGGCTTTTCCTTGTAGCTTTTTAATACCCTTTTTCTGACACTTTTTAAACAGCTAGGTTTTTTTTATTCCTTTGCTTCTTTCAGCCTACTAATTAAGGGGAGTGGTTAATTGCTCACAGGTGCTTTAGGCCTATATAACTTTGTGTAGAACTCATATTGAGCCTGCTCATTTGTGAGTCTACTGGAACTCTGTCCAAGTGGAACTGGTCTAAGTGATGAGTTAAAACCAGAGTGGGTCCTTGAGTGGAGAGTGAACAAGTCTTGCTTTTTGATTGCTGGGTTGCATTTTTAGGTTCTTTTGGGGCTTTTCATTGTAGCTTTTTAATACACTTTTTCTGACACTTTTTAAACAGCTAGGTTTTTTTTTTTCCTTTGCTTCCTTCAGCCTACTAATTAAGGGGAGTGGTTAATTGCTCACGGGTGCTTTAGGCCTATATAACCTTGTGTAGAACTCATATTGAGCTTGCTCATTTGTGACTCTACTGGAACTCTATCCAAGTGGAACTGGTCTAAGCGGTGAGTTAAAACCAGGAGGTTATAACTGGGGTCATAATACCTGTGTAGTGTGAGTACCTGAGTGTTGTCTGAGTAGTGTGTGTGGATCGTTAGTACTTGTGTATTGTGTACTGTATACTTGTGTATTGCTAGTGCATATAGGTCTGCGAGTGCGCATAGATCTGTGAGTGGTCTGTAAGTGTGCGTAGGTCTGCGAGTGCGTGTAGGTCTGTGAGTGGTCTGCGAGTGCACGTAGGTCTGCGAGTGGTCTGCGAGTGTGCGTAGGTCTGCGAGTACCTGTGTATTGTCTTGAGTATTAGTGTCAGGAAGCTAGTTGTTAGTAGGGATGAGCCGAACATGCGAACAGGCAAAAATTTGTTCGAACACACAAACACCGTTAAAGTCCATGGGACTGGACCATGAATAATCAAAAGTGCTTATATGCAAGTTATTATCTTAAAAAGTGTTTGTGGACCTGGGTCCTGCCCCAGGGGACATGGATCAATGCAAAAAAAAGTTTTAAAAACGGCCGTTTTTTCGGGAGCAGTGATTTTAATAATGCTTAAAGTGAAACAATAAAAGTGTAATATTTCTTTAAATTTTGTACCTAGGGGGTGTCTATAGTATGCCTGTAAAGGGGCGCATGTTTCCCGTGTTTAGAACAGTGTGACAGCAAAATTATATTTCAAAGGAAAAAAAGTAATTTAAAACTACTCGCGGCTATTAATGAATTGCCGGTCCGACAATACACATAAAAGTTCATTGATAAAAACGGCATGGGAATTCCCCACAGAAGAACCCCGAACCATTGTAGGGGTAGGGGACTCAATTCTTAGGACAGAGAGGGCAATCTGTAACAAAGACCTGAAGCGCCGAACAGTATGTTGTCTACCGGGTGCTCGGGTTCGGCACATCACGGATCTGGTGGACAGATTACTGGGAGGGGCTGAGGGAGACCCAGCTGTCATGGTGCATGTTGGCACCAATGACAAAGTCAGAGGCAGATGGAGTGTCCTAAAGAACGATTTTAGGGACTTAGGAGCTAAATTGAGGAAAAGGACCTCCAAGGTAGTATTCTCAGGAATACTACCGGTACATTGAGCCACACCAGAAAGGCAGAGGGAGATTAGAGAAGTAAACAAGTGGCTGAAGAGCTGGTGTAGTAAGGAGGGGTTTGGGTTCCTGGAGGACTGGGCCGACTTCTCAGTCGATAACCTGTACTATAGAAGGGACGGACTGCACCTAAATGAGGAGGGTGCAGATCAGCTGGGAATGAAGATGGCCAAAACTTTAGAGGGGTTTTTAAACTAGGTGATGGGGGGAGGGTCCAGAGGTAGAGATAGTCAGCGCGGAACATATTCCAGGGGGCAGTATTGGGGGCATTAGTGGTAGGTTGACCAAAGCACAAAAACTCAAGGTAAGTATAGTAGCAAGTCCTAGTTGCAATCTCGGAACACCCAATACGAGGATAATATGCGTGGGATACTACGTGGCATGTTCACCAATGCCAGGAGCCTGGCAGACAAGATGGGTGAACTAGAGATACTGTTGTACGAGGAGGATTTGGATTTTGTGGGAATTTCAGAGACCTGGTTCAACGGCTCTCATGATTGGCTGGCAAACATTCAAGGGTATACCCTTTATCGCAAGGATAGAGAGGGTAAAAAAGGGGGAGGGGTATGCCTATATATCAAGAATAATGTACAAGTGAATGTGAGAGATGACATCACTAAGGGAGCTAGGGAGGAGGTGGAATCCTTTGGGTAGAGCTCCAAAGGGATAAAGCTAAGGGGAAAATAATACTGGGAGTATGCTATAGGCCCCCTAACCTGAGGGAGGAAGTGGAGACAGATCTCCTATCACAATTTGGATTAGCAGCAAGGATGGGAAGTGTTATCATATTGGGGGATTTTAATTATCCAGGCGTAGACTGGGCAGAGGGAACCGCACATTCATCTAAGGCTTGCCAGTTGCTTAATGTCTTGCAGGACAATTTTATGGGTCAGATGGTAGACGCACCAACTAGAAATAAAGCATTACTGGATCTAATGATTACCAAAAATACAGACCTGATCACAGATGTGGAATTATGGGGCAATTTAGGTAACAGCGATCACAGGTCAATTAGTTTCAGTATAAATCACACAAATAGGAAACATAAAGGGAATACAAAGACACTGAATTTCAAAAGAGCCAACTTCCCTAAACTACGAACCTTGCTAGAAGGCATAAATTGGGATAAAATCTTAGGAACAAAGAACATGGAGGAGAGATGGGTTTGCTTTAAGAGCATATTAAATAAGGGCATTAGCCAATGCATCCTATTGGGTAATAAATTTAAAAGAGCGAACAAAAGTCCTGGATGGCTTAACTCCAACATAAAAATGCATATAAAAGCAATGTAGAAGGCCTTCAAAAAATACAAGGTTGAGGGATCATCATCAGCATTTAGACTTTATAATGAATACAACAAGAAATGTAAGGGTGCAATAAGGATGGCTAATATAGAACATGAAAGACACATAGCAGAGGAGAGCAAAAAAATTCCCAAGAAATTCTTTAAGTATGTAAACAGTAAAAAAGGTAGGATAGACCATATTGGCCCCATAAAGAAGGAGGAAGGACATCTGGTTACAAAGGATGGGGAGATGACGAAGGTATTGAATCTATTCTTCTCCTCAGCCTTCACGAGGGAATAGGGGGGCTTCAGTAACCAAAACTGCAGTGTTTATCCTCATGACACATCACAGGAATTACCTTCATGGTTAACAGAGGACAGAATTAAAATTAGACTTGTGAAACTTAACATTAATAAATCACCAGGACCAGATGGCTTGCACCCGAGGGTACTTAGGGAACTTAGTCAAGTGATTGCCAGACCGTTGTTCCTCATTTTTACAGACAGTCTACTGACTGGAATGGTACGAGCTGATTGGAGAAAAGCCAATGTAGCACCAATATTTAAAAAGGGCCCAAAATACATCCCTGGGAATTACAGACCAACCAACAGATCAATAGTATGTAAACTCTTGATGATAAGGGACTATATACAAGATTTTAGTAATGAGAACGGTATCATTAGCAGTAATCAGCATGGATTCATGAAGAATCGTTCTTGCCAAACCAATCTACTAACCTTCTATGAGGAGGTGAGTTGCCAGCTAGATAAAGGAAGGCCCGTAGATGTAGTGTATCTGGATTTTGCAAAAGCATTTGACAGTTCCCCATAAACGTTTACTGTACAAAATAAGGTCTGTTGGCATGGACCATAGGGTGAGTACATGGATTCACTGGAAATGAAAGGTGATATAGGGCGCACAGGACTAGCGTAGTCCAAATGATGTCTCTATTAAGGATCGGCAGTCCAAAAATGAACGGGAGAAGTGTAGGTAGGAAGGGATGGAAGGATGGTGATCTTCAGCAAAAAGGGCTGCAACTTTAAAAGACTTGAAGCAGGGTCTAAAATGACATTAACCCAGTTGGGGTATTAAAATTGTTTATCTTCTGCACTTAGAGGCGCCTTTGTTTGTTTTTATGTTTTTTTTGAGTACATGGATTGAAAACTGGCTACAAGGGCGAGTTCAGAGGGTGGTGATAAATGGGGAGTACTCGGAATGGTCAGGGGTGGGTAGTGGGGTCCCCCAGGGTTCTGTGCTGGGACCAATCCTGTATAATTTGTTCATAAACAACCTGGAGGATGGGGTAAACAGTTCAATCTCTGTATTTGCAGATGATACTAAGCTAAGCAGGGCAATAACTTCTCCGCAGGATGTGGAAACCTTACAAAAGGATATGAACAAATTAATGGGGTGGGCAACTACATGGCAAATGAGGTTCAATGTAGAAAAAATGTAAAATAATGCATTTGGGTGGCAAAAATATGAATGAAATCTATACACTAGGGGGAGGACCTCTGGGGGAATCTAGGATGGAAAAGGACTCGGGAGTCCTAGTAGATGATAGGCTCAGCAATGGCATGCAATGCCAAGCTGCTGCTAACAAAGCAAACAGAATATTGGCATGCATTAAAAAGGGGATCACCTCCAGAGATAAAACGATAATTCTCCCACTCTACAAGACTCTGGTCCGGTCGCACCTAGAGTATGCTGTCCAGTTCTGGGCACCAGTCCTCAGGAAGGATGTACTGGAATTGGAGCGAGTACAAAGAAGGGCAACAAAGCTAATAAAGGGTCTGGAGGATATTAGTTTTGAGGAAAGGTTGCAAGCACTGAACTTATTCTCTCTGGAGAAGAGACGCTTGAGAGGGGATATGATTTAAATATACAAATACCGTACTGGTGACCCACAATAGAAATAAAACTTTCTCGCAGAAGAGAGTTTAATAAGACTCGTGGCCACTCATTAAAATTAGAAGAAAAGAGGTTTAACCTTAAACTACGTACAGGGTTCTTTACTGTAAGAGCGGCAAGGATGTGAAATTCCCTTCCACAGGCTGTGGTCTCAGCGGGGGGCATCGATAGTTTCAAGAAACTATTAGATAAGCACCTGAATGACCACAACATACAGGGATATACAATGTAATACTGACATAAAATCACACACATAGGTTGGATTTGATGGTCTTTTTTTAAACTCACCTACTATGTAACTATGTAACCACATTCATGGAAAAATATATGGTTTTACCTTATATTTTTTAGGCCAATGAGCCTTTTTACAGGCTGCTCTTTGTTTAATTAATATACACAACATTTTTTAAGGGTTAATCCAGAGTGCCCAGGTTGAGTTTTTTTTTTTCAAATACTTTATTTATAAATACATAATTACCACATTGCCTCCCTTATCTTAGCTTGTAAGTTATTTAGGGCTTTACATTGCGCAGAAGTAAGATTCCATGAAGTCATGTGTGTAAAGTCATAAAAACATAACTTTGCCCTTGGGACTTTGAATGAGGCGCAACACACCCAAAGTTTAGATAAATGGTATGCAGATTTATTGATAGGTACAATATTAGTAGAATCGCATATCAAACAAGTACCATTCTGTCCAGCATATTTGTAGGAATTGACATGATATTTTTTATAATAAACACAGTATTCCAAAAAATCAGTCCATAATTGGTTTAAAAATGCATCTTGAAGATCTGACACATTTCATAAATCAACATTCACTTCCTCAGGGGTTGATGCACACATAAATATCTGTAAGGTAAAATTATTTTGTAATACATGACAGAGTTGGTACAAAATACTATTATTCTAAAAATGGTCACCAATGGGAGACCCATACTTCCAAATCTGCTTAAAAATAAAAGCACATGATCTTAATCCAATGTTAACCACAAGGAATGTCTGACCCGTGAGCTATGGGCCTAGGATCCGCAAGAACCCAGGAGGACAAACAGAGCAGTATGTAATGCTGGTAACAAAAGCAATGAGCTCCAACATATCCTCCAGAGTGATAGCTGTGAAAAATATATACAGTGGGGACGGAAAGTATTCAGACCCCCTTAAGTTTTTCACTCTTTGTTATATTGCAACCATTTGCTAAAATCATTTAAGTTAATTTTTTTCCTCATTAATGTACACACAGCACCCCATATTGACAGGAAAACACAGAATTGTTGACATTTTTGCAGATTTATTAAAAAAAAAAACTGAAATATCACATGGTCCTAAGTATTCAGACCCTTTGCCCAGTATTTAGTAGAAGCACCCTTTTGATCTAATACAGCCATGAGTCTTTTTGGGAAAGATGCAACACATTTTTCACACCTGGATTTGGGGATCCTCTGCCATTCCTCCTTGCAGATCCTCTCCAGTTCTGTCAGGTTGGATGGTAAACGTTGGTGGACAGCCATTTTTAAGTCTCTCCAGAGATCCTCAATTGGGTTTAAGTCAGGGCTCTGGCTGGGCTATTCAAGAACAGTCATGGAGTGGTTATGAAGCTACTCCTTCGTTATTTTAGCTGTGTGCTTAGGGTCATTGTCTTGTTGGAAGGTAAACCTTCGGCTCAGTCTGAGGTCCTAAGCACTCTGGAGAAGGTTTTTATCCAGGATATCCCTGTACTTGGCCACATTCATCTTTCCTTCGATTGCAACCAGTCGTCCTGTCCCTGCAGCTGAAAAACACCCCCACAGCATGATGCTGCCACCACCATGCTTTACTGTTGGGACTCTATTGGACAGGTGATGAGCAGTGCCTGGTTTTCTCCACACATACCGCTTCGAATTAAGGCCAAAAAGTTCTATCTTGGTCTCATCAGACAAGAGAATCTTATTTCTCACAATCTTGAAGTCCTTCAGGTGTTTTTTAGCAAACTCCATATGGGCTTTCATGTGTCTTGCACTGAGGAGAGGCTTCCGTCGGGCCACTCTGTCATAAAGCCCCGACTGGTGGAGGGCTGCAGTGATAGTTGACTTTCTACAACTTTCTCCCACCTGCCCACTGCATCTCTGGAGCTCAGCCACAGTGATCTTTGGGTTCTTCTTTACCTCTCTCACCAAGTCTCTTCTCCCCTGATAGCTCAGTTTAGCTGGACAGCCAGCTCTAGGAAGGGTTCTGGTTAGGGATGAGCCGAACACCCCCCTGTTCGGTTCGCACCAGAACTTGCGAACAGGCAAAAAATTTGTTCGGACATGCGAACACCGTTAAAGTCTTTGGGACAAGAACATGAATAATCAAAAGTGCTAATTTTAAAGGCTTATATGCAAGTTATTGTCATAAAAAGTGTTTGGGGACCTGGGTCCTGCCCCAGGGGACATGGATCAATGCAAAAAAAAGTTTTAAAATTTTTTCAGGAGCAGTGATTTTAATAATGCTTAAAGTGAAACAATAAAAGTGTAATATCCCTTTAAATTTCATACCTGGGGGGTGTCTATAGTATGCCTGTAAAGGGGCGCATGTTTCCCGTTTTTAGAACAGTCTGACAGCAAAATGACATTTCAAAGGAAAAAAAGTCATTTAAAACTACTCGCGGCTATTAATGAATTGCCGGTCCGACAATACACATAAAAGTTCATTGATAAAAATGGCATGAGAATTCCCCACAGGGGAACCCCGAACCAAAATTAAAAAAAAAAAAATGACGTGGGGGGTCCCCCTAAATTCCATACCAGGCCCTTCAGGTCTGGTATGAATATTAAGGGAAACCCCGTCCAAAATGTAAAAAAAAATGGTGTGGGGTCCCCCCAACATCTATACCAGACCCTTCAGGTCTGGTATGGATTTTAAGGGGAACCCGGCGCCAAAATTTAAAAAAAAACAGCGTGGGGTCCCCCCAAAAATCCATGCCAGACCCTTATCCAAGCACCCAACCTGGCAGGTTGCAGGAAAAGAGGGGGGACGAGAGAGCGGCCCCCCTCCTGAACAGTACCAGGCCACATGCCCTCAACATTGGGAGGGTGCTTTGGGGTAGCCCCCCAAAACACCTTGTCCCCATGTTGATGAGGACAAGTGCCTCATCCCCACAACCCTGGCCAGTAGTTGCGGTCTGCGGATGGGGGGCTTATCGGAATCTGGAAGCCCCCTTTAACAAGGAGACCCCCAGATCCTGGCCCTCCCCCCTGTGTGAAATGGTAAGGGGGTACAAAAATACCTCTACCATTTCACTAAAAAAGTGTCAAAAATTTTACAGTTTTTGACAATTCCTTTATTTAAATGCTTCTTCTTTCTTCTATCTTCCTTCGGTTTCTTCCTCCATCTTCTTCTGGTTCTTCTGGTTCTTCCTCCAGTGTTCTCTACCGGCATCTTCCTCCGCGGCGTCGGTGTCTTCTTCCCTTCTTCTCCTCGGGCCGCTCCGCATCCATGATGGCATGGAGGAAGGCTCCTGCTGTGTGACGCTTCTCTCTTCATCTTCTTCTCTTCATCTTCTTGTCTTCTTCTTCTTTTCGGGCCACTCCGCATTTATGATGGCATGAAGGGAGGCTCCCGCTGTGTGACGCTTCTCCTCTTCTGACGTTCCTAAATAACCAGGGGGCGGAGCCACCCAGTGACCCTACCCCCCTCTGATGCACGGGGACTTGACGGGGACTTCCTGTGGCATTCCCCGTGACATCAGAAGAGGACGGGGTTGCGTAACGGGTGACCCCCGCCCCCCTCTGCGGAGTGGCCCAAAAAGAAGATGAAGAGAAGAAGATGAAGAGAAGAAGATGAAGAGAGAAGCGTCACACAGCGGGAGCCTCCCTCTATGCCATCATGGATGCGGAGCGGCCCGAGGAGAAGAAGGGAAGAAGACGCCAATGCCGCAGAGGAAGATGTCAGACGAGAACACCGGAGGAAGAACCAGAAGAACCAGAAGAAGATGGAGGAAGAAACCGAAGGAAGATAGAAGAAAGAAGAAAGAAGAAGCATTTAAATAAAGGAATTGTCAAAAACTGTCTGTTGTCATTATTAACATTTTTGACACTTTTTTAGTGAAATGGTAGGGGTACAAGTACCCCCTTACCATTTCACACAGGGGGGAGGGCCGGGATCTGAGAGTCCCCTTGTTAAAGGGGGCTTCCAGATTCTGATAAGCCCCCCATTCGCAGACCCCCACAACCACCGGCCAGGGTTGTGGGGATGAGGCCCTTGTCCTCATCAACATGGGGACAAGGTGTTTTGGGAGGCTACCCCAAAGCACCCTCCCAATGTTGAGGGCATGTGGCCTGGTATAGTTCAGGAGGGGGGGCACTCTCTTGTCCCCCCTCTTTTCCTGCGGCCTGCCAGGTTGCGTGCTCGGATAAGGGTCTGGTATGGATTTTTGGGGGGACCCCACGCTGTTTTATTTTTAATTTAGCGCGGGGTTCCCCTTAAAATCCATACCGGACCTGAAGGGTCTGGTATAGATTTTGAGGGGGACCCCACGCCATTTTTAAAAAAAAATTTGGCCGGGGTTCCCCTTAATATCCATACCAGACCTGAAGGGCCTGGTATGGAATTTAGGGTGACCCCCTGTCATTTTTTTTTTTACATTTTGGTTCGGGGTTCCCCTGTGGGGAATTCCCATGCCATTTTTATCAATGAACTTTTATGTGTATTGTCGGACCGGCAATTCATTAATAGCCGCGAATAGTTTAAATTACTTCTTTTCCTTTGAAATGTCATTTTGCTGTCAGACTGTTCTAAACACGGGAAACATGCGCCCCTTTACAGGCATACTATAGACACCCCCCAGGTACAAAATTTAAAGGGATATTACACTTTTATTGTTTCACTTTAAGCATTATTAAAATCACTGCTCCCGAAATAACGGCTGTTTTTAAAACTTTTTTTGCATTGATCCATGTCCCCTGGGGCAGGACCCAGGTCCCCAAACACTTTTTATGACAATACTATGAATATAAGCCTTTAAAATTAGCACTTTTGATTTCTCCCATAGACTTTTAAAGGGTGTTCCGCAGCATTCGAATTTGCCGCGAACACCCCAAATTGTTCGCTGTTTGGCGAACAGCCAATGTTCGAGTCGAACATGAGTTCGACTCAAACTCGAAGCTCATCCCTAGTTCTGGTCGTTCCAAACCTCTTCCATTTAAGGATTTTGGAGGCCACTGTGCTCTTAGGAACCTTAAGTGCAGCAGAAATTTTTTGGTAACCTTGGCCAGATCTGTGCCTTGCCACAATTTTGTCTCTGAGCTCTTCAGGCAGTTCCTTTGACCTCATGATTCTCATTTGCTCTGACATGCACTGTGAGCTGTAAGGTCTTATATAGACAGGTGTGTGGCTTTCCTAATCAAGTCCAATCAGGATAATCAAACACAGCTGGACTCAAATGAAGGTGTAGAACCATCTCAAGGATGATCAGAAGAAATGGACAGCACCTGAGTTAAATATATGAATGTCACAGCAAAGGGTCTGAATACTTAGGACCATGTGATATTTCAGTTTTTCTTTTTTAATAAATCTGCAAAAATGTCAACAATTCTGTGTTTTTCTGTCAATATGGGGTGCTGTGTGTACATTAATGAGGAAAAAAATAAACTTAAATGATTTTAGCAAATGGCTGCAATATAACAAAGAATGAAAAATTTAAGGGGGTCTGAATACTTTCCGTCCCCACTGTATGTGTCAAGTGGGATTATATATATATATATATATATATATATATATATATATATATATATATATATATATATATATCTTCAAGGTAAAGTGAACAGCACACAGCAGTCTTCTAGTGCATGCGATCAGGCCTTCCCATTAGGCCATATATAGAAATTAGTCAATCAGTCATGCTCTAGTGCTCACAGAACTCTCACCTCATATAAAATAAATGTGTGGTTTGGCTCCGCTCTGTGATGGCCGCCTGAACAAGACTCTCCTGCACTACAGAACTTCAAATCAGCAATACAGGGACCAAATGAGCCTTTTCAACACCACAAACACGGGGAAAAATGATCACAACCCCTCGGCATCCTGCAGCCTTGAAGACCCGCTCTCGCAATCCACAGGAAACATCCCAGTGATGTTCCGTATGGCTGCGGGAGAAGGCCACGCGGCCTCTGAGATGGAACAGTCCTACTCTCTTTCCTCGCATGCCTCAGCACAACCAGATGGGGGAAGCCAAGCTGCTCTTGCCACACAATCCCTCTCACTCACAGATCTCCAGGCAGTAGCATCGGATATCAAAGCCACACTCTCAGTGTTGATCACCGACCTGAAAAACGGCATCCACTCGATAGTAGCGTGGATGGGGACAGTGGAACAGACTGTGTGGACAGTGGAACAGACTGTGTCCCGCCATGCGGACACCATCAGGCAAGTGCAACACACATCAGACACAAATCTATCCCACATTCTTGAAATCCACAGACATCTGAAGGACCTCGATAATCGAGGTCGTCGCCATAACATTAGGATTAGAGGGATCCCAGAGTCTGTGGAACAACAACACATTAACAGACTGTTGCTGGCATGTTTAATGAATTACTGGAAAGACCTGCTGATGCCCCCATAGAAATGACAAGAATTCATAGAGTGCTCAGACCAAGGGGCCGTGAAAACAATTCCGCCCAGGGATACAATATGCTGCCTTGTAAACTTTCCATTAAAAGAAGCCATTCTCAGAAAGGCAAGAGAACGCAATTGAGTTCTCTTTAGTGGGACAGAAATTAAACTATTCCAGGACCTTTCCACCATCACTCTCCAGCACAGGAGAGCCCTACGCCTCCTGCTGGATCAGCTTCGCACGAGAGGAATCCCATATAGATGGAAGTTCCCCTTCTGTCTGTCAGCCACATGGAGAGGTCACACAGCCCAACTTCCCACACCTGAAGATCTACAGGCATTTTGTTACACATCGAATATACCCTTAATTGAAGTCCCGGAATGGTACAGCTAATTTTGCATTGCAGAAACCTGGATCGAGGTTTCCAACAATTATACCCCAAGAGCACAGAGACAAAGAGACCGCAGAAGCAGAAACAACTCTAATTCTGCAGCCCACACCACAAATCACAGAGGAGAAGACCCCAGGATTCCAGGCCTATCACCACCCAGGAGAAGAGATCGTATGGACACCTGAGGTACTTCAAAACACTAATTTCTATTAGTTACCGTATCTTACTAGCTCGGCATCAGGGGTAGGACTCCCACCCTCCACCCTTGCTCTAGTAGATAACAAAGTCTATCTAATTTTTCATTAATCTCTCTCTTTTTCCTTAATATACCCTGCAGTAAGCAGTCACTAATCATTTATTGTTCATTCAATGTTATTGGAAACCCCTAAGTTCTGGGATTTCCTCTATCAACCATCTACTCGAGAAGACCATGGTAATCCATACTGGATTACAGGACAGTAAGCGCAACTTTGTTAACATCCTGAACAATGCCTCCTTCACCATAGAGCAAGTATATATTTTTTTTATTATTTTTTAAATTTTTTTTTAACCTTGCTCAGTGTTTTTTTTGTTTTTGCTAAGCAAATCTCTATCTCACATTAAGCTAGCCAGGCAACCCAACCATTGTCACTAAGGCTGTGAACTCTTTTATATGAAAAACTATCCAGCCGGTATGTACTAAAATTCAATACATAATGGACATTTCCGATGTAATGCAATTATCAACAGCTGATGCCACGATAATTAAATTCTATGCTGCCTGGCATCCTACTACAAATTAAGCTCACCTTATTGTAATACTGTATACAAAATGTTAAGACTAATCTCTCCTGACTTACCCTAACGGTTTATAGAAGTTTATTATCTCCTAGGTTTACTAGGGTTATAGCAATTATACATACAATTTTAAGGGGGTAAAAAGTAAATTGTTTATGTTAATGTCTATGTTTATGACTTGCAAACATTGATACTTACAAAGTATAGAAATGTACTAAAACAAAAAGTTATGAGAGACCTTTTAGTTACAACTGAGATAACTGGGAATTAATGGAGATAAAGTGGTTCCTATACCCTGACAATGGACCAATTCTACCACACTCAGTTAATTCGTACAACTCAGTATTAGGGATGAGCTTCGTGTTCGATTTGAACCCATGTTCGACTCGAACATCGTCTGTTTGATCGTTCGCCGAATTGCGAACGACATGGGCCGTTCGCGCCAAAATCGTGTGGCGCGTCACGGCCCATAATTCATTGCGGCATCTCAGTGCATTGCTGGCTGATGATTGGCCAAGCATGCACTATGACCCACATGCTTGGCCAATCAAAGCGCCGTCAGTAGAGAGAGCTGTAATTGGCCAAAGCCAGGGTGGCTTTGGCCAATTCTGGCTCAGGGGGTTTAGAACACGCCCCACACTATATAAGGCCGCCAGCACGGCGGCCCTGTGTAGTGTGTTCCAGCATGCTTAGAGAGAGAGAGACAGTGTCATTTCATTTGAGTTAGCTAGATTAGGCAGGACAGTCAGTGAGTTAGCTGCACTTACAGTGTATTGTGTATATATATGCATCCCAGGTGTTGTATATATATATATATATATATACACTGTATTCAGTTTAGCTAGATCCGTTCCTGTTATCTTCCTACTGACAGGCAGGCTTGTCTTGTTACAGTATTTACAGCTACCTGAAGAAAATTGCTGGTGTTCTTTTGATCCTATTAGTACCACAGTCAGGCAGCTAGACTATTTACAGTTAGTGTAGTGTGTCCTCCTCACAGTGTTCAGTTAAAGCTACAAGTTAGTTTAGTGTGACTTCTGCACAGTGTTCAGCTAAAACTACAAGTTAGTGTAGTGCGTCCTCCTCACAGTGTTCAGCTAAAGCTACAAGTTAGTTTAGTGTGACCTCTGCACAGTGTTCAGCTAAAGCTACAAGTTAGGGTAGTGCGTCCTCCTCACAGTGTTTAGCTAAAGCTACAAGTTAGTGTAGTGTGACCTGTGCATAGTGTTCAGCTAAAGCTACAAGTTAGTGTAGTGCATCCTCTGAACAGTGTTTAGCTAAAACTACAAGTTAGTGTAGTGCAACCTCTGCACAGTGTTCAGCTAAAGCTACAAGTTAGTGTAGTGCGTCCTCCTCACAGTGTTCAGCTAAAACTACAAGTTAGTGTAGTGCGACCTCTGCACAGTGTTCAGCTAAAGCTACAAGTTAGTGTAGTGCGTCCTCTGAACAGTGTTCAGCTAAAGCTACAAGTTAGTGTAGTGCATGCTCCTCACAGTGTTCAGCTAAAACTACAAGTTAGTTTTTTGCGAGCTCTGCACAGTGTTCAGCTAAAGCTACCTGTAGAAGGTTGGTGGTTGTCAGGGTGATAAATGTAGGATGGGTAATTCTGCCAGTATTCCTCATGGTGGCACCCTTCTGCCTATTTAAGCCTGCTGCTGGTGCATGCTGGTTGCTGGATTATCATCAGCTTCCTGTGTTCCTTGTTCCTGTTGTGATACCTGCTTCCTGTTACTACTCGGCTTGCCTGACTGCTCCAGTATTCCGCCTGCATTGACCCTGGCTTGGACCTGACTATTCTTCGGCTCCGTATCTGTACCTTGATCGTCCTCCTGTGTTTGACCCCTGGCTCGGCTACCTTCTCTGTTCCTGATTATCCTGCTGTACCTCACCTTGGACTGATTCCTGTGCTGAATGACCATTGGCCTGGCTCTGACTCCGCTGCTGGTTGCTCCACGGCTCCATACCTGGAATCCCTCCTTGCACGGTTGCCCTTCAACCTTACCAGCGCACCCCAGCAGCTCCCTGCTATCTGCTACTCAGCAACAGCGCTCTGGCAACCCGTGCACCTTTGGGCACCGTACTCCCTGTCTCACTCCCAGGGTTACGCTGCACTTAGCCGCAAGGGGCGCCCCCTCTGCAATCCGGCCTCACATCCAGGACTCTGACAGTGGTGTTTTCCTGATCCTATCACTACCGCAGGCAGCTAAATAAGCTACAAGTTATTTTTTGAGAGCTCTGCACAGTGTTCACCTAAAGCTACCTGTAGAAGGTTGGTGGTGTTTTCCTGATCCTATCACTACCGCAGGCAGCTAAATAAGCTACAAGTTAGTTTTTTGCAAGCTCTGCACAGTGTTCAGCTAAAACTACAAGTTAGTGTAGTGCGAGCTCTGCACAGTGTTCAGCTAAAGCTACCTGTAGAAGGTTGGTGGTGTTTTCCTGATCCTATCACTATCGCAGGCAGCTAAATAAGCTACAAGTTAGTTTTTTGCAAGCTCTGCACAGTGTTCACCTAAAGCTACCTGTAGAAGGTTGGTGGAGTTTTCCTGATCCTATCACTACCGCAGGCAGCTAAATAAGCTACAAGTTAGTTTTTTGCGAACTCTGCACAGTGTTCACCTAAAGCTACCTGTAGAAGGTTGGTGGTGTTTTCCTGATTCTATCACTACCGCAGGCAGCTAAATATGCTACAAGTTCGTTTTTTGCGAGCTCTGCACAGTGTTCACCTAAAGCTACCTGTAGAAGGTTGGTGGTGTTTTCCTGATACTATCACTACCGCAGGCAGCTAAATAAGCTACAAGTTTTTTTTTTGCGAGCTCTGCACAGTGTTCACCTAAAGCTACCTGTAGAAGGTTGGTGGTGTTTTCCTGATCCTATCACTACCGCAGGCAGCTAAATAAGCTACAAGTTAGTTTTTTGCGAGCTCTGCACAGTGTTCACCTAAAGCTACCTGTAGAAGGTTGGTGGTGTTTTCCTGGTTCTATCACTACCGCAGGCAGCTAAATATGCTACAAGTTCGTTTTTTGCGAGCTCTGCACAGTGTTCACCTAAAGCTACCTGTAGAAGGTTGGTGGTGTTTTCCTGATACTATCACTACCGCAGGCAGCTAAATAAGCTACAAGTTTTTTTTTTGCGAGCTCTGCACAGTGTTCACCTAAAGCTACCTGTAGAAGGTTGGTGGTGTTTTCCTGATCTTATCACTACCGCAGGCAGCTAAATAAGCTACAAGTTAGTTTTTTGCGAGCTCTGCACAGTGTTCACCTAAAGCTACCTGTAGAAGGTTGGTGGCGTTTTCCTGATCCTATCACTACCGTAGGCAGCTAAATAAGCTACAAGTTAGTTTTTTGCGAGCTCTGCACAGTGTTCACCTAAAGCTACCTGTAGATGGTTGGTGGTGTTTTCCTGATACTATCACTACCGCAGGCAGCTAAATATGCTACAAGTTAGTTTTTTGCGAGCTCTGCACAGTGTTCAGCTAAAGCTACCTGTAGAAGGTTGGTGGTGTTCTCATACTACAGGCAGGCAGTTGATTTTGCTGGATGCAGTATATATCCCAGCTTAGTGCAGCTACAAGCCATTAGTATGTCTGGAAGGCAAACAAGGAGAGGCAGACAGTCACAAGCCAATAAAAGAGGGCAAGGAGGCTCTGTGTCTAGAGGCAACAGTGCTGGTCGTGGAGACGGTGCATCCTCATCAGCACGTGGCCGTGGGACAGGCTTGGCTTTTTTTTCGGCAGCTGGCCACGTTGATCCGCAACATGCGGAAGACTTGGTCGAGTGGATGACCAAGCCGTCCTCATCCTCCTCATCCTCTCTCACCCATGCTCAGGGTACTTTGTCTGGCAAAGCAGCTGCCAACGTGGCCTCTTCCCTCGGCTTTATGGCATCAGTGACTCCTTCCCTAGCCCCACCATGTCCTCCTGAGGAGTCCCTCGAACCACAGTGTTGGGTACATGCTCCAGGAGGATGCCCAGCGTTTAGAAGGCTCTGATGATGATACTGAGCTAGATGAAGGCAGTAACGTGAGCACGGACAGAGGGGGTTCCCAAGAAGGACAGCAATCTGGCAGTCATGCTCCCCCTGCTGCAGCATACTGCCAGGCTTGCTCCAGTGATGAGGAGGGAGGGGATGATGAGGTCACTGACTCAACGTGGGTGCCTGATAGGAGAGAGGAGGAGGAGGAGGCACATCACCAATGAGGCAGGATGCCCTCCAGGGGCCAGCCTAAGGGCAGCACACTGACTGCATCACACCCCAAAGCTCCGCATGTGTAGGGCGCTGCTGTCTCTGCGCGTTATTCCAAAAGTTCTTTGGTGTGGGCCTTTTTTGAGACGAGTGCATCAGATCGCACTGCTGCTATTTGCAACATATGTCTCAAGCGTATCTCGCGTGGCCAGAACATCTCCTGCTTGGGCACCACATGCTTGACCAGACATATGTTGACCTGCCATGCAATTCGTTGGCAAGCGTATCTAAAAGACCCACACCAAAGAACAAAGAGGACCTCTCCTTGCTCCTCATCAGCTGAGATCTCCAACCCCACTATACCTTCAGTCCTCTCTGAGACCTGCACTGAGAGGAATGAAGGTGTAGAATTAGGTGTGTCACAGCCAAGTACTTGTGGGCAATCTGCTTTCGGTACACCAACATCAGATTGTACCAGGCAAATTTCCCTGCCCCAGCTGCTGCACCGCCGAAAGAAGTTTGCTCCCAGCCATCCACATGCCCAGCGGTTGAATGCTAGCTGCCTTTTCAGTTGGTAGACTCTGCCCCCTTCCGTGAGTTTGTGGAATGTGTGGTTCCTCAGTGGCAGGTACCCAACTGCCACTTTTTCTCATGGAAGGCG
Organism: Lithobates septentrionalis; assembly: GCA_037952835.1. NCBI lineage: Eukaryota > Metazoa > Chordata > Amphibia > Anura > Ranidae > Lithobates > Lithobates septentrionalis. The sequence continues at coordinate 973,943 of JBBDGP010000948.1, read as the reverse complement.
ATTCCGGCTCTCTACCGGCATGTGGAAGGCAATGTCTTGGCCTCGCTGGACAGGGCGGTCAGCGGTAAGGTGCATATTACCACTGACTCATGGTCCAGCAGGCATGGACAGGGACGTTACCTAAGTTTCACCGCGCATTGGGTGACTCTGCTGGCAGCTGGGAAGGATACAGGACAAGGTGCAGTAGTGTTGGAGGTTGTTCCGCCACCACGCCTCCAAAATGCCACTACTAATGATTGTGACACACCTCTCTCCTCCACCCCCTCCTCTTCTTCTTCCTCCATGGCCTCTTCCTGTGCTTTGTCCTCGGAACCAGCGGTGCTCCGTAGCCATTCAAGGGGCTACGCAAGTATGCAGGCCAAAAGATGCCATGCGGTGCTTGAGCTGGTGTGCTTGGGGACAGGAACCACACTGGGGCAGAGGTTCTGTCAGCTCTGCAGGGGCAGGTTCAGAGGTGGTTGACGCCAGACCAACTTAAGGCAGGAATGGTGGTTTGCGACAATGGCACCAACCTCCTCTCTGCCCTCCGACAGGGACAAATGACCCATGTGCCCTGTTTGGCTCACGTCCTTAACTTGGTGGTGCAGCGGTTCTTGGGCAGGTACCCGGGCTTACAGGATGTCCTTTGGCAGGCCAGGAAAGTCTGTGTGCATTTCCGCCGGTCATATAATGCCAGTGCTCGGCTGACAGACCTCCAAAAGGAGTTTAACCTGCCCAAGAACCGCCTAATCTGTGACATGCCCACCAGGTGGAACTCAACGTTGGCCATGCTGCAGCGGCTGCACACGCAGCAGAGGGCCATCAATGAGTAACTGTGCGACTATGGCACCAGGACAGGGTCAGGGGAGCTTGTTTTTTTTTTTCTCCACGCCAGTGGGCCATGATCAGGGATGCATGCACTGTCCTGTCACCATTTGAGGAGGCCACGAGGATGGTGAGCAGTGACAGTGCATGCATCAGTGACACTGTCACCCTTGTCCACCTGTTGGAGCACACGCTGCGTGGAATAATGGACAGGGCACTTGAGGCAGAACAGAGGCAGGAAGAGGAGGACTTCCTTAACTCTCAAGGCCCCCTTTATACAGACAGTGTTCCTGCGTGCCCGCCGATCACACAGGAAGAGGAGGAGGAGGATTGTGTCAGTATGCAGGTGGAGCCTGGCACTCAGCATCAGCAGCAGTCTTTAAGGGATCAGTCCCAAGAAATACATGGACTTGTACGTGGCTGGGAGGAGGTGGCTGCGGACCATGTCGTCCTTAGTGACCCAGAGGACTCCGGACCAAATGCCTCAGCAAACCTACGCTGCATGGCCGCCCTGATCCTGCAAAGCCTGCTTAAGGATCCTCGTATTCGTGGTATCAAGGAGAAGGACCAATACTGGCTGGCAACCCTCCTTGATCCACGTTACAAGCGTAAGGTTGCGGACCCTATCTTGCCGTCGCAGAGGGAGCAGAGGATGAAACATCTTGTTCAACAGGGGCATGTAATTACAATTCTTGATCTAATATTTCACAGCAGGGCCCTGTGAGGGCTTACAGTGTTGTGGCCACAACAACACCTAAGGCCCAAATTTCTGCTGAGTATATAGGGCAGGCCCCTACTTTCAAACATCCAACTAACAAACGACTCCTACTTGCAAACGGAAGGAGACAACAGGAAGTGAGATGAAATCTACCCCTAGGAAGGGAAATTCTCTCCTGTAAGAGTTAATATGGGAAAAACATTTGTCCTTTCCACTGATGCTTTATCACCAATCCTTGTTTCACAAAAAAACTACAAATTTTCAAAAAACATTTGTCATTGGGACAAAAAGTGAGATGAAATCTTCTGAAGAGGAGCACAGACAGCAAAACAAATGTCACAGGGGTGATAATCCTTCCCTATGTTTTCCAAAAAGCTTAAAATAGATTTTTCGGCTGGAGCTAAACACGTTAAAAATGTACCAGTTCAAAATTACAAACAGATTCTACTTAACAACAAACCTACATTCCCTGTCTTGTTTGCACCGCCTGTATACTGCTGTTCAGAGTACTGAGCCTGTATACTGCTGTTTCCTTTTTTAATTTGGGTGTGGGGTTCCCCTTAATATCCATACAAGACCCAAAGGGCCTGGTAATGGACTGGGGGGTACCCATGCCGTTTGTCTCACTGATTTTCATCAATATTGCCAGGACCCGACATTACATTAAAGCCGCAAGCAGTTTTAAATGACTTTTTTTCCTTTAAAAATGACATTTTGTGCAGGGACTGTTCTAAGCATGGGAAACACACGCCACTTTACAGGCATACTATAGACACCCCCCAGGTACGATATTTAAAGAAATATTTCACTTTTTTTTTTTTACTTTAACCACTTGAGCCCCGGACCTTTATGCTGCCTAAGGACCAGAGGTCTTTTTCCAATTTGGCACTGCGTCGCTTTAACTGCTAATTGCGCGGTCATGCAATGCTGTACCCAAACGAAATTTGCGTCCTTTTCTTCCCACAAATAGAGCTTTCTTTTGATGGTATTTGATCACCTCTGCCGTTTTTATTTTTTGCGCTATAAACGGAAAAAGACCGAAAATTTTGAAAAAAAATGATATTTTCTACTTTTTGTTATAAAAAAAATCCAATAAACTCAATTTTAGTCATACATTTAGGCCAAAATGTATTCGGCCACATGTCTTTGGTAAAAAAAAAGTTAATAAGCGTATATTTATTGGTTTGCGCAAAAGTTATAGCGTCTACAAACTAGGGTACATTTTCTGGAATTTACACAGCTTTTAGTTTATGACTGCCTATGTCATTTCATGAGGTGCTAAAATGGCAGGGCAGTACAAAACCCCCCCAAATGACCCCATTTTGGAAAGTAGACACCCCAAGGAAATTGCTGAGAGGCATGTTGAACCCATTGAATATTTATTTTTTTTGTCCCAAGTGATTGAATAATGACAAAAAAAAAAAAAAAAATATTTACAAAAAGTTGTCACTAAATGATATATTGCTCACACAGGCCATGGGCCTATGTGGAATTGCACCCCAAAATACATTCAGCTGCTTCTCCTGAGTATGGGGATACCACATGTGTGGGACTTTTTGGGAGCCTAGCCACGTACGGGGCCCCGAAAACCAATCACCGCTTTCAGGATTTCTAAGGGCATAAATTTTTGATTTCATTCCTCACTACCTATCACAGTTTTGAAGGCCATAAAATGCCCAGATGGCACAAAACCCCCCCAAATGACCCCATTTTGGAAAGTAGACACTCCAAGCTATTTGCTGAGAGGCATGTTGAGTCCATGGAATACTTTCTTTTTTGACACAAGTTGCGGGAAAGTGACAATTTTTTTTTTTTTTGCACAAAGTTGTCACTAAATGATATATTTCTCACACAGGCCATGGGCATATGTGGAATTGCACCCCAAAATACATTTAGCTGCTTCTCCTGAGTATGGGGATACCACATGTGTGGGACTTTTTGGGAGCCTAGCCGCATACGGGGCCCCGAAAACCATGCACCGCCTTCAGGATTTCTAAGGGCATAATGTTGTGATTTGACTCCTCACTACCTATCACAGTTTTGAAGGCCATAAAATGCCAAGATGGCACAAAACCCCCCCAAATGACCCCATTTTGGAAAGTAGACACCCCAAACTATTTGCTGAGAGGCATGTTGAGTCCATGGAATATTTTATATTTTGACACAAGTTGCGGGAAAATAACACTTTTTTTTTTTTTTTTTGCACAAAGTTGTCACTAAATGATATATTGCTCAAACATGCCATGGGCATATGTGGAATTACACCCCAAAATACATTCTGCTGCTTCTCCTGAGTATGGGGATACCACATGTTTAGGACTTTTTGGGAGCCTAGCCGCGTACGGGGCCCCGAAAACCAATCACCGCCTTCAGGATTTCTAAGGGCATAAATTTTTGATTTCATTCCTCACTACCTATCACAGTTTTGAAGGCCATAAAATGCCCAGATGGCACAAACCCCCCCCCCAAATGACCCCATTTTGGAAAGTAGACACTCCAAGCTATTTGCTGAGAGGCATGTTGAGTCCATGGAATACTTTCTTTTTTGACACAAGTTGCGGGAAAGTGACAATTTTTTTTTTTTTTGCACAAAGTTGTCACTAAATGATATATTTCTCACACAGGCCATGGGCATATGTGGAATTGCACCCCAAAATACATTTAGCTGCTTCTCCTGAGTATGGGGATACCACATGTGTGGGACTTTTTGGGAGCCTAGCCGCATACGGGGCCCCGAAAACCAAGCACCGCCTTCAGGATTTCTAAGGGCATAATGTTGTGATTTGACTCCTCACTACCTATCACAGGTTGAAGGCCATAAAATGCCAAGATGGCACAAAACCCCCCCAAATGACCCCATTTTGGAAAGTAGACACCCCAAGGTAATTGCTGAGAGGCATGTTGAGTCCATGGAATATTTTATTTTTTGACACAAGTTGCGGGAAAGTGACAATTTTTTTTTTTTTTTTTTTTTTTTTGCACAAAGTTGTCACTAAATGATATATTGCTCAAACATGCCATGGGCATATGTGGAATTACACCCCAAAATATATTCTGCTGCTTCTCCTGAGTATGGGGATACCACATGTGTGGGACTTTTTGGGAGCCTAGCCGCATACGGGGCCCCGAAAACCAAGCACCGGCTTCAGGATTTCTAAGGGCGTTAAGTTGTGATTCCACTCCTCACTACCTATCACAGTTTTGAAGGCCATAAAATGCCAAGATGGCAAAAACCCCCCCCAAATGACCCCATTTTGGAAAGTAGACACCCCAAGCTATTTGCTGAGAGGCATGGTGAGTATTTTGCAGCTCTCATTTGTTTTTGAAAATGAAGAAAGCCAAGAAAAATGTATTTTTTTTTTCTTTTTTCAATTTTCGAAAGTTTGTGACAAAAAGTGAGGTCTGCAAAATACTCACTATACCTCTCAGCAAATAGCTTGGGGTGTCTATTTTCCAAAATGGGGTCATTTGGGGGGGGGTTGTGCCATCTGGGCATTCCATGGCCTCCGAAACTGTGCTAGGCAGTGAAGAGTGAAATCAAAAATTTACGCCCTTAGAAAGCCTGAAGGCGGGGCTTGGTTTTCGGGGTCCCGTGCGCGGCTAGGCTCCCAAAAAGTCCCACACATGTGGTATCCCCATACTCAGGAGAAGCAACAGAATGTATTTTGGGGTATAATTTCACATATTCCCATGGCATGTTTGAGCAATATATCATTTAGTGACATCTTTGTGCAAAAAAAAAAAAAAAAAAAAAAAGATTTGTCTCTTTCCCGCAACTTGTGTCACAATATAAAATATTCCATGGACTCGACATGCCTCTCAGCAAATAGCTTGGGGTGTCTACTTTCCAAAATGGGGTCATTTGGGGGGGGTTTGAACTGTCCTGGCATTTTATGCACAACATTTAGAAGCTTATGTCACACATCACCCACTCTTCTAACCACTTGAAGACAAAGCCCTTTCTGACACTTTTTGATTACATGAAAAAAATAATTTTTTTTTGCAAGAAAATTACTTTGAACCCCCAAACATTATATATTTTTTTTAAAGCAAATGCCCTACAGATTAAAATGGTGGGTGTTTCATATTTTTTTTTCACACAGTATTTGCGCAGCGATTTTTCAAACGCATTTTTTGGGGAAAAAACACACTTTTTTAAATTTTAATGCACTAAAACACACTATATTGCCCAAATGTTTGATGAAATAAAAAAGATGATCTTAGGCCGAGTACATGGATACCAAACATGACATGCTTTAAAATAGCGCACAAACGCGCAGCGGCGACAAAATAAATACATTTTTAAAAGCCTTTAAAAGCCTTTACAGGTTACCACTTTAGATTTACAGAGGAGGTCTACTGCTAAAATTACTGCCCTCGTTCTGTCCTTCGTGGTGATACCTCACATGCATGGTGCAATTGCTGTTTACATTTGACGCCAGACCGACGCTTGCGTTCGCCTTTGCGCGAGAGCAGGGGGGGACAGGGGTGCTTTTTTTTTTTTTTTTTTTTTTCTTTATTATTTTTTTGCTTTTTTATCTTATTTTTAAACTGTTCCTTTCATTTTTATTTTTTTTTAATTAATTTTATTGTTATCTCAGGGAATGTAAATATCCCCTATGATAGCAATAGGTAGTGACAGGTACTCTTTTTTTTAAAAATTGGGCTCTATTAGACCCTAGATCTCTCCTCTGCCCTCAAAGCATCTGACCACACCAAGATCGGTGTGATAAAATGCTTTCCCAATTTCCCAATGGCGCTGTTTACATTCGGCGAAATCTAAGTCATGAAATGCTCGTAGCTTCCGGTTTCTTAGGCCATAGAGATGTTTGGAGCCATTCTGGTCTCTGATCAGCTCTATGGTCAGCTGGCTGAATCACCGGCTGCATTTTCAGGTTCCCTGTTGGGACAGGAAAGCCAGAGAAAAACATGGAAGACGGTGGGGGAGGGGGGGGCATTCCCTCCCACTGCTTGCAAAAGCAGTCTAGAGGCTAATTAGCCACTAGGATTGCTTTTACATGAAAGCCGACCGCTGGCTGAAAAGAATGATACCAAGATGATACCTAAACCTGCAGGCATCATTCTGGTATAACCACTCAAAGTCCAGCAACATACCAGTACGTTGCTGGTCCTTGTTAGGCATATATTGTAAACTTTTTTTTCATGCAGCCTGTGGGCTGAACGAAAAAAAGATATTGATCGGTGGGTATGCCCACCATTAGAATACCTCCCTTCATCCACCCACTTCTAATGATGGGCATACATGCACCATTTATATATGCCGAAGCATGGGGGCATCCTCCCGCAAAAGGCAGGAGCAAATTGCTCCTCCACCCACTGCTGCCCCCACGCTTCGGCATATATGCTGAAGTATGTAACTGTGGTGGTGAAATCACCTCCGACAGCGCTGGAGTCACGGCTTTATATATCGTGGGAGCAAACGCTGTTGCTGTCAAGATAAATAAATCCGCGCTGCAACTGAATGGCGTACCTGCTAAGCAAATGATGGTTAACAATAAAACAAAGTAATATTACAGTATAACAGTAAGACTTACCATACCTGCAAAGCAAATACAAAAAAAAAACATAGTAAAAAATAAAACATTTAACGCAACCTGTGCCTAAAATATATATATGCCGAAGCATGGGGGCATCCTCCCGCAAAAGGCAGGAGCAAATTGCTCCTCCACCCACTGCTGCCCCCACGCTTCGGCATATATGCTGAAGTATGTAACTGTGGTGGTGAAATCACCTCCGACAGCGTTGGAGTCACGGCTTTATATATCGTGGGAGCAAACGCTGTTGCTGTCAAGATAAATAAATCCGCGCTGCAACTGAATGGCGTACCTGCTAAGCAAATGATGGTTAACAATAAAACAAAGCAACATTACAGTATAACAGTAAGACTTACCATACCTGCAAAGCAAATACAAAAAAAAATAGTAAAAAATAAAACATTTAACGCAACCTGTGCCTAAAATATATATATGCCGAAGCATGGGGGCATCCTCCCGCAAAAGGCAGGAGCAAATCGCTCCTCCACCCACTTCTGCCCCCACGCTTCGGCATATATGCTGAAGTATGTAACTGTGGTGGTGAAATCACCTCCGACAGCGTTGGAGTCACGGCTTTATATATCGTGGGAGCAAACGCTGTTGCTGTCAAGATAAATAAATCCGCGCTGCAACTGAATGGCGTACCTGAAAACAATAAAATGGTTACCAACAAAACACAGTAAACGGTAAAGTATGAAAAATCTGAAAAGGAAACATGGTAAAACATAATAACAATAAAACATTGCAGAATAGAATAGAGTAAAAAAGAGAAGAACAATAGAGAGAGAATAGAGAGAGAGAGAACAATAAAACAACAACTATTTTTGGTTTTTTTATTTTATATTTTTTTTTGTGTTTTTATTTTTTTTAATTTTTTTTTATTTTATTTTTTTACACTTTTTTTTAGTAACTTTTAACTTTTGTAACTTTTGTTCCAGGTTTGGGTCTCTCAAAATGCAATGGCATCTTGGGAGACCCTGTGTTAGTGTGCCTAGTCTGTGCAGTGCTGAACCCTACGCTAATACTCAACTAATGTATGGTAGCGTTCAAAGCATTCACCCATGCAAAGACCAGGATTGCCAGGACAGAGGGGACAATAAGTCCGGGTGTCACGCCTAAATCCGCGCTTGCTGCAGACACGACATCTTTTTTGGGGGGCTCGTTGGGTAGGGGTACTCGGGATGGCATAAAGAAAATGCCGCTCATGCAGCCGGCTTACTGCATTTGGTTGGGGAAGGTGAGGTAGAGCACCATCTGGAAACAGAAGGGCTCTGACGATCTCTTCCTGGAATTTAAGGAAGGATCCAGTCTGTCCTGAAGCTCTGTATAGCACATGAGCATTCAGCAAAGCCAATTGAAATAAGTATACAGACACTTTTTTGTACCAGCGTCTGGCCTTACGGGCAACTAAGTACGGCGCCAACAACTGGTCGTTGAGGTCCACCCCTCCCATATTAAGGTTGTATTCGTGGACACAGAGGGGTTTTTCCACAACACCAGTCGCCGTAGAAATTTGGGTCGTCGTGTCTGCATGAAGGGAGGTGAGAACGAAAACATTCTTCTTATCCCTCCACTTCATAGCGAGCAAATTATTATACTTCAAGCAGGCTCTCTCCCCCAGCCTAAGACGGGAATCTACAAGCCGCTGGGGAAAGCCCCGGCGATTAGGTCGCACGGTGCCACATGCTCCAATCTGCTGATCAAACAAGTGACTAAAAAGTGGCACGCTCGTATAATAATTGTCCACGTACAAGTGGTACCCCTTTCCGAATAAGGGTGACACCAAGTCCCACACTATCTTGCGCTTCCTATGTAGTCAGGGCAGTTTGTCGGCTCTACGTGACTATCTCTTCCCTCGTAAACCATAAATCTACATGTATAGCCTGTGGCCCTGTCACAGAGCTTATACATCTTGACCCCGTATCTGGCACGCTTGCTGGGAAGGTACTGTTTGAATGACAAGCGGCCAGAAAACTTAATAAGGGACTCATCAACGCAGACAACTTGATGGGGGGTAAACAAGTCTGCAAAACATTGGTTGAAGTGGTTTACGAGGGGCCGAATTTTGTAGAGCCGATCGTATGCAGGGTCTCCACGAGGACGACAGAGTTCATTGTCGTTGAAGTGCATGAACCGCAAAATCTGCTCGTATCGTGCCCTGGCCATGGAAGCAGAGAACAAGGGTGAATGGTAAATTGGGTCAGTGGACCAATATGACCGCAACTTACTCTTTTTATTCAACCCCATGAGGAGGGAAAGGCCCAGAAAGGTCTTAAATTCGGAGACCGTAATTGGTCTCCAATCTCTGGCAAGGGAGGACTGGGGATTAGCGGCGATGTGTTGACCAGCGTACAAATTGCTTTGGTCCACAATAGATCTATAGAGATCTTCGGTGAAAAACAGTGAATAAAAATCCAGTGGCATAAAGTCAACTGTTTCCACCTGAATTCCGGGTTGGCCAGTGAAAGGGGGAAGTACGGGTGCTGCAGAAGTGGAAGGTTCCCAATTCGGATTGGCCAATGCAGCAGGAAGGGCACTATGGGCACGACGGGCCTGTCTTTGTCTTCTTGGTGGCAGCGGGACACTACTACTGCTTGCCACCTCGCCAGCTTGAACTGCACTTATGGGACTCGCCACGTCACCACGTGATACTGCAGTGCTGGATGTACGACCAGGGTGTACTAGGCCGCTGGTGCTTGCCAGTTCACCAGAAGGAATAGCGGCGCTAGTACTGCTCTGCTCCATACGAAAGTCCTGCGGTTCTTGCACTTCAAGGACAGCATAAGTTCGGGGTCTGGTACGCCTGACCCTAGCAGGGACCACAACTCTGTCGTCAGAGCTATCTGTCATGGAGCCGCTGTCCTCTACAGGTTCGTATTCTGAGCCTGAACTTGACAGATGAGTGACTTCCTCTTCACTATCTGTCATACTCAGAATCCTGTAGGCCTCTTCACTAGTGTACCTTCTATTTGCCATTTTGGGCTCTAAATTTAGGGGTACACTAGTGAGACTCACAGGCAAAAAAGCTCCTGACTGTTGGCGACTGTATCAAAACGCTACCAAAAAACTGTTAGCGATCGCAGGGATCAGGCCTGACTCTGCGACCGCTGCAGTTATGTGTGCTTAGTGTTTTGTAAGTGACAGTTATCGATCGATACTGCACTTGGGTGGGCTGGGCAGGGCTGGGCCGAGGAGCAAAACGCAGGTGCTAGCAGGTATCTGGGCTGATCCCGCTAACACTGCGTTTCAGGGAACCCTAAACTGCTGGGGAGTATAGATCTGATCGGATCAAATATAGATCCGCTCAGATACTATAGCACTAAGGGAGGTGTATGCTGCGTGCACGGGTTTTAGCTGTACTGGCGCTAACCTGACGCTGCCTGGGGCGACGCAGACCTTATCTGATCCTAAAAACTTAACTTCTATCACCGCCGGGCAATTAGGGGGTTAAACCTTTATAGGGTAATAAACGGCGGGTGCCCTAAAACTATAATAAACTGTAATAAACTGTAATAAACTACAAAAAACAAACTAGCTAACCAGCGTCACCCGTAACACTTATACGGTGATCGCTGGTGAAAGGGTTAACTAGGGGGCAATCAGGGGGTTAAAACCTTTAGCAGGTAGTATATGGGGGTCCCTGTCGCTATAAAACACTGACAGCGAACCTATATACTTACCTCCCTAACTAGCGTCACCTGTGTCACTAATACAGCGATCAGAAAAACGATCGCTTAGCGACACTGGTGACGGGGGGTAATCAAGGGGTTAACTTTTATTAGGGGGGGTTAGGGGGGTACCCTGGACCTAAGGGGGGGTACCCTAGACCTAAAGGGGGCTAACCTAACTGCCCTAAAACTTTTAACTGACACAAACTGACACCAATGCAAAAAAAAAAAAAAATGCTATTGGTGTCAGAGTGACAGGGGGTACAGGGGGGTGATCAGGGGGTGATCGGGGGGTGATGGGGGGTGACAAGTGTGCCTGGCGTGTTCTACTGAATGTGTAGTGTTGTGCAGACTTACTTGATGTCTTCTCTCCTCGGTGCGGCGATGAAAAGACCGGCTCGAGGAGAGATGACATCACTTCCTTTCCCTCTGTTTACATTACAGAGGGAAAGGAAGCATTTTCATTCGCCGGGAGCGATCGGGAGGGGGTGGCCAACAATGGATGGCCTCCCCCTGACCTTTCATCGCCCGGGAAGAAATGGCGACCGCCTCGGGCACCGGGGGGGGGACCGATCGGACCCCCCACCCGCGGAAAGCAAATCACGTACACTGTACGTGATTTTGCCTGTCCGTGCCACCTTGCCGACGTACATCGGCGTGAGGCGGTCGTCAAGTGGTTAAGCATCATTAAAATCACTGCTCCCGAAAAATTGTCCGTTTTTAAAAGTTTTTTTTGCATTGATACATGTCCCCTGGGGCAGGACCCGGGTCCCCAAACCCTTTTTAGGGCAATACCATGCAAATTAGCCTTTAAAATTAGCACTTTTGATTTTGAACGTTCGAGTCCCATAGACGTCAATGGGGTTCTAACGTTCGTGCGAATTTTCGGTCCGTTCGCAGGTTTTGGTGCAAACTGAACCGGGGGGGTGTTCGGATCATCCCTACTCAGTATGCTAAATATGCTTCATATTTACCTACGTTTAAGTTTTGTTAGAATAGTTATCATATTAAGACCTCAGACTCAAACAATAAGTGACATAGATTGATCTCTGTTGACCTCTGTAGATTAGCCATACATTTTTGTATGCACTTAGTGCCATCTTTATTATCTTTTCTGGTCTCTCCTTTAATGAACATAACATATATTTCATATTTAAAAAATAGTCATACACTAAAACAGCGCTAATGTTGAGCAAATAGAAAGAAAATGTGTGGCCAACTACACACAAAAACGTCCATAAGGGTAGTGCGGTATAAGTAGTGGTTCAGAGGTTGTTCAAAGTAGGTCCTAGAGTATGTCAAAGCATGCACCATCCACCGATCACTCCAACTCCACCATGTGTGAACACACTCCCCTCAGGGGGTTAAACTCACCAGAAATAAGTATAATACAAGCCTCCAAAGTAAGAAATATCCTGGGCCACATTAGCGCAGCACTTCTCCAGGTAATAGGTAGATGGAGGGGACTATTATATCTGTAGTTTTGCTCTTGAATAGTTCATATTGTGTTATATTATCTTAGGTCCCAAGGGGTCGATGCTCTGAGGAATGTCCTCCAGGGTTCAGACAATCTACTTCTTGGATTTCCCCGTTCTCCTGGGATATTTTCTGCTGCCAGATTTTTCAAAAAACATGCAGGGCAAAAATCAACATTTGAAGGAAAAAAGAAAAAAAGATCAAGACGTGGGAGGACAAGTAGAAAAATCTGGCAACAGAAAATATCCCAGGAGAACTGGGAAATCCAAGAAGTAGATTTCCCCCTTTCCCTGCTTCTTTTCGTTCTTACTCTTGAGCCACAAAATAAGATTAAACCCAGATATTAAAGGTATTACAATTAAAAAACAAACGTATAAGCTTGCAGCATTTGCGGATGACCTCCTGGTCTTATTATCTGAACAGCACATTTCTATACCAAACCTGTTAAAGGACCTAAAACTCTTCCAAAACTTTTTCCTTGTCAAAAGAAGTTTATTGAGTATACAATATTATAAAGATACATAAAGTAAGTTTACAAGGATCTATAAAGTAAGCTCATTGTTTTACAGTAGGGTTTATATAGGTAAATATCATGAAATTTCAAATATTAAACATTGGGTTCACGTAAACCTAAATTAAAGATATATATCATTTCCTTAGTTACTTTTGTAGGTATTTAAATGATTTATACCTACTATACATATTGTTTACAGGTAGAGTGTATATAGGTCAAATAAATTCTGATAATGAGCTTTAATCGTAAGGTGGAGAAAAGGAAAGAGAAAGAAGAAAAAGGGTAGAAAGGTAGAGGTATGGTCCACAAGGTTGTCCCGCATGTCAGTTTATTATTCTTTTTAGTTCTCTTTGAAGCCTTAGAATGGGTGTCTCTGTAAGTCATTTAATCTGTTACCATGGCAACAGGACAGAGTCATTGAAATTTGACAGGAACTGTTGTTTTATCCAAGGATGCCAACGTTTTTCAAATTTTGGAATTTGATTTTGATCGATGGCTACCATCTTAGCATGGGACATTGTATTATTCATTCTGTGAATTGTTTCTGCTAGTACCAATGTAGGAGATTTCCATGCCTTGGCCACTGTTTGTTTTGCAGCCGTTATTAGTTGGATCATAAGTTTGAATTGAGAGAGTGTTAACCATTCCGGTTTTAGATTAAGTAAAGTTATATATGGATCTGGTTGTATTATTTTTTTAAATATTTTAGATGCAATCACGAAGACTTCCTTCCAGAAGGTTTGGATTACTGGGCACGTCCACCATATGTGTAAATGTGTGCCTATTTCTGGGCATCCTCGAAAACAAAGAGCTGAGGTATTAGGTGAATATTTTGCCACTCTAGCGGGTACAAGGTAACAGCGAGTTAGGACTTTATAATTAGTCTCCAGTGCTAAGATGTTGGGTGAAGATGACTTAGATGTGAGCCATATGTTAGACCAGTCCGTGTCTTCTAAAGTTCGTCCCAGGTCCTCCTCCCACCTCTGAACGTAAGAGGGTCTATTAAGATATGCTACTCCATATAATTGATTATAAAGTGATGAAATTGTACCTTTAGCAAATGGATCTTTTGTACAGATTGATTCAAAAATGGATAATTGGGATAATGGTGTGTCCCCCTTTAGGAATGGTGTATAGAAATTTTTGATTTGGAGATATCTAAATATCTCAGAGTTTGGTAGATCATATTTTTCTCTAAGCGATGGGAATGAAAGGAATGATTTAGATGCTATGAAGTCATTTAGTGTCTGAATGCCTGATGTTGTCCAAGCTTTAAAAGAATTTGGGTAGATCCATGCCGGATAAAAGGCCGGATTTCTGATAAAAGAAAGGAGAGGATTGTGTGGAGATTGTAACTGATATTTGGTTTTTAGTTTATCCCAGAGAGATAAGAAGTGTTTAGTTATGGGATTATGAATTTTAAAGCGGTCTTTCGGATCAAGCCATAATAAGTTTGATATTAATAGAGGGTCATTTTCTGAAGCCTCTATAAATACCCATAATGGGATTTCCTGTTTTGCATGGTATTTGGACAGACTGGCCAAATGTGCTGCTCTGTAGTAGTTAGTAAAATTAGGGTATCCCAGGCCTCCTTTATTTTTGGGAAGATGTAGTGTGTGTATAGGTATACGTGGTTTAGAAGAGCCCCATATAAACGAAGTTGCTCTTTTTTGTACTATTCTCAAAAAATAGGAAGGAATTGGAATAAGGAGGACTCTGAATAGATAAAGCAATTTGGGTAGAATAGTCATTTTGATTGCATTAATCTTCCCTATCCAGGATAAAGGAAGTTGCGACCATTGTTTTATTAGATTTGTGATCTGTCTTAATACAGGAGGATAATTGGTTGAGAATAAGTCAGAATGAGATGCTGTTAAATGAATTCCAAGATATGGGATTGATTTTTCTGCCCATGTGAATGGGAGTGCAGCCCTAGCCGGGATCAATTCCATGTTTGTGAGTGAAATATTAAGCACTAGGCATTTCTTAGGATTAATCATAAGGCCGGATAGGGCTGCAAATCCATCAAGAGCTGGTATTAAGTTAGGACCAGAGACCTGTGGTGATGATAGAAAAAGTAATATATCGTCTGCAAATATACATAATTTGTGTGTAATACCTCCTACTTCAATGCCAGTTATAGTTTGGTTTGTTCTGATGTATTGGGCCAGGGATTCGAGTATAAGGGCAAATAATAAGGGAGATAATGGGCAACCCTGTCGTGTACCTCTTTCGATATTAAAGGCTTCAGATTTGTATCCAGCATATTTTATATAGGCTTTGGGTTTATTATATAATGCTTTGATCCATGTTAAAAAGTGGGGTCCAAAACCCCATTTTTGTAATGAATATTGCATATATTGCCAGGATACTGTGTCAAATGCCCTCTTAATATCGAGAGATAGAAAACCTAAAGGGATTTTCCGTTTTTTAGCAATATGTGCCAATAACACTGCCCTGCGTATATTATCGCCTGCCTGTCTATTTGGCATGAAGCCTACTTGATCTCTATGTATTAATTTTCCTATAATGCTATTGAGGCGTTTTGCTATTATTTTTGCTAATAATTTAATATCAAGGTTTAACAGAGAGATAGGCCGATAATTCACACAGGAAGTATCATCAGAAAGGGGTTTTGGGATCATACAAACAATTGCCATTAGTGTTTCTTGCCGAAAAGAATGTCCATCTAGAAGTTTGTTAAAAGTTTCAGTGAGAATGGGAGAGAGTATTTCTGAGAATGTTTTATAGTATAAAGCCGAGTAGCCGTCTGGGCCTGGTCTTTTGTTAAGTTTTAGGTCTTTTATGGCGTTAGCAACTTCATCTATAGTTATAGGCTCATCCAAACTGCTTTTTTGATTCTGAGATAACTCAGGTAAGGTTATTTTTGAGAAGAAGGATTCAGCCTCTGTAGGATTAAATTCATTGTTTGTCTTGTATAAAGTTGCGAGATGTGAGTGAAATTTATGGACTATTTTAACTGGATTACAAGTATAAACATTTTTTGATAATTTCAAACGTATTGGTTTGAAAGATTTGTTAGTTGAATTTAATGCCCGAGCCAAATATGTACCTGGTTTGTTTGTATTCATGTAGAAATTGTGTTTGGAGCGTTTGAGGGATTTATCAACTGACTCAGTGAGAAATAGATCGTATTCCAATCTAGATTTTTCCAGATGAGATTTTGTACTCTGAGATGGATTATCTTGGAATGATATGTAGGCTGCATTAAAATTGAGTTCTAGTTTTTTTGCTAGATTTTTGCGTTCCCGTTTAAATAGTGCCATTTGTCTTTGTACTGTACCACGCAAGACAGGCTTATGAGCTTCCCACAGTGTTATTGGGGAGATGTCTGTTGTATTATTAATTGATATGTATTCGTTTAAAGCTTGTTCAATGGCCATCTGATGTAGTGGGTGTTTGAGCATTATGTCCGGTAAGTACCACGTTGGGTCATGCGCTTTTGGTATGGCTGAGGCTATAGTAGTGTATACTGCATTATGGTCAGACCACGGAATCGGAATTATATCTGATGCAATAATTTCTGGTAGCATTCCTATTGTTAGAAAAATATGATCTATTCTGGTGAAGGTTTGATGAGGGTGCGAGAAATAAGTGAATTTCTTTTTCATTGGGTTACTTTCTCTCCACGAATCTACCAGATTGTATTTGGAAAGAAGTTGAGAAAAAGGTAATCTAGAGGTTATTTTGGATGGTGTAAAAGGTGATTTATCTAGAAATGGGAGGAGGACCTGGTTCGAATCCCCACACATTATCACTGTTCCTATTTTGTGTGTATTAATCACTTGTAATATATGTGAGAGGAATGGTGTAGGTTGTTTGTTAGGAGCGTAGTAGGAAATCACCGTGATTGCTGTATCCATTATATAACCCATGAGTATCAGGTATCTACCTTCTGGGTCTTTAATTTCTGATGATAAGGTGAATGGTGTGGATCGGTGAAATGCAATTAGAGTTCCCCTTTGCTTGGTACAGGCAGAAGATGTGTAAATTTGTTGATAAAAAGGAGAAATATATTTTGGAGTAGAATCTTTGGTGAAGTGTGTTTCTTGGAGGCATACTATGTGAGCCTTCTTATTATGGAAAGTACGGAAGGCTTTGGTCCTTTTTTGAGGGACATTGATTCCCTGAACATTCAGGGAAAGTATATTCAGTGGTGCCATGGCAACAGATCAAATAGTTTTGACTTACTTTTTGTTATGCAGAGCTGACTGCGCAGATCAACCTGTGTGGACTGAAGAGATGAAAAGATAGGAAAGAAACCAGTGAATTCTGGAGTAAAGAGTAAACAAAAAACATATGAGATTAGATGATACATTGTATAAATTATTTTTTGCAAGTAATCACAATTTATCCGTGAAAGAGAATAAATATCTCTCTCAGGGGAATAAGTGCCTTCGTCACACTCCCACATAATATGGTTGGGAGAATGAGGAGGGCTAATGGGGGTACACGGATCTTCCGCTTACAGGAGAGAAGTGCTATGTCAAAAGACATCAAAATGATGTTTCATTAATTGGAGTGCAGAATATAGTTTTTGTTGAAATTATTTATTCCAGGGTGGTTGTATATGGTTAGTCTTGCCCTAGGCTAAATAATTCAGTTAGAAAGGTACTGTTAATAACTTTGGTATTGATGAAGATAGTTTGAATTATTTTGGGATTTTAACCCTTTTAGAGTAAACAATTACATATTTTATTCATATGTAACTGTTTAGATATGTTAACTCATAAAATTGAGGTTGTATTGCCTCAGATTGGAATAAACAAAAACATAATTCTAGGAACTAGTTAGATAATAATATATTTGTTTTAAGAAAAAAAAGAAAAAGCTTCCATTACTTCTGGATTATTGAACATATTTGTCCTAAAAAGTAATAAATCTATTGTTATTACCTGATAATATATAACTGAACAAGAATTTCCTTATTTCACTTATATATTCTAAGGCTATATAAATCAGAAGTAATAAGAAATATAACTGGAATGTAACATGATCCCACAGTGTGTGATTATCAGAATGCAGTTACATTCAGTTATAAATACAGGTTTTTTTTATAGAGAACCATCTCTTAGTATAATAAATGAAGAGATATCAGGAATTAGGATGTCAGTCCATTGAATCTTCTTGGTCCATGGATGATGTGGCATAACGGCCTCTTTTGTGAGAATGATGATTCCCATTTTGTTCTGGAATTTTCTGGGTGCTGCCTGAAGGTGAAGATGCCATTCTTCTGCGTGTGGGAGAGTTGCTGCTTGTGGTTTCTGTCAGATTTAATTTTAAAAGGGTTTGTTGTAGTTCATCTGCTGATCTGCTTCTGTAAATTGTACCTTGGTGGTTAAATCTGACTGAAAAGGGGAAGCCCCATTGATACATAATGTTGTGGCGTTGCAGTTCCATTAGTTGGGGTTTCATGGATCATCTTTTAGTAATAGTAAGTTGGGATAGGTCAGCAAAAATTTGATAATTGTGTCCTTGAAAATTAAGTTCCTTTTTTTCTCTTGCAGCAATTAGTATTTGTTCTTTCGTTCTGTAATAATGAAATTTTGTGATTATATCACGTGGGGGTCCATCTTTCTTTTTGGCTGTGAGGGCTCTGTGTACTCTGTCCAGTTCTAAACGTTCAATAGGGATATCTGGCTTTAGTTCTTGTAATAGAGCAGTAATAGTAGATTGCAGGTCTGTCACAGTTTCAGGTATTCCCCTTATGCGCAAGTTTGAACGTCTGGCTCTATTTTCGTAATCTTAGTTTGAAATATTAAATTCTCTTCTTTTAATTGTTCCAATTCTGTTATATTTTCTTGGGTTGTAATTTCAATTTCATCCATTTTTATTTCTAAGGCTGCGGTGCAGTTTCCCAGCTCTCTTATTTCTTTGTTAGGCTTTTTGTTATTTGGTCTGAGGTTTGTTTTAAAGCCTTATGAAGCATCTTTTCAAATTGTAATAATATTACTGGGGATGCTGAGGAGGCTTGTGGAGAAGTTTGTGAGAGGATTTGTTCTGTATCTGACTCAAATGGAGAGTCTTGCTGTGACATTTTCTGTCTGTGAGAGCTCCCTGATGCTGTATCTTGTGAGGTGACTGGAGCTGCTTCAGCTGCAGTGAGTGCCTGTGAGCTCTTTGTGAGGTGATTTTTATTTCTGCCACGATTTCCTCCCAGTACCATATTTCCTGCCCAAACTTTCACAGTTTGTTCCCAGGGGCAAAAAGGTTCAAATGGATACCTTTTGAGCCTGCAGGCTCCGCTTTGTCCTTCTCTTCTCTCCTCAGCGGTGTGGAGCTCTAACAATGCATGTCTGCTCTGTTAGGCTCCGCCCATCTCCCTCCTTCCAAAACTTTTTAACCTAAAGATAAATTACTCAAAATCTAATGCCTTGAACAGAACATTACCTATGGATACTGTCACACAATGTCAAAATAATTTCCCATTCTCATGGGCCAAGGATTCAATTACATATCTTGGAAATAAAAATCCTAAAATCCCTTTCCAACCTTTTCCAACACAACTTTGCCCCAGTTCTAAAAGAAACAAGAGAAGATTTAAAATGATGGAATGTTCTCAATGTCTCTTGGTTTGGCAGAGCTTCCCTTCTCAAAATGACAATTATTCCCCGCTTCCTTTACCTATTACAAACCATTCCCCTTCACATCCCATCCTCATTCTTTTCTTCCTTCCGGCAAGCCTGTTCCTCTTTCACCTGGAGAAACAAACCATGAGAATTAAATTTGAATTGAATTTGACCGACTCACTCTTCCAATAAACAAAGGGGGAATAGCACTCCCTGACCTAAGACGCTACTATTGGGCAGCACACCTGGCCCGGATTGTTGACTGGAAAATCCATCAAACTGTAAAAGACTGGGTCACTCTAGAGCATTCAGTCACTCCCCAATGCTTGATATCTGTACTATGGTTGCACCCACGCCATGTATCCTTTCAAACAAAGCGTCACCTCTTAATAGGTCTCACACTAACAGCCTTCCAAACTTCGACCAAAGCAACAAATTCCACTCCCTGGCTGAGCCCGCTTACCCCATTACACGCAAACACAGACTTCCCCCCAGGCACAAACGACAATTTCCTCACATAAATTTGGCCCCATAGAGATGTACTTGCCACCCACTTGTTTAACAAAGGCACACTCCTTACAATAGAAGATCTTAACTAGGGATGAGCTTCGTGTTCGAGTCGATCCCATGTTCGACTCGAACATCGGCTGTTCGGTCGTTCGCCGAATTGCGAACGATATGGGCCGTTCGCGCCAAATTCGTGTGGCGCGTCACGGCCCATAATTCACTGCGGCATCGCAGTGCATTGCTTGCTGATGATTGACCAAGCATGCACTATGACCCGCATGCTTGGCCAATCACAGCGCCGCCTGAACAGAGAGCCGTAATTGGCCAAAGCCAAGGAGGCTTTGGCCAATTATGGCTCAGGGGATTTAGTACACGCCCCACACTATATAAGGCCGCCTGCACGGTGGCCCTGTGCAGTGTGTTCCGGTGTGCTTAGAGAGAGAGAGAGAGACAGTGTCATTTCTTTTGAGTTAGCTAGATTAGGCAGGACAGTCAGTCAGTTAGCTGCACTTAAAGTGTATTGTGTATATATATGCATCCCGGGTGTTGCATATATATATATATACACTGTATTCAGTTTAGCTAGATCCGTTCCTGTTATCTTCTAGACTATTTACATTTAGTGCAGTGCGTCCTGCTCACAGTGTTCAGCTAGATCCGTTCCTGTTATCTTCCTACTGACAGGCAGGCTTGTCTTGTTACAGTATTTACAGCTACCTAAAGAAAATTACTGGTGTTCTTTTGATCCTATTAGTATCACGGTCAGGCAGCTAGACTATTTACATTTAGTACAGTGTATCCTGCTCACAGTGTTCAGCTAGATCCGTTCCTGTTATCTTCCTACTGACAGGCAGGCTTGTCTTGTTACAGTATATAAAGCTACCTGAAGAAAATTACTGGTGTTCTTTTGATCCTATTAGTACCACAGTGAGGCAGCTAGACTATTTACATTTAGTGCAGTGCGTCCTGCTCACAGTGTTCAGCTAGATCCGTTCCTGTTATCTTCCTACTGACAGGCAGGCTTGTCTTGTTACAATATATAAAGCTACCTGAAGAAAATTACTGGTGTTCTTTTGATCCTATTAGTACCACGGTCAGGCAGCTAGACTATTTACATTTAGTGCAGTGCATCCTGCTCACAGTGTTCAGCTAGATCCGTTCCTGTTATCTTCCTACTGACAGGCAGGCTTGTCTTGTTACAGTATATAAAGCTACCTGAAGAAAATTACTGGTGTTCTTTTGATCCTATTAGTACCACGGTCAGGCAGCTAGACTATTTACATTTAGTGCAGTGCGTCCTGCTCACAGTGTTCAGCTAGATCCGTTCCTGTTATCTTCCTACTGACAGGCAGGCTTGTCTTGTTACAGTATATAAAGCTACCTGAAGAAAATTACTGGTGTTCTTTTGATCCTATTAGTACCACGGTCAGGCAGCTAGACTATTTACAGTTAGTGCAGTGCGTCCTGCTCACAGTGTTCAGCTAAACCTACAAGTTAGTGGGGTGCGTCCACTTCACAGTGTTCAGTTAAAGCTACCTGTAGAAGGTTGGTGGTGTTCTCATACTACAGGCAGGCAGTTGATTTTGCTAGCTGCAGTATCAGTACATATATATATATATATATATATATATATATATATATATATATATATATATCCCAGCTTAGTGCAGCTACAGGCCATTAGTATGTCTGGAAGGCCATGAAGGAGAGGCAGACAGTCACAAGCCAATAAGAGAGGGCAAGCAGGCTCTGTGTCTAGTGCTGGTCGTGGAGACGGTGCATCCTCATCAGCACGTGGCCATGGGACACGCTTGGCCTTTTTTTCGGCAGCTGGCCGTGTTGAGCCGCAACATGCGGAAGACTTGGTCGAGTGGATGACCAAGCCATCCTCATCCTCCTCATCCTCTCTCACCCATGCCCAGGGTGCTTTGTCTGGCAAAGCAGCGGCCTCTTCCCTCGGCTCAATGTCATCAGTGACTCCTTCCCTAGCTCCACCATGTCCTCCTGAGGAGTCCCTCGAACTGTTTGACCACAGTGTTGGGTACATGCTCCAGGAGGATGCCCAGCGTTTGGAAGGCTCTGATGATGATACTGAGCTCGATGAAGGCAGTAACATGAGCACGGACAGAGGGGGTGCCCAAGAAGGACAGCAATCTGGCAGTCATGCTCCCCCTGCTGCAGCATACTGCCAGGTTTGCTCCAGTGATGAGGAGGGAGGGGATGATGAGGTCACTGACTTAACGTGGGTGCCTGAATAGGAGAGAGGAGGAGGGGGAGGAGGAGGAGGCGGCACATCACCAACGAGGCAGGATGCCCTCCAGGGGCCAGCCTAAGGGCAGCACATTGACTGCATCACACCCCAAAGCTCCACATGTGCAGGGCGCTGCAGTCTCTGAGCGTTATTCAAAAAGTTCTTTGGTGTGGGCCTTTTTTGAGACGAGTGCATCAGATCGCACCGCTGCTATTTACAACATATGTCTCAAGCGTATCTCACGTGGCCAAAACATCTCCCGCTTGGGTACCACATGCTTGACCAGACATATGTTGACCTGCCATGCAGTTCGTTGGCAAGCGTATCTAAAAGACCCACACCAAAGAACAAAGAGGACCTCTCCTTGCTCCTCATCAGCTGAGATTTCCAACCCCACTAGACCTTCAGTCCTCTCTGAGACCTGCACTGAGAGGAATGAAGGTGTAGAATTAGGTGTGTCACAGCCAAGTACTTGTGGGCAATCTGCTTTTGGTACACCGACGTCAGATTGTACCAGGCAAATTTCCCTGCCCCAGCTGCTGCACCGCCGAAAGAAGTTTGCTCCCAGCCATCCACATGCCCAGCGGTTGAATGCTAGCTTGGCAAAATTGCTAGCACTTCAACTGCTGCCTTTTCAGTTGGTAGACTCTGCCCCCTTCCGTGAGTTTGTGGAATGTGCGGTTCCTCAGTGGCAGGTACCCAAACGCCACTTTTTCTCACGGAAGGCGATTCCGGCTCTCTACCGGCATGTGGAAGGCAATGTCCATGCCTCGCTGGACAGGGCGGTCAGCGGTAAGGTGCATATTACCGCTGACTCATGGTCCAGCAGGCATGGACAGGGACGTTGCCTTAGTTTCACGGCGCATTGGGTGACTCTGCTGGCAGCTGGGAAGGATGCAGGACAAGGTGCAGTAGTGTTGGAGGTTGTTCCTCCACCACGCCTCCAAAATGCTAATGATTGTGACACACCTCTCTCCTCCACCCCCTCCTCTTCTTCTTCCTCCATGGCCTCTTCCTGTGCTTTGTCCTCAGAACCAGCGGTGCTCCGTAGCCGTTCAAGGGGCTACGCAAGTACGCAGGCCAAAAGATGCCATGCGGTGCTTGAGCTGGTGTGCTTGGGGGACAGGAGCCACACTGGGGCAGAGGTTCTGTCAGCTCTGCAGGGGCAGGTTCAGAGGTGGTTGACGCCACGCCAACTTAAGGCAGGAATGGTGGTTTGCGACAATGGCACCAACCTCCTCTCTGCCCTCCGACAGGGACAAATGACCCATGTGCCCTGTTTGGCTCACGTCCTTAACTTGGTGGTGCAGCGGTTCTTGGGCAGGTACCCGGGCTTACAGGATGTCCTGAGGCAGGCCAGGAAAGTCTGTGTGCATTTCTGCCGGTCATATAATGCCAGTGCTCGGCTGACGGACCTCCAAAAGGAGTTTAACCTGCCCAAGAACCGCCTAATCTGTGACATGCCCACCAGGTGGAACTCAACGTTGGCCATGCTGCAGCGGCTGCACACGCAGCAGAGGGCCATCAATGAGTACCTGTGTGACTATGGCACCAGGACAGGGTCAGGGGAGCTTGTTTTTTTTTCCCCACACCAGTGGGCCATGATCAGGGATGCATGCACTGTCCTGTCACCATTTGAGGAGGCCACGAGGATGGTGAGCAGTGACAGTGCATGCATCAGTGACACTGTCCCCCTTGTCCACCTGTTGGAGCACACGCTGCGTGGAATAATGGACAGGGCACTTGAGGCAGAACAGAGGCAGGAAGAGGAGGACTTCCTTAGCTCTCAAGGCCCCCTTTATCCAGACAGTGTTCCTGCGTGCCCGCCGATCACACAGGAAGAGGACGAGGAGGAGGAGGAGGAGGAGGAAGATTGTGTCAGTATGGAGGTGGAGCCTGGCACTCAGCATCAGCAGCAGTCTTTAAGGGATCAGTCCCAAGAAACACATGGACTTGTACGTGGCTGGGAGGAGGTGGCTGCGGACCATGTCATCCTTAGTGACCCAGAGGACTCCGGACCGAATGCCTCAGCAAACCTACGCTGCATGGCCTCCCTGATCCTGCAAAGCCTGCGTAAGGATCATCGTATTCGTGGTATCAAGGAGAAGGACCAATACTGGCTGGCAACCCTCCTTGATCCACGTTACAAGGGTAAGGTTATGGACCTTATCTTGCCATCGCAGAGGGAGCAGAGGATGAAACATCTTCGGGAGGCCTTGCAGAAAGGTCTGTGCAACGCGTTCCCTGAGACTGGGAGGTTACAAACTCCTGTTTCTGGACAACGTGTTGCTGAGGCTTCGGTCAGTCAAAGAAGGAGCGGTGGAGAAGGTGGCCGTCTGACCGATGCGTTCAGACAATTTTTTGGTCCGCAGCCCCAAGGTATGATCGGTTCCAGCAACCATCGCCAGCGTCTGTTTTACATGGTGCAGGAATACCTAGGGGCAAGATCAGACTTGGACACCTTTCCCACCGAAAATCCTCTGGGTTACTGGGTCTTGAGGATGGATCACTGGCCAGAGCTTGCACAGTATGCAATTGAGCTACTGGCCTGTCCTGCATCCAGCGTTCTTTCGGAACGCACATTCAGTGCTGCTGGAGGCGTGGTAACCGATCACAGGGTGCGTCTGTCCACCGACTCGGTCGACCGACTGACCTTCATAAAAATGAATCAGTCTTGGATCACCACCAGCTACCAAGCACCTGATGCTGATGTAACCGAATAATTTTTTTTGAAATCTCAGATCCCTTCAAAGACTGCCTATGCTGATGCTGAGTGACTATCCCTGAGTAATTATCCTCTTCCTCCTCAATCATCACGCTGATAGCTTGTAAAACCATTTTTGGTTCTGGGCGCCACCACCAGTGCCTAAGGCACAATTTTTCAGCCCCTGTTTAACAGGGGCGTGTAATTACAATTTTTGATGTAATACTTTGCAGCAGGGTTTGTTCCTGCATTCCAGCTAGAGTGTCTGTGAGGGGTTGCAGTGTTGTGGCACCAGCACCAGTGCCTAAGGCCCAATTTTTCTGCCCCTGTCTAACAGGGGCGTGTAATTACAATTTTTGATGCAATACTTTGCAGCAGGGCTCGTTCCTGTGTTCCAACTAGAGTGTCTGTGAGGGGTTGCAGTGTTGTGGCACCAGCACCAGTGCCTAAGGCCCAATTTTTCTGCCCCTGTCTAACAGGGGCATGTAATTACAATTTTTGATGCAATACTTTGCAGCAGGGCTCGTTCCTGCGTTCCAACTAGAGTGTCTGTGAGGAGTTGCAGTGTTGTGGCACCAGCACTAGTGCCTAAGGCCCAATTTTTCAGCCCTTGTTTAACAGGGGCGTGTAATTACAATTTTTGATGCAATACTTTGCAGCAGGGCTCGTTCTTGCGTTCCAACTAGAGTGTCTGTGAGGGGTTGCAGTGTTGTGGCACCAGCACCAGTGCCTAAGGCCTAATTTTTCAGCTCCTGTTCAACAGGGGCATGTAATTACAATTCTTGATCTAATATTTCACAGCAGGGCCCTGTGAGGGCTTACAGTATTGTGGCCACAGCAACACCTAAGGCCCAAATGTCTGCTGAGTATATAGGGCAGGACCCTACTTTCAAACATCTAACTTACAAACGACTCCTACTTGCAAACGGAAGGAGACAACAGGAAGTGAGATGAAATCTACCCCTAGGAAGGGAAATTCTCTCCTGTAAGAGTTAATATGGGAAAAAAAATTCTTCTTTCCACTGATGCTTTCCAATCCTTGTTCCACAAAAAAACCCAAATTTTCAAAAAACATTTTTCATTGGGACAAAAAGTGAGGTAAAATCTTCTGATGAGGTGCACAGACAGCAAAACAAATGTCACAGGGGTGATAACCCTTCCCTATGTTTTCCAAAAAGCTTAAAAAAGATTTTTTGGCTGGAGCTAAACACGTTAAAAATGTACCCGTTCAAAATTACAAAGAGATTCTACTTAACAACAAACCTACAGTCCCTGTCTTGTTTGCACCGCCTGTATACTGCTGTTCAGAGTATATAGGGCCTGGTGGCCCCACACCTTTCCTTATTTTTTCCTTATTTTAATTTGGGTGCGGGGTTCCCCTTAATATCCATACAAGACCCAAAGGGCCTGGTAATGGACTGGGGGGTACCCATGCCGTTTGTCTCACTGATTTTCATCCATATTGCCATGACCCGACATTACATTAAACCCGCAAGCAATTTTAAATGAGATTTTTTCCTTTAAAAATGACATTTGGTGCAGGGACTGTTCTAAACACGGGAAACACGCGTTACTTTACAGGCATACTATAGACACCCCCCAGGTACGATATTTAAAGGAATATTTCACTTTTTTTTTTTTACTTTAAGCATCATTAAAATCACTGCTCCCGAAAAAACGGCCGTTTTTTAAAAGTTTTTTTTGCATTGATACATGTCCCCTGGGGTAGGACCCGGGTCCCCAAACCCTTTTTAGGACAATACCATGCAAATTAGCCTTTAAAATGAGCACTTTTGATTTCGAACGTTCGAGTCCCATAGACGTCAATGGAGTTCTAACGTTCGTGCGAACTTTCGGTCCGTTCGCAGGTTCTGGTGCGAACCGAACCGGGGGGTGTCCGGCTCATCCCTAATCTTAACATTAAACTGACCCCTAACCACATACCACATTGGACATATATCTACGAAGTTACCCGTCCGACACTGAATGAAAAACCTTTCCACTCTAGAAGAACTTTCTTCCAAAAAAACCCCCAAAGACAGCTCATTTCGACCCTGTACTCCTCCCTATTTAATGATCGTTCAGCGTTCTCCAGTAATGCATGTTCAGCATGGGAACAAGATTTAAATATAACAATCACTGATCCTGAATGGGAATTAATCTGCTCCTACATACACAAATGTTTCCCTAATATAGCCACCCAAGAATGTGGATTCAAGATTCTTTGGAGATGGTATAGAACTCCTGCATTGCTTCATAAATTCTCAAATGCAATTCCTAATAGATGTTGGCGATGTGATGCTTCAGACGGATCAATGCTCCACATTTGGTGGTCATGTCCTGTTATCCAAACATTTTGGCAGACGGTACATGACACTATCCTTTCTGTCACATCTGATAATGTGGACTACTTCCCTGCTGTATACCTGCTTCATCATACTACCATTCCCAAGAAGAGATATCTTAAATCACTAACAATGTTTATGATAAACGCATCAAGACACTGCATCCAATGCCACTGGCACTCTCCAACTGCCCCAATGAAAGAGGAGTGGTATCGTAGAATCAACAATATTGAAAAAATAGAAGAACCTATCCTTATTTCACACGAAATGTTACCCAGATTCACATCAACATGGTACACTTGGCAACACTTTAAAACAACAGAAGCATATCAGACGAACGACAGATGAGCTCTATTCATCATAACAGCTTTAATGAAACTAATGACCTACAAACACTCTACCCGCTATTACCTACACTGGTCCCTTATATGATCCTGTTGGAAAATTGGGACCAACATACCAACTTCTTATGCTTTTGGCTCATACAAGTTCTTTATTGATCCATGTTAACATAGCTCGAGAGAGAAAGGGGAGTCTGGAACTCCCCTTCCCCCATCCTTCTCCTCTTTTTCCCCCCTTTTTCTTTTTTTCTCATTCTACTGCATCGATAATTACGACCTAACATCCAGCCAAAATATATAATAAAAAATAACCATACAACCAGATTTAACATGAGGATATACAGTATCTCTAAGTCACTTCCTAGTGTCAGCAGTGGTGACTCCGAATAGGATGTCTCATTTCTCAGCCATTCCATCATTGACCGTTGGGTTTATTGGTCAACCCTAGAGTCTTTTGCGATTGGTGTTAGCATACTTCTGTTACTCAATGTTGGACCAGCTGACCATATAGGTCCAATGAAACTAGACAACTACTTCCTTGTTCAGGCTATTCAATGTAATATCAGGTGATTATATCCAACCAATGGAATTGTTTGATTTCTATCCATGGTAATTGGTCCTTACTAGGTATTTTATTTATAAATACAGGCAACCTGGAGTGGATGTTCTATGCCCCAGTAGAAGACCCCTAGGTCGAAACACTTCGGGCTAATCTACCACCCTCCATGTTGCCCATTATTCCTTTTTATTGTGATCACATTTTTATTGTCAAAGGTTTTTTTAGACATAAAAAATACCCCATTTTTATCTGCACTATGTGGAGGCATATTTTTTCTTTCCACATACCATCCGAATGAGACCAAGTGCTTACTCCAGCTTTACGAGAGATGTCGTTGTCTTTCTGATCCGTACCCTGTTTGTCCACTGCGAGAACTCATCCGGCGGCCCCGGAGATCCACGCAGAGTCCGGTCTGGACGGTTTGATGGTCGGGACATCTTTCCTTATGCCCTGAGTGGAACACTGCTCATCTGATTCCCTGTCACTGACAAGGGAATCCACAGGATCTGGTAAGAGTTTTCTACACACCACTCTCCCCATGACTTCCTCATCTGGTTGATGTGTTTTTTCTGTGCGGATTCAATCTCCTGCCAACTCTTCGAACACCATCTTCCTCTTGACTACATTCATTATTTATAGAGTGGGACATTATACTCCTCACTTATTCATTTATTCATTGACTTTATGTTTATCACATGATTTGGTTGATTATTCACTAATAGCTTGTGGAATTGAAGCACAATTGAGTAATATTCTTTTTATTTTGATTATGCACACATTCATTTTGCGCTACATTTTTTCCATTATATATACAGTATCTCACAAAAGTGAGTACACCCCTCACATTTTTCTAAATATTTTATTGCAATTTACCTTTTATTCCAGACTTCTTCACCATTGGTGTGTTCGTCTGTACAAGTAGGACATAATCCTTGGTGCTGCTACAGTTTCTGCATAACCTACAGAATTACAGCCAATTCTGTAGGTTACGCAGAAACTGTAGCAGCACCAAGGATTATGATGACCAGGCAATCATGTTGTCTAAAAAATTTCTAGAAAAGGGATATGCACTTCAGCATATCCAAAAGGCAATTGACAGATGTAGAAGAGGTATCCAGAATAGTAACATGCCCATATCTGTTAAAGATCAATATGATACTCCCTTTATTACAACATATAATGATCAACATTGGGCCATCAAGAAGGCGGTCCAAAAACATTGGCCAATCCTGGGGCAGGATAAAGCACTTGGGAAAGTTCTCCCCAATAAATCATGGGTAGTTTTTCGACGTGCGAATAATGTTAAAAGTTTAATTGCCCCCAGCCGCCTCAAAGAAAAGCACAATCCGAAGATGCAGCATATTCCCCAATTTTTTAATATCATAGGGTGCTATAGATGTAAAGGTACCAATTGTAAAGCGTGTAGATTTATTTCTCATGGTCAAAAGTCATTCAACAGTAAAGATGGTCGTACTTTTTACATCAAACAGTTTATATGTTGCAGTACTCAGTTTGTTATTTATGCACTGAGGTGCCAGTGCGGGTACCTCTATGTAGGTAGGACGGTGTGAACAATAAGGACACGCTTTGGAGAACACCGTAGATTCATAGAGAAGGAGATTGAGAAGCATAGTGTGCCACGTCATATTAAATACAAGCATGGGGGCAGTACTGAGGTTTAGTATTGTTTGGCATAGAGTCTATATCTATGCCTATTCCGGAAGGTGAACGATTTGCTTGTTTATGTAAACGCGAATCGTTTTGGGTATTCACTTTAAATAGCATGACACCGGAAGGGTTAAATAAGGAGCTTGAAATAGGTGCCCTTATATGAGGCATTTTCCATTACATTACCCCACAGTGCCCCCCCTCCCCCTTTTTGTACAATAATATTCTATATTTAAAAATAAATAAATATATATATATATTTTTTTTTTATCATGAAATACCAACTAATATTATTTATATACATATAAACTCCAAAAAAATATCAAACATTTTAAAAAAATTAAAGTTAAAACGAAATACTGTAAATCATATACAAATATGAAATACTACCAATCATATCTATACCTAAATGATGTTTAGTATTATAACATACTATGAATCCAATGAAATATATGTTAATGTTCTCTCAGCATGTTCTATTGTTGACAATAATAATATAAATGTATGCTATATTTTTCATTTCTTATGTTATACAGCATATTTTATATAATTTTATATAATTTTAACAATTTAAATAGTATATGATAGGATTATTTTTATATTATATAATATTTTTATTTTTTAAAGCTAGTTGTAATCAATGTATATACAGTTTTAATAAAGTTAGTTTAGGATGCTGTTGCTAACCCCCCTCTTTGTAGATATTTCTTGCTGTGAACTTCGTGCCCCTGGTATGTGGTAATGCCATTGGCTGACTAGGAGGAGGGACATGGTGTGTCACAAACATAGGAACTCGAGGCGATGAGGGTGTTACCTGAAGAAGGAGGCCGCGCCTCCAAAACATGTCATCATAGCAACCGTTTTCATGTGTGATTGAGGAGACAGCAGACTCACCACGATTCCCCCCTTCCGGCCACGAGTGACGTCATGCAGCGCCGGCTGGTCCGTGCGATTGTTGAGCGGTGTGTGAGATGAGGAAATAGGTTCCTACTACTAACAGCAATATCCCTTCACAACACTGCAAGTCCCTGTGAGACAATTGATTTACACAAACTAGGAGAGGAGGCTTGAATCGAGCTGTAAATGCGATCTTATATTCGATGTTTGTGAGTGCAATCCTCAATTTTTTTATTTACAATTTATTATTAACCGGTTCAATACAGGGCATTTTCACCCCCTTCCTTCCCAGGCCAATTTTTAGTTTTCAGCGCTGTCACACTTTAAACGACAATTGCGCAGTCGTGCAACGTTGTACCCAAAAAAAATTGACGTCCTTTTTCCCCCACAAATAGAGCTTTCTTTTGGTGGTATTTGATCGCCTCTGCGGTTTTTATTTTTTGCGCTATAAACAAAAGAAGAGCGACAATTTTGAAAAAAACACAATATTTTTTACTTTTTGCTATAATAAATATCCCATTTTTAAAAAAAAAAAACACATTTTTTCCTCAGTTTCGGCCGATACGTATTCTTCTACATATGTTTGGTAAAAAAAAATCGCAATAAGCGTATATTGATTGGTTTGCGCAAAAGTTATAGCGTCTACAAAATACGGGATAGATTTATGGCATTTTTAAAAAATATATATTTATTTATTTTTTAGCGGCGATCGTGATTTTTTTTCATGACTGCGACATTATGGCGGACACATCGGACACTTTTGACACATTTTTGGGACCATTCACATTTATACAGCGATCAATGCTATAAAATTGCATTGATTACTGTGTAAATGTGACAGGCAGTGAAGAGGTTAACCACTAGGGGGCGGGGAGGGGTTAATATGTTTCCTAGGGAATGATTCTAACTGTAGGGGGAGGGGACGCACAAAGGGAGGAGACCGATCAGTGTTCCTCCGTTCTGGGAACACAGATCGCTCTCCTCTCACCTGACAGGCTGTGGATCTGTGTGTTTACACACACAGATCCACGGTTCGGCCCGGTTAATGGGCAATCGCGTGTGCCCGGCGGACACCGCGGCCGCCGGGCACACGCACCGGGTCCCGAGCAACGCAGCGCGCGCGCGCCCCCTAGACGGCTTGGAATCTCAGGACATCATATGACGTCCACCGAGGATGGGAGATCCCATCCCAGGACGTCATATGTCTATGGCTGGGTAGGGAAGTGGTTAAAAGCAGTATTACACCAGGGCAGATTTGCGCTCTCTCTTCCTTTGTACTGTTCTTCTCAGACATACAGTATCTCACAAAAGTGAGTACACCTCTCACATTTTTGTAAATATTTTACTATATCTTTTCATGTGACAACACTGAAGAAATGACACTTTGCTACAATGTTAACTAGTGAGTGTGCAGCTCGTATAACAGTGTAAATTTGCTGTCCCCTCAAAATAACTCAACACATAGCCATTAATGTCTAAACCGATGGCAACAAAAGTGAGTACAACCCTAAGTGAAAATGTCCAAATTGGGCCCAAAGTTTTAATATATCGTGTGGCCACCATTATTTTCCAGCACTGCCTTAACCCTCATGAGCATGGAGTTCACCAGAGCTTCACAGGTTGCCACTGGAGTCCTCTTCCAGTCCTCCATGACGACATTACAGAGCTAGTGGATGTTAGAGACCTTGCGCTCTTCCACCTTCCATTTGAGGATGCCCCACAGATGCTCAATAGGTCTGGAAACATGCTTGGCCAGTCCATCACCTTTACCCTCAGCTTCTTTAGCAAGGCGGTGGTCATCTTGGAGGTGTGTTTGGGGTCGTTTTTATGTTGGAATACTGCCCTGCGCCCAGTCTCCGAAGAGAGGGGCTCATGCTTTGCTCCAGTATGTCACAGTACATGTTGGCATTCATAGTACCCTCAATGAACTGTAGCTCCCCAGTGCCGGCAGCACTCATGCAGCCCCAGACCATGAGACTCCCACCACCATGCTTGAATGTAGGCAAGACACGCTTGTCTTTGTACTCCTCATCTGGATGCCACCACACACGCTTGACATCATCTGAACAAAATAAGTTTATCTTGGTTTCAACAGACCACAGGACATGGTTCTACTAATCCATGTCTTTAGTCTGCTTGTCTTCAGCAAACTGGTTGTGGGCTTTCTTGTGCATCATCTTTAGAAGAGGCTTCCTTCTGGGATGACAGCCATGCAATCCAGTTTGATGAGCACTGACAGGCTGACCCCCCACCCATTCAACCTCTGCAGAAATGCTGGCAGCACTCATACATCTATTTCCCAAAGACAATCTCTGGACATGATGCTGAGCACGTGCACTCAACTTCTTTGGTCGACCATGGTGAGGCCTGTTCTTAGTGGAACCTATCCTGTTAAACCGCTGTATGGTCTTGGCCACCGTGCTGCAGCTCAGTTTCAGGGTCTTGGCAATCTCTTTATAGCCTATGTCATCTTTATGTAGAGCAACAATTCTTTTTTTCAGATCCTGCCAGGTGCCATGTTGAACTTCCAGTGACCAGTATAAGAGAGTGAGAGCAATAACACCAAATTTAACACACCTGCTCCCCATTCACTGAGACCTTGTAACATGAATGAGCCACTTGACACTGGGGTGGGAAAATGGCTGATTGGGCCCAATTTGGACATTTTTACTTAGTGGTGTACTCACTTTTGTTGCCAGCGGTTTAGATATTAATGGCTGTGTTTTGAGTTATTTTGAGGGGACAGCAAATTTACACTGTTATACAAGCTGTACACTCATTACTTTAAATTGTAGCAAAGTGTCATTTCTTCAGTTAATCTAATTTTTCATATGATAAGAAACAATATCTAATACTGAATTGTTATTAAAATGTATACATGGTTCTACTATTTTGGCTTCATAAGCCGTTCGTAGAAATTCAAAAGTTCAAATGTTTAAATGTACAACCTGTTAATTCATGCTGTACTTTTGATAACTTTTGTGAAATGATATATCTTTTGTATAACTCATTCTTTAATAAACTTATGAAACAAAAAAAGAAAATGTGGGCCTTTGAATAATATGTTCAATTGGCTGGTACGATACTCAAACATTCTCCACCTCCAAAAGATAAATATCCAGAGTACTATGGCACTGGTCCCTTTAAGACGCCTGCGTCCCTTTAAGCCTCCGGTACATCTGTTCAGCAACATGCTAGAATAAAGCAAACGTGCCTCCCATAGTGTAAAATTGTAAAACAACCCTTTATTGCAATAGGAAAGACACTTACATTAAACTCAGTAAAACAGCACATAAAATGTGGTGTATACTCAGCATCGCATGGTGTCTTGCATCACTTCCGGTTTCAGGGGACCTATTGCAATAAAGAGTTGTTGTTTTACAATTTTACACAATGGGAGGCATGTTTGCTTTTTCTAACATGTTGTTGAGCAGATGTACCGAAGGCTTAAAGGGACCGCAGTGCCATAATACCCTGGGCATTTACCTATTGGAGGTGGAGAGTGTTGGAGTATCTTATCAGCCAATTGAACATATTATTCAAAGGCCCACATTTATTTTATATGAGGTGAGAGTTCTGTGAGCATGGGAGCATTGCACAGAGGTGTAAGTACACTATATTGTTCATTAATGATACACGTGGATATTATCTGATTCAGAAGAAGGTGGCTGGCACATCACATTTGGAGCATGGACTGTATTTCAGCTTGTTTATGACCCCACTAAAGTCACTATTAGCCTTTGCACTTCATATTGGACATTTATGAGGAATTGTTAATTGCACATCTGTTATTTACTTATTTACTGTCTTAATAATTGAGTTTTACTGTATTTTGGTTAGGCTGCGCAACCCCATATCACGTTTTAATTGGAGATCCTATATTTATTTTATTTGTATTAGGGTCCATAATAGTACCTTCCAGCTGTACTGCTAGCCCATCACCATTAGCAGTGCATTCGCCTGTGTGAGTGTCCAAAACACTGTGATTGGTGCTTTCTACTATTCTTTTTTTTACCCACACCATCGTGTCTATCACCAGTTTTTTGTCTTTTTTTTGATGCTCGATTACTTGTCCTATATCTTCCAGAGACCATTAGACATCTGTGAAACATTTGATGAGTCAGACTCAGTGTCATCTATTCATGTGTCTGTGATAATTTCTATGTGCTCCGCTTTTTTTGTTTTGACCTCCTGGTGGCCAGTTATAGGCATATTTGCCATTGAATGCCATTTTGTCTCTGATGAATTTCACATCTTTTGTGCATATCAAATCTTTATTGTATTTTTTTTAGATGTTCTTTCAACTCTTTAAAAAATACAGTACTTAGAATGTACATAAATTGCTGTGTTACATGTCTGCGGGTTCTAATATCCATGTCAATGTCTTTAATTTCCTTCTTATGATGCTCTATAAGTATTTCCATAATTTTTTTTGTACATGCCTGGACACTTGATTCCCTACTCGCTTTTGAAATAACAACTTGCCTCTAAAAGGTTTGAAAAGACCTGAATTCTCAAACCTTGGGTATTCAGCCCTTCCTTGATATAACGTTCTAGGAACTTTAGGTGCCAGAATAAATTGGACTTCTGTTCTAAGGCCTTAATTTATGTATCAAGGATTCAACCTCCAATTCTATACCATGATCATCACCACAATCCTTATGTAACCGAGCCTTGTTTTTCTCTTAGGGTGACATGTAAGTCTGCACGATTGATTATTTATTGTTGTTGATTTCAAATGAATATCTGTTATTGGACTATCCCCTTCCCGCCGACCGTACGCACATCTGCATACTCGGCTTTCCGAGGCTATACCGGGATATTGCCTGCAGCTGCAGGCATCATCCCGGTACCGTTGTTTAGAGCGGGCGATCGGCTATCCGATTATAACAACCGATGCGGCTAAAAGTCGCTCGGCTGTTATACCGGAGGAGCGGGAGGGGACTCCCGCCGCTCTTACCGGGCCTCCCGTGCATTTGGGAAGCCCGGTGTCCAATCCGCCACCTTCGGCGGCTGGGGGCGGGCTAGAACGAAGCTGTGGGTGGCTTCGTTACAGCCTTCTAAATGTAAACATTGAAGCGACGTCATGACGTCACTTCCCGTTTACTCGGCTGCCAATGGCGCCGGTTTAAAAAAAATATACAGTGTTCAGAATCACCGTTTTCGGCGATCTGAATACTGTGAAGTGCAAAGGAGGGATCAGGGGTCTTTTAGACCCCCGATCCCTCTATAAAGAGTACCTGTCACCACCTATTACTGTCACAAGGGATGTTTACATTCCTTGTGACAGCAATAAAATAAAATAAAAAGTTTTTTTTAAACACAATTTACAAGTATAAAAAAAACTAAAAAAAAAAAAAAAAAATGTTTAAAGCGCCCCCCGTCCCCGCGAGCTCACACAGCGAAGAAAACGCATACGGGAGTCGCGCCAGCATATGTAAACAGTGTTCAAATCACACATGTGAGGTATCGCCGTGATCATCAGAGTGAGAGCAATAATTCTAGCCCTAGACCTCTTCTGTGACTCTAACCTGGTAACCGTAAAAAAAAATTAAAGCGTCGCCTATGGAAATTCATAGGTACCGTAGTTTGTCGCCATTCCACGAGTGCGTGCAATTATGAAGGGTGACATGTTTGGTATCTATTTACTCGGCGTAACATCATCTTTCACATTATACAAAAAATTGGGGTAACTTTACTGTTTGGATTTTTTAAAATTCATGAAAGTGTCCCTTTTCCAAAAATTTGCGTTTAAAACAACGCTACACAAATACCGTGTGATATAAAATATTGCAACAATCTCCATTTTATTCTCTAGATTCTCTGCTAAAAAAATATATACAATGTTTGGGAACTCTAAGTAATTTTATAGCAAAAAATACGGATTTTAACTTGTAAACACCACATTTCAAAAATAGGCTTAGTCATGAAAGGGTTATAACTAATATGTATTTTCTTAAGATAGGTCACTCTGTCATGAACATATGAAAAAGGTCCTGAGGAAGCATCTATGTCAGGATATTGGTAGGAGGCCGAGATGCTGGGAGGGCTCCCCTTGCGGCTGAGTGCAGCACAACCCTGAAGATGACACAGTGATGCGGTGCCCACAGAAGCACGGGTTTCCTGGTAGTAGAAGCTGGTGCCGGAAGCTTGATAGAGCAAAGTCACTGGAGGCAACATGCTTAGAGGTCCAGAGAAGAGGACCAATGGAAGTCCAATAGCAAATCAGAAGTCAGGCCAGGGGTCAAATACGGTAAGACAGTCCAGGAACAGAATCAACAAACCCAGGTACAAGAGACAGAGGTATGCGGAGTCCGTATAGCCAAGCCGGGGTCAGATGCAGGAAGCAGGCAGGAGGAGTCAGAAGCAAGCCGGTAGGTAGAGCCAGGAGGACAGGAAGATCAGGTCAACAAGCCGGGTCGGTGCACAGGAGATCAGGTAAGCAGGAATCACAAATACAGGTATACAGGAAGAGCTGATGATAATCCAGCGATGTGGCACTGTCAGTGGAGCCTTTAAATAAACAAGGCGCCTGTGCCACGTTGTGCGTGCACTGTTCCGTACGCGCATTCGCACGATTGCGGCATTGTCGCGCACGTGCATTCATCCGATCGTGGCGCCAGGCGTCCGCCTAGTAGAGACATTGCGCATCCGTGTGCACTGATGCAACGTTAGCGCGACCTTGCCTGTGCTGGTTCACTTACCTTGTGGAATTGTGCATAGGGATGTGCCTATTTCCCTTAAAATCTATGTGAAATACGTTGACCTTTTTCTTGAACTGTTATATTATGAAAAAATGTGTTGAATTTAACATGCTCTATATTACTACAATGAGAGCTATGGCTTTATACTAGGGGTTGTTATTCCATGGTATTTTAAATGTTTGCAATTTTATATCTAATAAAGTTTTTGTGATTTTAAATGTTGAAGTTTCCCTGGTACACGTAAACTCCGCTTTTTTTCTTTTCTTTTCTTATTTAGTTGGTTCTTTATAAGTTTATTAGAATGGAATATAACACATATTGTAGGTGGCGCAGCATTTATCATTTGTATTATATGTAGACTACTGAGGTAACACAGATTTATGTTTGCAGCCACTGGTCCATACTGTTAGGATTATTGATTCACTTGATTTATTTGATATTTGGTGCATTTGTTTATCACAGCTCCCCTATATAACAAACATTCAGTCTATTTATTTTGAAATTCCTATTGGGGTAGCGTGGGAGTGTCACTTTATTTAGTAGAAGACATGTACCCAAAATTACATTTCTCACATCCAAATTTTAGGCACGTGAATTTTTCTGTAAATTAAACCTTTCATTAAACAAAAAAATTAAAAAAAACATGGCCAACACCCTAAATATGGAGCAAATTGTACATGATAGAAAAGCATTTTTAAGTACAATTTAATAATGGTAAAGTGGTGTCATGTTATGCTGCAGCAATTATCATTTCTGTTTATGTAACTTAGCAAATCATTCTTATGCACAGCATTCTCACAAATGCCCTTGAATAATTTAACTGCAGCATCAGGAATATGAAGTGTTTTAACGACCTTCCTATATGTAAGCCCTGTTGAATTGCTTTTTGTGTTGCTGTTTTACAATGAACGACTCAATACCATGCACAGTATATTCAGCACTGAAGCACAGCAGCTAAGAGCTAATTAGCACCTTAGCTGGAATGTGATAGTTGTCCTTTTCATTTTCATTCAAGGTGACAGGTGATTTTTATTGATAGACAAACATTAAAAGGAAGATAGAATTCATTGACAAGCATTAAGACAAGCAATACATGGAAATGAGCTGAAACAATATCTCAGTATTTAAAACATGAACTTCTTAAA
This sequence comes from Lithobates septentrionalis, assembly GCA_037952835.1. Lineage (NCBI taxonomy): Eukaryota > Metazoa > Chordata > Amphibia > Anura > Ranidae > Lithobates > Lithobates septentrionalis. Next base: position 935,497 of record JBBDGP010000948.1, on the reverse strand, counting down.
GCAGTTGCTGGGCTTAAGCTAAGCACAGTAATCTGCATATTGTGGCCAATAGATGTCACTGTTTGCAGGATAATATTCCATCTGTTCTCACCAGTGGTGGTATAAGCTTTTTGCGTTCTTCATTTTATATGCCGGAACAATTAAGAAGCTGTGTTTTTTAACAGTACAAGCAGTGCAAGGAAACCCTTTTGAAGCACAACACCTTTACTTTGTTACACTCGCTTTTCATCCTTTTATCTTGGGTATGCTTATCTCTAAGAAATAGCTAACTTCTATTTACTTTTTTATGTGATAAATACTGCATAATGAATGTCACTTGTGATTACAAAAGAGCAAACATCTTAATAGTTGCTTCACCAACAATGTGTCAATAATTTGAATGGTGAAAATCCCTAAAAATCCTTGAAAATGTGACTCTGAGTTTGTAATGAATTTTTTTACATGGATAAGAGGAGAAAAAAAAAACTTGACCTTTTTATTATGCACATCACAATTTTTTTAAAGTGGGCAGTTAGAAAGCTGTTCATATTAGAAAAAACTATAGCATCAGCATCTTGAACTTAGCAGTAGGGATGATTATTATGATAAAAAATAGTATACTTTTTTTGCACATAACGTCAATCAGTTTAATCATTGCTTGCAACAGATCATTTAGAGCAGCAGGACCTCTCCACACGGGTAAGTGACAACAGGAAGAAAATTCAATGCAATTCAAGGCAGGAAGACTATTGAAGTAGACCATATAGGGACATGGGGGTTGATTTACTAAAGACAAATAGGCTGTTCACTTTGCAAGGGAATTTACACTTTACGAAGTTAAAGTGGTTGTAACAGATTTTTTTTTTGAATAACAAACAATGGAATTGCACAGAGTGGCCCGAACCTCCTCTTCTCGGGTCCCCCGCTGGACATTGGTGTTGATCTGCTAAAGACAATTAGGCTGTTCACTTTGCAAGAGAATTTACAGTTTACAAGGTTAAAATGGTTGTAAAAGGATTTTTTTTTTAAATAACAAACAATGGAATTGCACAGAGTGGCCCGAACCTCCTCTTCTCAGGTTCCCTACAGGTACTCCTGGCACCTCCTCTCTGTCCAGAAGCTGCTTCTCACAGGGGGCACTCATGTGGGCTCACTCCCGAGCCCTGTTGCGTCCATTGACACAGACAGCAAGACTCGGCCCGCCCCCTATCCCTTGTCATTGGCTTTGATTGACAGCAGCAGTGCTCCAGCAAAGCCAGTGAGACATGGAAGGGAGAGACGAGAAGAGCTGCAGACGTGCACAGCGCTGGATCAAATGAGGGCTCAGGTAAGTAAAGGGGGGGCAAAACCGATGCCTAAACATTTTTTACCTTAAAGCAAAGAATGCATTAAAGTAAAAATATGTAGGCTTTAGAACCACTTTAAGGTCAGTGAATGAGGTGACACTCTGCTGACTTTCATCATCTAATCATGTGCTAGCCAAAATGCTGTTTTTTTTCCTTGCACATGATTGGATATTCTTGCCATGCAAAGTGCAACTCCCCTGGCAAAGTGAACAACCAATTTGCCTTTAATAAATCAACCCCATACTCTACACTATGGACAACGGAGTAGCTGAAAAAATGTCTAAGTTGTTGTGGACAGGTGGTCATTTATGTGAGCATTTATGTACAGGGATGTCGGTGCCTTTTTCTTGTCATTGTCATCTACCCATATTGCTACTTTCCATTTATGTGAGCTGTTTACAGACTGTTAGTAATGTATATTGTGGCCTGTGGTAGTTGTAGGCTGGCTGTTGTAGGTATGAAGGCTACTGATTTAGAAAAAGAAACAACTGTTATTGAAGTACATTGTATTGTACTATTAGTTTTGAAAAACATTATATTAAATATTATAGCTTCTATTGTTGGTAAATTTAAAAAAAAATGCTCTCTAATGCCGCGTACACACGGTCGTACTTTTCGTCTACAAAAGTCCAACGGACGCTGACGGACTAAAGCTGGCTGGTAATCCGATCGTGTGTGGGCTTCTCCGGACTTTCAACTGACTTTTTTAGCCTCAAATCCGACGTACTTTAGATTTGAAACATGCTTTAAAACTTTACTTCGTAACTACGACGGACCCCGAAATCCGCTCGTCTGTGTGCTAGTCCGACGGACAAAAAGCCACGCTAGGGCACCTATTGGCTACTGGCTATGAACTTCCTTATTTTAGTCCGGTGTACGTCATCACGTACGAATCCGACCGACTTTTGTGTGGTCGTGTGTAGGCAAGTCCGTTCTTTAGAAAGTAGGCCGCAAGTCCGCCGCAAGTCCACCGAAAGTCTGCCGGAAGTCTGTCGGACAGGCTGTCTGACTTTTGTAGACGAAAAGTACGACCGTGTGTACGCGGCATTAGAAGCTGATATAATCACAATCATCAAACTAATTCAAACAATTATCAAACTAATCATAATTAGTTTTTAGCTCTATATAAGTCACTTTTGTAAAAAATAAAATAAAATAATAATACAGCACATATAAATATAACATATTAAATTGCTACACAAGCCATTTTGTAAATGTTTTTAAAATGACCTTAAAATGACCTTCCATTTCAATCTACAGCTGTTTTAAAAATGTAAACAGATAAAATGCATTATGGTGATCTAGAGGCATTATGTACACCATTGGTGTATGGAATGCCCCTAGGAATGACATCTCCAGCTTTTGTGATTGACTGACTCATTTTCTCAGATGCCTGCACTAGGATACAACTGAATTTTAGGGATCCCCTGCAATAGAATTTTTTTTTTGGAGAGGGACCCCTTAAATCAGGGCTCCAGTCTCTAAAGTAAAAATTAAAAATCATCAACTACAAAAAGTGTAGCTGCTGACTTTTAATAAACAGCCACTCACCTGTCCCACAATCCAGTGGTGTGCTCACCCCAGTCATGTTCTCCCTTTGTCCCCCTCACGCTTGCACCGGTATCTTCACTATGGGCCCCCCTGGTGTGACGGCTTGCAGCTACACAGCAAGGTGCCCACCACACATGTGTGAGTGGCGCTGCGCTTTGTGACTGGTCTCGGGGTCTTCTGGGACCTGTCAAGGCGATTAGAGCGGAAGTGGGAGCTGATAATTGTCAAAATCGGGTACGCGCTCCCCCATTCCTCCCCAAAAGCTCAAGTTCACAAACAGGAGCTGGGGAAGAGGCCTTAAAGTTCCACTTTAAGGCTTGTCAACTAAAAGTATTAAGACATGATGAAACAAACAGCTGTTTCTTCAGAACAGAAAGGTTGGAATCTGAAAGTCTGCTAAAATCCTTTAAATGCACATTTTTTCTCTCCTTCCCCCAGCCAGAATATATATATATATATATATATATATATATATATATATATATATATATATATATATATATATATATATATATATATTCACTTGTAGAGGAGAACCACACTCTGCTTACAATTTAGTGCCAGCAATCAGGTCTTCCCACCGACCCTGTATATAGAAAAAAAGTCCAAGAGGTTGCTGCACTTAAAACCTTCTTTTGCTTTATTTCACAATTTCTTCAGGAGAGGTTTACAAAGCAAGTATAATCCTTTCAAGCAATATCAAAGGCAACAAATGCCTACACAGTTTCAGACATGAGTAGATTCAGATATGGATGGATGGATGGATTACGTTTCGGGCTAGTCAGCTTACGCCCTTCCTGAGATCCATTGAAGCACATCTGAAGGTTTCATTCCAATCATTCATTTAAATACAGGTTTAGTGAAGTACTTCACATATGGAATCAATACTTTACACATCCACATAGGGGTTTCAATATCCCCATACGGGGTTACTATACATGCCAATCCTCATATGTAATTTATGCCATAAAGTGCCCGTGTGGTTTAGTTTATGTAGGGGAGACTACACAAAAAATAAAAGACAGGATAGCGAGACACAAATACTCAATACGAGATAAACTAACCCAATTACTGTTGGCGAGACACTTTTTGGAATTTGGCCACTATGTATCACAATTAAAATATATGGTCCTAGAAGGTATTGAGAAAAATAGGAGAGGGGGAAACCGTGAATTGATTCTAAGAAAAAGAGAAGTATACTGGATACATTTTTTAAATACGATTGCTCCATATGGCTTGAATGTTGATTTGGATCTTTATTTATTTGTTTAATTGTTGGAATAAGCATTTAAAAGTAGCCAGATAAAATAACTTTATGATGGGGATATCTTTTTGTTTTTGTTTTTACTCATGAATGTACCATTTCCATGCATTTTTATAGGTATTCTGAATATATTAAAATGCGAGTGAGGAGAATGAGAGATTTGACACCTGCTGCTTATCCTTGCTTTAATGGCATGTTATAGATAAACATATGCATATATAGATGTTAAATGGTATGCAATTTGAACTAATTAGCCATATTGATTCCATATGTGAAGTACTTCACTAAACCTGTATTTAAATGAATGATTGGAATGAAACCTTCAGATGTGCTTCAATGGATCTCAGGAAGGGCGTAAGCTGACTAGCCCGAAACGTAATCCATCCATCCATCCATATCTGAATCTACTCATGTCTGAAACTGTGTAGGCATTTGTTGCCTTTGATATTGCTTGAAAGGATTATACTTGCTTTGTAAATCTCTCCTGAAGATATTATGAAATAAAGCAAAGAAGTTTTTAAGTGCAGCAACCTCTTGGACTTTTTTTCTATATATATATATATATATATATTTATTTATATATATATATATATATATATATATATATTTATGGTCTAAGCCCTATGGCCGATACGGATATGAACAATTAGACTTACCATAAGACTTACAACATGAAATGGACCTGAAGTGTGCCCTGGTCTGATGGTCGCTATACCAAAATAAGGGGGCATACCCTAGATTAGAAATTAATATTTTGTGAAGAGAAATGAATTTGAGAAATGCCCTGAAAAGGGGATGGGAGGGTGGGTACCGCGCACAGGAAACCGACAAAGACCACAGGCGAGCGGGCTGGTTAAATACCCCCCCGGGCTCCTCCCATAAATTCAGGCCACCATACTGGCCTTCCTACTTATGGTCGAAGCCCTATGGCCGATACGGATATGAACAATTAGACTTACCATAAGACTTACAACATGAAATGGACCTGAAGTGTGCCCTGGTCTGATGGTCGGTATACCAAAATAAGGGGGCAAAAACTTTCAGGTAGGGGTGTAGTTTTATTAGTTTTAGCTTCATTTATTGAGCAAGTTTGGTGAATGCTTGTGCCATTTCCACCTAAGGAGTGGGGACGTACCGGGTGAGGTAGGCAGAGTTTCACCTGCTAAGTCTCTTAATGACGTGGTCTGGGACCTATGCCGAAATGCTGCCAAGGCTGCCCCAATACTAAAGAGTGACCGGAGTACTGACTGGGGTCGAGGTGTAGGCTGTGTAGAAGAACCCCCAGGTGTCTGATGAGCTGGCAGCCACTCAAGGGTTTGCCCGAAAAGGTAATAGGGGACTAGAGTTTGAGTTTTCCGGTAGGAGTGACAGTAGGCGGTCGAGTATGGTTACTGGACACCGGACATTGTTTATTTTATAGAGATGGATGTCTATCCTGGAGCTTGATTGCTGGGTTTTAGACACTGCAAGGTGAGGATGAAATGGGGTTTTCAGCGAGCCAACTACACAGAACTTGGCCTGCGGGATTGCTGCGGGTGAACTCGCTGGGCCACCAGAAGCCGTAGTAGGTAAATGGCTGCTTGTATGAGCAAACTGGGGAGAAGGCCAAATGGCGAACTGGTTAAGATAGTAGACATGTCCCAGAAGATGGCAGCCTGGAACTAACGTTCAGCGGACATTAAACTGGTGTTGCCAAGATAATTACACCAGCCTGCGCAGGAAGGACATAACAGAGCGATGCGGACCTGGCTTTATCAAGAACATCGCCTCGGACCATATGTCGGTGGCGAAAGCCACGGCCTGTCCTTTCCAGATAAGACCCTAGAGTTGAGCGGCTGCCATGACCGGGTGTAGCTTGAAGAGGGAGGAAGTCCGGGTTTAGGAGTGTCTCTGGAGGCCATGTTCTTGTAAACCAAAATTGCAGCGATGCCTGTGGAGGCTGTGGCATCTGTCACTACCTGGGGTGATAAGGGCGACGTAGATGTTATAATCATTGATATACCGATCCACGTAGTATGGAACCTTCCGACATTGATAGGTCCGCATTCTCAGGAAAGACTGCAGCTACTTCTTAGTACACACCCGTGTATGGGTGAAGTCTTGGGGAACTGGCCTGATGCAGGTCAGCTTGTCAAGGGGGAGGCTGGCCTGCATGGAGTTGTTAGTTTGGAAGAGGTTATTGTAGACCTTGGTTCCGGATTGTTGAGTTTTAGAGACTGCAAGCTGAAGGACGTAATGGTTTTACCAGCGAGTCAAGTGGTGTCTACATAGTACCTGGCTGCCAGTGCCAGTAAAAGTGAATTTGTTAGGCCGTAGAAAACCACAGAGGGCCAGGTAGATGGCTGCTTGGATGACTAGACTGGGGAATGTCTGAGGTTTTTGACATGTCCCTAAAGATGGCAGTTGTGATGGGCAAGCGTTTGCCGTTAGCTATGGGCTGATGCTTCTGGATGCCACGTAGAAGGGATCTTACTGTATGGGCCGTAAACACAGACGACTCTCCAGGGTCCTGTAAGGACAAGAAATGCTGGATGCTGGCTAGGTATAGCCTGATAGTGTTATGAGAAGGAGCCAGCTGTGTGTGGCAATACGATACCTGGTACGGGATGGAACCTGAACTCAACTGACCTAAGCGAAAAAATGATACAGAAAATGATGAGTGGCTCGTATGAAGATGCCACTGGAGACAACTGGCCGATTAAGTCCCACTGAAGAATGATGTGTGACTGATTGTGTGCCACTGGGAATGTGTTTGTACTGATTGCAAGAAGTCATGCTAAGATGAGAGCCCTGCAATGATTGCAAGAGTTGTGCTTAAATACGTGCTTGCAACAATTGCCAGGGAGTTTGTGTCAATGGGGATGTATTTGCAGTGACTGCGAGAAGTCCGTATTACTGCATGTGCTTGCACAGACTGCAAGGAGTTATGCTTGGATGCGTGTTTGCAACGATTACAAGAAGTTATGTTTGGATGCGTGCTTGCAACGATTGCAAGAAGTTATGCTTGGTTGTGTCCCTGCAACAATTGCAAGAAGTTGTGACTGGATGCGTGCTTGCAATGATTGCAAGAGGTTATGCTTGGATGCATGCTTGCAACGTTTGCAAGAAGTTATGCTAAGATGCGTGTCTTGTAATGATTGTAAGAGTTGTGCTTAAATGTGTGCTTGCAACAATTGCAAGGGAGTTTATGTCGCTGGAGATGTGTTTGTAGTGACTGTGAAAAGTTTGTATTACTGCATGTGCTTCCAAAGACTGCAAGAGTTATGCTTGGATGTGTGCTTGCAACGATTGCAAGAAGTTGTAATTGGATGCGTACTTGCAACGATTGCAAGAAGTTATGCTTGAATGCATGCCTGCAACGTTTGCAAGAAGTTTATGATTGGATGCGTGTTTGCAATGATTGCAAGAAATTGTGCTTGGATGTGTGCTTGCAACGATTGCAAGAAGTTGTGATGGGATGTGTGCTTGCAACAATTGCAAGAAGTTATGTTTCAATGTGTGCTTGCAACGAATGCAAGATCTGGCAGGTTGAGGAGAAATGGTATTGGCAGACCCTGATGATTATCTCAGAGGGTAACAATAGCCATTGGAACAGATTTCTTAACTTACCCAATGGACTGTTCCTTCACCAATTGAAAAATGAGAGGAACCATATGCACTAGGCAATAACCTAATCTTAATATTTAGGACGTCTTTTAAAATAAGTATAAGTGAACAATAAATAGAAACATATTTAGCTATTATTTATATGACTCAAAATGTTATGGTGATTGGCTTCTGTTTCCTATAAGTTGTGTTTTTAAAACAGTGGCAAGTATCTTTTGGACTCTAGGGGGCTGATTTACTAAAACCAGTGCACACAGAATCTTGTGCAGCTGTGCATAGTAGTCAATCAACCTCTAACTTCAGCTTGTTTAATTAAGCTTTGACAATAAAATCTAGAAGCTGATTGGTTACTAGGAATGAGCCGAACACCCCCCGGTTCGGTTCGCACCAGAACTTGCGAACAGACCAAAACTTTGCACGAACGTTAGAACCCCAGGATAATTTGCATGGTATTGTCCTAAAAAAGGTTTGGGGACCCGGGTCCTGCCCCAGGGCACATGTATCAATGCAAAAAAAAGTTTTAAAAACTGCCGTTTTTTCGGGAGCAGTGATTTTAATGCTTAAAGTCAAACAATAAAAGTGTAATATTCCTTTAAAGTTCGTATCTGGGGGGTGTCTATAGTATGCCTGTAAAGGGATACATGTTTCCTGTGTTTAGAACAGTCTGACAGCAAAATGACATTTCAAAGGAAAAAAAGTCATTTAAAACTACTTGCGGCTATTAATGAATTGCCGGTCCAACAATACACATAAAAGTTCATTGATAAAAACTGCATGGGATTTCCCCACAGGGGAACCCTGAACCAAAATTTTAAAAAAAAACTGGCGTGGGGGTCCCCCTAAATTCCATACCAGGCCCTTCAGGTCTGGTATGGATATTAAGGGGAACCCTGTGCCAATTTTTTTTAAAAAATGATGTAGGGGTCCCCCTCAAAATTCATACCAGACCCTCCAGGTCTGGTATGGATTTTAAGGGGAACCCCGCGCCAAAATGAAAAAAAAATTGGCGTGAGGTCCCCCCAAAAATCCATACCAGACCCTTACCCGAGCACGCAACCTGGCAGGCCACAGGAAAAGAGGGGGGATGGTACCCCATTACCATTTCACACAGGGGGCTGGGATCTGGGGGTCCCCTTGTTAAAGGGGGCTTCCAGATTCCGATAAGCCCCCCGCCCGCAGACCCCCACAACCACCAGCCAAGGGTTGTGGGGATGAGGCCCTTGTCCTCATCAACATGGGGACAAGGTGCTTTGGGGCTACCCCAAAGCACCCTCCCAATGTTGAGGGCATGTGGCCTGGTAGGGTTCAGGAGGGGGGGCGCTCTCTCGTCCCCCCTCTTTTCCTGCGGTCTGCCAGGTTGCGTGCTCGGATAAGGGTCTGGTATGGATTTTTGGGGGGACCCCACGCCAATTTCTTTTTCATTTTGGCGCGGGGTTCCCCTTAAATCTATACCAGACCTGAAGGGTCTGGTATGAATTTTGAGGGGGACCCCTACGTCATTTTTTTTAAATTTTGGCGCGAGGTTCCCCTTAATATCCATACCAGACCTGAAGGGCCTGGTATGGAATTTAGTGGGACCCCCACGCCAATTTTTTTTTTTAATCTTGGTTCGGGGTTCCCCTGTGGGGAAATCCCATGCAGTTTTTATCAATGAACTTTTATGTGTATTGTCGGACCGGCAATTCTTTAACAGCTGCGAGTAGTTTTAAATGACTTTTTTTCCTTTGAAATGTCATTTTGCTGTCAGACTGTTCTAAACACGGGAAACATGCGCACCTTTACAGGCATACTATAGACACCCCCCAGGTACGAAACTTAAAGGAATATTACATTTTTATTGTTTGACTTTAAGCATTATTAAAATCACTGCTCCCGAAAAAACGGCCATTTTTTTGCATTGATACATGTCCCCTGGGGCAGGACCCAGGTCCCCAAACACTTTTTATGACAATACCATGCATATAAGCCTTTAAAATTAGCACTTTGGTTTTCTCCCATAGACTTTTAAAGGGTGTTCAGCGGCTTTCGAATTTGCCCCGAACACCCCAAATTGTTCGCTGTTCGGCAAACTGGCGAACAGCCGATGTTCGCGAACTCGAAGCTCATCCCTATTGGTTACTATGCACAGCTGCACCCGATTCTGTGTGCATCGGTTTTCGTAAATCTCCCCCTAGTTGCCGAGTTGTCATGTAAATGTAGGGACCCTCCCTAAACAGTAATATCCAAAGTTATGAGTGCGTTTGCTACATGCAGCTAAGTTGTAGCGAGCCTGAGCTTTCTTTATATTTTGGTACTGTTGATGTTTTTGGGATTTGTTGCTACTAGTCTCATTTTTACCAGATGTAAGGCCTAGGTTCCCATTGGTATGACATACCCTGCGATTGTGGGGGCACATGTTACATGACATGTATAAATCAATGGTTCCCTATGAGAGCCATCTTAACTGGTCCGACACAAGTCGGTCCGACTTTGAAAAAGGTTCCTGCACTACTTTTGGTTCGACTTTGGACCTACTTCAGCCCATTGAATACCATTGAAGTCAGATCAAAGTCAGATCATCATCTTAACTGATCCGACTTTGGCATGCGACTTGTGCTCTGAGGATCTTGAAGAGGAACCCAACGCCAAAAAAAAAATGGTGTAGGGTTCCCCTCCAATTCCATACCAGGCTCTTTGGGTGTGGTATTGATCTTGAGGGGAAACCCCACGCCAAAATTAAAAAAAAACTGCGTGGGTCCCCCAAGACCATACCAGACCCTTCAGTCTAATATGGATTTTAAGGGGAACCCCCACGCTAAAATAAAAAAAGACAGCATGGGGTCCCCCTCAAAATTCATACCAGACCCTTATCCGAGCATGCAGCCCGGCAGGTCAGGAAAGGGGGGCGATTGAGGGCCCCCTCCTGGACCACACCAGGGCACATGCCCTCAACATGGTGGGCAGGTGCTTTGGAGCAGGGGGGGCCCTGCCCCATCCCAATGCACCTTGTCCCTATGTTGATGGGGACAAGGGCCTCTTCCCCACAACCCTGGGCTGTGGTTGTTGTGAATAAGGAGTGAATTTTGGACTTTAAATGAGGCTATTGACATTGTGGAGGTGAATTGGTAAAAGAACATATTTATTGACATGGATGGATGTAAAAAAAATACATATCGAGAACGGTTGAAAAGCACATATACACATACATATACACATACATATGCACATATAGCATGGACATAAAGGATGCATATATATATATAAATATATAGAATTTATCTGTCACCTGGGTGGCACATTGCGGTAAAAAGAAATTATATAAAATAGTGTAAACATGATTAATCCATACATGGTAGGCTGGATTGATTTCTAATACAGGCATCTATCTGCATCCTAAATGCCCGACAAGTTTCGTGTCTGAACACTCATCAAGGGCGGATGCTCAAGGATATCTGAAGAATGAAATATAATTAATCTAGTAAGACATTAAAGATAACAGGAGATGGCAGATTTGCCAGTCCTGGATACTTAAATAGAATAAAGTATGATGGAGTAGGGTGAGTGTGGAGATAGGGCCAGAGGGGTTGTCTGTCCCGAGAGCTGAGGTAATGTGGAGCTTTGTGCCTGCAGGGCGCACACACAGAACCCCCCAGAGTACAGATTGCCAATCTTCATGGTGAGTCAAGGTGATGGGCAAGTGGTGACTGCCAATAATTCTAAGATGGATGAATATGGTATCAGTGAGCTATACAGTATTAATAAAAAATATACAGTGAAGATAGTGGATACCCAATTGGAATAGAGATAGTGATGAGGAATCTGTGCACATAGAGTACTGATATACCAAGAACCAAGTTAACAAGAGTGATGATGTAATATATAGAGACATCAAGAACAGTCCCAAATCACCAAGAGCAGTTGAAGAAAGAAGTGACTGGCTAGCAAAGCAGTGTATAAGGTGATGTTGTAGTTACCATACATATGTGCAAAAGAGCATGGTGCTTCTATGGCAAATAGCGTCTTCAAATGTGTGGCACAAAAAGCTGCGTCTGGGGATGCATCATATATACGCCCCGCATGCACGCACGCTGACTTCTACCAACGTCACGCTGGCATGGCATGTGCAGGAAGGGGCTCCAACCCAGGCGGTGAACACCACCCACAAAGGATGCCCACATTTCCCAGCTATGTCAGCTGTGATAGAGATACTCGTGCTCCACGTCATGACACCCAAAGGATGTCACACGTGAGACACGATGCATGGTGGCGATGCGCCCAATCCCCCACGCCCCCCCCCCTGCTCCGGCCGGGGTGGAAGGAAGGGGGAAAGGGAGAACATACAGAGCACATCACAGCATCCGGGCATAGGACATCAGAATGGCCCAAAATGTAGGACTGCCACAACTCACTACCAGATTAGTAAAGTAATGCAACAGCACACTTATTAAAGCAGCTCCAGCATCTCCTCTCCCTCCAATTTATTCTCCCTCTGGTGATGTCTTCATCCTCTGTTTTTTCTCGCTGTGCTGATGACTTCGTCCTCTGGTTCTTCCTCTGGTTCTTCTCGCTACACTGATGTCTTCTACCGCTGCTGGTCCTTCCTCCGGTTTTTCTCCCGAGGCTAGCTCCTGCTGTAAATGCTAGCTCAGTCGTGTGCCGTAACTTATATAGCCATGGGGCGTGGCGATCCAGTGACATCACCCAGAGACCCCGTCCCCTCGTGTCACAAGGGGGCATGGTCTCTGGATGATATCGCTGGATGGATACCCCCCATGGCTATATAAGTGATGGCACACGTCAGAGCTAACATTTACAGTGGGAGCTAGCATCGGGATAAGAACCGGAGAAAGAACCGGCAGAGGAAGAAGACAGCAGATAGAAGAACAACTGGAGGAATGGAGGAAGAACTGGCAGAGGAAAAAGACAGTGGAGAGAAGAAGAGCCGGAGGAATGGAGGAAGAACCAGCAGAGGAAGAAAACATAAGCGCAGCGAGAAGAACTGGAGGAAGAACCAGAGGAAGAAGACATTAGCTCAGCGAGAAGAACCGGAGGATCAAGACATGACCAGAGAAGAGATCGGAGACGCTAGAGCTGCTTTAATAAAAGGAGTTTGTCAAAAACATGTGTGCTGGTTTTATTTCTTTTTGACACTTCTTTTGAGTGAATGGGTAGGGGTACAATATACCCCATACTTATTCACATATGAATGCCCCATAGCACCCACCCCCCCATGTTGAGGGCATGTGGCCTAGTATGGTCCAGGAGGGGGGGGGGGGCGCTCGCTCGCTTGTTTTATTTTGGCGTGGGTGTTCTTAAAATCCATACCAGACCTAAGGACCTGGTGTTGTTCGGCTCAAAGTAGGATCTTGTTTATTGAAGTCAGACGGAAGTCAGACATGAAGTCGCGAGGCAAAGTCAGATCCACAGTCGTACGACTGTCATGTCCTACCAGTGTGAACCTGGCCTTAGGCAAGTTTGGTAAGTTTAAACAACATATGTATTTGTGTTAATTGATTGATGGCAGCTGTAAAAAACATAATGATGTCCTCCTTTTTCTCTCTTTGTAGTGTTGGAATTTGACTGTTCCACTTTTCTTTCTATGCATTTGAATGTCTATTTATTTTGGTGCACAAAGATAACCTACTAATGCTATCAAATACACAGTGCTGAAAAAAAAGCTCACTGTTTACTCTGAGAAGAGGAGAGCCGCCAGCATGGTGAGTACACTGACTTGTCTACCAACCCCCACTCACCTTTCCTCCATTCAGTGTCCCCAGCCCAACCACCTGTACAGGTCGGTGCCAGCAGACAGGAAAGAGTGAGAGAACCAGGAGGGAGAGGGGGAGAGACATCTATCCTCTGGAGCTGTAAATCAGGAGGGAACCTTCTGATGTAAGATCTGTAAGAGTGAAAGCAGTAGAAGTTGCACAGTGCTCATATTCTTATGCCCAAACAGTAATTGAAAGTGTGTCTCTCTCTCCCTCTTTCTCTCTCTCCCTCTTTCTCTCTCTCCCTCTTTCTCTCTCTCTTTCTCTCTCTCCCCTCTTTCTCTCTCTCTCCCTCTTTCCCTATATATTACCAGATTCTCTACGATATAAGGCATCTCAGACTCTATATACCCACACCCATTTAAGCCATGCCCAATATTTAGCATACTTGAAACCACGCCCATTTTAGTCAGGCCATGCCTACAAACGAATGCCCCACCCTTAATTACAATCATACTCCGCCAACATCAAAAAAGTGTCCCTATAAATTTTTTCAAAATGTTGGCAACTATGCAATAGGGAAGTCTTAAAACATAATATTGCAAACTTTTAATTATATTTTGCCATCTTACTAGCATTCCCTGGATGAGCTGATGCCTACCTTTAACCTTGTTTCAGTCACATTTGTGACAACCATCACCTGAGAGCCAAATACAGATCCATAATTCCATAAAGAGCCAAAAGATTCTGTTTTAACCATTTTGTTGATTTTTCTTTTTTTTTTCCCCATTTTATTTCAGTTGCACATGTTCAAATGTTGTTTCACCATTACACAGGCAGACTAAAATGTCACACTACATTTATAGCTGTACCTGCATGCTGTGTGCTGTAACTCAGGCCTATATCACACATGTATGGACATTGATAAACTAGAACATCATGCATGTTCCACCTGTTTCACAACTCATTAACCTACATACCTATTGCTGTATAATGATAATGTACACTTTCCATTTTGTATTTTATATACTGGAAAATCTCTAATAAAAAATATTTGCAAAAATGTGTTTTATATAGTAAGAAAAAAGCTTCTTTATCATTAAAAAAATTTCTAGATACAAATGTGGTATATAATAAGTAGGAAAGCTTGCAGATGTATACATGTTGACAAGTCTGCACTAGTTTCATAAGCAGAAATGTCCATCTGCTGGTTTAACAAGTTGGTTGAAAAGTTTCACACATCTCCAGATACCAGCTGCATCTCTAAATGTGTAATTAGAAACTGCATAACATTTACATAGATCATACAATAGTTGTACAGTGTTTGCATGGAGAAAAGCAAAGTCTGCAAGAAGCATAATTTCTCTTTTCAAATAAATCATATCTGCAGGTTATGACTAAGCCAGCTTGACTTTTTAGATAAATAATTCACATAATATTATCAGAGAGAACTTCTCTAGACAAGAAAAAGGAGGTGTCGATAAAGAGACAGTTGGCCTTTTAAAAAAAGCAGTGTAAAAAGCAGAGGCGTGTAGAGTATATTAACTCATGAACAGGAGCAGCCGAAAGACCACCCTCTTCCATGCACATTGCTGTGAGCTTAAAGTAGATGTAAACCCTTAATAGATGATGGCTTGTTTGCTGAAGAACAGTGTAACACATTTGCTACACATTTTAGACATTTGCCATGTTTCATTTATTAAATAAAACAAAACAGTCTTCACTTTGTTTTCTTCCATTGCATCTGAACTGTGCTGATCCATAGCTCCTAACTGTCCCTTATTTCGACTGACTGTCCCTGATTTGGAACAAAGTGCCTGTGTCCCTCTTTCCTCATTTGTCTCTTATTTTGGTCTTATCTATATAGTTGTATATAAAATGCACTTTTTATCTTTCAAAAAGTGTTTCCCAGTGCTAAACCATTCATCCAATTTCTAAATAGTTGCATGTGTAAATTTCAAATGCTAGTATAAAGGAATAGTAGTAGTAAAAAAAAAAGCACTTGTGGATTTTTTTTTTTTTTTTTGCATATTCGTCCTTTAAGGGGACGTGACAGGGGGTGTGCCCTATGCCTACATAATTATGCAAATAGGTGTCCCTCTTTCCCATCTCAAAAAGTTGGAAGGTATGCTGATCTCCTCTAGACTTTTGCAGCCACTGTATACATGCAGTAACTCCAGCAGTGGCTGCATGTCATTGCTCAGGGTAGGATTTCTGACAGTGGCGGCCCGTCCATTAAGGGTGCAATGGGCGCCGTCCCCTCTATCCATATCACCCCCTATATGGTTAATGGATAGATTCATGCTGCAGCCTTGTACCCTGCCCGATGTACCCACCGATTCCCGCCAATTCCCAATGCTGTGTGGCCGCTGATCCCCACCGCCGATGGGGTAAGTGCCGGTGGACCAGCAGACAGTGGGGGGGTTTGAGCTGCCACTGATTCTTGATGGTGAGAACTGTGGACTGTACATCTTCAGTAAGTGTTGTCATAACTTTTTATGGTTTCCAGTCGAAGCCCATGTGAAAAGGTTGCAATGCAGAAGAGCAAAGAACAGACAGAGACAAAGATTTTCACCCTATTACAGGAAGTGCCTGAACAAGGGCCTTTAGAGCAGTGTTATCAGGTATTATTTGAATAAAACCACCATATTTGGAAGTTACTTTGCAAATTACAATATGTTTTTTAAACATTATATACAATATTAGTGATTTTGGCTGCAATCAGACCTGAGCAGAGTGATTTTAAGGTGTTTTTATGTGTAATTTATGTGTAATTTTGTAATTTTTTGTGTACAGGCATTTTAAAAGTGCATTTCACGTGTGTATTCAAGCTTCAGGCATTTTTGTTTTAGACAATGGAAAGCACTAGTGGGAGGAGACCTAAAAAATGCCTGAAAAAACAACTGGGAACAAAATAAAAACACTCTAAATCTCTCAATTTCAAGCAATTTACAAAAACTGGTGCACACAGAACATGATGCAACTGTGCATGGTAGTCAATCAGCTTATAAATTCAGCTTGTTCAATTAAGCTTTAACAAAAAAAAAACTTGGAAGCTGATTGGTTTCTATGCAGGGCTTTTGGAGTTTCATGAACTGAGCTACATGTGTCTGAGGGCCCATATGTAATCAGTCACCATCGTAATACATTTGATTTTTCTGACACCAAGAGAAAAAAGGTGGCAGGGGAGGGATCTCCAGTAGATTGACAGCCTTAGCTCTGCTCCTGTGTGCTGTGTGAAGGGAGGTACAGTATGTCCCTTTCCTCCAATCAGCACTCAGCAGCATTAGGAGTGCACAAAAATGATTGATTCATGCCTTTAGGAGAAGGGGGAAGAGAAAAAGGGTGCAGTAGAAGCATTCTAAAAGAAAAGAAAGTGTCTGATATACACATTCTTGAGGAGAGGTGTGTGCCTTTTACTGCCAACTGTGTGTCAGAAATCACACTTCTTTAATAATAATAAAAAAAGGTAAACAGAGTAAACGTAGTCAAAACATAGCCAGAGTTCAGGAACCAGAACAGATAGTCAGACAAGCCAAAACGTCAGGGAGCCAGAGATGAGCGAAGTAGAACAGCAAGCAGAATCTGGAGCTAGAAGGAATATCAGCCAAGCAAGTCTTTAACAGGAACACAGGAGAGCATCTCTAGAGATGTGACCAAGATGTGGACGGCTTAAGTAGGCAGGACTGACGAGCAGGAAATCATCAACAGGTGAGTCTTAGGTGAGTCACTGAGGATAGATAGGAGCTGACAATTAGCCGACAGCTGAGTGGCCAGCTTTGAGAAGGAAGGGCTGAGCCCAGCCCTGACAGTACCCCCTCTTCAATGATCCCTCCCCCTCGGAGGACCACTAGACTTTAGGGGAAAATGTCTATGGAAATCACGAAGAAGGACAGGGACATGTCTGAGGATGAGACCCAAGAGCGTTCCTCCGGACTGTACCCTTTCCAATGCACCAGGTACTGTATGCGCCCACGGAAACTATGAGAGTCAACAATGGACTTTACTTCATACTCGTCATGGTTCTTAACCTATACAGGGTCAGGATGAGGCACCGAGGTGGTAAAGCGGTTGCAGACCAAAGGTTTTAATAAGGAGACATGAAATAAATTCGAGATACGCATATTAGGAGGAAGGTCTAATGCGTAAGCCACTTGGTTAATCCTGTGAAGAATACGGAAAGGCCCAATAAATCGAGGTGCAAAGGTGTCGTGGAGTCTTACTCTGAGCACACACGGAACAGGCAGCTATGAAGGCGGTTACATCAGCATGTAGACTAGGCCACCAGAATTGTTGGGAAATGGCCCAAAAGAGTTGATTCTTCCCAGGGTGGCCAGCAGCCTTGGGAGAATGAATAAAAAGAAAATCTTGCTAGTAGGGATGAGCTTCGTGTTCGAGTCGAACCCATGTTCGACTCGAACATCGGCTGTTCGGTCGTTCGCCGAATTGCGAACGATATGGGCCGTTCGCGCCAAATTCGTGTGGCACGTCACGGCCCATAATTCACTGCGGCATCGCAGTGCATTGCTTGCTGATGATTGGCCAAGCATGCACTATGACCCGCATGCTTGGCCAATCACAGCGCCGCCTGAACAGAGAGCCGTAATTGGCCAAAGCCAAGGAGGCTTTGGCCAATTATGGCTCAGGGGATTTAGTACACGCCCCACACTATATAAGGCCGTCTGCACGGCGGCCCTGTGCAGTGTGTTCCGGTGTGCTTAGAGAGAGAGAGAGACAGTGTCATTTCATTTGAGTTAGCTAGATTAGGCAGGACAGTCAGTCAGTTAGCTGCACTTAAAGTGTATTGTAAATATATATGCATCCCAGGTGTTGCATATATATATATATATATATATATATACACTGTATTCAGTTTAGCTAGATCCGTTCCTGTTATCTTCTAGACTATTTACATTTAGTGCAGTGCGTCCTGCTCACAGTGTTCAGCTAGATCCGTTCCTGTTATCTTCCTACTGACAGGCAGGCTTGTCTTGTTACAGTATTTACAGCTACCTAAAGAAAATTACTGGTGTTCTTTTGATCCTATTAGTACCACGGTCAGGCAGCTAGACTATTTACATTTAGTACAGTGCGTCCTGCTCACAGGGTTCAGCTAGATCCGTTCCTGTTATGTTCCTACTGACAGGCAGGCTTGTCTTGTTACAGTATTTTCAGCTACCTAAAGAAAATTACTGATGTTCTTTTGATCCTATTAGTACCACGGTCAGGCAGCTAGATTATTTACATTTAGTGCAGTGCGTCCTGCTCACAGTGTTCAGCTAGATCCGTTCCTGTTATCTTCCTACTGACAGGCAGGCTTGTCTTGTTACAGTATATAAAGCTACCTGAAGAAAATTACTGGTGTTCTTTTGATCCTATTAGTACCACGGTCAGGCAGCTAGACTATTTACATTTAGTACAGTGCGTCCTGCTCACAGTGTTCAGCTAGATCCGTTCCTGTTATCTTCCTACTGACAGGCAGGCTTGTCTTGTTACAGTATATAAAGCTACCTGAAGAAAATTACTGGTGTTATTTTGATCCTATTAGTACCACGGTCAGGCAGCTAGACTATTTACATTTAGTGCAGTGCGTCCTGCTCACAGTGTTCAGCTAGATCCGTTCCTGTTATCTTCCTACTGACAGGCAGGCTTGTCTTGTTACAGTATATAAAGCTACCTGAAGAAAATTACTGGTGTTCTTTTGATCCTATTAGTACCACGGTCAGGCAGCTAGACTATTTACAGTTAGTGCAGTGCGTCCTGCTCACAGTGTTCAGCTAAACCTACATGTTAGTGGGGTGCGTCCACCTCACAGTGTTCAGCTAAAGCTACCTGTAGAAGGTTGGTGGTGTTCTCATACTACAGGCAGGCAGTTGATTTTGCTAGCTGCAGTATCAGTACATATATGTATGTATATATATATATATATATATATATATATATATATATATATATATATATATATATCCCAGCTTAGTGCAGCTACAGGCCATTAGTATGTCTGGAAGGCCAAGAAGGAGAGGCAGACAGTCACAAGCCAATAAGAGAGGGCAAGCAGGCTCTGTGTCTAGTGCTGGTCGTGGAGACGGTGCATCCTCATCAGCACGTGGCCATGGGACACGCTTGGCCTTTTTTCGGCAGCTGGCCGTGTTGAGCCGCAACATGCGGAAGACTTGTTCGAGTGGATGACCAAGCCGTCCTCATCCTCCTCATCCTCTCTCACCCATGCCCAGGGTGCTTTGTCTGGCAAAGCAGCGGCCTCTTCCCTCGGCTCAATGTCATCAGTGACTCCTTCCCTAGCTCCACCATGTCCTCCTGAGGAGTCCCTTGAACTGTTTGACCACAGTGTTGGGTACATGCTCCAGGGGGATGCCCAGCGTTTGGAAGGCTCTGATGATGATACTGAGCTCGATGAAGGCAGTAACATGAGCAGGGACAGAGGGGGTGCCCAAGAAGGACAGCAATCTGGCAGTCATGCTCCCCCTGCTGCAGCATACTGCCAGGTTTGCTCCAGTGATGAGGAGGGAGGGGATGATGAGGTCACTGACTCAACGTGGGTGCCTGATAGGAGAGAGGAGGAGGAGGAGGCGGCACATCACCAACGAGGCAGGATGCCCTCCAGGGGCCAGCCTAAGGGCAGCACATTGACTGCATCACACCCCAAAGCTCCACATGTGCAGGGCGCTGCAGTCTCTGCGCGTTATTCAAAAAGTTCTTTGGTGTGGGCCTTTTTTGAGACGAGTGCATCAGATCGCACCACTGCTATTTGCAACATATGTCTCAAGCGTATCTCACGTGGCCAAAACATCTCCCGCTTGGGTACCACATGCTTGACCAGACATATGTTGACCTGCCATGCAGTTCGTTGGCAAGCGTATCTAAAAGACCCACACCAAAGAACAAAGAGGACCTCTCCTTGCTCCTCATCAGCTGAGATTTCCAACCCCACTAGACCTCCAGTCCTCTCTGAGACCTGCACTGAGAGTAATGAAGGTGTAGAATTAGGTGTGTCACAGCCAAGTACTTGTGGGCAATCTGCTTTTGGTACACCGACGTCAGATTGTACCAGGCAAATTTCCCTGCCCCAGCTGCTGCACCGCCGAAAAAAGTTTGCTCCCAGCCATCCACATGCCCAGCGGTTGAATGCTAGCTTGGCAAAATTGCTAGCACTTCAACTGCTGCCTTTTCAGTTGGTAGACTCTGCCCCCTTCCATGAGTTTGTGGAATGTGCGGTTCCTCAGTGGCAGGTACCCAAACGCCACTTTTTCTCACGGAAGGCGATTCCGGCTCTCTACCGGGATGTGGAAGGCAATGTCCATGCCTCGCTGGACAGGGCGGTCAGCGGTAAGGTGCATATTACCGCTGACTCATGGTCCAGCAGGCATGGACAGGGACGTTACCTAAGTTTCACGGCGCATTGGGTGACTCTGCTGGCCGCTGGGAAGGATGCAGGACAAGGTGCAGTAGTGTTGGAGGTTGTGCCACCACCACGCCTCCAAAATGCTAATGATTGTGACACACCTCTCTCCTCCACCCCCTCCTCTTCTTCTTCCTCCATGGCCTCTTCCTCGGAACCAGCGGTGCTCCGTAGTCGTTCAAGGGGCTACGCAAGTACGCAGGCCAAAAGATGCCATGCGGTGCTTGAGCTGGTGTGCTTGGGGGACAGGAGCCACACTGGGGCAGAGGTTCTGTCAGCTCTGCAGGGGCAGGTTCAGAGGTGGTTGACGCCACGCCAACTTAAGGCAGGAATGGTGGTTTGCGACAATGGCACCAACCTCCTCTCTGCCCTCCGACAAATGACCCATGTGCCCTGTTTGGCTCACGTCCTTAACTTGGTGGTGCAGCGGTTCTTGGGCAGGTACCCGGGCTTACAGGATGTCCTGAGGCAGGCCAGGAAAGTCTGTGTGCATTTCCGCCGGTCATATAATGCCAGTGCTCGGCTGACGGACCTCCAAAAGGAGTTTAACCTGCCCAAGTACCGCCTAATCTGTGACATGCCCACCAGGTGGAACTCAACGTTGGCCATGCTGCAGCGGCTGCACACGCAGCAGAGGGCCATCAATGAGTACCTGTGCGACTATGGCACCAGGACAGGGTCAGGGGAGCTTGGTTTTTTTCCCCACGCCAGTGGGCCATGATCAGGGATGCATGCACTGTCCTGTCACCATTTGAGGAGGCCACGAGGATGGTGAGCAGTGACAGTGCATGCATCAGTGACACTGTCCCCCTTGTCCACCTGTTGGAGCACACGCTGCGTGGAATAATGGACAGGGCACTTGAGGCAGAACAGAGGCAGGAAGAGGAGGACTTCCTTAGCTCTCAAGGCCCCCTTTATCCAGACAGTGTTCCTGCGTGCCCGCCGATCACACAGGTAGAGGACGAGGAGGAGGAGGAGGAGGAGGAAGATTGTGTCAGTATGGTGGTGGAGACTTGCACTCAGCATCAGCAGCAGTCTTTAAGGGATCAGTCCCAAGAAACACATGGACTTGTACGTGGCTGGGAGGAGGTGGCTGCGGACGTTGTCGTCCTTAGTGACCCAGAGGACTCCGGACCGAATGCCTCAGCAAACCTACGCTGCATGGCCTCCCTGATCCTGCAAAGCCTGCGTAAGGATCCTCGTATTTGTGGTATCAAGGAGAAGGACCAATACTGGCCGGCAACCCTCCTTGATCCACGTTACAAGGGTAAGGTTGCGTACCTTATCTTGCCATCGCAGAGGGAGCAGAGGATGAAACATCTTCGGGAGGTCTTGCAGAAAGGTCTGTGCAACGCGTTCCCAGAGACTGGGAGGTTACAAACTCCTGTTTCTGGACAACGTGTTGCTGAGGCTTCGGTCAGTCAAAGAAGGAGCGGTGGAGAAGGTGGCCGTCTGACCGATGCGTTCAGACAATTTTTTGGTCCGCAGCCCCAAGGTATGATCGGTTCCAGCAACCATCGCCAGTGTCTGTTTTACATGGTGCAGGAATACCTAGGGGCAAGATCAGACTTGGACACCTTTCCCACCGAAAATCCTCTGGGTTACTGGGTCTTGAGGATGGATCACTGGCCAGAGCTTGCACAGTATGCAATTGAGCTACTGGCCTGTCCTGCATCCAGCGTTCTTTCGGAACGCACATTCAGTGCTGCTGGAGGCGTGGTAACCGATCACAGGGTGCGTCTGTCCACCGACTCGGTCGATCGACTGACCTTCATAAAAATGAATCAGTCTTGGATCACCACCAGCTACCAAGCACCTGATGCTGATGTAACCGAATAATTTTTTTTGAAATCTCAGATCCCTTCAAAGACTGCCTATGCTGATGCTGAGTGACTATCCCTGAGTAATTATCCTCTTCCTCCTCAATCATCACGCTGATAGCTTGTAAGAACATTTTTGGTTCTGGCGCCACCACCAGTGCCTAAGGCACAATTTTTCAGCCCCTGTTTAACAGGGGCGTGTAATTACAATTTTTGATGTAATACTTTGCAGCAGGGCTCGTTCCTGCATTCCAACTAGAGTGTCTGTGAGGGTTTGCAGTGTTGTGGCACCAGCACCAGTGCCTAAGGCCCAATTTTTCTGCCCCTGTCTAACAGGGGCCTGTAATTACAATTTTTGATGCAATACTTTGCAGCAGGGCTCGTTCCTGCGTTCCAACTAGAGTGTCTGTGAGGGGTTGCAGTGTTGTGGCACCAGCACCAGTGCCTAAGGCCCAATTTTTCAGCCCTTGTTTAACAGGGGCGTGTAATTACAATTTTCGATGCAATACTTTGCAGCAGGGCTCGTTCCTGCGTTCCAACTAGAGTGTCTGTGAGGGGTTGCAGTGTTGTGGCACCAGCACCAGTGCCTAAGGCCTAATTTTTCAGCTCCTGTTCAACAGGGGCATGTAATTACAATTCTTGATCTAATATTTCACAGCAGGGCCCTGTGAGGGCTTACAGTGTTGTGGCCACAGCAACACCTAAGGCCCAAATTTCTGCTGAGTATATAGGGCAGGACCCTACTTTCAAACATCTAACTTACAAACGACTCCTACTTGCAAACGGAAGGAGACAACAGGAAGTGAGATGAAATCTACCCCTAGGAAGGGAAATTCTCTCCTGTAAGAGTTATTATGGGAAAAACATTTCTCCTTTCCACTGATGCTTTCCAATCCTTGTTCCACAAAAAAATCCAAATTTTCAAAAAACATTTTTCATTGGGATAAAAAGTGAGGTGAAATCTTCCGAAGAGGAGGAAAGACAGCAAAACAAATGTCACAGGGGTGATAACCCTTCCCTATGTTTTCCAAAAAGCTTAAAAAAAGATTTTTTGGCTGGAGCTAAACACGTTAAAAATGTACCCGTTCAAAATTACAAAGAGATTCTACTTAACAACAAACCTACAGTCCCTGTCTTGTTTGCACCGCCTGTATACTGCTGTTCAGAGTATATAGGGCCTGGTGGCCCCACACCTTTCCTTAATTTGGGTGCGGGGTTCCCCTTAATATTCATACAAGACCCAAAGGGCCTGGTAATGGACTGGGGGGTACCCATGCCGTTTGTCTCACTGATTTTCATCCATATTGCCATGACCCGACATTACATTAAACCCGCAAGCAGTTTTAAATGAGATTTTTTTCCTTTGAAAATGACATTTGGTGCAGGGACTGTTCTAAACACGGGAAACATGCGTCACTTTACAGGCATACTATAGACACCCCCCAGGTACGATATTTAAAGGAATATTTCACTTTTTTTTTTTACTTTAAGCATCATTAAAATCACTGCTCCCGAAAAAACGGCCGTTTTTAAAAGTTTTTTTTGCATTGATACATGTCCCCTGGGGTAGGACCCGGGTCCCCAAACCCTTTTTAAGACAATACCATGCAAATTAGCCTTTAAAATGAGCACTTTTGATTTCGAACGTTCGAGTCCCATAGACGTCAATGGGGTTCTAACGTTCGTGCGAACTTTCGGTCCGTTCGCAGGTTCTGGTGCGAACCGAACCGGGGGGTGTTCGGCTCATCCCTACTTGCTAGCCACAACGGTCCAATGCCAATAAATTAAAAAGTAATAATACTCAGCTGCAGATGCAGATCACGTTCCATAACCGTGCAAATTAGTATAGAGAAATAAGTGCGTTGCGCTAGAATGAATCAAATAAATATATACACCTAAGTGTGAAATTAAAACAAATATGTATCAATCAAATAACCAAAAATCATATGTGACAAATTCATAAAAAATAGCATGTGGGGGGCGTGGCTTGGCGCGCGACGAGGATGGCCGCACACTAACAGAGCTCCTCAGCACACACAGCCGCTCGCAACCTAATGCCCGACCCAGAGCCACCAGATGCTGGGTAAGAAGCTATATTCCACACCTAAATCTCGCCCGAGACGTGGATCGGTGCCCCACTCGGCTTCTACCATAGCGGATATCTTTAAAGCTAAACAGCTTGCCGGCGGCAGCAAAACGAGATCCAAGATGACGCCGGCTCACAACGAGGAGGAGTATAGTGAAGACTCCCAATCGGCTCCGGAGGACTCAGGCAGGGGTAAGTCTCGGCCAGACCACCCCTTAACATACGCCGATATGTCTATGATAGCCACAGACATCAAAGCCACATTTTCAGCCGCCATCACAGACTTGAAGACTAGCATGCTGTCATCAATGAGAAAATGTCGGCGGCAGAGGCCGCGGGAAGACACAGGGACAAGGCCATAGGCAGACTTGAAAAGGCTTCACTGACGCAATCCCAGCACCTTATAAACATGAATAGACACATTGAAGACCTTGATAACAGGGGCAGAAGGTGCAATATTAGGGTGAGGGGGATCCCTGAATCGGTGGAACATGATCAAATAGCCCCAGCTCTCCAGAGGGTGTTCAACAGCCTATTAGACAGACCCGAGGACATGGAAATTGACTTTGTTAGAGCACATAGAGCCTTTAGACCGAAAGGCCCAGACACAGCCCCACCAAGGGATATTATCTGCTGCCTACAACGCTTTGTGCTAAAAGATGAGATAATGCGAAAAGCAAGGAGAAATGAGAGAATTGTCTTTAATGGAGCAATGATCATGCTATTTCAAGACTTATCTCAGATTACCCTGCAAAATAGACGCGCTTTGCGCCCTCTGCTGGAGAAAGTACGGGAAAAAGATCTCAGATACTCATGGCGATTCCCTTTTGCCCTGATGGTCTCATACAACGGTCACCAACACACCCTGCGCACACCCGCTGACCTCCCTGAATTCTGCCACGCTCTGGATTTGGATCAGATCGACCTACCAGAGTGGTATGCTGATTTTCTACAGACACCAATTGAAAGAAGCCCACCGAGTTCACCTTTCTCCACACCTGACAAGAGGTTGTCCAAGAAATCCAAATACAGCAGAAATGGAAACCCCAAACTGGGAACCCCAAGAAGATCCGCAGAAAATGCCAGAAATCAGGAGGATGAATAATGGGCCACCCATACCTCAATTTGTTGTTAGTGCACACTAACGTTTTCACAGTTACTTAGTTCACGTGCACTTTGCAGAAATCCTGCACTTTATGGCTCCCTTATGGATCAGCCTCGAGGGCTTTGGACTTCCCCCTCCGCCCAAAAATTTTGAGGCCCAATGCACTGATGTGCAGCTCCAAAGTTCTTCAGTTGTACTTGTTCTAAGTGTTCACTTTAGGTTTTAACTGATGGCCTGATGTTCTTACAAGACGGATGTTTTTATTTCTCTGAGACAGAAGACAACACCTATAGTGCCTCACACAAATTTTTTCTGTCTGTCCAGGGGGGGCCTTAGCTTAGAAATTTACGTGTGGACTCAGCTCCTGCTATATAAGACCTTCTACCACCTCTACCTGAATTTTAGATTACTATTTGGGTTGGGTATACAGTGGTTCAGTTTTTCTTTTGGTTTATTTTAAGTTAATTTCATTAAGGCTGTGCGTGACTCAACAGAGTTCTTTTTCATACTCAATTTTACACATTTACTTTTGTATTTAGTGTGTCCCCACTTGGTCGTTGACGACTCCCTTCTCCCCCACAGAGTGACCCGGTACCCTGACTACAGGTTTCGGGGCTCACTATTATACCCAGTGGGCTCCCCCTCTGTGGTAGTGAGAGCACTCCCTAGTGAGGGACCCCCCCAGTATTTTATTTGCTCCCTCAATCTACTTTTTTTCTCAATTTTTTTTATTTTTTATTATTATTTATTTATTTTTCGTTTATCTTTTTCTTTTCTTTATCGAGCTCTCTCGTTTGTCTCCTCTACTTCTTTCTCTCTCCCTCTTTATCTCTCTCACTCAACTCTTTACCTTGCTCTCCCCAGATCCGCTCCAACTAAGTCTAAGATTAAGAGCCATTGATATTGGCAAAGTGTTTAATCAGTCTTTTGCAGTTGCCTCCTTACAGAGTGTCCTCGGGGCCACCTCCTCTTGACCTTTCGACATGACCTACTCATCGCTGGGGAAAAACCCTCTGGTAATCTCCCACAACGTCAGAGGACTGAATGTTCCTGAAAGACGCACTTCCCTCCTGAGGGAACTCCAAAAAGGTAGGCCGCAAATTGTCTATTTGCAGCAAACGCATTTCAGGACACATCATGTCCCTAAACTTACGAATTCATACTTTACAAGGGTGTTCCATGCTACTAATAATGATTCCAGGTCCAAAGGAGTATCAATATTGATAGGCAAAAATACACCTTTTGAACTGACTGACCAAATCTCTGATCCCGAAGGTAGGTTCATTTTTCTAAAGGGATCTTTAGGAAACACCCCAGTAACCTTGGCAAATGTGTACTTCCCGAATAAGGCACATGTCACGTTTTGCCAACGAATAGTACGGGAGCTACAGGGATTTGCCACAGGTTGCTTGATTTTAGGTGGGGATTTTAATGTTCCGCTTAACCCCCTAGCAGACACGTCCAATGGGAAAACATGTATCAATTACAAAATACTCAAAAAACTAAAGGCACTGCTCCAATCCCTCCAGTTAGTCGATACATGGCGCTTCCTCCATCCTGAGGATAGGGATTTTACCTTTTTTTCTATCCCACATGCTAGATATGCAAGATTAGATTACCTGTTCATCTCCCAGAGAGACCTCCAATTGGTAAAGGGAGCACATATAGGAAACCAAACGATCTCTGACCACGCACCCATTTCCTTATCGTTGGATTTATTAAATCCACCACAAAAACAACCGACATGGAGACTAAATGCATCTCTCCTGTCTGACCCGTCGCACCTCCCTACACTCACTACTACATTGACTGAGTTTTTCAATTTAAACATCACACCAGACGCAGACCCTCTCATGATTTGGGAGGCCCACAAGTGTACGATTAGAGGAGAGTTGATCAAAATGGGCTCCAAACGTAAGAGAGAAAAAGAACTTACTATTAAAAACCTGATCACACAAATTAATACCCTAGAGACTCTGCATAAACAGTCATTATCCACAGCCACAGCTACACAACTATTAGAAGCAAGGAAGAATCTCCAACAAATGTTGGATTCTAGAGCTAAAAGAACTCTATTCTTTAGACGGAAATTATACTACGAGGCGGGAAACAAAATGGGCAAACTTTTAGCGAGAGCAATAAGGGCACAGACAACTTCTAA
Organism: Lithobates septentrionalis; assembly: GCA_037952835.1. Classification (NCBI taxonomy): domain Eukaryota; kingdom Metazoa; phylum Chordata; class Amphibia; order Anura; family Ranidae; genus Lithobates; species Lithobates septentrionalis. The sequence goes on along the minus strand of JBBDGP010000948.1, from coordinate 907,475 downwards.
TAACATCTCTGGCATTAGAGGGGCAGGTGGTAAAATCGACGTAACATCAGAAGCGATAGCCGACCATTTTCAGGAATATTACACAAAACTTTATAATTTACCACCACAGCACAGAAAACACAATATGACTGACAACAGAACCCAAATCATAAAAGATTACATATTCAAGAGCGGACTCCCAACTCTTCAGGAGTCGGACTCAGCCCTACTGGAGGACCCAATCACCCCAATAGAAATCAACCAAGCCATCAAACACTTAAAAAATGGCAAAAGCCCGGGACCGGACGGTTATTCCGCCATTTATTATAAAAACCTTTTTGAACATCCTTACGAACCCCCTTGCGACTGCCTTGAACTCCCTGTCCTCTCCTAGAGAGGTGACACCAGACTTTCTCTCGGCCCACATTACGGTGATACCGAAGGCAGGAAAAGATCCGTTGGAATGTCCTAGTTATAGGCCCATTTCCCTGTTAAACTTGGATGTTAAATTATTCGCTAAGATTCTCGCTACGAGATTGAGTCCACTACTGCCGGATCTGATTGATCTGGAACAAGTTGGCTTCATACCTGGAAGAGACGCTAAAGACAATGTCACTAAAGCGCTCCTTCTTATACACGCAGCAAAGACACGGGATATCGAGGGCCTTCTCTTGTCCACGGACGCGGAGAAGGCCTTCGATAGAGTGGCGTGGGATTTCATGAAGGCGGTGTGCCGCCATGTGGGTCTGGGCCCGCACATGCTTTCTTGGATATCAGCATTATATCAAAATCCCAAGGCGCAATTAAAAATCAATGGTATACTTTCTAAACCTGTACACATAGCGAATGGAACTAGGCAGGGGTGCCCGTTGTCACCCCTGCTGTTCATCCTAACTTTAGAACCCTTCATTAGAACGATTAAGCAAAATTCCGCAATATCCGGATTTCGGATCGGGGACAGGGAGTTTAAGCTGGCAGCTTATGCGGATGATCTTTTATTTTTTCTTACAAACCCTACTGTTTCCTTACCTAACTTAACGAAAGAATTTAACACTTACGGGTACATCTCTAATTTAAAAATAAATTATTCAAAATCAGAGGCACTTAACGTTACTCTTCCGGACAGCCTGCTCCATCTAACCACCTCCAATTCTCAGTTTTGATGGGTCCCCAATGCACTTAAATATCTGGGAGTATGGCTTACCCCCCAACTCCAGAACACGTTTGAAAAGAATTTTCCTCCACTCCTGAAGAGTTGTGAAAAGGACCTTAGGGACTGGCACCTGGACTTTCTATCTTGGTTTGAACGGGCAGCTATTATTAAAATGATTATACTGCCCAGGTTTTTATACCTAATGCGCACCCTGCCAGTCAGAATCCCTTCCGCCTTTTTTCGCTCATTGAACTCTATAATTTTGCGTTTCCTTTGGAAGCAAAAGAAACCTAGATTTAGGTTACCATGGCTAACAAAACCTAAAGACTTAGGGGGGATTAACCTACCTAACTTTAAGCATTATTATTACGCTTCACATTTAGCCAGAGTGATAGATTGGCACTGCCATGGCCACATGAAGGATTGGGTCACCCTGGAGGGAGAGTTAAATTCCCTAGCGCTACAATACTCCCCGTGGATCCCTTGGATTAGCTGCCCACCGAACGTACGCAAACACCCTCTAACTGGCATCACACTGGAGATTTTACACTCACTTTCCAATCGCCACCTTATCACTACAGATGTAAGCCCTCTGACCCCACTAAAAGACAACCCAGATTTTGAGCCAGGACTTCAGAATAAACTGTTCCAACCCATAACTCAGAACGCACCCCCCTTACTAGCAGTTGACTGTTTTACTGATGGCAGATTTAAAGATTGGACTGTATTAAAGTCCGAAAATAACCTACCCCATCTAAGACAATGGTCTTATTTCCAGTTAAGAAGTTACCTAACCAAGCACAGACATAAGGGGAATTTCCTTAGACCTCTTACGGACCTGGAATCGGTTTGCCATAGTAGGACCCCTTTGAACGGAGCAATCTCATTCACATATGCATGGCTGCAACACCCCAAGAGCACTGAGGATGATGGTCACAGGAGGAGGTGGTCGGAAGAGTTGGGAGAGGATATCTCAGATAAACAATGGAGGTATGCATGTATTTTTGCTCATAAAGGTTCCATAAACGCTAAATCACAGGAGACGAGTTACAAACTGCTGATGCATTGGTACAACACACCGGATAAATTACATAAGTGGAACCCGCAGAAGTCAGAATCTTGCTGGAGATGTCAGGGGGAGATAGGTACATTGGCCCATGTCTGGTGGCACTGTCCTCCCATCGCAAACTTTTGGTCTAAAATCAGGGATCTGATTAAAAAAATTACTGAAACCAGAATAAATCTTACCGCAGCTTGCTGCCTTTTACACGTAACGAATCTCTCATTTAAACGGTACAAGCACTCATTGACTAAGCACCTTCTTAATGCAGCCAAATCCTTGATCCCGTTACATTGGAACTCCGCGAGAGTTCCTTCTACAGCAGAATGGTTGCGTAGGGTAGGGGAGATTTGCGAAATGGAGGACACGCTGGCACAGGACAAGGGCCACATTGAAAGGTTTCATAAGACCTGGCAACCTTGGTTCACCTTTAAATACTCACAGGACTTCAACGTTGTCATGGCACAGAATTCTGTTTGACTCTTCTTGGTTTTTTCACCCAGAGGAGTCTGCACTAAATCCCTACAGATTCCGGTAGATACCAAGTGAAATAAATGTATTCCCCCAGTCCCCCCCCCCCCCCTCCCTCTTGCTGCCTCTTCCACCTTTTTTTCTCTTTTTCCTTTTTTCCTTTTCTCTTCCTTTTCCTCTTCTCCTCTTTGTTTTGTTTTCTTTCTCCTTTTTATCCTTATATTTTTTTATATTAAGATGAAAGTAATGTTTACATGGGATGACAAAACAAGTTAACCATTGAAGATTGTTACAATGTATGCTGCTTAGTTATAAAAGAGCGGTAATTACCTTTCCCTAGGTTATAGCATGGGATCATATGTTTGCCCCATAACTAACATTCGGAATGAAAATACTCAGTCAACTTCTAATTTAGTTTATCAGATTATATCCCATAAGTAACGGTATCCTGATAATAACCATTTGGAAGTCACTGTAATTTCACCTACTGCTTTGAATGTTTGTCTACTACTGTAACTTATTTGTTAAGCAATATACTTCTGTTGCTATGTATGTTTATACTTTCATTTCCAATAAAACAAAATGATTTATAAAAAAAAATAGCATGTGGCAAATTCATATAAAACTGCAATAAAGTGCAATGTGCATAAGATATATCAGCAAATACATAGTGCATATCATAGATAAGAAAGTGCCCAGTGCTTTTTTACGGTATCACACTATTTAGTCTTTTCTTATTTATGGTTTGGAGCTGCATTTGAACCAGGCTGGAGATCGGCACCTGAGAAACAGTATAGAGCCCGGGGGTGGCTCCAAAGCATGATTTGACACAGCTAGCCACTGTGTCACACGCTCTGAGGTGAGCGCAACAACTTGGGGGGAGTGCACCTGAGCATGGTTTTGCAGCACCTAATATTGGATGAGCATGCTGGATGACACCATATATGGACACTGTTACACTTATTGAATTTGGCATTTATTGTTTTGATTCCTTGTTCTATCACAGAGAAATATTTAACAGGACTATTTGATATTTAAGTTGAGCACTGGGCACTTTCTTATCTATGATATGCACTTTGGATTTGCTGATATTTCTTATGCACATTGCTTTTTTTCTGCAGTTTTATATGAATTTGCCCCATGCTATTTTTATGAATTTGTCACATATGATTTTTGGTTATTTGATTAATACATATTTGTTTTAATTTTACACTTAGGTGTATATATTTATTTGATTCATTCTAGCGCAACGCACTTATTTCTCTAAGCTTTGGGAGAATGGTAAGTCTGGAGCACGGCAGTACAGAGACTCTCTGGGACAAAGCAGCGGTCACAAGGTTTCTCAGGAGGAGCATGGACCTGAGCAGCAAGAATTTTGTCACCCAAAGGAGAAGTGAGACTGGTGTGAACCGTAGCCAGAATACAATCAGGAGGAATCACAGGAACCGGAACCGACTCCAACTTGGAAGTGGAGGAAAAATTGGCATGACAAAGTCTCAGCTCTTACATTCTTAGTACCAGGTAAGAATGAGACAATGTAATTGAAACTAGACAAGAAAAGAGCCCATCACGCCGTTCTGGGAGAGAGGCGTTTAGCCTCAGACAAGAATGGGAGATTCTTATGATCAGTAAGAATGAGAACAAGCACAGTGGTACCTTCAAGGAGATATCTTCATTCTTTCAGGGGTAAAATGATCGCTAACAGCTCTCTGTCACCAATCTCGTAATTGCACTCCTCAGATGACAATTTCTTGAAAAGTAGTCACAAGGATGCATAGTGCTCTCAGAGGTAGGACGTTGAGACAGAAGGGCGTCAACTCCAGTCTCAGAGGCATCAACCTCAAGGATAAAAGGTAACATAGGATCAGGATGTGCCAACACAGGAGCAGAAACAAAGGCAGCCTCGAGACTCTCAAAGGCCTTAATGGACTCCGGAGACCAACTCTGTGGGTTACCGTCCTTTCTGGTCATATCAGTCAGGGGCTTTACCAGAGACGGGAAGTTATGAATAAACTTCCGATAATAGTTGGCAAAGCCAAGAAAACGCTGCAGAGGTCATAAACCCACTGGTCGGGGCCACTGTAGGACTGCAGGAAGTTTCTCTGGGTCCATCGAAAAAACAGTAGTAGAAATTACATAACCCAGGAATTTAACCTGTTCATGATGGAATTCGCACTTCTCCAATTTACAATAGAGATTGTTCTCTCTTCATTTCTGAAGCACACGACAGACATCTGTGTGGTGGCTCTCCAGGGACTTGGAAAATATGAGGATATCGTCAAGATAAACCACTACATATAACTGCAACAAATCTCGGAGGACATCGTTAATAAACTCCTGGAAAACTACCGGGGCGTTACAAAGGCCAAAATGCATTATGAGGTACTCATAATGGCCTGTTCTGGTATTAAACGCAGTTTTCCACTCGTCGCCCTCCTTAATCCTCACGAGATTGTATGCCCCTCTCAAATCAAGTTTTGAGGCGGTCAAATAACTCCGTAATCCACGGAATCAGATAGGCATTCTTAATTGTAAAACGATTGAGAACCCTATAATCAATACAAGGTCTCAGTTCACCATTCTTCTTCATCACAAAGAAGAAACCAGCACCAGCAAGAGACGAGGATTTGCGGATGAAACCTCGAGAAAGTGCGTCTGCAACATACTCCTCCATGGCCTTATCCTCCAAGACTGACAAAGAGTAAACACGGCCATGAGGGGGTATGGCACCAGGGTGAAGGTCAATTGCACAATCATACAACCGGTGTGTAGGCAAACTAAAATCGTGGTATTCCTCCGGCAAGGAGGAGCGTGAAGAGGTGTACAGGACCTTGGCTACCTTCTGGAAGCATGTCTTACTGCATTGTGGCGGCCAGGAGAGAACCTCAGCACAGAGCCAATCAAAAGAGGGATTGTGCCTCTGAAACCAAGGATAACCAATAACCAGCGGAAACTTGGGTGTGGAAATAACTTAGAATTGGATTATCTCATGGTGAAGAGCACCTACGGCCATGGACAATGGAACAGTCTCATGAGTCACATGGGCAGGCTGTAGAGGTCTCCCGTCAAGAGCCTCAATGGCAAGTGGAGTGTCACGCAGCTGCAGTGTAATTGAGTGCTTCGATACAAAGACAGCATCAATGAACAGGCCTGCAGCCCCAGAGTCGATTAGAGCCTGTATCTTGATGGATGACTCAGCCCAAGAAAGGGTAAGTGAAACCAGGGGCTTATCCTTCTGGATAACTGGGAACGAAACAACGCTACCTAAGGTCTGTCTGTGACAGGACCTCAAGGTTCGGGTGTTCCCTGGACGGGTAGGACAAGACTTCAAAAAGTGACCTGCCTGGCCACAATAAAGGCACAATCTCTCCCTCCTCCTAAGGGTTCTCTCATCCGAAGAAAGACGCTTGAAGCCCAAGTGCATGGGTTCATCTTCATAGACCGACTCGGTACCAGGAGGCATGGGAGGTGAGGGAGGCAAGGATGGGACTGAAAAGTTTGGAAACAAATGTACGGGAGGCTTCCGCAAGTGCTCCTTAAAAGGGAGTCTGGAGTCAATGAGGATGGCAAACCTGATTAACTTCTCCAGCTCAGTGGATTTATCTTGGGCTGCTATCTCATCCTTGATGATATCCTAGAGACCATGAGAAAAAGCAGCCATGAGGGCCTCATTGTTCCAAGCAACCTCTGCTGCCAGAGTAGGAAATTCAATGGCATAATCGGCAACAGTTCTCGTACTCTGTTTGATGGTCATGAGGCACTTGGCAGCAGAAGTGAAGCGTGCGGGAACGTCAAACACCCTTTTAAAAGAAGACACAAACTCAGGGTAACTCAAGACAACAGTATTTTGCATCTCCCATAGAGGGTTTGCCCAGGCCAAGGCTCTCTTAGAAAGCAAACATATAACAAAACCTACTTTGCTTCTGTCCATGGAAAACGCCTGGGACAGCATCTCAAAGTATATCTCAACCTGGTTGAGAAACCCTCTGCATTGGACTGGATCACCCCAAAATCGCTGGAGAAGCAGAATGGAACCAGACATGTCTCTTATAGAGGTAATACTTGAGGCGGGTGCCTGCACAGAGACTGGAGCAGCAGCAGGGACGGCCTGCAACACAGGTTGTATTGGAGCAGCCACATTGGGAGATTCCAGGTGAGCTGTGCGACTCAGGAGCATTTGAAATGCCATGGCAAACTGATCCATGCGGTGATCCTGCTCATTCAATCTGGAAAAAAATATTACCAACAAGTGGATTGACCGCATCTTCTGAATTCATGACCTTCTCCTACTGTCAGAAACCATGAATCAGACTGAGACAAAAGTACAGTTAAATCACACTTGTTTAATAATAATAAAAAAAGGTAAACAGAGTAAACTTAGTCAAAACTTAGCCAGAGTTCAGGAACCCGGAATGGATAGTCAAGCAAAAAGGTCAGGGAGCCAGAGATGAGCGTAGTAGAACAGCAAGCAGGATCTGGAGCCAGAAGGAATGTCAGCCAAGCAAGTCTTTAACAGGAACACAGGAGAGCGTCTCTAGAGATGTGACTAAGGTGAAGGCAGAGATCATCTGGACTGGACGGCTTAAGTAGGCAGGACTGACAAGCAGGAAATCATCAACAGGTGAGTCACTAAGGAGAGATAGGATCTGGCAATTAGCTGACAGCTGAGTGGCCAGCTTTGAGAAGGAAGGGCTGAGCCCAGCCCTATCACTTTGCTCACTGAGGTGCTGCTCCCACCTTGGGCATAGATAAGTTGGGGATAAGGGGGTCCAACTCCAAGGCCAAGGATGCTGAATGGGCTATACTAGAATTTCTGCAGTGGAACACCTTAGACAGTACTCTTTGGATCCTCCTTCTTGTTATCTAGCAATTCAGTGATGGTTCCCACATACACCACTCTGCCAAAACCTCAGACTCCCCTCACAAAGAAAGGCAGGGCTATGAACTGCTAAAGTTTTGGCCAAGGCGAGCAGCATCAGCTTTTTTCCTATGTTTGGTTGGTGGGATCAGTTTCAGTGTGCAGCCAGATTGGGGTACAGTGGGGTACAATAATATTGCGGCTGGACCTGGTAGGCTACAGCCACCCCTGGGCCAGATAGAGGCAGGTGATGGCAGCGGGTTCTGAAGGCAGTCACTGTAACCCCTTCTCTCCCAGAAGCTCAGATTGGTCCCTAGCCAGCTCTTACAACTTTTACTTGTTTTGTGCTGCGTGCTGTGCATATGTTCTGCTGTGAGCGAGATCGCAGCTCACATTATTGTATGATGGGACATTTTTTTTTATTTGTGATCTCATGGGCATTCATGTTGTTATATACCTAGTGCACTGTTTTGCCGTGTACACACGATCGCACATTCCGACATCAAAATCTATGTTTTTTTCCGATGTTGGCTTAAACTTGTCTTGCATACACACGGTCACACAATGTTGTCGGAAATTCCGAACGTCAAGAACGTGGAGACGTACGACGGCACTAGAAAAGGGAAGTTTACTACCAAGTGCGCCACCCTTTGGGCTCCTTCTGCTAATCTCGTGTTAGTAGAAGTTTGGTGAGAGATTTGCGCTTTTCAGCCTCATGCTTTTCAGATTGTTACTGCTCTTCAGTTTGTGCTTGTGGGTTCGTATCTGTTCTTCAGTGCATGTAGTCAGTTCGCATTTGTTTGTCGGTGCGCATTATTATTATTATAGTACGTATTTGATTTTCAGTGATTTCTTGTCTGCTCGTTTCTGTACTCGTCATAGATTTACGTACTCATTGTAGATTTCGTACTGTGCGGGGGCTTGGTGTTGGGGTTCTTGCTTTGACCTAAGCCCAGTGAGGAGGAGGGTGAGGAGGAGGGTGAGAAGGAGTTCATGGACGAAGAATTGGTTGCTCCAGCGTGATCAATTCTCTCACATGTCTTTGTTGCGGGAGATCCATGAGAATAATCCTGACGATTTCAGGAATTTTCTCCAGATGACGGCAAAGCCACCATTTGTTGGCTTTGCTGTCCCCTTATATTAGCAGGCAGGACACCTGCTTGTGGCAAGCCATCACTCCTGAACAGAGGCTAGTCGCCACATTGCGGTACTTGGCGACGGGGAGAAGTCTGCAGGACAGCAAGTTCTCCACAGGCATCTCCTCCCAGGCTTTGGGTATCATTATTCCAGAGACCTGTTCTGCCATCATTCAGGTCCTGCAGAAGGACTATATTAAGGTAAGATTTCTCCTTTAACATCACATTATATGTATTTAATGCTTGCTAATGTATTGTATTTCTTTCATCATTCCTTAATTACCATGATTGTAATATGCTGTGAATGTCCCCTTTGTTCTCATGCATGCTGGAAGCTTTTAAATTTCCTTTTTTGTCCTTCATGCATATTTTCCTTCACTAACCTCCCCAGCATGCTATCCTGGGCCCATACACACCTAGCCTAATCACTAGGGATGAGCCGAACAGCCCCCTGGTAACCAGAACATGCGAACAGGCAAAAAATTTGTTCAAACACGCGAACACCGTTAAAGTCTATGGGACACGAACATAAATAATCAAAAGTGCTCATCTTAAAGGCTTATATGCAAGTTATTGTCATAAAAAGTGTTTGGGGACCTGGGTCCTGCCCCAGGGGACATGGATCAATGCAAAAAAAGTTTTAAAAACGGCCGTTTTTTCGGGAGCATTGATTTTAATAATGCTTAAAGTGAAACAATATAAGTGTAATATTCCTTTAAATTTTGTACCTGGGGGGTGGCTATAGTATGTCTGTAAAGGGACGCATGTTTCCCGTGTTTAGAACAATCTGACAGCAAAATGACATTTCAAAAGAAAAAAAGTCATTTAAAACTACTCACGGCTATTAATGAATTGCCGGTCCGACGATACACATAAAAGTTCATTGATAAAAACGGCATGGGAATTCCCCACAGGGGAACACCGAACCAAAATTTTAAAAAAAATTGACCTTTGGGGTCCCCCTAAATTCCATACCAGGCCCTTCAGGTCTGGTATAGGCATTAAGGGGAACCCGGCCAAAAATTTTTAAAAAATGGCATGGCGTCCCCCTCAAAATCTGTACCAGCCCTTCAGGTCTGGTATGGATTTTAAGGGGAACCCCGCGCCAAAAAAAAAAAAGTGGCGTGGGCCCCCCCCAAAAATCCATACCAGACCCTTATCCGAGCACGCAACCTGGCAGGACGCAGGGAAAGAGGGGGGGACGAGAGAGCGCCCCCCTCCTGAACCGTACCAGGCCACATGCCCTCAACATTGGGAGGGTGCTTTGGGGTAGCCCCCAAAACACCTTGCCCCCATGTTGATGGGGACAAGGGCCTCTTCCCCACAACCCTTGCCCGGTGGTTGTGGGGGTCTGCGGGTGGGGGGCTTATCGGAATCTGAAAGCCCCCTTTAACAAGGGGACCCCCAGATCCCGGCCCTCCCCCCTGTGTGAAATGGTAAGGGGGTACAAAAGTACCCCTACCACTTCACAAAAAAACTGTCAAAAATGTTAAAAATGACAAGAGACAGTTTTTGACAATTCCTTTATTTAAATGCTTCTTCTTTTTCTTCTTATTGTTTCACTTTAAGAATTATTAAAATCACTGCTCCTGAAAAAACGGCCTTTTTAAAAACTTTTTTTTGCATTGATCCATGTCCCCTACACCCATGTACCCAGGCCCCCAAACACTTTTTATGACAATAACTTGCAAGCCTTTAAATTTAGCACTTTTGATTTCTCCCATAGACTTTTAAAGGGTGTTCCGCGGCTTGTGAATTTGCCACAAACACCCCAAATTGTTCGCTGTTCAGCGAACTCAAAGCTCATTCCTACTAGTCACTTAACAATGTATTTTGTCAGCTCCATAGTACTGCTTTACCCTAAACACCCCTAAAATGTGTACAAATGTTATTTGTGTCCTTAAATTCATGCAGAGTTCCAGAGGCTTTTTTTTGGGGTTCCAAAATCCTTTTGAACCCTCCCTCCCTCCAACCGCTAAGTCAACCGATACCAATCCTCTATCTGTTGACTTTGCCAAACCCATACACACTATACCTACCTCTTTTGTGGTCATATTTATGGATGAATTCACCAAAGCATGTAGTGAAAGGGCCTGCCTGAATATTTTCAAATGGTACTGTTTAAAGTTTTGTTCTCCTACTATCTTGATAGGTAATTGCATAATGTAAAAAAGTGCTTTAATTTGTACAGTGTGTATTCATATTTTTGTATTACGACACTTCTTAACCTGTCCAGTGGGCTGCCAATAGTGTAAGTAAGGAGGGGCTGGCCAAAGTAACACACATTATGTATGCATTCAGCTCTCAATGAAGTGGAGAGGATTACCTGTCCAAATCATCTCCCCCCTTAAAATTTTTACAATGGGCCATCAGAGGGGGTGAGGCATCTGATAAGTGGACTTTCTCTTTTTGTCTTTAAATACTCCTTCAAATAAATGTTAATACTGATTTTGGCCAAGAATGTTTGTGTCTAATCTGCTTGCAATGTTTATGTGCAAAATTACATTTTTTTTCTTGTTTGACTCCACAGTTTCCTTCAATGCCACAGGAATGGCATCCCAGTTCCCATGTGGCATCCCAGTTTGTCCAGTGGTGGGACTTTCCCAACTGCGGAGGGGCAATAGATGGGAAGCATGTCCACATCGTCCCATCCCCCAACTCGGGGTCATACTATTGTTATTACAAGGGATTTAATAGTATTGTGATGTTGGCGGTGGTGTCGGCGACATATGAGTTCCTGTATGTGGACATGGGGAAGAATGGCCGGATGGTGGAGTCACTGGGTGATGTTGACCACGCCCCCTAAAACGTCACAGTCCCAGCATGCCCAGGGACTGTGACATCAAAAGGGGGCGGGGTCTCCGCCTATATAAGTCACAACGCAGCCCTCGGAGAGCAGTCCAGCCGGAGAGAGCGTTGTGTCAACATCTGGGGAAGAGAAGACAAGAAGACAAGAAGCCCAGAAGCCCAGAAGTCCGGACCTCTGCTGGCAAGAGAGCTACCTGAAGACAGCGGAGGAGCCGGCCGAAGAACTGGAACACCGGGAGAAGAGAGCAGAGAAGAACCAACCGGACGCCGGGAGAAGATGAAGCGGAGGGACCCCCGAAGCCGGAAGAAGACCCCCGAAGCCAGAGGAAGATCCCCCCCCCCCGGAGCTGTTTAATAAAATATTTTAAAAACCTGTGTAGTGTGTTTTATTACTTACACTTTTTCCCTAGGTGAATGGGTAGGGGTACCATTTACCCCATACTCATTCACATAGGGTGGGGGGCCGGGATCTGGGGGCCCCCTTATTAAAAGGGGCTCCCAGATTCCGATAAGCCCCCCGCCCGCAGACCCCGACAACCAACGGCCAGGGTTGTCGGGAAGAGGCCCTTGTCCTCATCAACATGGGGACAAGGTGCTTTGGGGTGGGCGGGCCCCGCAGGGCGCCCCCCTCCCCCAAAGCACCCACCCCCCATGTTGAGGGCATGCGGCCTGGTACGGTTCAGGAGGGGGGGGGCGCTCGCTCGTCCCCACCCCCTTTCCTGACCGGCCAGGCTGCGTGCTCGGATCGGGGTCTGGTATGGATTTTAGGGGGGACCCCACGCCGTTTTTTCGACGTAGCGGGGTTCCCTTTATAATCCATACCAGACCTAAGGGCCTGGTATGCCCCACGCTCGCCGCAATAGGAAGATTTGTTTTTCCTATTGCAGCGAGCGCGAGATGCAATACCCTGCCCTCGTGTCGTATCTGGTCCGTCGGACCAGCATACACACGAGCGGGCTTTCCGTCAGACCAGCACACACACGAGCGGACTTTCCGCCCGAAACTGAGTCCGACGTAAAGATTTAAAACTTTTTTCAAATCTAGGTCCGGCGGGCTTTTGGGAAGAAGTCCGCTGGAAAAGTCCGCCGCCGCCCACACACGGGCGGATTGTCCGGCACACTCTGGTCCGCCGGACCAAGTATGCCGGAAAGTCCGACCGTGTGTACGCGGCATAAGAAAAGGGTTTTTGAACAAACCAACATCTTTGGTGTATAACATATTTTTTTTCACATTAAAAATATCCTTTTTTTGGTTAAACAGGCATGTTTCAAACCATAACATACACAACTCAGGAACTTACAAAGTTCAACTTTGATAAAGTGAAGGCAATATCAGACATTAGTATGTCCAAACTGTGTTGATCTTGCCTTCATCAGATGTGGTGATGTCACCCCTGTAAAAGCCAAATTTTGAACATGCACACAAATTGTGATTCAAACTGTGGATTTCCCTCCTGATCCCATGCCTAATAGCAACATGTGCTAGCTCCCATCATGGGGGATCAATGGACGTGTTTTGGGGGTGCAACCCCTTCCTCTCACCTACTTGAGTTGCGAGGAAGGGGTTGCACCCACAAAACATGTACATTGACATCGCGTGATGGCAGATAGCACAGGTTGACACAAATTTGGCTTTTAAAATACTTTAAAACTTGTTTTAAAGTATTTTTGTTTTAAAATACTTTAAAACTTGTTTTTAAAAGCATAAATACACAATAAAATGGTACAATTTTTGTGTGTTTTATATTCTGCCTAAAACATCAATGACGTTCTTCATTTTTTGTTGAACATCATTGATGTTTTCCTTTATATTTTCTAAATCACGATTGCACCCCATTATCTCCCTGATCTGGGAACTTTCACTTTTCACGAAATGAGATTCTTCTTCCACAACATCCATGTCACCTAAAATAAAAAAAAAAAACACACCATGTATTATAAATATGCAGTCATACATCTATTACCTGAAGCTGTGGTCTCAGACACTCACCTGTTGTGGTGACTATTTCGCCCACTTCATAAACCTCTCCTTCCTCCACATCCTCTGCTTGTGGTTTTGGGATTTCCCCTTCTTTAGGAGGTGGGGGGTCCCTGGTGTCCTCAGATGTCCCGAGTTTTTTCTCCCCTATGTTTATAAAAAAAAGGTATACTTAGCACAAAGATATTTGATGGCAGAAATAGGAATATGAAACATTGCTTGGAAGTATTGTACAATTGTCTGTTTTGGCAGAGTTCCAAGCTGAAGACATTTTTATTTCCTTTCTAAAGCTGGAATACTTACCTTTTTTGTTAAAGTTTCACACATGGAGACACGCCTAGTATCCACTGGAGCACCTGTGTAGGACACCCTAAAAAGTTTGTTCTGGTGTCCCACACTAGTGCTCCTGCATACAGATGTGTAAACGGCTGCTGAGTGTCCTCTCCTTACACTGAATCAAGTTTCCATTTCATTCTAGTTACAAACCCATCTAGACAACAAACATATTTTAATACAAATAGGCCGGAACAAATGTAGTTAACCTGTATCTGCCAAAAACATCTTATAAGTGGGTGAACAAACGATGTTTCCTACGACCAATTACTGTGCCCATGAACATGAATGTTGCCATTTTAAACTATACAACATTAAAGAAAAGCACATGGAGCAGCATGCAAGTAATAATAATTATAGGAACACACGACAAAAACTTACTTTTTAGAAGCAAGTTCCTGATCTTTCTGTACTGATCGCACTCCCTCAATTTCAGGTCTGACCATCGTTTCCTCAGTTGATCCTTGGATCATCGTACCCAAAAATTCCTGTGCAGACTTTTCACAACTTTAGTCATGATCTTGGCCTTTCTCACATTTGGATTTAGGTAAGGTCCATACTTCCCATCATAGTCGGCCCTCTTCAAGATGTCCACCATCTCTACCATCTCTACAAAGGACCAATTTGGGGCCTTAAAGCTTCTCCGGGATCGGAACGTTCGGGCTTTTGTTATTGCTGCTGCTGTCTGCATGCACCTGCTGTGTCTCCGCCATGTGCTCTCCCCACTGCGTTGAAAGACAAGGGGCGGCTAATACACTAGAAAGAACATCAGGGGCGGGCGGAGTTTCACACATGCGCAATGTATATAAGGCGTAACATGCGTGCGTCGTACGTACGATCTGTGAGCGGAGGAAGGAGTAGCGGAAGCGACGATCATCATAATGAAGGTACAATTTTAAGTTGGTGCATCAGTGGCCTATACTGCTTAGAGATTAAGGCCTATATTGGGTCAAGATTATGAGAGTTTTGCCTGACATTAGGGTTTGTCTTGTGTTTTGTCTTGAAGAGAAAATGGATCCCTTCAATGATAGGGAATTTCTAGCAATATTCATTGATATGTTCAGGGAGCTTCCCTGTCTGTGGCAGCTGAACCACCCGTTTTTTAATAAGCAAACAAAGAGACAGGCATCGCTGGAGAAACTGCTTGAATTTGTGAAGCCGATGATTCCCACAGCAGACATCAAGTATTTGATGTCCAAAATTGGTGGCATGAGGAGCACTTATAATAGGGAGCGCAAGAACGTCCAGGATTCCCTGAGATCAAGAGCAGCAGATGACGTTTATGTACCCAGGCTGTGGTACTATGACAGACTGCATTTTCTGTCAGACCAGAGTGAACCCAGGCCAGTACTCTCCAGTCTTCCTTCAACGCTTCCTTCCCCCCCAGCTGAGGCTTCCGATGACCAACCTGGGCCTTCCAGGCAGCAACATGTGGAGGAGCCCATCTTGAGTCAGGTATAGCATTCTTAAAAATATTTCTGGTTGTCAAATTAATGATGTTAAATAGATGTTATTTTTGATCACTAATTTATGATTTCACAAAGTGTTTTACATATCAATAGACAGTAGTAGACAAAAATGATTGTGACAACAATGAAAAATGCTGGGGTCAGAATGATAGTCGTTTCTATTTATTAACATTCAATTTGCAACAGTCATGAGCTGAAAATTGTGTGTGATTGCTGAACAAAAAACTAAAACTGTCCCTTTTTCATACACAGGAAAGCCTCAGCCAGGCAGTGGAAAGTGGCAGCCAGGAGGTGGCCAGGCCCATTAGCCTGCTCGAATCCCAGGTCCCTCCCCTCAGCATTCCAACAAAAAGTCCCAGGAAGAGGAGTAACCTGGAGGAGGCTGCAATTGGCCTATTTCGCAAGGCTACTGCGGCCCTCAGAACCCCCCCAATAATCAAGAGGAATATGCCTACATGGCAGCCTGCAAAATGCAGGAAATTGGAGGAGGGCCAATGCCTTTTATGTGAGTATCTGATCTTACATGCCCTAAATAAGGGGTTGAGGGGCGAACTCACAAACCAAAGCCACGTGCATTCAGACGAAAACAAATGCACATGTCTATTTTTTAACCAAAAATATGTAGAAGAATATATATCAGCCTAAACCGATGAAGAAATTATTTCTTTTTTTACATTTTGCGGATATTTATTACAGCAAAAAGTAAAAAATATTGCACAAAAAATAAAAACCGCAGAGGTGGTCAGAAAGGGGGTAAAATCTTCCGGGGCTGAAGTGGTTAACCACCAATCTTTGTATTCCTCCCTTGCAGCACCAAAATGGCTTTCACACAAAGTTGATCTCCTATTCCAGACCCGTACTGACCACATCAACCTTCGCAGGTTAATTCACCATATTACACATTACCCCGGGCTCATACTTAAAATGTTTTTATATTAATTGTTTGATTGCACCATTTTGACACTTTGGGGATGATTTACTAAGATGAATGCGCTGCGCCAGTTCATACATTAATTGGTGCGCTGGAAAGTCATTAACCGAACGTGCGCACTTTGAAGTGCAAATAACGATAATAAATACCTGCGTATGTAAACTGCAACTGTCGTTAGGGTATCTGCAGTTTTCTCATTGTTAATAGCGCAATCCCAATCCAATTGGTTAATTTCCTCTAATTGGACGTGTCTTGTTAGGCAATTGGTAGGTGTTCTAAGTTAATTAATCCTTTTGATGCCAATCTCATTCCTATCACTTCTAATATATTTTTGAAATGTTTTTTTTTCTTATTTTACCCAAATCTTTCAATACATTACAAGGAACAGAGAAGTGTTTCTAAACCCAATAAACGTATATTTTCAGATTTACGTTTATTTACTTAAAGATTTATTTATTTAAAGATTTTGATCTTTAAAGGTGACTAGGGATGAGCCGAACACCCCCCCCCCCCCGTTCGGTTCGCATCCAGAACATGCGAACAGGAAAACAATTTGTTCGAACACGCGAACACTGTTAAAATCTATGGGACACGAACATGAATAATCAAAAGTGCTCATTTTAAAGGCTTATTTGCAAGTTATTGTCATAAAAAGTGTTTGGGGACCTGGGTCCTGCCCCAGGGGACATGTATCAATGCAAAAAGAAGTTTTAAAAACGGAGGTTTTTTAGGGAGCAGTGATTTTAATAAAGCTTAAAGTGAAACAATAAAAGTGAAATATTCCTTTAAATTGCATACCTTGGGGGTGTCTACAGTATGTCTGTAAAGTGGCACTTTTTCCCCGTGTTTAGAATAGTCTGACAGCAAAATGATATTTCTAAAGAGAAAAAAGTCATGAAGTAATAGCTGCTATAGTGAATTGTCGGCTATAGTGAATTGTCTATGGGAGAAATAAAAGTGCTAATTTTAAGGGTTAATGTGCAAGTTATTGTCATAAAAAGTGTTTGGGGACAGGGTCCTGCCCCAGGGGACATGTATCAGTGCAAATAAAAACGGACGTTTTTCCGGGAGCAGTGATTTTAATAATGCTTAAAGTGAAACAATAAAAGTGTAATATTCCTTTAAATTTTGTACCTGGGGGGTGTCTATAGTATGCCTGTAAAGGGGCGCATGTTTCCCGAGTTTAGAACAGTCTGACAGCAAAATGACATTTCTAAAGGAAAAAAAGTCATTTAAAACTACTCGCAGCTATAATGAATTGTCAGTCCAACAATACACATAAAAGTTCATTGATAAAAACACAAGGGAACCCCAAACCAAAATTTTTTTTAAAAATGCGTGGGGGTCCCCCTAAATTCTATACCAGGCCCTTCAGTTCTGGTAAGGATATTAGGGGGAACCCGGGGCCAAAATTTTAAAAAAATGGCGTGGGGGTCCCCCTAAATTCCATACCAGGCCGGTATGGATTTTAAGGGGAACCCCACGCCAAAATTTAAAAAAAAATGGCATGGGGGTCCCCCTCAAAATCCATACCAGACCCTTCAGGTCTGGTATGGATTTTAAGGGGAACCGCATGCCAAAATAAAAAAAAATGGCGTGGGGTCCCCCAAAAATCCATACCAGATCCTTATCCGAGCACGCAACCTGGCAGGCCGCAGGAAAATAGGGGGGGACAAGAGAGCGCCCCCCCTCCTGAACCGTACCAGGCCACATGCCCTCAACATTGGGAGGGTGCTTTGGGGTAGCCCCCCAAAGCACCTTTTCCCCATGTTGATGGGGAGAAGGGCTTCATCCCCACAACTCTTCCCCGGTGGTTGTGGGGGTCTGCGGGCGGGGGGCTTATCGGATTCTGGAAGCCCCCTTTAACAAGAGGACCCCCAGATCCCGCCACCCCCCTGTGTGAATTGGTAATGGGGTACAAATGTACCCCTACCATTTCACAAAAAAGTGTTAAAAAGGTTAAAAAACACAAGAGACGGTTTTTGACAAGTCCTTTATTAACTTCTTCTTCTTTCCACTTCTTCCATCTTCTTTCTTCTGGTCTTCCTTCAGTGTTCTTCTTCCTCCATCTTCTTCTTCTCCATCTTCTTCTTCCTCCACTCTTCTCGTCCCGCATCTTCCTCTGGCTTCTTCCCTGCTCCGTCCGCACGATCCGCCTCAGTGGGAGCCTTCTGCCATGTGACACTTCGGTTCTTCTGACACTTCTTATATAACGGAGGGCGGGGCCACCCGGTGACCCCTCCTCCTCTGGCGGGACTTCACGGGGAGTTCCCTATGACTTTCCCCGTGTTTTCAGAGGGGGGCAGGGTTAGCTGTTTATGTAACTGGGTGAGGAAGATGCGGGACGAGAAGAGCGGAGGAAGAAGAAGATGGAGAAGAAGATGGAGGAAGAAAAAGAACACTGAAGGAAGACCAGAAGAAAGAAGATGGAAGAAGAAGTGGAAAGAAGAAGTTAATAAAGGACTTGTCAAAAACCGTCTCTTGTGTTTTTTAACCTATCTAACACTTTTTTGTGAAATGGTAGGGGTACATATGTACCCCATTACCAATTCACACAGGGGGGCGGGATCTGGGGGTCCCCTTGTCATTTCCAGAGGTTGTCTTTGGGAAATAGACGTATGAGTGCTGCCAGCATTGCTGAAGAGCTGGAAGGTATGGGGGGGTCAGCCTGTCAGTGCTCAGACCATACACCGCACACTGCATCAAATTGGTCTGCATGGCTGTCATCCCAGAAGGAAGCCTCTTCTAAAGATGAAGCACAAGAAGCCCACAGTTTGCTGAAGACAAGCAAATGAAGGACATGCATTACTGGATTAAGCTATGAGTAAGCACTCTCTGTAGTGTGAAACGCGTCAGAACCTGTCTGTATCGCCTTGCTGTAGCCTGTACAGTGTGATCCTGATTTTTCAATAAAGGCAAAAGAAATTTTCTTTGGAGTGCGGCTGTCCAGAGTTTTCTCGTTCATTCTCATTTGCTATACGCATTAGCCAGCACCTGGGGTGCTTCAATTCCAGAGGGGGAGTCTTTGTTTCAGCTGACCGACCTGAAGCGGTGGTATCCCTTTCTCCATATGGATTACTGAAACCATGTCCTGTGGTCTGATGAGACTAAGATAAACTTATTTTGTTTACATGGTGTAAAGCGTGCTTGGTGGCAACCAGGTGAGGAGTACAAAGACAAGTGTGTCTTGCCTACAGTCAAGCATGGTGGTGGGAGTCTCATGATCTGGGGCTGCATGAGTGCTGCCGTCACTGGGGAGCTACAGTTCATTGAGGAAACCATGAATGCCAACATGTACTGTGGCATACTGAAGCAGAGCATGATCCTCTCCCTTCCGAGACTGGGCCGCAGGGCAGTATTCCAACATGATAATGACCCCAAACACACCTCCAAGATGACCACTGCCTTGCTAAAGAAGCTCAGGGTAAAGGTGATGGACTGGCCAAGCATGTCTCCAGGCCTAAACCCTATTGAGCATCTGTGGGGCATCCTCAAATGGAAGGTGGAGGAGCGCAAGGTCTCTAACTTCCACCAGCTCCATGATGTCATCATGGAAGAGGACTCCAGTGGCAACCTGTGAACTCCATGCCCAAGAGGGAAAATAATGGTGGCCACACAAAATATTGACACTTTGGGCCCAGTTTGGACATTCTCACTTAGGGGTGTACTCACTTTTGTTGCCAGCAGTTTAGACATTAATGGCTGTGTGTTGAGTTATTATGAGGGGACCGCAAATTTACACTGTTATGCAAGCTGTACACTCACTTCTTTTCATTGTAGCAAAGTGTCATTTCTTCAGT